>CM034703.1:224164737-224174892 GCA_020142125.1 Phrynosoma platyrhinos
GAATTCTGGGATTTGTACTTTTATGAGATATTTAGCACTCTTGTCAGAGAGCTCTCATACCACAACAAACTACAAATCCCAGGATTCCGTAGGATGGCACCATTACAGTTAAAGCAGTGTCAAACTATTAATTCTGCAGCCTAATAAGGCCAGTCCTCTTGACTGTTTCATGGCCTCTTTGCCACTACCCTCCCAACTTCCTTTTGAGTTCTTGGAAAAAATCCTGGCTGGTGGTCTCCTCTGGCTGTATGTTGTTGCTGTTTGCTTGCTATGGGCAGAAGGAAGCATGATAGAAAAACATTGAAAAGGGGGGAAAGAGCCTGATGACTTCCCCCAGAAAACTATAACATAATGCATTGTTTCCCTACCCACAACTCTGTTACCACCCCCATCCTCATCATTTGCCATTGTTTGTACAAAGTAGAGAAATGCTATTTGTGATACAGGTATATAAATTCTCATTCTTTTTATTCCTGCATGTAAGAATGAATAATTTTTAGCAATTTTATACTTCACTACAGAAATATGAGGGTTTCTGTGTAGTTTTCAAGCACTAGTCACACTTTGGGATTTTGAGAAAATTAGTTTGTACAGAAATGTACATGATCTTACACAGAAAATGTTTTTGGGGCTCAGAAAATGTGTTCTCATAGTTATTCTTACAGATTTCTGTGTAGGAATCAGTTTATCTGTGATATTTATGTGAAGACACACAATCAACACACAGATTCCTACACAGAAAATCTGCCTTGCAGGGAAAAAATCTATTTTCTGTACAAAAAGCGAGATTCAGGAATCAGTGTATTTTGCAACAAACAAACACAGTCTCCTGGGTAAGACTATGGTTTTCTTTTTAATAAACCCCTCCATTTTCTATGCAGGAAAATCACCAGTCTTTTTGCAAAACAAATTTTCAAACAGAGCCCTGAAGTGTGAACAATCTCTCAGCTGTTCTCTTTGGGGGGTTGCAGACTGCCAGAAATAGTGCAAATTGAGTCCACTTTTAGGGTTAGGGTTAGTGCTAGGGAATCATGGGAATTGTTTTTTTTTTTCTGAGACATTGAGCCTTCTCTGTCAGAGAGCTCTGGTGCCACAATAAAATACAGTTCCCGTGATTCCCTAACCCTAACCCTAACCCTAAAAGTGGACTCAATTTGCACTATTTCTGGCAGTCTGCAACCCCCTTTTCTTTCCTAGGCAGGGTGTCTCAAATTTTGGAACATTCTTTTCTCACTGAGTATATAAACCAGGGGTAGGCAACCTTTCCCCTTTAAGGGCCAAGGGACTTCAGCTCCCAGAAGCCTCAGCCATGTTGGCCAATAGTCCCATGTTGGCCAATAGCTCCTGGGATACTGGGAGCTGAAGTCCCTCGGCCCTTAAAGGGGAAAGGTTGCCTACCCCTGATATAAACTGTAAGAAGTATTCTTCACAAGCTGCATATTTCTTTTACCATATATTACTGGGTTCACGTTCAGTAAGTCATTGTCATCCATTCCATCTCTGGAAATTGTATTTACGTCCTTGGTTCATCAGTCTGTGCTTTAGAGGGAAAACATGTATATATAACATGTATATATAAGCAAAAAAGATAAACAGGGTATTTTAGGGTTAATTAACTCCTCTTCATGGGAAGGGCATAAACATCAGCATAAACTAAATGAGTCAGGGAGTTAGTACAGGAAGAGTGAGGGTATTGATTCAATTCAAAACAAACAATAGTTTGCACTTCCAATTTGTGGTTAGATGAATTGTTGCATATTTATGTGCCTTAAACATTTAAATAAGATGAGAACTAGATTATTTACAGCACCCTGAACAACACAATGCTGCTCCTTCTGAATCAGGACTATACCACTTGAGTGCCATTAAGCCACAATTTTAGAACCATAGAGCTGGAAGAGACCCAAAGGCCCATCCAGTCCAACCCCATTCTGCCATGCAGGAAGACAATCAAAACATTCCTGGTAGATGGCCATCCAGTCTCTGTATAAAAACCTCCAAAAATGAGAGCCACCACACTCTGAGAAGAGCTGCTCTGGCCTGGTGTTTTTGCAATCCAGGTCAGGCAACAATGTAATTTCTTAGTCTTTGGTAAGTTTCAACACATGATGCTTCAACATCTTATATCTAATAATTTTATATAACTCCACTTTAAATCTCAAATTATGTTTTGAAAATACAAATTCAAATGAATTTTATACATTATACCCTCTGTAATTCTACTGTTAAGTAAATCCAGAGCCTGATTATCTTAAATAAATTTGTAATATTATTTAATTCAATTAATCCTTTCAGATCAATATGTAAATACAAAATTTATTTCTTAATGTTTTCTTAACTTAAAATTATAATATCTTTCCAACATTTTCCTAAATAGTTGTTAAACACTTGTCAATCTTTTTGTACATATTCCTCTGTTTTCCCTTTCATCCAGCATGACATTCTGTTCAGGTTTACAATCTGAAATCTTAACTATTTGGTTTCAGGAGAAGATGTACACCTTTCTTTCTTTCTTTCTTTCTTTCTTTCTTTCTTTCTTTTTTTGGTATTGTTTATCTATCTCGTCAATCAATCCAAAATACAACATACAAAAACATATAAAAACTAACATCTCATTCATCCTATATATTATAAAATGCATATAACACAAATACTCTGACTTCTTTCTCCCCAAGCCTCATTCTACCTAATATCAGATGTCCTATCTGTTATCTAATAATTTTGTATAACTCTGTCATTTCATAAACTTTAATCAGCCATTGCATTATCACTGGTATTGCCTCCCTCTTCCACATCTGTACATATACTATCCTTGCACAAGTTAACATGTAGAAAATCAGTTTCCACATCTCTTTTCTGTTTCTTTCTTGATTATTCCCAACAAGAAAACCTCTGGTGCAAAAGCTACTTCAATTTTGAGTTCTATCATCAATATTTTATGAATTTCCAACCAAATTTCTTTTTTTTTCTTTTTTTCTTTTTTAAGTGGTAGTACAAACCTGTAATATATGAACATTTCCAACAGTTGGTTTTGTTATTTTTGTATATTTGGGCAATTTTTTGTGGTGACAGATGCATCATCTTATAGTTATTTTCTCTTAAATCCTGGCACAAAGTATATTTTATTTTGTTATTCCATATTTCCTCCCATTGCTGGAATTCTATATTGTGTGCTATGTCTTGTGCTCATTTGACCAGAAGAAGTACACATTTTAAGTCATTAAAATGGCTAAAAGTAAGGCTGATAAGATTTTTCACTAATACATTTATTTAACATCATTACCATTCTTCACATCATTTTTTCCAATGGATTTTTTTCATTAATATATTCTATTAGAAAGATTGTTGCCAGACATTGGCACATAGTCAGTGATGTGTCTGGTTGTTCTTGGTCACCTGTTGTGAGTTTTTGTAGCACTACATCCTTCAGAGATCTTTTAGTTCACTCATATGATGCTGGAGAATATGAGGATCAGGGGGCATTATAAACATGGGCATTTTTTTTTATTGTCCACAATAGAGAAGATGGGAGACTTTCAAACTGAAACATCTAACTGTAACTGTCATCTATGTGATTATTTGTATTTAAAATGTTTATATGTAGAAAAGACATCCCGATAATTGAAGATTAGGATTTCAGAACATCATAGCAAAGTTAGGAATTAATTAGTATCTCATGCTATTGTGAGTGAGAAAAACATACATGGGAGATTTTTTCTTTATTTGTCATAGAATGATTACATAGTCAAGAAAGGGATTGGCCTCTTCCTGTATTGATGTCCCTCCAGACACAACAGAAGTAACATCGGAGACAAAATGTTAGCTGCTAACTTTAACATTAGCTTTTTTCTTCTCCTTTATGATTTTTAATATCTTTGCCTGATGAAGAAGCCAGTGAAGCTTTGAAAGCTTGCATAATATAGTTTGTGCATTTTGGTTGGTCAATAAAAGTATCACTGTTTGTGGATTTAAAATTTTGTTGTACCAGAATAAGTTCAACACTGTAAATATAGATAAAGTTCTATATTAAAGAGAGAGGCTTAGGGCCTTGGCAGACAACTAAAAGAGTCGTCTTGGAGGCAGAGAAGAGGAGGGGCAGCCGCACGAGTGGCGCCCCTTCCTCCTCCTGAGGTTGCCCTCGGAGCTGCCAGCCCTCTGCACAGCCGGCGCTCCGGGGGCAACCTCCCGCCGCAGCGTCCTCACACGCTGCGGCAGAAAAGACAGGGAAAGTGCGCCCTACGCGTTTAGGGCGCACTTTCCCTGTCTTCTAAAAGGAGCGCCAATTTGGGACTCCTTTTAGGGACGCCGCAGGAGTGCCGTCGTGAGGAGGCTGCGGTCCTGCGGCACTCCATCTGGCGGCGTCCTGGGAGCACTCATGTGCTTCCCCCTTTACTGAGTGTTCTCTTTAAATTTGTTAGCTCTGACTGGTTCAAATGAAAAGGTGGGTTTCTCTGCAGTGTGTTTCTTGAAACAGACAAATATTTGGAGTTCACTATTTGTATCTTTCCTACCAATATTTCTATCTGTACTAGTTTTATACATGTTTTTATACTACATTATATCTTAATCCTATATGCAATCCACCCCCCTTTTTGACACTACAGTGTTTTGTAATTCTTTTAAAACCCGTATTTCTGTTATTTTTATTTTGCATTCTTGGGATCTGTCATTCTTGACCAAAGAGCACTAGTGCTGCAGTGCAGAGAAGCCACCAAGAGTTTCACCACTAAGCCACAAATCCCAGGATGGAACCATGGCAGTTGAAAATGGTATCAAACTTTTGAAATTATGTAGAGGATTTTTGAGGCATCTTGAACAGAATTTTTCAAGTTTTGTATCACTCTCTTATCAATTCTAAGATTTAGATTTAGAATGCTGTGGAATTCTGGGATTTGTAGTTTTGTGAGATACGTAGCCTTCTTTGTCAAAGAGCTCTGGTGCCATAACAAACTATACATCCCAGCATTCCATAAAATTGAGCCATGGCAGTTAAAGTGATGTTTAAATTGCATTATTTTTACAGTGCAGATGAGACCATATAAGAATATATGCTGTTTGGCTATTTAGCAGGAAAAAAAGAAAGACTTACATGGGGTAACCGAAAGAAAAAGATTGGCTCAGAAAATGGAGCATAATGGCTGAGAATATAAAAGAGAGAGAGAGAGTACAAAGATGTGAACAGAACTATTAAAGTGACACTCCATACAAAAGTTAAAGGAAATATTAAAAAATAATTACACCATTCTCTAGCAGAAAGGGGGATAGCATTATAAAAAGTAAATACTGTATAAGAGGATTTTGCAGTTTAGTTCCAAGTGTGTTAGTAAATGCTTATATCATATCATTATATCAATGCATCACGTTGGAGGGTAGAAACTATGGTACTTGTATGGCAACACTTGTATGGCAAAATGTGTAAGAAATTTAAATGTGCAGTGGGGTAAAGGCAAAAGTCCCCAGGTTTGCTAGCTAATCTGACCAGGCAATAAGCTTTTTTCCCCCCTGCTTCTAAATATGGAGATCAGTCAAACCATAACTGTGAGCAAAATCTACCCACTGACTGAGCGAACTGTTGTTTTTGGATGGAATCCCATGCTACACAACCTCTTGCCTGGTCTTCCAGAGAAAGAGTGGGGAGAAACCTTCAAGCTCAAATGCAAACTAGGGGAGATTTCCACAACACTTGTGGATTGCAGCTGAGGAAACAATATATGTAACCATGTTGTATATTTATTTCATCATTGTATCTATCATAGTTCTTGAATTTTGTGAGGTTCCCATAAGTGAACAAACTGCTCCTATACTGTACTTTTACTATAATTAAAACATTCTCCCATTGCCCAATTCAGATTTACAATACCAACAATTCAAAGCACACAGCTGGTATAAGTATATAATCTCATGTCACACCTTTTAGGTGACCTGGGGGAAAAAATAATGGACTCTCTTACCAGATGGAAGATTTTATTATGACAATTTTCCCCCTCTCTTTTGAAGTATAAATTTAATGCAAAAAATGGTGTGAGAGATTACTCTCAGCAAGGAGATTTATAAACAAGGCGTGCCTGTGGGCACATTATGTCTTGGAAATAAACATTTATTTATTATTACTGAACCTCTTAGAATATGATGAGATCATCTTGCAAATCTTTGTGGCAGTGTCAGACATCTTTGGCTTCCTCTCAGCTCCGCAGAATTGGCACTACATAAAAGCATAGATAGATGAACAGCGTTGCTTCACTTCAGGCTTTTCTCACCCACTCACAAGAGAAGAGAATATATCTGCTTGTTAAAAGATAAAAGAGCATTGCAGCCAAGGGGAATGAGAATATCAGACCACAGATCAGGAAAAACAAATATACAGAGAAGATAAATGATAAGCACTGAATTAAAGCCCTTTCTTATAAGGACCTGGGCAATTGTGTCAGTACAAGTTCAAGTGGATTCTTAGAATTGCTTCATATCTTGCAAACCTGGGGGGAGCAAGGTGTGAATTAGTCACAATCTTGCATTCTTTGCTGCTTCTGGAACAGGCTAGGTGAAGTGCAGCCCTGGGGTCACATAGGGTCCCTTCTCAAGGTTGTTCTACTGGCCAAAAAGGAAAGGGTGAATTGCTGCTCTTGGAAGCTTCCAGGAGATGCAATTTATCTATTACATAGGTCATATGTCCCACCCCCACATCCCACTATCAGGAGAGGGCTAGATGTGTCATTGCTCACTGACTAGCATCTTGGAAATTCCTCTGTTGGGAGGAAAGTGTCAGGATTTAAAAAGAAGGGGGGGTTGGGGGGGAGTGTATATTACATCAAATTTATTTGAAATGTAGTGCTGGAGAAGAGTGCTGTTGATACTGTGGACAGCCAAAAAGACAACAAATGGGTCCTTAAACAGATCAAGCCTGAAATCTCTCTAGAAGCCAGGATGATCAAATGGAGGGTTTCATACTTTGGCCACATCATCAGAAGGTATGACTCACTAGAAAAGACAATAATGCTAAGAAAGCTGGAGGGAGGTAGAAAGAGAGAAAGACTGCACACTACATGTATAGACTCTATTAGAGAGCAGTAGTGTCATTGGCAGGGTGTGAGTGGTTCTGACCATGCAGGGTGACACCACAGAAGAATAGGATTGACACCCAGTCGGTTCCCCACCCCCCACAGGTACTGCATCGGCTGTGTGGGTGTTGCTTTGCTGTGTGGGTGATCTTTGGAGCCACACAAGTACTGCTCAGGGCCAGGCAGGTGCCGCTTCAGCCCATGAAGGTCCCATTCTGGCCTGTGCAAGTGCCCCTCCAACACCCATGGGCACTCCCATGCACTCATCTGCCCTAGAAACTACACTGGAAGTCCTGGTGCTGGAAATGGAAACACCACTGTTAGAGAGGTCACAGATCTGAATTTGTAGGACCTAAACAGAGTAATAGAAGATGGGAGGCTTGGAGTTGTCCCATCAACAGGGTCACCATGAGTTAGGGGTGACTTAAAGGCAGTTAACAATTACTACTACTACAAAGCTACATCAAGAGATTAAGGGCCGATGCAGACCGGCCTAAAGGGCTGGCCTGGGGGTGGAGTCGGGATGGGGTGACTTCATGCCGGCCATCCCGACTCCACCCCAATGCCGATGTTGCACTGTGCACCCAACCACATGACGCATGGAGTCAGGGCGCCCCCTGTTGGCGCAGCGTGGGAAATTGAACCCTAGTCTCCAGACTTGTAGTCCAGCACTCTAACCATTATGTCATACTGGCTCTCTGCATTTGCATTTGGGAAGAAGATTTGGATTTTCCAAATGTACATGGTATTGAGAATCAGTGTGGTGTAGTGGCTTGAGCATTGGACTATGGCTCTGGAGACCAGGGTTGGAGACCACAGACACCCATTGAGTAGTGTTGTCACACTCTCACCATCAGAGGATGGCAAAGACAAAGGCAAACCCCTTTAAACAAATCTTGCAAAGAACCATCACCACCACCTGTGATAGGTTCACCTTAGGGTCATTATAAATCAGAAATGACTTGAAGGATCACAACAACATATAAAGCACCCACTGACAAATCAACACCAGCAGCTTCTCCCCCCACTTCTGAAGATGGATTGGGCTGCAGCACCTACATGCCACAACCCCATTCCACCTTCAACCTGGCTGAAAAAGAAGTGGCAAAGAGGCACTCCTTTTCAGCCAACAAAAAGCTGGCTTTTTCTGCCCCACCATGGCCAGAAGCCGGCTTTAAGATGCTCTACCACCTGAGCGTCCAGAAGCCGGCCCACATCTGAGTAGCCAGGTGGCTTGAAGCTGGTTTCCAGGTGGCTTCAGAACATGCATTGTCAAAATGCCATGCTCTGAAGCTGCCCAGACAGCAGTGCAAAAAGTCTCTCAGTCAAGATTAGTCATCTTCCAGAACTTTGTCCCGCTGGACCTTTCTTTGCTCAGCTAAAACAGCAGCTGATATTAAGCCAAAACTAACATTCTGGAAGTCAGTCAAACAATACAGACTTTTCATTCCCACTCACCCCCTTTTTTTCCTGGCACTTATGGTTAAACCTCCTTATCTGCCTCTTGGGTTTAAATTTCTCAACAGGCTACTTCACTAAATGGCTTTCATTTGCTCTCCCTTCTAATAATGACAATGATGAATAAGCTACAAAGAGCTATGGTCTTTGTATGGGGGTGGGAAGCATATGGCTCTCCAAATGTTATTGGACTACTGGAGAGCTCCTAGCAACCCCAGCCAGCACAGCCAATGCTTGGAGTTGGAGTCCAACAATGTGTGGAGGGCCACACAATTCCCACCCCAAGCTTAGTAGAAGGACTAGTATAGGGGATGGGGGGGGGGAGGAACAGTAAAGCTCTCCTTTTCTCCAAAACCATCTTCTGCAGTGATCATTCCACCTGATTGCTTAACAATTATGCAAAGCTCTGTAAGAACTGGTACCTGATTTTGCTTTTTTTTTTTTTTTTACACATCCTTCCTGTTCTCTTTTCCATTTGTTCAACGTAGATTGGATGACATAACATCATTTTAAATTATCACCCACATTGACTGCTTTGATAATAAGCAAGTATATCAATGTTATAAATGGATTTTAAAATGCTGGCAGGTTGAGCTCATCTACTGTTAAGGGTTCCATTAACAATGTTATTGGTATTTTTAAAGGCGAGGAAGACAGAGGTATATGGGTAGCTTTATGTTTTAACCAAGCTGAATGTCTACCGCAGGGATGAGGGCCCTTGAGAACAGTTATGCTACAATTCCCATCATCCATTGGCCATATTGGCTAAGCCTGATATTGGAGTCCTACAACATCAGCATCATCCATTTTTTATCCTTTAGACGCAGCACCTACTATTGGTCATTAATACTGTACTGTTTCTTGGATGCCACCTGCCTCTTTGGTGTTCCTTCTTTCAGTAACTTGGATCTTGTCCAGTTGGTAATTTTAAATATAAGAATTATGCATGATCATGTGTGTGTGTGCATGTCAGGGGGTTAATGTAGACCATTTTCAGGGGATCCAGGCATGTCTCTGTTTTGTCCTGCCAAGATCTGAATAATGTGAGTTTGGCAGACTCTTGAAGAAGGCCCATGTCTGTGACTGTATTCAGACTATGGAATTTATCACAGGGGAGAAATTCCATGCAGAAATGGGGTTTTAAATTAGAAAAATTTAATAGTGACAACGTCTCTATTAAAATGGGGTTAATCAGAACGGAAAGTAGTCAGAAACTGTTTCTTTTTACTTTCGGAAAATCCGAAAGCTGCCTCATGCCAATAGCAACACTTCTGCTGTTTCATGGATTTCCCTCCCTCTTTCCATTCTTTTTTTTTTAAAGTTTCCAAAGCATGTCTAGAACACATAGGGCCAAGAGCCTACTGCATTATGTAAATATCTGTAGAGTTACTATGCTACCCACCTATGAATACCACCATTACACAACTGACTGCATATCTGTCAGCACATTTTCTTATCGTTTTGTTGTGCAGTGGAAGAAACAGAAACTGGGAAGCATCCAATGGAATTCACAGAAGAAAATAGAAATGACTCTCCAGATGCTCAAAAGATGGTTGTATTTGTTAGGATTTTAATGGGATATAGAGTCAATGTTAAAATATTGAAATGTAAAGATGTGTGTGTCTGTATTTTTCCTTGCTGA
>CM034703.1:224174992-224195265 GCA_020142125.1 Phrynosoma platyrhinos
CAGGTTTTGATGATTGGTTTTAACACATCCATCAACACAATTTCAACAGTTTTATGAGTTTTTAAATCGCCACCACAGAAGAAACTGGAGCCACATTTACCAATAAAACAATCATCTTTTGACCATCTTAAGATAAGTCTTCACTTTCTCTTATGGATTCCATTGGGCAATGGTGAAAGGTCAATGGCAAACAATATGAAAGCTCTCAGCACCAATACAGTTAATCAAATGACAGTTTGAAGGCACTGGAAAGTAGTTATGGGCTGGCCAAAGATGTACAATCTCATGTTTAAAGGCTATTTTAACAGAACTCCATTTTCACAGTCATGAACTAAATGCAATGGCTGAAAAAAGTCCACTTCTGTGCATAAGAGAACATGTGTGTCTGACAGCAACAAAATTCCACCTATGATTATAAACATGTTTCACTCACAACTTAATGGAGAATGTGAACCATCTTTGCATTGTTTTCCTTTTTTCCTTTCTATCAGAAAATTCTTCAGTGTGTGATCTCTGGGATAAGAACTTGAGAAGGCCAAGGTAGCAGCACCATACACTGAAGGTTTTTCAGGCAAAAGAAAGAAAGAGTAAGGAAAAGGGAAAAAATCAGAAACATATGAACTTGGTGCTGCTCAGCTCTGACTTTTGAATGATTTTTTAAAAAAATACAATCACAAAGTAATGAACAGTCAAGGTGCTAATAACAACAGGAAGATGAAGGAAAGAACTGAGTGGAGTGAGGGAGAGAAAATAGATGAGCAGAAATCCAGAAGGAAATTTAGGGGAGAATGGAGGGATGGAAGGACAAGAGGCCATTGCTTGGGTTTGGAGAATATTATTTATGTATTGTTGCAGCTTTTTGTTGAAAATAAAGAGGCATCAACATTTGTGTAAAGTGACTAGTGAAAGAAAGAGCATGCCTACCCTTTTGTTTCACTTCTTTGTTTCTTTCTGTGTACTCAAGCATTTTTTGCTTCCTTCATGCCTGTAGAAGTCACTTCCCCCTTTTCCCCAAAGTTAGTCGGTCCTTTGTCTCTGGGAAGGGAGCATCCATGAGTTTCCCATCTCAGAATGCTTACATCTAAATATGAGAGCCAGGTTCCCCTACTGAAATCAAGTGGGTTGTTGAGACGTTGTTTTTGTTAGCACAACTATGCAAATAATTTCACTCACTCATTCCAGTTTTGTTGTTCACACTGGGTTTTTTTTATTGGAACCACATCTATGGCCATCTCTGCAAGTTCTTTTGCTCACATGTGTCAGCACCTCAAATAAAGATGGAGTCTATGGACATTATCACACTTGGGCCAGAAAGCGATAATAAAGTGGAAATGAGGCATTCCAAAAATAAACCGAAAATAAACCTTGATTCCGCAAATGGCTTTCACACGTAATTACCTTAATTGAGAAATTACAGTAAGCTCATGCTAACACCACATTTAACGTTCACACACAAGTGAGAAAAGCCCATAAATGTACTAGAAATGATCTTCTTGCACATGCGCAGATAGAGGAATGCTCGCCGTGGAACCATGGGAAAAAGCAGGGAAATGCTCCCAATTGCACATTTGCTTTTCACATTATGGTAAATGCAAAATTACTGTAATTTCGCAAATGCATTTCCTCAAAACTATCGAATTTAAAAAGATCTCAGATACCACCAGTTTCTGTCCAGTTTCTGCGTGACGTCGTGTGAAATCATGAGGCACAAATCCAGTTTCTGTTTGGGATTTGTGTGGATTAACCAGCAGATTTCCCCCGTGTGATAACGTCCATAGATGTAGAAGTATTCAAAGCATATTCAAGGCACAGAGATTTATCCCAGTTTATCTCAGGTTTGTTTGCATTGGTTATTCACACAGCCGATAATGCAAATCTTTTAGGAAAACTGGGGGGGGAGAACAATTATCTCAGGTTAAGTGGGGTTTTTGGTAGCCTCCCAAAAATTTAATTGGATGCATTCAAAATGCATGTGAACAACAAAGATTCATCCCACATTCTACCTAGATTGTTTTCACCATCTGAATAAAACCTAGTAATCTTCTTTTGCTTATCTTCTTTCTTATCCCAAATGGATTTCTTGAGAAAATAAATGTAAGTTTCCTTTTTTTTCTTTTTTTTTCTTCTTTTTTTTGAAGATACAAGAGCATCCTGAAGACAATGGGTCCTTTCCACCCACAAGGGTTTGGTTCCAGCCCCCCCGCCGGGAAAAATGGAGCTCATATTAGTCATGGGGTACACATGTACACACCCATATCACCACATGCATGGGTGCACACCACCACTGACTAATATGGGACAGGGTGATCCACAGTAGCTCCACTTCATGAATTGCTAGCCCATCATTATGGGACCTTGAGCAAGTCACATTTTCTAGGGTGGGTGGGAATAAGTTGCTGTTCATCTTCTGCCTTTCCAGTTTGATAATTCTGCTTGAGAGATACAGAACTAATTCTCAGTTTTCCCAACTGCTTCTTCTATGGTATGCTGTCATCATCCAAAATACATATGTCTCACTGCCAAAATTGCTTTTGTTGATTACCTATGGAAGTAAAGCACAGACTCCCAATTTAATATGTATTTTACTTACTAAAATGGCCCACCTCATATATCCATTTTCAACAGCCAAACAACTGACAAATATTCATTGGCTCCTAGTTCTCAGTTCCTTGTTTCACTCCAGGCTGTATAAACTGCCTGTATGAGGAACAGGCTGTATGAACTGCCTGTTTAAGGAATTGATGTTTATATGACCCAACAATCCAAAATTAGCTTAGGCTCATGTGGTGTCTTACACTTCCATGACCTTACATCTTAATGTTGAATAGGCACTTGAAATTAGAAAGCATTGACTGGGAAATAGTGACCAACTTCAGGATGTGTCCTACTATTGTAACCACTGGCATTAACAGACCGCATCCTAAAAATACAAAGGCATTTAACCTCCATCATCATCATTCATATCTCCCAGCACTTAGTATTTTTCTTCCCTGAATGGCTCTTACTTTTTCATAATAAACAAACTCGATACAAGGTGTCATTTCATCCACTTTCATTGCAATAAGAGAGTAATTTCTCTGGTGAGGCATGGAATTATCCTCTTCCGCTTCCCATTCTGTTTGTTGTTACTGTGTGCTGGGGCTAAATTCATCAAATCGACAGTAGCAGAATGTGGATTCTGATAGTATTTCTTTGGAAAAGCACACTTGAATGCATTTTCCTTTATGATTGAAACAGCTATTGACTGAAGGGGAAAAAAAGTGCCATAAATCTGAACAGCTTTGTTTCTCAATACTTTCCTTTCCTGAAAAAGTATGACGTTCTGTTCAGTGATGTGAAGATGCCAAGGTTAGAAGTAGACACACTGCAGAATGTACTGAAGTCTCTAACAGCCACTTAAAGAAAAGCTACACGATCATAAGAAACAGTGGCAGGATAAAATATGTTCCTTCCAGTGACATACAACACAACCCTAGGCAAGTGTACTCAAAAGTATGCCTTGTAGAGTTCAGTGGGATATACTTCCAGATAAGTATATAATGGATGGCAGCCCTTGTTAACTGCTTTCCTCTTCTGTCACCTGTTGTACTGGAACTCTGTAGCTGCCTCTAAACATCAGTCTGTACCTTCTGTTGTTCTTCTTTCTTCCTATGGTTTGGCTGCTGTTGTTACTTTTAAGCCAGAGTAATCCAATCAGGCTGCATACACAAGGGGATGGGCCAAGCCAGGTTTAGAAAAGTTGCCTTTTGGACTGCAACTCCCATAATCCTCATTCAGCATGGCAATGGGCCTCCTAGCTTTAGTAGAGAGAAAACTGTGTAACCATTTCTCCTCCAGCCCAATTTCAAATCAAAACTGTGTTCCTCAGGCTGTCTTTTCACCCATGGAGTTGAAGAGATAATGAGTTTTCCAAGGATTCAAAACATCACTTGCGGTAGGCAATTTTCAGGGCCCATCTCCAGGTTTGCAAAGAAGTGATTTCTGCTGAATTTCTCTTCCTACATCTTTTGGGGAGTAAAAGGCATCAATGCATGAAGTCAAGTTACCAACCAGGAGGAGAGCAGAAAGGTAGTCCCTGCTGCTTTCCCTTCTCAATTAATCTTAAACCTAGGTATAGATTGCTAGAGTATGCCTTTTGCTTTTCACATCCTTTTCCATGTTACCTTTCTTCTTCAAAGAAGATAGTTGCTGTCTTTCTTTATTTTTTAAATTAAAGATATTCCAATACAATAAAAGTGTAAGAATATATAAACAATGGAGAGGGGGGATAACAAAGGAATAAAAGAAAAGATATATGTTTTTAGAAAGGGCGAAAAGAACAAAGAAACAAGGAAAACAAAAAGAATATTTGCAACTTCTGACTTTCTGTACAGTGGTTATATATCTTAAAATGTAAAGTCATATTTCTCTACTAGAACATTTTACATATAGTTTGTCTTAACCCAAACCTTCTGTCAAGGTTAACACATTATTTTCATTTTTCTACCAAAAACAAAACAAAACAAAACAAAAACAATCAAGGGTTCCCAGTCTTTCTGAAGTGTTTCCAAAGATTTTTCCCTAATCAAAGCCGATAATTTGTCTGTCTCCACTAGATCAGTCAATTTCAGCAACCAGCCTTCTTTCATTGGAAATGTGGCATTCTTCCATTTCTGCAGAAATAGTCATATATTGCAATAATTGTCTATGTTTCTTTTCTATTGTCTTTCTTTCTCCAAGAAACTTGGAGTCCCAACCTCAGTCATGTTTGCCGCCTATCCCCATGCATCTTTTTTTGCTTACTCCAAGTGTCCAGTTACTCTTGTTTTTAACATAAACTCACATTGTACTAACCTACTGCACTCTGGTAACATAAATAAAAGTGTAAGAATATATAAACAATGGAGAGGGGGGATAACAAAGGAATAAAAGAAAAGATATATGTTTTTAGAAAGGGCGAAAAGAACAAAGAAACAAGGAAAACAAAAAGAATATTGGTGGATCTGTGTTTTTATTATATTTTTAAGAATCAATTTAAGTCTGCTATTATAGTTTAATTTAGTTTTAAGGGGTGGGAGGATTAGGGTGTGGGATATAGGAATTTTACATTGTCTCTTGTTTTTAAATTATGCTGTACGCCACCCCGATTGCTGAGCAGAGGGGCAGCTTAGAAATAAAACATTATTATTATTATTATTATTATTGTTGTTGTTGTTGTTGTTGTTGTTGTTATCTCCTCCTGTGTGAGTGAATCCTGTTAGGCTTACCTGGCAATGGATGTAGTAGGTGGCAGCTATGCTTCAAAGGGTAAAAAGGCCTTGGAGTTGCCATTTTAGACATCCATAATACTCCTGATTTTTAATTGAAGTGCTCTTTTCTTTTTAAGGGATGGCAAGATGAGCACTAAAAATGGCCCTGCTGGGACTCTGGAACCCTGATAACTTCCAGGGGTGACATGCCTTCAAGACACCAAGCTTCTTTGGTTGTGAGTTGATATGGGATGGGAAAGGAAATAGTCAAATGGCCTCTCTCCACCCATCCTTCTTCCACATGGGTGCAGCATATTCAGCTCATGATGGATTCCAGAAAGTTGCCATAAGTCAGAAATGACTTGAGGGCACATAACAAAAACAAAGAGGGAGGAAATCATGGAGATCTGCCTACCATCTTGCTTCAGCCCAAGGAACACCAAATTAGATATGATATGAAAGACAGATAACTGAATCCGCCAGCATCTTTTCTATTAGTTAAAACAGTTCTGGGTGGCCAATTTGGATTAAGACCATAATGGGCAGGATTTTAAACACATCTACACAGGTGCTATTTTCTTGTATGAACTTTTCAGTGAGTGGAAGCCCAGGCAGGAGAAGCAAATTTAAAAAATAAAGAGAGAGGAAAAAATTAACCTCTTACTCCATTGTGGGTCAGTGGCAGAGTGCATTCAATGCATGCAGAAGGTTTTAGGTTCAATCCTTGGAAACGTCAGATGGAACTGGGATGATCTTTCTTTGAAATTTCAGCGAAATAGTGAGAATTATCAAAAAAAAAAAAGGGGGGGGTATCATGCTGTGTAGCACCATTCCATGATGGGTAAAATGTTTTCTAGCAGAGATCTGCTTCAATGTGAAGTAGTTGTACTTGTTTTGGGGACGTTAGACTCACAGTTGGAATGTTACTTTTAAAGTAATTAGTTATAGATGTGATGCCTCACAATAATTATCATTGCAGTTATAGGGATTTTTTAAAATAATTCTCTTCTTTCTTATTATTTTAAGAATGCAAAAGTACTTTTTTTAAAAAAAATCAGGATGCTGAAAACTGCTGTCTTGTAATACAAACACTTCTAGGTAATGAAATCACATACACCCTGTAACTAAGAAAGTAATCATTGCAAAATTAATCATCATTATATCAAAAAGGGAATAATATTACTCATTATACAACTGACATTAGGGGGAATGAATACTCCTTGAAATTAACATATTTTCTCCATCACAAAACAGTTTCCTCTGCAATATATGCTTCAGCAATGAGACTTACAGAATGAACATGTTTACTTTCCAAAGGCCAACCATAAAACAAAGCACATTAAATGCAAAATATAAAGTTCTGACAATCATGTGCTATAATAAACAGGTGCATTTCACTCCTTGAGGGAGCAACTCTTCTAAATATATGCTGTAAGACATGATCTAGTTTGCTTCTTGGTTATGTAATGGCTATTGAAAAAAGCAATTAATAAAAAGAAACTCATTATTTCTTCAATTTGTTACCTCCAAGCTCTGGCTAGACTTAAGAATGACTGATATAAGCTTAAGAACCTGATACTTTCCCTTATAGGCTGTGCCCTTTTTTCCAATTATTTGCTCTACATGTGTTCCATATATTTTGGTACATAACGCAGAAAAATCTCATAACTGCCTCTCCCCATCTGATATTCATGATACCCAGAATAGGCTGCCTAAGATGGCTGCTTCAGTCTCGGAAAGCTGGCCCAGTGCATGGTATCTGTTCCCCAAAGATCTGAAGGGGTTTCTGGTAGTTTTTTGTAAGACCTTTGCTTTTTACTCCTTTTGGATATGTCCCAATAGTTTGGAATGATTGCTTTTTCCCATTGTATTTGTCTCTTAGGGAAGGTGTATACAATTCCTGTGCTGGAATAGGATTCTTGAATTAACCCAGCCAAGAAAAAAAATTATGTAAGAGGTTTCATAAACAAAGAGAGAGGCAGTGTGCTTGCTTTGGGGAGCTGAAGAGGATGTTCTGTAAGATAAGCGGAGCTGGTTTGTATCTTGTGATCTGTTTTAATATTGTAATAATTTAATTGTATTTTAATTCTCACTTTTCTATGTTTTTAATTGTACTATTCTTTTAAATTGTAAGCTGCTCTGAGTCCCATTTTTTTTTGGGGGGGGGAGAGGGATGATGATGATGATGATGATGATGATGATGATGCAGCTCTTTTGAAAACACATCAAACCTCCATCCCACACTTGAAGTATAGGGAAACACAAAAACAGAACTAATCTGAACACTCAGAGCCAGCAACTAAGCGTGAGCACAAAAATGGCGCTTGCCACTCTGTAGATGGGATAGGCATGTTCGGCCCCTCTGCCCACCCTCTGCCCATTGATCCCTCCCTTCAAGAGGCCCTGAATCTGATTGGGAGCAAGTTCCCATTGGTGACACCCTGAAAAACCCAGTGTTTTGCAAAAAAACATGGGGGGAAAGTCGTTTCCAAAAAACATGGGTTAAGAGGGATTTGAAATGGGCCCACCGCAATTTGGGTTGGAAAAACCCAGTCCCAATGTGAACAACCCATGTTTAAACTGGTTTGTGAACCAATTCAAGTGTGAATGACCCCCTTTTAAACCAGTTTGCAACCTGTGTTATAACGTAATGTGAATGACCCTTGGATAGCTCCCAGAGTATCCTGGCCCATGCAGACACCACCTGGGCTTGCTCCTTTGCCTAAAGAGATCTGACAGGCAGAAGTTGTGAATCAATTTATGACAAAGCCTTATATCAACATCCCACAGCATGAAAAAGTTGTGTGTCCAAATTGTCACTCCCAAAATCACTCAGAACAGCCATAGTGTTAGGGTTTCCGGGAGCTGTAGTCCAAAAAATAACTTTCTATGTGTCTGTGCGTGCCTGCCTGCCTTCAAGTCATCTGTTGACTTATGGAGATTCCATGAATTTTATAGGGTTTTCTTAGGATATCCTGTTAATTTCTTGTTGTGATTTTTATGCTTAAAATATTCTAGGCATTACATTTCTTCAGGAGAAGAACTGATTTAAATGTCTTGGGCTGCTATAGAAAATGATTGGTACAGCCAGAACTACACTAGTGGAGGTCATCTTGATGGCTTTGGCAAAAGTTGCAAGGATCTCCTTTGATAGGGAAACTGCATGCAAATTCATGGGTTTCCCCCATGAATAAAAAGGGACGGGGTTGAAAATCTGGATTTTTTTTTTAGAATAAATTCAGGGTAAAAGATGCCTTTAAGAAATCAGATTAAAGCCCTCTGAATCCCATTCCCTGAGAATTCACAACATCAAGAACATTGTGTGCCCAGCTCATGGCTACTGTGAAGTCAGAACATTTTTTTCATCAGTGTAGACAAGCCTGAAGTCAACTTGCAGGCAGTTAGAAACAACAAAGTATGAAGTAGCAAATGTTCCTGTTTAAAAAACATACTTGTGCCACAACTCCTGACATCCTGGTTTATTTTACAGTACAACTAGTTTTCAGCAGAAGCTCCATTAAATAAGTTAGTTCCTGCCAGTCTTTCCATCCTGGCACAACACTACTACTAGTTTCCCAGACATTATAGTCAGAGCAGCAGAGAAGAAAAAGAAACATGGGTTTCTGAGAATACAGAAGGAAGTCTCTTGCACTATCTCCAAATGATCAGAGAGAGAGTCTATTGTTTTATTAATGCCAGCAGGAATATTGAGGCAAATCACAGGATGGGCTGTGCATCATCTAGGACAGGGGTAGGCAACCTTTTTGAGCCAGGGGCCGGGTTGCTGTCCTTCAGACAATTGGGGGGGCCGAAGCACCAAAAATAAATAAATAAATAAATATAATTTAAAATAAAAAATTAAAAAATATGCATGCACACTCTCTCAGCCCCAGAAAAGCCATGGCAAAACCCCTGTGGAGATTTTGCCAAGAAACCTCCAAGAACAAGTAATAACAACAATAATCAATATCATCATGGTGGGCGGTGGTGGCGGCGGCGGCGGCAGGACCGGCTTGGGGCTGATCCAAAGGCCTCGGGGGGCTGCATCCGGCCCCCGGGCCTTAGGTTGCCTACCCCTGATCTAGGCCCTACAGGGAGAAAAGCTCAGATCCTGGTGGACTACTATTTGTGGTGCCAGTATTGATTGGACAATTAACTCTCTTCTTCCTTTAATAAAGATTGAGCTACCTGCAGAAGGCTCTTTATATCATTGATATGTTCCCAATCTGTATTCATGATTAACAATTTGCTTTAGGGCAGCAGTGAGCAATGTAAAGCCCCACAGATGTTGCTGAACTGCAACTTCCATCAGTCCAATGGTGACAGTGAAGGGAATTACTTTTAGACATCATTTGAGGGTCTGTACATTCCCCATCTCTAAATTAGAGGGAATTATTTTTGGGGCAAATATGTCACTTGTTTATTTAGTAAGGATATCACACAATTTTTGAAACATTAGTACAGGCTTACCTCACCTGATGTCCTCAAGATATTCAATAAGGTTGTCCATGAGTACCCCTAGACTTCCCATCCCTGTCCTAGAGGCCCTTTCTGTTATGTTTAATGAAGGCAGAGGCAAGAGTGACCTAAGAAACAGAGCTGATCCATCTAATTTCCTAGCTTCTTCCAAGCAATTTAACTGTGCTACATTTAACATAGCAGTGCCATTTTTACAAGCATGTTCAGTCAGATAGCCAAATTAAACTTGATCCAGCCCAAGGGTCCATCTCTGAAGCCAGTAGTACATATGATGATTCCATCAGTATATAGTCATTGAATACAACAGTAATTCGGGGAGATGATCACTGCCAAGCTACTTCATAATCCATATGGGAAACCAAAGTGGTATAGAAAGGAACAAAGTCATCCTTTCCTGCAACTCCCAGTAGCCCCAGTGGGCAGAGCCCCCAACCAGGTGTCACCCAGTGCAGTCTGCACTCCCAGAACCCCAATAGTGATGCCCCTGACAGAACATTTTTTTATTTTCCTCTGTTGCTGGAAAATGCAAACAAATGTAAGCACTTCAAAGTCATTTTATTATCAGTTGGAGAGTATTAAACAAAGTATCATTCTTATTGCTTTATCAAAGGTCTGGTATGTGGAATATTATTAACCTTAGGGACAGACCATATAATAGCTTAGCATGTAATTATAAAAGGTGGTCTCTCAAGTAGTGAAATATGCCTGTGTGTTATAGCATGTACTTTTCCTTACCTGTCTTTAGCATGGTTAGTTTTGTGTTTGGTCTCTTATTGCTAATGTGAAAATGTGTTAATGCTGAGAATGTATTCCCTTTAATGTCTAGCTTGACAGTTGGATTGCAACCCAAAGATCTATAGAAATCATTAGTTTACATCAGGGGTAAGCAACCTTTCCCCTTTAAGGGCCGAGGGACTTAAGCTCCCAGAATCCCAGGAGCTATTGGCCAACATGGGACTATTGACCAACATGGCTGAAGCTTCTGGGAGCTGAAGTCCCTCGGCCCTTAAAGGGGAAAGGTTGCCTACCCCTGGTTTACATGTATAGACTGTAACACTTACTACTACTGTAATTCTGAAATTAATATTAGTGATTCACTTACTCCTTGAAGAATCGCCAATAATAATAATATAATAATAATACTTTATTTATACCCCATCTTTAGCCGAGCCTGTCAAGGTGGCTTACAGTTAAAATACTTTAGTTTATCAAATAAAATCAACAACAGTTGTTATTTCAGCATGGGGATCTGCATCTACACAGAGTTTTTTTTTAATTAGATGACACCTCCTCCAAAATTTGTATGATTCTCTAATAAAGGAAATGGACTAATTATTGAGCTGCTACTCTCAGCTATTCTTTAGATTTTGAATCCTGACTCTTGTGGTTCCTTTTATTCCATCTAATCTTAGGACACATAATCAATTAGTGCTGCTGATTACATTTCTCTTACACTTCAACTACTTTTGTTTAGACAGACACTTAGGGGATATGGAAACTTTTAAGCCATGTTAGAAATTAGGGATATATTACAGAATAGCAGCTCTTTATATATTCAAGATCAGTGTGTGATTCTGAATGTGAGATGTAGGAATTTTTAGAATTATTCATGCAAAAAAAATCACTGTTAGGTGCTCCGCACACATCACAGAGAGGAGATTTATCTAACAGATGGACTTACTATTTCATTTATCACTTCTCAACCCACTAGTTTCCAAAGTGATGTACAGCAATAAAAACAGATGAAACAAAAGAAAACACTCTAAAACAAAGAAAATAATTTTACACAATTAAAACCATAAAAACCCCTTGCTTTAAAGATTGTCACATCCTCTGTGGTGACATGTATGTCAACTCCACACCACTCCACTTGTGTGCCAAGTCTGTTAGACTCAGGACTATACACTCCAGGAGATTAACTTGTATTTGGCATTTCAAGGAATAAGAGAGAAAATTTGATGTTGGCCTGGTATAAGCAATGTTACTGGTATTATCTTGTGGGCCACCTTGGGTCCCTTTCTGGGAGAAAGGTGGCATAAAAAATGAAATGAAATGAAATGAAATGAAATAAATAACTACTGGATGAGTCTCTGGATGAGCACTTGTATTATCAATATAAGGACCCAGGTAAGCACCAAGTTGGTGGCTGCTAGATGCCATGGTAATGGGACAGTAAGTACTTGCAGGATGTTCATTTTGATGAGCAGTCTGTAGATGTAGGGTCCTCTTCTTGGGCAGCATCTATTGGCCTTTGCAGACTGCCAGAAATAGTGCAAATTAAATTGAGGCACTGCCCTGGCTCAGTGCTAGGGAGTCATGGGAATTGTATTTTTTTCTGAGACATTGAGCCTTCTCTGTCAGAGAGCTCTGGTGCCACAATAAATTACAGTTCCCATGATTCCCTAGCACTGAGCCAGGGCAGTGCCTCAATTTAATGTGCATTATTTCTGGCAGTCTGCAAAGGCCCTATGATGCAGAATTAATGCAGTTTGACACAGCTTTAACTGCCATGACTCAATGCTATGAAATTCTGGGATTTGTAGTTTTGTGAGACATTTAGCCTTATCTGACAAAGAGCCCTGGCACCACAACAAACTACAAATCCCAGGATTCCATAAGATGGAACCATGACAGTTAAAATGGTTCAAATTACTAATTCTTCATTGTGGCAGCAGGCTTAGAGAGCCCCCCTCCCTACACAAAACACACACACACACAAAAACCCCACACAAATAAGAGCAGGATGTTACACCTTAAAAATCATAAAAGCCACAACTAAAACCAATAGTAGGGCAAAGTGCAGGGATGCTTAGCCTCAACTTACAGTTCTTGTTTTGGAGGCTTGCCTGAATACCTCTTACTAAAGTTTTCCAGCCTCCTATAAGTTTATCTCCTCTTAAGGCATCTGATATATGTCCTCCCTTCCATGACAGACAGGTGACGCTTGAGGCTACCTTAGTTAAGACTCCCTCATACCTTTCCAGCTCAAGTTCAAATAAGGGGGCTGTACAACCTGTTTCCCATCTACATTCTTACAAATTTTGCCTTCTGAGTTGTCTCCTTCAAAACCAGTCAGAGGTCTGTTATTGTCCTCTTGGCTTCTTCCTGCTGCAGAGGGCTTAACTGAGAGCAGCAGAGAGATCTCATTCACTACTGAAGCCAAGGATCTGAAAGCAAGCAAACAAGTACCTGTGGGGAGTCCTACCTTTCTGTGGGGCTAAAGACAGTACGGAGCACATTGCCATTGCCCAGCAGGAGCTTAGAGGGATGGGGCTCGGTTGACTTCACCTGGGAGGGAGTTCTATAGCCAGGGTGCCACTACAGAGAAAGCTCTGTCTCCCCACCAGCCTAGCCTCTTGGCACAACAGGGTCACTGCGGATGGTCTCAAATTCCAAGCAGGCTCATATGGGAGAGGGCTCAAGTTATTTACGGATTTGTAGATCAAAACCAGCACTTGATTTCATATCATTCAATTCAGAAGGAAAACAGTTTATGAACTTCCAGTTTTTCCACTTTATAACCAGTCAAGAAAATGTGTTGACTCTGGAAGGAAAGATCATTATATATTCAGTAAAGTTGATTTAAATCTCTTGCCTCTAATGTGGCATTGCTCCCAGGAGAGTTCTTTTCCTGCCCAGGTAGTCTGGACAATATCTACTCATACAGTTTACTGGCTGGGTGCTACTAGGGCCTTTATCCTGTACCAGAGCAGTACTTGGCTCTTAGCTGGCTTTTCAAATGGAGTAAAAGAAAGAAAGACAGGAGACTGGTGGTTCAGCTGTTCCATTATGATTATAAACTTTTTTGTTAAAGATAATTGGAAGCTTAATTAAAAGAAATGTTTGTGCTGGGCTCTTTGCCAGGCTTATGATGGTATGGGTAATGCAAACAGGACAAGCAGCTTTAAGTTTGGCTGATAAACAGAGTGTTTGGATGAACAGCTCACCTTAAGCGTTGCTTCTTAATGGCCACAATATACCAGAATAAACAAAGGGGGGGAAATACTACTTCTATCCATCCTGGTTCATCATCACTAAGGCTTTGCAAGTCTCCTTCACTTTTCATGCTACATAAAGAGAATTCACACATGCAGACAAACAGCAACACAAGAGAGATTCAAGAGTGCTTTTAGCACCATGTGGGAAAATGCCTTGAGTTTCACAGACTCCTCTTTTCAGTGCTGCTGTGGTGTAGTCATTGGGGAGAGAAACACTTGCATGAAATTATTTCTCCCACAGCCTGCAGAAGAACAGCAAAGCCTGACTGAAAATGGAAATGAGGTACAATTCCTAGGAACAGAGGAAAATGAGAATATGACTAACATCACTGCAATGTTAAAAAAAAAAAATGCTTGTGCAAACTGAGCCAATGGATACACTGCAAATGGCCAAATGCTCAGCAATGGACAATATTACCTGCCTTTGCAAAGGCAATTATGTTAATTGCCCATTACTGCTAAATGCACTAAAATTTGTGAAACCCAGCTCTTTAGATACTGTATTGCCACATGGCATTACAGTCTTGACTGCTCAGAAATAGCACCCTGGATTAAGCAGAACCATGATCTGTCACAAGCAGCCACACAAAACTTGAGTGTTGTTGTTGCTACTCGGCCTCCTTAGGGATTTGATTTTATTATTGTTCAAGTTTTGGCCTCAGTCCTGCAAGCCTTCACATGCTGATGCATGAAAGCAGAGAGAGTGTGCATTAAAGGGTTGGCCAAGCAGGGACACACAGATGAGTTTATCACACGACACTTTCAGGAACGGGAACTGAACAGAATGGAACAGCATGGAATGAGCATGGTTTAAATGAGCTAAAACCCTGACATTTTTGTACATGCATAGTTGAAGACATCCTGCTTACTGGAATATTCCATTTAACCAGGATCATGTACAATTTTTCTTCCAAAAAAGATAAAAACTGCATGCCAGAATGACTGTGGCATTGGCCTCATTAAAGTAGAAACCTCATAATAGTTTCCCTCATAATACTGGGTGAGTTAATACCTCATAACTGGGTGAGTTAATACCAAAGCAACTAACAATTAGGACTGACTTACCCACCCAGGCCTGAATCTCAGATGGGGAAGGAGGACTCCAAGAAAGTTACTCTTTAGAACACTTTAAGCAGTAAATCAGTGGATAGGTGGTTGCCTCATAACAGAGGATATTGCATCTACATAGAGCATGCCAGGCCAGAAATGAGATAGAACATGAGACTGTAAGAATTTTATCCCTTGTCTTATATATGAAATAGGAGGTTGGAAAGGGGTTCAGAAGCTTTGCCAGTGGAACCTGGAAATGCTGGATATTTTTGGACTTTGAGAATCCATGTTGGCTGGATGATTCTGAGATTTGTAATTGAAGCAGTCAGGAATCTGTATATTGTAAATACAAACCTGAGTCATTGTGAAGGGATTAATTCTGAAACTTTTAAAGCATCAGTCCTTGCCATTTGAGCAATCATTTTGTGAGGTAAAAGAATTTGATTAAATAGCAATCTTCAATCACAATTCACATTCAAATGGCAAAATATTTTCTTAGAACATGATTTTTTTTAAAAAAACTGTATTTAATTAACATGTCTTAGAATATGAGAAAGGTCAAACCAAGATAATCTTGACATGACTATGAAATTATTTTATAAAAGTTCATTCAATTTCATACATAGTGGCTCTGAGTTCTGCAGTGGAATTGAATAGGTCATGCAGAAGACACATTTTTATTGGCGAAAATAACCTCACTTCTTCACTTAGGAAAATCCTGGCTATAACAAAATTGGCAGCAGTAATAACATAAAATATCTGGTGCTTGAATCGTGGTCTCCTGAGTCTTCTGTAATATTTTAAAAAGCACAAACAAACATGTACAAATGTACCATATTGAAGTTGAACCCTCCCCTCTTCCTTTCTTGGAATCATTTGAACAAGGTCTTTGAGAATTAGTTAACAACCTGTGCTATGTCTCTGACATCTTTTTATACCAGGCTCTCCATCAATATGTTGCTGTGGAATCATATGTGACACAGGACTCTAATAAGAACTTGTGGGTTGTGCGTATGAGATCTCTGTGATTTACTAAGTGAACAGGGAGTTGAATATTTATGCACATCTAAACACAGGCCATCAGGTTACAAAGAGTTTGGGAAAAAATCCAAAATGTTGACTGAAACCAGTGCAGTTCCACATGAGTTTGCAGTATTATGAGAATAAGATTCTGACAGCCTACCCAGTATGTCTACTCATAAGTCCCACTGAATCCAGTGGAGCTTACTGCTGAGTAGATATAGAATTGCAGCCTTATTGACCTTAATTTGTCAATAGGAGGGTTCTTATTCAGTTACTTTATGCTTGAAAGTTACTCTCTTCTAAGTGCATGCTATATTTTATTAGTGCCACTAAAAGTGTTTTAAAAGTGATGCATAAGTGGTACATGTCTACGTATGTGCTTTCAAGCAACCTATCAAGTTATGGTGACCCCATCAATTTCATAAGATTTTCTTAAGCAAGGAATATTCATAGTTTTGCCAGTTCCTTCCTCTGAAATATAGCCTACAGCAACTGATATTTGCACATACAGTGGGCCCTTGGTATCCACTGGGGCTTGGTTCCAGGCCCCCCTATGGATACCAAAATCCATGGATACTCACGTCTTATTAAATACAGTGGTACAGTAAGATGGTGTCCCTTGTATAAAATGGCAAAATCAAGGTTTGCTTTTTGGAATTTATATATTTTAAAGATATTTTCAAACCATGGATGCTTGGATACATTGATTTAAAAATCCATGCATATGGAGGGCTGATTGTACATCTTATAAAAGTGGCATGCTTTTTCTGCAGTGTCCTGTTTTTACACTTGATCTTAGCCAAAAGGCCGAGAAGCAATGTGTCCTGTTTTTGAAGATCTAGAGTCCCACATGATGCCTCTATCCTGAAATCATGGAGAATGACGGAAAAGGTTGAGCCTTCCTGTTTATGAACAAAGAAAAGTACTTCTATTCCAACAGTTGCTCCACCTTCTTATTTGATGCAATTAATGACCTTAATTGTTTTTCCAGGCAGCAATGTAAAGAAACTATTTTTTCTCTTGCTGGCAAGATGAAACAAGGGAGCTCTTATACAGGATACAGCCTATGAGGAAATTCTTGGATTGTAGCCATAGGTTCAGACTTAAATTCATATTCTTGCTCTGTCTCTCTGTGGAGAGATCCATTTTTGTTGAGATTTGGAGTTCTATTTATAATCTTTGCTTCAATCCTGTTCAGAAAACAAAAATGAACATCAATTGGTGAGTGAGTATAATTTGAAGCAGGGGGTTGGGATTAATTGACAGGGCAAGCACATTTCCATCCTGCCATATTATCTCTTCCAGAAGTTTTTGGATTTGTTATCTAAAAAAGCATCATCAGGCTATGTTTGTGTTCCCTTAGGGCACAGATATTTAGAAAGATGGCTTGAGCTTCAAGATCAGTTTTGTATTTTGTGTTACTAATTCATTTGTTTGCATTATTTTTACAGTATAAGTGTATACTATATTTACTCAATTTAGCAAAATACCTTAGAATATATTATATCTATATCTATATCTATATCTATATCTATATCTATATCTATATCTATATCTATATCTATATCGATATAGATATATATAGCTACTCTAGGACCTGGAAAGAACTCAGTGTGGGCTGAGCTTGGGGCTTGGGTTTTGGACATCAGCATTTAGAACACTTATTGGCTGAGTGAGTCTAAGAATTGTGGTTCACAAAAGTATCATTTAGAAAGCAGGACCAGGATCAGATTTGATATGGCCCTCAGCCAAGTTCCCTGTGGCCATCTTCAACATTACTGCCCTCCCTACTAGTAACTGAAGAATTTCCCATCAGTGAGAGCATTAAAGAGAAGCAGTGCTCCTATGGAACTGCTCTTTTGAATTAGCTCAAAAGATTATGTGATCTCCGACTTCCAGTGCAGAGAGATTGTGAGGAGGATGTGGGTCTGAGCAGCTTTTGACCCTAACTCCAAGTTTGCGGATTTTGGGGGGGGGAAACGGGACCTCTATTTTCCTGTCCCTAGTCCCCCTGTGTAGGGGAACTACCTGCTTGGTCTTTGGCTTTTTTGTTGAAGAAAAACACCTTTAAACAAACAGTAAATTCCATAAGAAACGCGGTTCTGACCCCAGCTGCCATGGCATCTTGGCCTTTGGCGGGACAGAACCGGCGAGTTAACCAATGACCAAACCCAGCCACACTCAAGCGTCCTACGACGCAATACAATGCCGACAAATTTAAAGAACTGGAAGATAGAAGACTACATCTAACATAATTTGTTGACTACTCACTTGCATCACATCACAGGATGCTTACAGTGAGCCGTGACCCGGAGACGCCTTGGATCCCATGGTAAAGGGAGACACCTGAGCCACGAGCCTTGAGCAGTAATATAAAGAGAAGGAATAATGAAGGAAGGAAGGCTCAGATCATAGAAGAGGCTGCTAGAGTGGAACAATAGAAACAGGATATGAGATAAGAATATAGACTAGAAAACATAGACTTAGAAAATATAGAAGCAGAACCTTACTGGATTCGACACAGATTAGACACAGCTGTAGAACACAGCTGTGGGACATTGAAATCAAAAATAAAGGCACAGTGAAAAGAGAGTCTTTATTGAGAGTTTAACAGACCTTGAAACTGTAAAACAACGAGATGAGGAAGTAGAAAAACTATTATTAAAAATGGTCAGAAAGAGGAAGATTCAGTGAAGAGAAAGATCCTTTGGTGAAGAAACCAAACGATAGAACTGCAAAAAAAGAATTACTGCAAATTGGGACTGAGATTGATTACAGAAACTGATTTAAAAAACATAGAAGGAGGACTTTCTTTTTTCTACTTATCAACACCTTAATGGACTTCAATGGACTAAAGAACAATTTGATCTTTTTTTTGTTGTGGGAGAAATAATAATAATAATAATAATATCAAGTGAAAGTTTGTTAGAGAAGACACCCATGTGAATAAAAAGCAGAAATCCTTACTCTCCGGTATATGGACACAAGAGAAACTGCAAGAAGAAGAGAAAAAGTAAGAGTAAATAAGAAATGAATAAATAAGAAATTAAATTAAATGATAAAATACTCTTTGCAATTACAGCTATGTAACAGAATTTAAATATACTATGTAAACTAAATAAGATATAAAGGTAAACTGCTTCTGTATTTAAAAATATCCATATTGTAACAAACTAGTTTACTGTATAGTATTGGTTTAAAATAATTGTACAGGCAGTGATAAAGGAAAGAGTTAAGAATTATTTGACAATAATATTTACAAATATACATTTACATGTGTAAAAGAGAATTCTGTTTAAGATTTAGACACTGCTATTTTGTTATATGTGATGCATATCCGTAAATCTGGTCTTTATAGATAATATATGCAAAGGAATTATATAGGTGGTAATATTTAAGATTTCAATATAGCTATATTGTTATAAGTGATACTAATTTCTAATTTCTATTAATATAGACAATATATACAAAGAAACCACAATGATGTCAAAATGATATAATAGTGTAATGTTAATATAAGGATGATGTGATTTTGAATTTTCTAATTTCAGAACTGTTAATAGTATTTACACCTTAGACTTAACTTGATATTAATAATTTTTTAATATCTTTTGTTGCTTTACTACACCTGATCGATATTTATTAAGGAAAAATTAGAGAAAAGGACAACAACTAAGAAAGGTTCCTCGCAAACATTAATACAATTTCCAACAACACATCGGGGTTCAGTGGAGGACACAATTAAAGTCACAGATGCGAACATGTTGATTCTTGAAGAGATATGTAGAATAAGACAGGAAATGAAGGAAATGAGGTGCAAAATGAAGGAAGATTTGAAAGAAGCCTGTCAAGAACTGAGGGAAGAAATTAAAGACAGTAAACTTGAACTCAAAAAAGACCTTGATGATTTGGGGGGGGAGTCATAAAGATAACAACAGATATGAACAAAACACAGAAAGAAGTAAAAAATAAATAAAGATAAGACTCAACAATTGGAAAAAACAATGAAAGAGATATGCCAGGAATTAAATCAACATAGCTACAGGGACTGGACAAACAAACTTCGATACAGAGATAGATGCATTAAGATCAGGGGAGTAACAGAACAGGAAAATGAAGATTTAACAGAAACGATTATGGTACCACTGGCTCAATTTCTAGAATGCAGTCTAGAACAATTACTGTCAGATTTAGATAAAATATTCAGGATAAGCTCATTACATGTGAAAGAACGTAAAGTACCACAAGATGTTGTTATAAGCTTCATCAGATCCTCTAGAAGAGATCGTATAATAAGAAAAAGCTATGAGAATAAACTCATAATTGACAACATAGAAGCAAAAATCTTCAGAGATGTACCCCCTCAATTAATGATGGAGCATCAAAAATACAGATTTCTAACTCAACTTTTACTTGACTTAAAAATAGATTTTAAATGGGAAAGAACTGAAAGACTCTCCATGACATATAAACAGAAAAGATATAAAATAGATAA
>CM034703.1:224231745-224248277 GCA_020142125.1 Phrynosoma platyrhinos
TTCTTGCTGCTTTTGGCCCCGTGGGATAAGGTCCTTAGAGGCTGCATAATGTGGTATGAAGCAGTATATAAATGAACCTGCTGTTGCTATTACTATTATACCCTGGTTCTCATGCTGAACATATTGGACATTGTCCAGACTGTTCACACCAGAATCATGGTTTGAGCCATGCATCGTCTGAACAGGATGCTGCCAGCATTGCGGGGTGGGGGGGAGTAATGGGTCTTGAACCCTGCAGACAAGGCCTAAGTCACAGCCCTCCCATCACCACTGCACTGTTTAACCATGCATTTCTCAGTCCCATCATCATTGCAAGTATTTTGGTGAGGACACGGGAAAGAACCATCCTGGTAGCTGATCTCTGGTTGAGTGGAATTCCCTTCCACTGGAGGTTGAGGTGGCCCCCTCCTTTGCTTTCTTGCTGCTTGAGGCAGGCCTTTGGCTCTTAACTTATTGTAGGAGAATGGGCTTTTATTTAGGCATGCTGTGGTTTGTTTTATTTTTTCCCATTATGCTTTGAGTGTGTTTGAAACTGTTTTAGCTTTTTGTTTTTAATATAATTGCTTGTTTAATTGCCTTTTAACTTTTTTTACTAATAGCTTTTCAACTGTACTCTGTTTTTATTTGTTGCAAGCTGTCTTGGGTCCTTAATAAATGAAATCAATTAAATAATAAACAAAATAAAATGCCCACTTTTAAAAACTAGAAGTTTTTAAATGCCCACTTTTAAAAAACAGCTCTTTCAAATTTTGGTTTGGTTTGCAGAGGTGTGTATTTTTAATGGTGGCATTTTGGGCAGTGCATTCAGCTCCCCAATGGTCCTGGCACAGCAAATTGGTTGAATGTACCTATCTCTGCTATAAACAGTTGTCACTATGCTAGTGCTAAAGATCAGACCTCAGCTTCTTCTTTATGGCACTATTCTCTCAAGCAGGAGATCATGGCTTAGTAGATATAACTAATCTGTCTTCATTTCCACCTCTTCTATACAATGGAATGATACTAAATTAATCATGTTGCAATGTATTATGCCACTTACTGTAATTTTACAGGGAAAAATAACAACCCAATGTCCCCTGCATGGTTATTTTAACCCAAGTTCCTCATGTTCTAACAGGGAAAACAAGCAACAAAATAGCGGGCTGTTTAATTGCTTTCCTCAGAAGCAGCTGTATCCAATTTACTCATGGCACTATGTGTCCCATTGCTGAGGAATGAATGTTTTCACTCCAGTGTGATTATAGATGGTGAGCTTCAGGAGAACATTGTGCCAGGTTCACTTATAATGAACACTACATTAACCATGTGTTAATTGTACTTGCCATTTTGTCAGTTAACTCAAAGATTACATTATGCCTTCAATAGCTTGCAGTATGAATAAAGAACACTGACAGAAATATAGGCAAGGCTGTACGCTCAGGTTAAGAGCAACACCACAGCCAAATTCCCTAGCAGGGATGGGCAATTGCCTGGGGTTTACAAGGGACACACAGTGACTGGAGGATTGGGGTGAGAGTTGAGGTTCCATTTCGCCAGCTGATTTCCTACCTGTTAGGTAGATGTTAATAGCACAGCAGCATTCCATCCACACCACTACATTTTGCATGCATCCAGTGAAGTGGTTTGCAATCTACAAAAGCTCCTGCAATACTAAACCTTTTAATCTTAGGGCATGTCTACAAAGTGCAGACTGAAGGGTTTTCTTTTGTCTTCTGTGTGTGTTGTTTTTTTTGGGGGGGGTTACTACATGCTGCTGCAGGCTGTTTCACAGTAGCTTATGTGCATTTCTCTGTGCCTGTACAACTTTCCTCACCCTCCCAAAGTTCCACAGACCATTACCAACACCAGGGCTTAGCAGGAGCGAGCAATCAGCTTCAGGAAATACTCATCAGCATCAATATTTACTGCTAGAGGTGTCACTGATATGGTACTACAAGACGCTGCTTTCTGGCTTTTCCTACCCTATTAGCTTTTCCAGTTTCCACACACTTCACCCTATCCTAAATGTTTGAAGCCAGATACAATTTCCTTTATAGATCTGAGACACATGTAGGTTAACCATTCTTATAAAAAAAATGGTACAAATATCTTTCTTCTCTTCTGCTTGGGCACTTGATTTCTTTCTCTTTTAAGTCTTGTTTTCACTTCTATTTCTTCTAATCTTTTTTCCTTTCCCTAAACCCAACTAAACATCTTCTCTTACCAATCTCTCTGCTTCACTTTCTCTTCCCAATGCCCTAGTATCTGCCTTTCTTGTTCTTTTATTCCTATCCTTCATAACTACTGGTTAAACTGTCAAGGAAAAAGCAACATGGGACATACAGTAATTGAAATAAAAATATGTATGTGAATGTCAAAGTGACTAAGCAGGAGCAATCAGGGAGATACACAGGTGAAAAAGATAATATAATTAAGAAGACTTGAGAGCCAAGGACAAAGTTATAGAAGGTATATTGAGAACACCTGTGATAGATTGCAAACACCTGAGACTCATTAAGTGGTCAAGGTAAAGTGATGAAACACTTGGGCTGGTCTTAGGTATGGGATGATCTATGTGGACCAATCAAGATACATGTACACACCCACTGGGTGGAAACTGGGTGGAAACTGACTGGTGTCTAACAATGGCTATAAAATGCAATGATTGCTAATGTACAGTGTGGAGTAGTTTGAGATATTGTGGAGTAGTGTAGATTGTGATTTGTAGGGCATATAGTATTTATTTATATATAGTAGAATAAAGTAGATCTTTTATATAAGACTACTGAGTTGTCTGGTGTCTTGAGGGAAGATACAAGAGCCAGCTGAATCCTGGAGATGTTTGGAGACATCTCAGGAAGAAGAGTGAGAAGGCTTGGAGAGTTGTCAGGGTCTTCAGCCTATTCTCTGAAACTCTGCTGCTTGGGAAAGAAGCATCAACCACTGATCAAAACTGGTCAGATCTGCTGCATAACAAGGTGGTGAGTTAGAGCCAGAGGTGAAGAGCTACAACTCCCATCATCCCTGACATAAACATCTTCACCTTCCTTCTTCGCTCTTTCATTCATCCTGTTTCTCCTTCTCTCTCCTTTCAAAAAAGCTCTCTATCCCACAACTGTGCCTGAACCACATTGAAAAGGATCAAGATAATTCATCCAGGAACTACTATGGCAGGGAGATCACATCAGGCTCCAATAACTGGTCCAAAAATTGAATATTGTACACATTTTTTTTCAATATAAATATATACACACCTAGTAATGTCCTATTTTAAATAAATTCCAATTCCATGACAAGTACTTAAGAATTATATCATTGTATTATTTCATTACAAACAGAACACATTTTGTTCTGAAAATATCCAATTAATTTCAATTTCTTTTTTTTTTGCCATATTAAATCTTTATTTCAAAATCTACATTAAATACACCAAACAAACAAAACCAACATATATGCATACAAACAATATCAAATACCAACATATAAACACCTACATAAAACTCACAAGACAATACTTTCTCACCCACACTTCTTCAAGTCTAGTTTCCCTTTTTAATTCCCTTTTTCTCACTTACATGTTTACTTATCCTATACATAATTACAAAAGTCAATAGTCAATTTAGTAACTCTGCCATCCTACTGAGAAAACAAATTTTTCTCTAGGACAAGCCTAATTAATTTCTAAATACACAGACCAATGTTGTTATATCTTTAACATTCAGCTTTTTTGCATATTTATATAGTCCATTATTTTCCCCCACACTTTTACAAATTCCTCTTTATCTCAACAACATAGTAAGCTTATCGTTCTCCATATACTCAGCAATTTTTTGTAACCATTCTGTAATGTCTGGGGCTTCTCTTTCCTTCCATTTTCTGGCATACACCATGCTTGCAGCCATGATCATGTAGAAGAGGACTCTATCATACATAATTTCATACCTTTCTTCTACCATTCCCAATATATACACTTTTGGAGCTGTTTTTATCTTAATCTGCAATATCTCATTGATCTTATCATTAACTTGTTTCCACCATTTCCTAGCTCTGCTACATGTCCATCACATGTGGAAGATAGTACCTCTCTCCTTTCTACATTTCCAACATCTATCTGATAGATTCTTATAAATTTTACTAATTTTCACAGGAGTCAGGTACCACCTGAATTGGATTTTATAATAATTTTATTTCACATCTGCAGACAAGGTGTATTTTAACCTTTTTTTTTCAGCTTCATTCCCATTCTTCTATTTTTATGTTTTCTCCCATTTCTTGAGCCCATTTGACCATGCATTCTTTCACTTGTTCCTCTACTGTCTCAATTTCCATGATCTTTTTATATAACTTAGATCAGGGGTAGGTAACCTTTTTGAGCCGGGGGCTGGGTTGCTGTCCCTCAGACAATTGACGGGCCGAAGCACCAAAAATAAATAAATAAATAAATAAATAAATAAATAAAAATTAAAATTAAAAAAGAATTAATTTTTTTTTAAAAAAAATGCATGCACACTCTCTCAGCCCCAGAAAAGCCATGGCAAAACCCCTGTGAAGATTTTGCCAAGAAAACCCCAAGAACAAGTAATAACAACAATAATCAATATCATCATGGGGGGGCGGCGGCGGGGGGGGGCGGCGGTGGCAGGACCGGTTTGGGGCCGGTCCAAAGGCCATGCTGGGCCGTATCCGGCCCCCGGGCCTTAGGCTGCCTACCCCTGACTTAGATATTATCCAATCATTTTCATCTGTCAAAATGGACTCTAACTCTGATTTTTGGGTGGTAAACTCTTCTGATTTGCTATCCAGTTTAAATCTTTCATTTATCTGATAATATGTAAACCAGGGAATATCGAAACCTTCTGCTTTAAGTTCTTCCCTCGTTTTTAGCCTTAGTGTATTATTCTGCTCTATCTTTAACATATCCCAATACCTCAACCATGTACCCTCCATGACACTCTCTGTATGATGAAATGCTTCCACCAGTGATAGCCATAATGGCAATCCCCTCGAGATCAGTCTCCTATATTTCACCCAAACTCTATAAAGGGCTTTCCTGACTATGTGATCTTCAAAGCCTTGATTGGCTTTTACTTTGTTATAAAATAGGTAAGCATGCCAACCAAAACTATTGTCAGATGCTTCTAAATTAAGAAGCTGTTTGTTATGTAACAATATCCACTCTCTTATCCAATCTAGACAGGCTGCATCATAATATATCTTAAAGTTTGGGACTCCTAAACCTCCTCTGTTTTTCCCCACTGTAAGTGACTTAAATTTAATTCTGGGCTTTCCCCCTGCCGAAATAAACTTTAGTCACTTCTCTCTGCCAAGATTTAAACGGTTTCTCATTGTACAAGATTGGTATGTTTTGAAATAAAAACATCATCCTTGGTAGAACCGCCATTTTGATAGTCACCATTCTGCCTAGTAAAGATAATTTTAGATTTCCCCATTTTACTAAGTACTGTCTAATCTTGTTCCAGATCTTCTTGTAATTGTTTCTATAAATATTGGTATTCTTCGTTGAGAAGATAATACCTAAATATTTCATTTTCTTCTCTATTCTAAACTGTGACATCTCACTCAATTGGTCAACCTCCTCCTTTTCCAAATTCATAGTCAGCATCTTAGTTTTCATTTTATTCACTTTAAATCCTGATACTTGTCCAAAGTCTTATAATGTTTCCAAGAGTGCCATAATGTTTTGTGTTGGGTCTGTCAAGTATACCAGCAAGTCATCCGCATACAATTTCACTTTATGTTCAGTATCCTTTACCTTAATGCCAATTAGTTCTATATTCTCCCTTATACTGTTTGCTAGTACCTCTAAGGGCCTTTGCAGACTGCTAGAAATAGTGCAAATTGAGCCCACTTTAAGGGTTAGGGTTAGGGTTAGGGTTAGGGTTAGGGAATCATGGGAACTGTATTTTATTGTGGCACCAGAGCTCTCTGACAGAGAAGGCTCAATGTCTCAGGAGAAAAAAAAAAACAATTCCCATGATTCCCTAGCACTGAGTCAGGGCGGTTAAAGTGGACTCAATTTGCACTATTTCTAGCAGTCTGCAAAGGCCTGAAAGCAGTTATAAAAAGTAATGGGGAGAGCGGACAGCCTTGCTGCATCCCTCTCTGTATTTGTAAAGGTTTCGTCTTTTCCCCATTTATTATAATTTCAATTTCAATTTGATTTGATTACTTTAATTAATTGTAACTTAAATGGTTACTGGGATTGATTGTATATTCCACTTACCTGATTAATATGGAAGGAGTGTAACAACTTTAAGATCTGGCAGATCTCAAAAGCAGCAGTCACTGAATGGTTATGTAAAGTTATGTAGATGCATAGTCAAGGAAAATGGCTACCTTGAGCTGCTCTAACATCATGGGATCTTGTGAATATTAGCTATGATTTTGAATATCTTCCAGGATACAATTAAATCTTTAATCATTTCATTTTATAAAACTAAAACCTCTCTGTTCTGGCAGGTCTTTGATGAATAATCAGAGCCTGCATCTGTGTTTTTAAGCCTTTGTAAAATTGTTGTTTTAAATTTTGTAAGGCCACCTTGAGGCCCAGTATTAGACAACAGGCAGGATACAAATAAAGATATCATCATCATCATCCAAAATGAATGAATAAATATGTCAAGACTGTCCCTGCTGGTCTTTCTCTTCACCCTTGATAAGGGAGAAGGCTTCAAATCGATTCTGTAGCTTCAAGCTCCTAGACCAATCCCTGATTTTCCTAGTTCTGTGTGTAACATTTCTCCATTTGTCTACCTCCTGTGTCTGTCAAGAAGAGTATAAAGCAGCTGAGGAACAATTTTGAAGGGTTGTGAACAAAGACCACAATGACAGCAACAGAAAGCCTCCACAACAATTTGATCCTGGGTGTGAGCCTCACTAATTTTAATCTTCTGAGAGATTATTGTAAAATATTTTGTAATCTGCCTGACAATGTCAGCAGCAGTTTACACAACCATTTTTTTCTCAGATGGTTTTTTTCTTATATGAACAAAATTTAAAAGTTTATCACTGGAGACACTGACAGCACAACCATTGCAGGCTTTTACCAACTGACATCATGGATTCTTCTAATTACAGCTTCATTGTGATATGTTGGTGGATATTGCAAAGGAAGGAAATTTAAAGTTTCAACTCTTTAGTATGTGTTTGATCTTTTGAGTGGGATACAAAAGAAATATCTGCAGCACCTACTGCTAGAATTGACAAAGCTGATCAAAATCACCCTTACAATACCAGTTTCACCATGCCCATCAGAAAGGTCATTCTCATGCCTTTGTAGAATAAATCTCTTTCTGTGATCAATCGTGGGACAAGCCAGGCTCAATCACATGGCTGTTCTGCATGACCATAAAGAGATCAGAGTGGAGATGGATCTGAACATACAGCAATAGCTAATGAGTTCATCCATGAAGCACCAATCACAATACATTCAGTGTGGAATAATCCTAAAAGTGCATATCCTAAACATATTTATTTTCCTTTATGTGTTGTTTAGTTATCTACCTTTCAGCGTTCCCTTTGGTTGGTTATAATAAATTTATTTAAATCCATAAACAATGTTTGTTGATTTTTGTCTTGGGCTTCAACTTGGATGGTACATTGCATTGGCTTTTGGATGGTGGGGTAGTGTAGAGAGTCTATACACCTAGTGTATAGTGCAGGGGTAGGCAACCTTTCCCCTTTAAGGGCCGAGGGACTTTAGCTTCCAGAAGCCTCAGCCATGTTGGCCAATAGTCCCATGTTGGCCAATAGCTCTTAGGATTCTGGGAGCTGAAGTCCCTCGGTCCTTAAAGGGGAAAGGTTGCCTACCCCTGGTATGTATAGAGCCTATACACCAGGGGGTCTCAACCTATGCTCCAAGAAGCCCTTAGGACTCTGCATGCACTTCCCAGGTGTTCTGCAGCTGCTCCAGGAAAATGAAAGAAATAAAAATTGAATGAAATTAAAGAATAATAATATAGTCTTATATATACTCCTAAACACCATTAACTTGTAAGACATAGAGTAGGCCTCTTATGGGCTGTGCCATAGAAATAAGGGTTCCACCAGTCAAAAAGGTTGAAAACCCCTGGTATAGACTCTTTTAATATTGTTATTAAAATGTAATATTTTGTTGAGTACTTGTTATTTTAATGTGTCTTTGAACACAGAATCATAGAATCAGATTTGAAAAAGACCTCATAGAATAATAGAAATGGAAGAAACCTCATAGAATCATAGAGATGGAAGAGATCATATAGAATTATAGGGTTGTATAGACCTCATAGAATCATAAAGTTGGAAGACACCTCATAGAACCATAGAATTGGAAGATGATCTATCCACTCTAGAATCTATTGGCAAAGGATGGTTTCTAGAAATAGAAATATATACTTACATAAATGTTAGCAAATAAGCACAGCCCTCATGCCTAGGTTTAGCTCCATGCCCTCTCCATAAAATTGAGAAGTCTATGCCCCTGGCAGCCACAATAGTTAAAAGTGAAATGATAGCAGTAAAACTGTGAAAGGGCCCAGATAATGTTAGAGCAATCACTCTCAGCCTCACATTATTTGTGGGATTACTGTGAAAATAATAATAATAATAATAATAAATCTGTCAAGCAATCAAGGTGGCTTACAACCATTAAAATTCCATACAATATTTTATGGTATTGTAAAATATGATCCCAAAATCCCAAAGCCCACCCACCCCTTAGTGCCTAAGTCTGGTCCCCTAAGTTGTTTAAAGGAATAAATGTAACAAAATAAATGGTAAGTAAATTAGGAAGTGAAAATGATGTTATACCCCCCTAAAGGGGTCTTGAAAAACTGGCCCTCAAAAATTATTTGTTTGTTTCATCGATAAATAAATAGTAGCTTGCAGAGTATAATCCAAGAAACACTATATTACCTTTTGAGTTATTAGGCACCTGTTTCCAAATATATTTTCTTGCCATATCAGATTTTATACTTTAAACTGGAGGCTGGAACAGTATTTTCATGTCTTTTTGTTTTTAATAGTCAATGCCAATCCTGGGAGTATTAGGTCAACTCATAGGTGTGTGTCTCTTTAACAATCATTCCATTAACATTTTGATGTCTTTGTTGTTTCTCAGTCTGGACAGAATGACTCAGCTGGGCAGAGACAGAGCTATCTTTGACACTGCTAAGTCCAGTGTGACTATGATCATATGAAACCAAAGGGTATGACCTGCCAGGTGAGGTGATGTCAAGCAATGTCATTTACCACACCTGCTTATATCATTGATGTTTTGTGCAGCTCCTAGTGGCTTGCTTCTGTTTTGGAGTGTTGCGGTCTTGGTGTTGGTATGGCAACCAGTCGCTCTGTCATCTTGGTTGATATGTGCACATAGTCTAAGGAGATAATGGTAGGATCCTTTCATTATAATCTCTTTTCTCAGTATTTGTTCAGCATTAACTGCTTCCCAGAATATACAGTTGTATTCTCTTAGCCATAATATTTGTTTTATATTTTAATTGTATTTGCTTACTGCCTTTTTCTCTAATGCACTGATGGGTGTATGTATGATTTCCCCACTTTATCTTCACAACAATGCTGTGAGGGAGGTCGGACAGAGAGAAAGAGAGAGAGAGTTCCCAAATGTGTTTTATAGCTTAGTCAGAACTTGAATCTGTATCTTTCAAGTTCCATTTTAAAGCCACTACACGATGGTGGGAACTATGATCTTGTCTGTACTGCAGAAATAGAGCAGTTTGACTGCCATGTCTCAATACGATAAAATTCTGGGATTCATAGTTTTGTGAGATATTTAGCCTTCGCTGTCTCTGCTTTGGTGCCCCACCAATGTACAAATCCCAGAATTTTTATCATCATAACACTGAGCCATGGTGATGTCCAACAGTCCAACATCTGGAGGACTGCCTAATTCTTATCCTCATGCTCCACCTTATTGGCTCTACTTCAATAAATAGAATAATCATTTCAGTTTAGTAGAGTCTTCCCCACAAATTCAATCAGACAGTTAAAAGTTTTACATTTTTAAATTCTTCTACTTTCACACAGAGATTGAATGCCTACTGGAATCAGAGTAATACATTAGGAGAAGCAGTCCTTTTGATCTTTCATTTGATGTATTTTATCATCCTGGGCAAACTTTACTGAACTTTTATGAATAGTGCAGACTCACAATATCTTGAGGTACACACAAATAATATATTTGAGTTATGGAGAGTTATATCTTAAACAATAGTGGTTCCTCTATTATCAAGCAGGTTTCCTGGCAAATAGACTCATATAAATAAGAGAACCAAATGTCCAGCCCAAGAGAAAATGCAGGAAAAAAGTTTCAACTGAACCAACTTGAGGATCTTGACTATAGTACTCTTAAATGTTTTTTCTGTGATTCAAAGGAAATCAATTAATTAATAAAAATTAAAATGTAGAGGTAATTGGAGTGAGGCAAAAAGATAGCCCTAACACTAACTAGTTTCTATTATTGTAACGTGTAACTCCTTTCTCCACACACAAGCCAAAGGAGTTTGTTGCATTTGATGGGGAAATGGTGTGATCCTGTTAGACCCACCCATGACTGTACTGAAATTTCAGCTAATATTTCCTTGTTTTTCTGAAAGCAATAAATTTAAAGGGACTCTTTAAAGGCTAATGGTGCCTCTCTTCCCTCTTTGTAATGGATCACTGAATGAGGTGCTTGTGATCTCAGGAGGTGATTTCTTCTTCTTCTTCTTAACATCAATATTTAATTTATAATTAAAGTAATATACATTCAAAAATAAAAAGATAGAAAAGAAAAATGACAAATAACTAATAGACATTAGCTCTGACCCCACCCCCAATCCTGACTGTAATGTGAAAAAATAGAAAAGAAATATTATTCTACCATTATTATTTTTGTTGTTATCTGCCCTCGAGTCCATTTTGCCCCATGGCGACCCTGTGGATGAGACATCTCCAAGACTCCCTGTGCTCCACTGCTCTGCTTTCTACTTCCCTCCACTTTTCCTAGCATCATTGTTTTTTTCCAATGAGTTGTGCCATCTCATGATGTATCCAAAGTATGACAGCCTCAGTTTTAGCATCTTGGCTTCAAGGAGGATTTCTGGCTTGATCTGATCTAGGATCCATTTGTTTGTATTTTTGGCTGTCCACGGAATCTACAGCACTCTTCGGCAGCACCACATCTCAAATAAATTGGTTTTCTCCCTATCTTTTGTTTTAACTGTCCAGCTCTCATATCCATACATGGTAATAAGGAATACAGTGGCTTGTATGCTTCTAACTTTTGTGCTCAGTTGTATATATTTGCATTTTAGGATCTTTTCTATTTCTTTCATAGCCACCTTTCCCATTTTTAATCTAATTTCCTAGCTGCAGTCCCTGTTCCTATCAATGTTTGATCCCAGGAATGAGAATTCTTTTACTATTTCTATTTCCTCATTGTCTAGTTTGAATGTGTGTAAATTCTCCATGGTCATTATTTTTGTTTGTTTTTTATGTTTATAAGTTAGCGAGCAGGCCTAAATATGAAGGTGTGTACAGGTAGTTATTTTGCAATTTTTTTTTCTTAGGCCTGTATAGATATATTAAGATTTCAAATAACAAGTTATAATATATATGATAAGAATATGATAGGAATTCCCTTTAGAATTATATGTTTCATAAACTCTGAATGTATTAATAACAGATAGAAAGGAGTTATAACAAAAAATGAATTAATTAGTATCTTCTCTGATACAGCTCAGGAAGTGATTTGTTTTGTTCTATATATATATATATATATATATATATATATATGTTTTTGTTGTTGTCTTTCTTTTTGTTTATTTTGGTATGTATTGTGTATTGCTTGTATAATTGTTGTAATGTTATTGTTCTTTTTTATGATTTAATAAAATTTTATAAAATTTAAAAATAAGGCTTGATTTCCAGACCTTTGATCATATTGGTCCTGCTCTGGACATGTTCCAGGTTGTTGATATCCTTCTTGAACTGTGATGCCCAGAGCTGAACACAGTATTCCAGGTACAGTCTGATCAAAGTAGAATAGAGTGGCACTACTACTTCCCTTGTTCTGGACACTGTACTCCTGTTGATGCAACCCAGAATTGTTTTGGTTTTTTTAGCTGCCCTTTACTCAAGTTTATGGCCGACCTTCACTCAAGTTTAGCTTGTCTATTACAATCCCCCTAGATCTTCCTTGTTTGTGCATGAATGGTGTCTGACGCCTGAGATGTCAGTGGGGTGGTAAATCCACTCCAGATTTTATTCTGAACTTTAAAGTTCAGACCAAAGTAGGGTAGATTTACTACCCCATTGGCATTGCAGCCATCAGCTGCCATTGGTGTGCAAAGTACATTACACTTAACTGAGGTTCAAAAATGGCTTCAAAAAAAGTAAAGAAGGAGTAGAGGTGAGTAGCACAATGCAGTATCTGGTAATAATGAGAGAAAATCCAGATTCTTGAACTTGTTTTGGAACAGATTCAGGAATTTGAATCCAACATCCATTTTACATCTGAATTGCATTAGCTTTTTGGCTGCTGCATCAACTGTTGATTCATGCTTCGTTTGTGGTCTACTAAGGGGGGAAGCAGACGGGCGGCACAGAGCTGCCCCAGGAAGCTACGCCGTGGGGCTGAGGTATCCGCACACCTCGGCCCCGCGGTGCAGCTTCACCGCCCCTGGAAGAAGAGCTAAAATAGCGCTCCTTCCACAAATTACCGAAGGTGCGGTGCAAAAGGCTGCCGGTGCACCTTCGGTGACTTTTCCGCCGCAGCATGTATGGACGCTGCAGCAGGAGGTCATCCTTGGAGCGCCGGCCGTGCGGAGGGCCGGCTGCTCCGAGGACATTTTGGGGAAGGGGTTGGGACACCCAGCATGTGCTGCCCCTCCCTCCCTTGCTCTGAAGACGGCGCTTTGAGCCTTCTGCTTAGCCCCTAATACTCCTAGAACCTTTCAAGCCAAGCATCACCCACCCTATATTAGTGCCTCTCCCTTGGGCTTGGCATTTCAATATTCAACAGCTAACAGTGGAGATTATAACAGAAAGCTGATGGAGCAAGAAATGTAAAGAACAATGTTAAAGATACTTTAGCATCAAAAATGATTGCTATGTAAAAGAAAACAGACTCATCATATTTAGTTAATGAACTCCAAATGTGTGATTCAATGAATCTTCCTGTACTTTGTCATTACACCTTCTCTTTAGCAACATCAGACTAGAGAATTGTCCCTAACTCTAATGCTGGGTGAATTTTAGAGCTGACTTTGTGTTTATTTCTTTTTGGTCTATTTACTGTTGTTTAATTAAACTGTTATAAATTGTTTACAGTGATTTTACTCATATACTACCCTGAATACAGGATGAGACAGATCTAGTTCAATAGATAGGTAGATTTATAAAATCATTTCTAGGCATGAGAAAGAATGATCAGTTTCCAAAACAACCCAATGAACAACCATGTGCATCCATCATCTTATTCAGAACACAAACCATAAACAGATCCGTTGTAATCTTGTTAGTTTACTGTGTCTCTTTATCAGCCAAAATCAGGGCAACATCCTTTTGAAGCCTTTCTAGAAGGGATTGTATCTCTGCCTGGTTGGAAGAGACTATTAACAGTGTCATCCCTTGCTTGTAAATGTGATGGAGAAAGGTTTACTTGTGGTTAGGCTGTGTTACTGGCAAAGCAGCAGCTAGCATTAGGACAATTGCCAAGAAAAGAACAAAGATTAAGAAAGCTAAACACTAATACTTTGGATGGTCTCCTCAGTTTGTTCCCTTGACATTATGTGAATTCTTCTGGACATGGGTGTGATTAAAAGCATATGTTCCATTCATACCTCCTGAAGACATCGTGTCCATGAAAACACAAACAATAAAAGCCTGAAAAATGAATTATATATCTATTACATAAATTGCACATCTAGATACAGTAAAATTAGGTTAAAAAGGTAAAGCTTTCCCCTTTGTCATGATTGTCAAGTCGTGTATTGCCCTTCAGATGTATGGCACTTAATAGTAAGGCAAGTATCCTATCAGCACCTGGAGAGATTGCCATTGGTGTATGATTGCTGTAGAACTGGTATGAAATCATTCTATAGTAGCAGGAAGTTTGTGGGCTAGGGGAAGTCTTAAGAAAAGAAGAAGCAGGCAGTAGGGGAGAATAGACTGGCAAAGGAAAGATGGGAAGAGAAGAGGATGGGGAAAAGGTAAGGGATGGGATACCAAATTTAAAACAAAACAATGAAAGGTCTGAAGTTATGACTTGTGGAACTGAACTAACAAGTATAAGGGTCATTCACAGCTCTCAAAGATCTAGATAGAAGATTTGACTATAGGGCAGCTAAGGAAAGACAAGTTTCAGGGAGGATAGTTTGGAAGAAGCATTGCAGATCTTGAAGGGGAAAAGTGCTTAACCCTTTGGCTGTTAGCCACTTCTCAGACACAACTCCCACCACACAGTCATCATCACCCTCCATTATTTTGTTTGCCTTTAGCTTTTCCATTGGAAAACCAAGCCCCAAACAGCTTAGAGCAACATCAGAAGAATTTTTTACATAATCAAATACAGCAACATTTCTAGATAATTCCATAACAATTACAAATAGTCATAGAAATAGCCTAAACATCTCATAGTAATAAATATACAGTGAGATTAAACAATCCATTAATAATTCACACTCAAGCCTAACATAAAAGAAATACTGAAAAGGAAAGAAATCCAAATAATGACAAAAAAAACCCTTATTATGAAAGTGAAATATTGCCCCAGCCACAAATCCTAAAGACACAACTTCCCCCCCCCTTCCCTTGAGCCTCATGGCCTCTATGAAGGTCAAAATGCATATTTCAAACTATACTTTCCTGAGTATTGATGAAAAGGAAAGTGGGGAACTGAAAAAGATGGATGGGCAGACCTCAGGCTTATCATTATTTGCTCCATTATTTTTTCCACTAGAATGTCATAAGTTGTATAGCATATACACCAGGAGCTAAAAAACGGGCTCCCTTTGAGCACATTCTTAGCCTAGTTTCAGAATTGGTAAATCCTAAGTGGGCCTCATTTGAATAGCCTACTTTAGGTAGAAAGGACCATGTTGTTGATGCTATTGTTAAAGGACTGTGAACAAGAAACACTTGCAAATCACTCAGAGCTCTAGTAATAGATCCCAGTCTATCTTCTGCCCATGGAAGAAAGAAACAGGCTATGCAAATATTTATTTGCATCCTAAGGCTAGCAACTGTGTACTTTTGGAGACAAATTTAAAAACAGATTGGGGAAGCAATTTTACCATATGTCTAATAAGGTTAGCTTTTAAGGGAGAAAAGTGTTTATTAGATCTACCTAATCCTCCTCTTTTTCTTCCCTCAAGAACATCTTTGATGTTAGTCGATGATGGATTTGTTTTACCAACATATTTGCCATCTTTTACCTTGCATTCAGAATGACCTGATCATCATCATAAGAAAAGGGATTACAACTTAACATTAAGAAAAGCTTTGTATTGTAAAAGCTGTTTGGGAATGGAATAGACTGGGTCAGAAAGTAGCACACATTGAATCTCACTTATCCAGAATTCCAGAATCCAAAATACTCCAAAATCCAACATTGTTTACATTGGTGGCTAAGATAAAAACACCTTAGCTTTCTGATGGTTCAATGTACACAAACTTTGTTTCATGCACAACATTATTTTAAAAATATTATGTATAAAATTTACCTTCAAGCTATGTGTATAAGGTGTATATAAAACATAAATGAATTTCAAGTTTAGACTTGGATCCCATCTCCAAGATGTCTCATTATGTATATGCCAAATTCAGGAAATATTCAATATTCCAAAATCAAAAAGAAACCAAAATCCAAAAACACTTCTGATCTCAAGGATTTCATATAAAGGAGACCCAACCTTTGTCTTTGGAGAGTTTTAAATAGAGGCTGGACAGCCATCTCTCTGGAGTGCTTTACTTGTGTATTCCTGCATGACAGGAAGATGGATTAGAATCCCTTCCAGCTCTATGATTCTAAGATTCTATCTGGTGGTGTTTAGAGGTATGAAGAATCTGACTTCAAAACAAAGATAGAGACAAATGAGCCTTTGTTGGTCTTCCATGCCACAAATTCAGTAATGCTGTCATGAGACAAATGGAGTCAGTGTGGTGTAGTGGTTTGAATGTTGGACTGGAACTCTGGAAGACCCAGGCTCAAATATCCACTCAGTCATGGAAACCCACTGGGTGACCTATGACAAGTTATACTTTGTTGTTGTTGTTAACTGCCTTCGCGTCAGTTGACCCATGGAGACCCTATGGATGAGACATCTCCAGCACACACACACCCCACCCGTGCTCTACTGCTCTGCCGAGCTCCTGCAAATTCTTATTTGTGGTCTCTTTAATAAAGTTCATCCATCTATCATGTGGCCTTCCTCTCTTTCTACTTCCCTCCACCTTTCCTAACATTATTGTCTTTTCCCATGATTCATGCTTTCTCATGATGTGTCTAAGTGTTGTCATCTTGGCTTCTAGGGATATCTCTGGCTTGATCT
>CM034703.1:224255924-224266421 GCA_020142125.1 Phrynosoma platyrhinos
CCCCCCCCCCCCCCCATATGACTACAGTATTTTATTTTTACTGATAGGAAGCTAATGCAAGTGGGATTTTCTTCTTCTGGTATTGAAATAATTTCTCCAGCCTCAGATAACATATATCTTATTTGGTTAAAGGACATTTTAGGTGACAGAAATGTCATGGTCCATCCCCTCAGGGTGCATAAAACATATGTCCAAGTTAGCAACTCATAAGGTGCTTTACTGCTGCTTCATCTTCCATTCCACTTTGTTGGTAACTTCAATTGATTTTAACTACAACTTGTACCAATATATACTGGAGTTCAAGAGCACTATCTCATGTCTCTCTTGTGGTTTCTGGAGATGGTCCAGTTGGAGACGACTTCGTAGAAATGCCACCAAGAAAACAAGATATTGTCCTTTTTAAACTTACACAAGCCACATGGCATCTTTTAAATTGTTCCACTTCATTTGCTTCTCAGCAATTTCAACACACTGAAGAAGGGGGAAAAGAATGCAGAGATATATCCACTTTAATAGAGGACATGGGCATAAAAACAGAAAATATGTCAATGGCAGCTCACAGATTCAACAAGTTTAATACTACTTTCCCATTATTATAGTAGGAATCTGTAGGGATGTTTACATTTTCCCCAGAGAACTCAATGAAAAAGAACTATTATTTTATTTATTTATCTTGTTTATTTTGATGCAGTTCCTTTCGGGGGAGAAGAAGATTCATATTTGTAGGAAAACAAATGAGTCTTATGACATATTAAAAATAAAACAAAAGAGGAGCAATAAGCTTTTGTTGTTTGCAGCCCACTTCACCAAACGTACTTCCTTGGGTACATTTGTAGAATCACTTCTTCCTGTACTGTGCAGTAACTGCAGGATTGTGAGAATTGTTTTTGTCCCCCTAAACCTTGTAAGGATAGCAAAATTTTCCAAAGCTATAGCTGGGATGCCTGACAGACCCAATCTTTGTGAATTCTGATGTAAACTGAAGTTGATCTATAACTTCCAGTAAAAATACAGCTTAAATTGAAAAGAGTATTCACAGTTATTCATCCCCAGGTTGAAAAAAAAAACAGGTTTCCCAACAATTGGGATCCCTTTCAAAAAGGAAAATAGACTAGCAAGAATTGTGTAAAGATATAGAATTGAATATTAAAGTTAGGATTGTCCATGCTATTGTGTTTCCAATTTCTATGTGTAACTGTGAAATCTGGACAGTGAAAAAAGCTGACAGGAAGGAAATCAACTCATTTGAAATGTAGTGCTGGAGAAGAGTTCTACAGATAACATGGATGGCTAAAACGACGTATAAATGGGTCCTAGAGCAAATCAAACCAAGAAACCAATATGAGCAGTTGTACTTTTTAATAAACTGAGGCTGTTATACTTTAGCCATATCATGAGAAATCATGATTCAATAGAAAAAAAACAAGAATGTTTGGTAAAGTAGAAGGCAGTTGGAAAAGAAGAAGACCACATTTCAGATGGATAAATTCAATCAAGGCAACCACAGCCCTGAGTCTGCAAAACCTGAGCATGGCTGTTGATGGTAGGCTGACCTAGAGTTTCTCATTCATAAGATCATCATATGTCAAAGTTAACTTGACAACAGTTAACAACAAGAATTCTGTGCAATATTCTCCTGCATTCAACATCCTGAAGTGTTTCACAGGAATTATTTTGCTGGGGGGGGGGAGGTTTTGTGCAAAGAAAACCCTGCTCCAGTTTCTGCACAGAAAACATGAATATTCCTTTGCTGTATTCTCACCATCTTTGAACATCCTGAAGTGGAGCACTGGAATTATTCTAAGCAGAAAACACTATTCCTTGTGCAGGGAACCTGTTTCTGTGCAGAAAATATTTGCACAGGAATTATTCTACACAAAAAAATATGTGTTTCAGAACATTCAAATATAGACAGAACAGTCCAGAGAAATTTTTGTTTTTACCCCACACTGGAGAGAGTACTACTTTAATTATTTGTCCTCACATATGGGGATGAAAGATTTGCATCCATAGTTGGGAATGCAAATCTTTGTCAGGTACTACACATACATTAATATTGTGGTGCAGTTCTTGGGAAATATACAAATGCATGCCTTTTATGATAAATTTATAAATGCATCTTTTTGTGATTCTCCACCCCAGGAATTACATATTTTCAGTTTCACTGAAATGATTTGCAGTTTGGGAATTGGTTGTTCTATAACGTTCCTTCAATCCTGCTTCTTCATTTTGTCATTTATGAGTGCTTAGCTATGGCAGCTGGAGACGGTTTTACTATATGCAGTTTGTCATACTTCACCAAACCTAGCATATATTTGTTTGTTTAACTTTTCCCATTGCCTATTTGTCTACTAGTGTGTTCACAAATATATTCAGCATCATTATCTTTACTCTCCATCTGTCAGTACCATTATGTATATGCAAATCTGTATAGTGATTTTGACATTCATACTCAGAAGTTACTGAGGCCTTCAGTGTTTGGAGACTAGCAGCCACTAGCTCTCTATATAGCTGCAACCCCAGTCCCTGGAGCTCAGTGCTTTGCAAACAGCACAGCCAACAAGCATTTTGCACAGGTGTGGTGGAAGAGATGGAATAAGGTGAGCTTGTGTCTGTTGGGTTAAGCCTGCCCAGCCCTGGAGAATCTTTTGGAAGAGGTTGCTGGGTTAAGGCTGTTTGTTTTTGTGAGCTGAGAGGAGACTTGCTTGTGGGCTTGTTAGTGTTCTATTGTTTATTTGTGGTTAGGCCCAGTGTCATGGCCAGCCACAAGGAGGACTCAGAGGATGAGGAGGCGGCCTTGGCCCCTCAGGTGCAGGGGGATCTTGAGGCTGGGCCAAGGCTCAATTCTGCCCTGCCAGGTTCCAGTTCTACTCTCCCAGCCCCTGTACAGTTGACTCAGCCTGGCCCTAGCTGTGTGGAGTCTCCTTCAGTGGACTCTGAGGCTCAGCAGCCCAGCCTTGCCCCAGCAGAGGTCATAGGCTTGGGAGATGTAGAGCAGCAGGACATGGGAATCCCGACCTTCAGCCAGAGGATAGCTGAAAGGGTGTGCCTTCGGCATTCCAGAAGGCTCGCTGAGTAATGCTCATCCATCACTCATCAACTGTGATAAGGGAGTGGCTCTGTGATTTAAGGCATGTGGGAGACACTGAGTTCCCTTGTCAGAGATTATTGAGCTTTCCATTTAGTGAACGCTGCTGACTCTAGCTTCCCTAGACTTTGCCCCTTGATACCTTGCTCCCTAGCCCCTGGACTGCTTTTCAACCTACAACCTTGGAACAGACTCGTCGACCAACCCTCTGGCATCTTGACCTTGGACTGAACTGGTAGTTGTTGACCTCTGGAATCCTGAACCTGGACTGACTTGTGGCTTCTTCTATTTGGACGGAGGACAGGTCAGTTATTTGGAGACTGGCTGCTGGCAGCTCAGCCTTGTTTTCTCTGAGCCACTCTTATCAGCTGTGTTTGTGTGTGTGCTGGCAGCATTCCCGGACAACAAGGTCCTTTGTTTAAGTACATGGTCTCAAGGGTTGGGGCATCTTCTGAGGAGAAATCAGTCAGAGATTTGGTTCTGGGAGGAGCTAAAGTCACTATTTTTCTATATAGCTGCAGCCCCAGTTCCTGGAGCTCAGCAAACAGCTAGCAAGGACCACAGGCATTTTACATTACCATTTAGCGGGGGGGGGAGAGAAATGGAGCTTTGTTTCATTGCCTAGTTAAGACTACTGAATATGGATGGAAAAGGAGCTGCTGTAGTCACCTGCAACAGCTGTGATATGCATGTGTTCTTGTCAGAGGATGTGAGTACCTCTGCAGCAAGTCCAAATTGGTTGTTCTGTTGGAAGAAAAGGTCCAGCAAACAGAGGCCCGTTTATCTACTGTTCGGCATATTAGGCAGCATGGAGTTTTCTTGGACAGAATGGGGCAGATTATCCTGGATGAGGAACACACAGGAGATGTCTCTGAGGAAGAGGTCAGCTCCCAAACACAGGAGGTAGACATTTGGAGAAATGTGACACATAGATGTAGAAGGAGCAGGGATCATTCTGTACATTTGGAGCTACAGAATCGATTTGAAGCTCTCTTCCTTATCTGTGATGATGAGGAGCAGCAACAAGATCAACAGTGTCAATCGTCAAAGAACAATTCAAAATGACTTTAACAGATTAGAGATCTAGAACAGAACTAACAAAATGAATTTCAGCAAGGAGAGATGTAAGGTGCTACACTTAAGCAATAAAAGAAATGAAATGCACAGATGTAGGATGGGTGACACCTAGCTTGGCAACAGTACATATGAAAGAGATCTAGGAATCTTAGGGCCTCTGCACCCGGGCCCTTTGCAGCATCTTGGAGGCAGGGGAGGGGAAGGGCAGCCACACACCACTGCCCCAACCCCTCCCTGAAGATGTCCTGACATCACGTGCCCTTACGCACGGCACATGGCATCAGGACATCCTCCATGCGTAGTGTCCTCACACGCTACAGTGGAAGGGTCAGAGAAGAGCCGCACGGCGGCTCTTGGGGCGGCCTTTTGCCGCCTCTAATAGGAGCAGCATTTTGCTGTTTTTTTAAGAGGTAGCAAATGGGAGAATCAGGGCTGCTATGTGTGCTAACAGCAGCTCCGATCCTCTGCTTCCCGGGGCAGCCTAGGGCCGCACGTCTGCATCCCCCCTCTGTAGACCACAAGCTGAACATGAGTCAATAATGTGATGTAACAGCTTAAGAAGGCAATGCAGTTCTAGGCTGCATCGTTAGATGTGTAGTGTCTAGATCAAGGGAAGTAACAATGCCACTCTATTCTGCTTTGATCACATCTCACTTGGAATACTGTGTCCAGTTCTGGACACCACGATTCAAGAAGAATATCAACAAGCTGGAATGTTTCCAAAGAAAGATGACCCAAATTGATAAATGGTCTGGAAACCATATCCTATGAGAGCTGGCTTAGGAGGCTAGATATGTTCAGCCTGGAGAAGAGAAGGTTGAGAGTTTACATGATAGCCATGTTTAAGTATCTGTCATATTGAAGAAGGAGCAATCTTGTTTTCTGCAGTTCCAGAGACTAAAACACAGAGCAATGAATCAAACTGCAGGAAAAGAGATTCTTAAATATTAGGAAGGGCGTCCTGACAGTAAGAGCTGTTTGACAATGGAATACACTGCCTCAGGGTGTAGTAGAGTCTACTTCTTTGGAGGTTTTTAAACACAGGCTGGATGGCCATCTGTCAGGAATGTTTTGATTGTATGGTCCTGCGTGGCAGGGGTTGGACTGGATGGCCCTTATGGTCTCTTCCAATACCATGATTGTCGGTCACCATGTTGACCTCTGGAGAGGAAACATGAATTCACTGGCATCATGAGCAGTACAGTCTTAAATAGCTGGATCATTTATGCTCGTTACTCAAGAAGCCATTACAATGAGCAATCATTTTGGGAGTGATATGGACAAATTTTAGTGGCTCAGGGTGCCTGGAGATCAAGAACTGGAGAAGATACAGTTATTTATAAACTTTCTTCCCCTGATAGAGAATTTTTTTCCTCTTGTGATTCAGCATTACTTAAAAAAGCTACTTAGTAAAAAAGGTCATTTCCAAAATGACAGCTCTGTGCTACAAAGGAGAGAAAAGAGGATAAGGAACCATCCACTCTTTCATCAGTCTCCTCCCTTGCACTTTCTCAAATTTCTGTTATTTGAATAGGTATTCTGTATATAAACAATGGCATCTTGCTAGCCATTTCCCTGACCATAGAAAAGTTCCAAGGGCAGCCTGACCTGCATTTGATATCCTTTAGATGAAGCAGAACTTAATGATGACTGTAGTATTTGCTTTATTTGCAAAAAGCCATATACAGCAGAATGGAGCTATACAGCAGATACTTCTACAAGACAGCTGATATGCAACTACGCACCAGCTCCACACTAAGGATAGGGCAGCATTTGGAGATGTAATCCTTTGTACTACATCTCCCAGAGTCTCATATACAGATCAAAAGTAGAACATGCAAAGATAGCATAGAATCAATTGCTCAACAAGCACCTTCTCTTAGGCTGCCAGAATTCAGTGGCATCATACAGCTTCCCAGGTTTTAAAGAGCCTCTTATCACTGATCAGAAATGACAACAGAAGAAGCATGTGGACCAGATGGAAACACAGAGAGAGGGGGAAGGATCTGTCTAGTTTGTAGCCCATGGGCCAATTTCTGGCTGATCATCTGGTGTTTTCTGGTTGCTAGAATTTCACAAAGAGTGCTGGACCAGTACTTACGTTCTTTTATACAACTATGTCATAAAGAGTCCATGTCTGCCTTAACTGTTAAAACATGAGACCCAAATTGACAAGCATGAAATGTGATAATGTATTTAATGTGGGGTGGATGGATTTTGCCAACAGTCACAGTGGCATGGGAGGTATTGATCAAGATGAAGACTTCAGCATACAGGGAAGATAACCATGCCTTCTGCCTCTGCCCCATGAAAATCATCTTTGTCTCCTGCTATTAGTTCTGGGAAGTAAACTTCCACCAAAGCAAAAGAAAACTTGTCTCCGAGATTCCAAGGCAAACAGAAGCTGTGGTAAGGAGATTCAATAGAGCCAGAGCATTAGAGGAAAGAATTAAACCCTCTTCCCCATCCACATATTCCATCAGTTACAATGAATAAGGTGGGGGGGGGGAAATAGACACATTAAATGTATTAAATCACATATTTAGTGTCACAGTTGCTTAGGCCCACAGTTAGGAAAATGGTTTAAACACACAAGACTGAGATTCACTCACTTCTCATCTAAATGGCTAGATTTTCGATAACACCTATATCTCCTCTCTCATTTCCTTCAGCAACAGGAACTTAGGCTGCTAGGATGAAAACTCCTGGGGATGGAGGTATGGCAAGGTAGGTTGAAAACAGACACAATGCGGTGGCAAGTACATAAAGCGTTTGATCCTAAGAGGTGCTTATTTTTATAGCTGTGTCTATAACAACAGTTTTAGCATCAACCTAAAAGTCCTGTGATTCAGCTCTCTGGGAAGTGGCTGTGTAAGAAAAAGCACTTCAAAGCTTATCACAAAGCCTTGCAGAGATTAATCTGGGTTGCACTTTGCATAAATGTAAAGCCCAACCCAAATGAGGTGGATGTTACAGAGAAATGGAAGAGTTTCCACTCCTTCATCTCTTCTTTAGTACCTTCATTTTGGCACTACACTCTTCCTCAGTGACAGCAAGCAATAATGTGAGAGGATGAAGTGCTTGCATAGCATGATGGCTCACACCTCTTTGTGTTAAATGAAACCTTGCTTTTATTTTTTATTTTTATAAAAAGAACAAATAAATACACTGTGGTGACTGTTTCATATCTCTTGTAACATCTAGTTCCACCCACAGTTTGACAACAACTTCCTGTTCAAGGGTTTGGAACATTCCTCTAATTGAGAGCCTATTGATTCATGTTGTCTGACTTGGCTTCACTGGTTTACTCAAAACATGGTGTTATGTTTACCAGGTCTGACTAGGAGGAGAATACCAACCAGAACTGGAATTTCACCTGCCATAAACAACAAGGGTAGGTGGGATCTGGGAACATTTGTCCATTCTGAATTCTCAGAATGATGTCCTGGGTGAATCCAGGTTAGGAAAAGGGAAACATCCCTTCCAAAAAGCACTATCCTTTCTTGTTTAGGAATTTCCTCTTTTTTGTTTCACCCTGTTTTTCTGAATAATCTGAGTGTTAAACCTCTTGGAAAGATCTTGCAAAAGTTAATTTTTTGACTATAACTCCTCATGCTGGCTGGATTTGAGCAGTTTTTAATCCAAAATAAAATAACAACAGAAGCAGCAACAATAATCTTTCTGAGCTCTCTCCAGAACCTGGCTCTAATGTAGGCTTCAAGGTTGACAAAATATCTGGGATCTGACTTTACATCAGGGTTGGGAAATTGTGAAAACCTCCAGATGTTGTTGGACCAGAACTTTCAGCATTCCTCACTACTTGCTATGCTAAATCTGCTGGGAGGTGTAGGGAGGTTGCAGACTGCCAGAAATAGTGCAAATTGAGTCCACTTTTAGCGTTAGGGTTAGGGTTAGGGTTAGGGAATCATGGGAACTATATTTTATTGTGGCACCAGAGCTCTCTGACAGAGAAGGCTCAATATCTCAGAAAAAAACCAATTCCCATGATTCCCTAGCACTAACCCTAACCCTAAAAGTGGACTCAATTTGCACTATTTCTAGCAGTTGCAACCCCCTGTAGTCTAGTGACAGCTGGAGCACCACATGATTCCTAAGCCTGCTTTATGGAGAACAAATAAACTGCCAAATGAATCCTGGACAAATGCCATGCAAACAGGCCACAGTGTTTCTTTGGTTTAATATCTGGCAAAATGTGTGAGTTTCTACTTGAGGTTCATTAGTTATTAGCGTTACAGTGAAATTCCTACAACAGGTGGGGGTTGCATTCCATTGCTATTACCCATCTAGATGCTGAAAAGATCTAAAGAGGGTTTGTTTGGTTTTTTGGGGTTGGTTTTTTTGGTTTTGTTTTGTTTTGTTTGTTTTTTTGTCCTTTAAACATCCAAATAATCTCTCTAACCCTGGGAGCCAGCATTTGTAGAACAGTTCAGAAGTGCAAGTAGGTAAATGGTTTCTTAAGGAAACATGGAAACATTTCATCAGAGCCCACCCTCTGTATAATCTCAGTCCTTCTCACGCCCATTATTAGCCTTCAAAGGTCTACTGCCTGCAGCTTCATTTGTTTGGGCTGGTTTTCCTTGTTCCCAATCAGAGAAACATCAGCTCCAATCCAGCACAGCAGCAAGCAACATCTGTCCAGCTTCTCATCAAAAGCAAGATTTAAGCTTTCTCAAGATCTGAATAAATTTGTGTGTGAATGCAAAATGACTTGTTATGGGAGATGCACTGTTTCCCTAGCAGCTCTGCATTTCTCCTCCAACATCATGTAGAAAACATGCTGTCATGTCCTCACACTCAGACTTTCCTCTTCAAGGCTGAAAATAGATGTAAGCCCATTGGCAATGAGCCATTGTGTGAATCATTTTTTTTTTATTTTGAAGTAAAGAGGATTTTAAAGTAAACAAAATTTACTGACAACATAAGAAACAGATTTGATTTACTAAGCATAATAGACCAAGAACTAGAGGAACTATGGTCTGAAGCCAAGGTCATAATAAAAGAAGAATTCAGACAGACACTTTCAATAAACAAAAAGAGAGAAAAAACATGGATGACAAAAAAAACCCACTACAAGCAATAAAGAGAAGAAGAGAAGAAAAGCAAAAGGGAGAGAGGAACAAACTAAGAATTATGATTGCAATAGTACAATGGCTTGTGCGGAAAGATAAAGAAAATTACTACAATGACCAAGGCAGAGAAATAGAAGGCAACAACAAAAAGGGAAGAACAAGAGATCTATTTCACAAGATCCGTTAAATCAAAGACTGGGATGATCTATGACAATAAAAAATAATATAATTCAAGACCAGGAAGGAATAAAAACACATTGGATGCAATACACAGAAGAATTATACAGAAGAGATGACAAAATGAAGGACACATGGAATGAAGAGCCATATGAAGATGAACCCCAAATTTTAAAAGTGAGGTGGAAGCTGCAATAAGAGAAATAGCAAAAAACAAATCACCAGGAACAGATGATATTCCAATTGAACTGTTGCAATCCACATTGACAGAGTCAACTCTAGTGCTAACCAACATATGTCAACAGATATGGAAAACAAAGCAATGGCCAACAGATTGGAAACAATCAATATACATCCCCATAGACAAAAAGGGAGACACAAGAGACTGCAGCAACTATAAAACCATAGCACTGATCTCCCATGTAAGCAAAATCGTGCTCAAAATTCTGCAGCTCGAACCATACATGGAGATTCAAACCATACATGGAGAGAGAAATCCCAGAGGTCCAAGCGGGCTTCAGGAAAGAGAGAGGCACGAGGAACCACAAATTGCAAACATATGATGACTAATGAAGCACACCAGGGAATTCCAAAAGAAAATCAGCATGTGCTTTATAGACTATAGCAAAGCCTTGGACTGCATAGAACACGGGTAGGGAACCTTTTTGAGCCGGGGGCCGGGTTGCTGTCCCTCAGACAATTGGGGGGCCGAAGCACCAAAAATAAATAAATAAATAAATAAATAAATATTTTTAAAAATCAGCCCCCGAGCCTTAGGTTGCCTACCCCTGGCATAGATCATGAAAAGCTATGGAATGCCCTTAAAGACATGAGAGTACCAACACATCTGATAGTCCTGATGAGGAATCTGTACTCAGGACAAGACGCTACAGTCAGAACAGAACATGGAGAAACATAATGGTTCCCAATTGGCAAGGGAGTTAGACAACACTGTATCCTTTCACCTTATCTGTTCAATTTGTATGCAGAACATATTATTAAGAAAAGCGGGCTTGAACACAGAAGAAGGAGTGAAAATAGAAGGAAGGAATATCAACAATCTAA
>CM034703.1:224291382-224302700 GCA_020142125.1 Phrynosoma platyrhinos
CGATCACCTTGCTAAGAAAAGGGAGCAAGGAGACTGGTCTATAGTTGTGTCTGTCCAGGGGATCTAGGGAAGGTTTTTCAGGAGAGGCCTAACCGCCACCTCCTTTAAACAGGATGGTACAATACCTTCCCTAAAGGACGCATTGATCATATCCCGAAGGAATACTCTCAACCCGCCCCCTCCCTGGACGACCAGGGACGACCTGGACGACCAGGTATTATCTACCCCTTCTCCAGAGCTGGAGAAGCTTCATTATTTGTTTGTTTATTATACCCTGCTCTTCAGTCAAAATGCTTCCAGAGCAGGCTTATAATTAAAGAGCTGCCCCATGGCCCAACTTCCTTTCATTTATTACAGGGGTCAGCAACCTATGGCCCAGGGGCCAGATCTGGCCGCCGGAGGCCTTTGGACCGACCCCAGGCTGGTCCTGCCACCGCCACCGCCGCCCACCACGTGCATCGCGACCGCCATTTTGTTTTCCAAAATGGCGGCCACAACTCGTTTGCACATGCGCAGTACTCTGGCGCATGTGTGAACGAGTCGTGGCTGCCATTTTGTTTTCCAAAATGGGGGGCGTGACTCACTCGCACATGCGCAGTACACTGGAAGTACTGCACATGCGTGACTGAGCGTGTGCGTGCATGTGCAGTACTTTCGGCATATTGCGCATGTGTGCGAGCATGAGCAAGCGCAGTGCCATTTTCCCACACACACACCCTCGGCCTGCGGAAGACCTGGGGACCAGCAGACCAGCCCCAGGTAAGAATAAGTTGCTGACCCCTGATTTATTATGTCATTTTCAAATCTCATTGATTTGTTCCTATCTTAAGCCATTCCATTTACAGCCGGTGAGATGCCTCAATCCATTCTCTCTCTCTCTCTCTCTCTCTCTTTTTTTTTTTTTTTTTTTTTTTTTTTTTTTTTTTTTTTTTTTTTTTTTTTTTTTTGAAACAGGGCTCTTCTGAAGCATTTTCATACATCCTTTTTCAAACCATAGTTGGCCTTGTGCCATGAACAATGAAACCAGCTTATCTATTAATTAAAGCCAATTACTCTATGGAATTGAAGATGTGTTCAAATTAGAAAGGTTCACAATGAAAATAGACCAGACACAAACAGTTTGTTTTATGGTGCTTGATAAGGAAGGGCAGAGATTAATTAGTGCAAATGGATGATTCCTGCATGATATCAAAGCTGCCCAAATTCCAAGGAAATACAATAAGAATTACCTGGACTGTTGTTTAATAGGAACTTCATTTCAGAGGCGTGCCTGGAAAATTAGGGGTTCATCTGAGAAGCTGGAATTGGAGGAATATTGATGCCCATCCCTGAATTCTGTAGTCAGATTACCATTGACCCTCCCCATCGCTGTTGCTGTCATGCTGAGGTCAGAGAAGAACCCTATACATGAGGACATGCAAAACATGAAGGGGATTAGACTGTATCCAGTTATTCAGAGCCAGAGTGGTGTAGTGATTTGGGTTCAAATCCCCACAGTCATGGAAAGCCATTGGGTGGCCTTGGGCAAGTCACATTCTCTCAGTTTCAGAGGATGCAATGGGAGAATGTTACTCCCCTTATAACCTTTTCTGAACAAATCTTGCCAAGAAAACCCTATGGTAGTGTCCCCATAAGTCAGAAATGACTTGAGGTCAGACAACAAATTCAGCTGTAGGTTTGTCAAAGTGCTCTGTAATTTAATAGATGCCTATTGGTTATGTATCACACTGCTGAAAAACTGAAATGGCCACCAATTAGTTATTTTTACTCCCCTTATAACATTCAGTTTTTGATGTTGCATTTAACAGTGATATGGTGTATCTGCAGATCAGCATTCCCCAACCCAGCTTCCTTCAACTTTGTTCTACTAAGAGTCCTTTTACATTGCACAATTACATAATTTCAGGTATACCTCAGTTAACAAAGTAGATGTGTTCTTGGGCATTACTTCTTAAACAGAAAATTTGGTACCAGATGCAGAAACAACCTGGAAAGAATAGGGATAAATTATTTCACCATAAAAAAAAACCTGTCCAACCTGTTTCAGCACACTTTTCATTCAAAAATAACAGTATGAATGTGTGAAATGAAACCACTAGGTCAACGAAGTAACCCCACATCACACACACACATACACATATTTGAACCTTCTAGAGACCATCTGAAGGGATCTTCCAAAATCCATTTAGGCATGATTTTTTCTTTCACCAGCCTCCCTTTTTCTTACAATTTCCGTTTTGGTGACCAAACTTATAGATCAATGCTTAAGGGCCTTCTCACCCTTGACTCTTCTCCCACTGAAACTGCATTGTTTTCAAAAGCACTATACAGTCAGGACTACTATTGCACCTTCATAATCCTTCTGGCTTTAAAGGTTTTTGTTTGTTTGTTTGTTTTTTGCATTAACACATTATCACATGCAACATTTGGCACTGCCTACCCAGTACCACCACTTTTCCAAGCTTGGCACACTTCCAACTTCTAAAATTTGCCGGCTGAATGTGGCTTCGACCCACGTCTGACCCTGGCTGAATTTCACTAGCAGCATCATGGAAAAATCAACAGCAACTTACATGTGATGACGTCCAGGTGTATGCCGGAAGAAGAGTGAAGCTGGGGAAAGCTAAGACGATTTTTTAAGAATGCAATAAGCTCCAAAGTGAAATCATAGTGCCATAATTATGTAGTATCAAAGGGATTTAAAATTTGCATGAGCCCTAGCATAACCACTGATCATGCTAGCTGGGTGACTTGAGTTGTAGCCACACACCACTACTTATGGTTTAAATGTCTACTTATCCCATGGGATGCATCTTCACTATAGCTATAATGTAGTTTGATACCACTCACTGTAGCTCCATCCTATGGAATCCTTGGATTGGGATTTTACACGGTCTTTGACATTCTCTGCCAAAGAGTACTGGTGCCTCACAAAACTACAAATCCCAGGATTCTGTAGGATGGAACCATGACAGTTAAAGTGGAGTGAAACTGTGCTATTTCAACAGTTTAGATGCACCCACAATTATTTGCTTATTTTTTTCTTGTTTTCCAGTAGACCAGGGCAGTGGGTGTCTGGTTAGAGCTGGGTACCAGCTCACAGATCCATTTTTTAGTCACCACAGTAATGACAACACTTAGTCACCACACTACAATCACTACACTAAAGTAACCCCCACACACTTTCTCCAGTCATGTTTGGAGTTTGCTGTTAGCTGTACTGTACACTTTTCACAGAAGAATAAGAGGGGAAAAACTCAATGAAAAATTATTGGTGTGGATCTACTCTACTTACATCTTACGTTTCTATCTCACAAATCTCCTGCATTTGTCTGATTAACCAGAGGACAGTGAGTAAACACAAAACAGCTGGGGAAGGATGAGCAATGATGGTGTATTGCTGATGTTGCTCTTGGAAACAGGCTTGAGTACTTGGATGATTCCACAAACAGAGGAATGGTAAAAGCATTTTCTTCTGAAATTGACAGTAGAATGTGTAGGAGCAGGAACTTTACCTATTCATTAACACACCCTGCCATCATAAATATGAGAAAAGCAGTTCTATATTCCAGTAGTCCAGGAAGAGAGCCATGCCATCACTATGCTGGCACAATGCTGGCACAACATAGAGGCACCAAACCCAGAAGAGGAGGGAAGAACCATAGTGTGGGAGAACAACAGCCAGTCACACTGCTAATATCTATGCTATTATCAGCAGTTCCCACTGATCCCAGCCAATGTGCTAGTGATGTCATAGAGATGCTATGGCGAAGCTGTGGGAAGGTTGCACAGATTGTATGTTGAAATTGTGACATGTGGCACTGATGTTAGGCATGAAAATTGTGGGGTGTTTATGAGTATTATGTAATGTAACTGAAGAAGTTGTCCCCACATCAATTGGGAATGAGAGGACCCAATTCACTTTCACACTGACAGGATGGCAATCTCTTCCCCCACCCCCTACAAGTGCTCTCAGTGGTGGCTGGTGGCTTCCAAGAAAGTGAGATGGTGAATCAACTCTGGGTTTCAGTCTGAAGATTAAAAGGGCTACCAAAGGTGCTGAACTCCATCCCCAAAATAGGTCCAGCAGGTAGGACAGTTGTTTTGAAATCCAGACTACAGTTTACAATGGAGTCACTGCTCAACTGACCACCCACTGCCATTGATTTCTCTCTCACACAGATGTGCCAATCCTCAAAACAGGAATGGGTATGGCAGAGATTTGCTCATTCCCAGTCCCACTCATTTGGCCTCTACTCTAACTTTGCCAGCATGACAGATACAGTAGCATAGTGTCACACTAGCACATACATACTGCTGCACTGGTGTGCCTTACATTATAAGATCCTGTATCCTGGTTTCCACCAGCTTGAAGGGACATCCTCTGAAATGTGACACATGTACAAAAGCAGCTAGCCATACACAATATAGGATTATGCCCTTCATTATTGTGAAGGAAAATTTAGGCAGCAATATATACCAACACATTCAGCCTGGTATGGTTTCAATAGATCTACTCTAGTCAGGATTAACAATAGAATTCAGGCCACAGAGAGGCACACTTTTATAACTACTAAACCTCACAGTCTGCCTGAATTGTTTTCTGAACTTAAAAGGTAAAGGTAAAGGTAGTCCCTTGATATGAATGTCTAGTCATAACCAACTGTAAGGGGCAGTGCTCATCTCCATTTCTGAGCTAAAGAGCTAGTGTTGTCCAAGGACTAATCCTCTGGTGATGTGGCCAGTATGACTGCACCGAATGCTGTTACCTTTCCACTGAAATGGTACCTATTTATCTACTTGCATTTGCATGCTTTCGAACTGCTAGGTTGGCAGAAGCTGGGACTAGTGATAGGAACTCACCCCATCATGCAGCACTCGGGCCTTGAATTGCCAATCTTCTGGTCTTCTTATCATCAGAATTGGTGTCTTAACCACTAAACCATCACATTCTGAACTTAGAACAGACAAAATCCTATCCTAAACGTCTGCAGTGCTGAACTGCAAATTCATATGCTATCTATAGCTATATGTCTACATCCACTTCTATGTCTATATCCTTCCCCTCCAATAGACACTTTCTCTTGATTATGAAAGGATTTTCAAATTAGCAAGGAAGCAAAGAAGAAAACAACTCATGCAGTGCATCATAAAATGAATTGCATTCACTTCTTCTGACTAATTTCTCTCAATTGTGTTGATTCATGATGAAGCTCATAATGCAGCAAATGTTCCATGAAACACAAAGATCCTTTTAAATCAATAAAATGTCATACAAATGTTTCCCTGCAAGGTACTATTTTTTGGAGACAATCACACGTGTAAAATATACATGCCACTTTGATACATCTGCCACTTTGGCCATATAGATGTTGGCAAAGGTCTACACCGAATACAGTTGCCCCTCCTAATTCTCAGGGGATCAGTTCCGGACCCCCTCGCAAAAATGGTGACTCGCACATATTCGAGTCCTATAGGAAATAATGGGGTGTGCCCCCATGGTGGGCAGGCACAGTGGCATGTAGCCATGTGGTGCCATTATATTAATAGTTACCGGTACTTGTCCCTCCAAGACTGTGGATTCCAAGTCCATAAAAAGGGAGGGACAACTGTAATGCAGAGTTTTTAAAATGATTCCATATAAAGCAGGGGTCCTCAAACTTTTTGAACCGGGGGCCAGTTCGCCGTCCCCCAGCTCATTGGAGGGCCGAATTTTTAAAAATGGTGGCAGCAGCCCCGCATGCATGCACACGCGTGCACTACTCAGATGCCACAAAATGGCACCAGAGTAGTGTGCATGTGCACACGACACCACGCGCCATTTTGGAACACAAAATGGCACGTGGCATCACAAGCACATGCACACAACTTCAGCGCCGTTTTGTGGTCTAAAATGGTGCCCCATGTCGCGCGTGTGCGGCAGTGGCGGTGGCACCAGCGACGGTGGTAGGACCGGCTGCAGGCCAGTTAGAAGGCCTTGATGGGCCGGGTTCGGCCCACAGGCCATAGTTTGGTGACCCCTGATATAAAGGCTGTCTTTTATCAGATATGTCTTGTGACAGAACCTGCTCTGCACTTCTGACTTGATGTTTTGCTGGCATCCTCTCACCCAAACATTTTGCCTACAGAATATATGTTTATAGACTGATCCAGTTTTCCTAATTATTTAGCAGCTTCCTTTATGCTCTGTTTATTGTTCAGATATTTCTTTTCTTTTGCTTTCCTTTTTTCTTTTCCTCAAGATTAAATGCAATTCTATGACAAATAGGAACAAATCCAGAACCTTATCCTTGGAAAGACAATGGAACATTTTCTGAATGGTTGCTGAAAACTAACACAGGTATGATACAGTTTTTAAAAATCACAGAATCTCCATTTTGACTGAGGCTGTTTTATATCACTAACATGGTATAGTAGTTTGAGTGCTTGACTACAAGTTTAGAGACCAGGGTTCAAATCTCAGCTCAGCCATGGAAATCCAGTGGTTGACCTTGGACAAGTCACACTCTGTCAGTTTCAAAGGAAGTCAAAAGCAAACCCCTGCTTAACATATCTTGCAAAAAAAATCTCATTATAGTTCACTTTAAGGTTGCCATAAACCATAAACAACATGAAGGCACAACAACAGCAACAACAACCATCCCATACAATTGCCATCTCATACAATTCTACATAGAGGGAAGCTGAGATAAATGAGTCCATTTACAGTAGGGAGTAAACCTAAACCTAGAGGGAATTTCTGAACAAACATGAATGGGATTAAATTCAAATTGCTATGGTAACATTTATCTCAGATGAGCCTTTTATCACAATTTATTGTTATTGTGTGTCTTCAAGTCATTTCTAACTAATGCTGACCATGGCCTAAAGCAACATTATCATGGTTTTTTGTGGGTTTTTCGGGCTGTGTGGCCTGAAAAACTATGGATGCCGGCCATGAAAGCCTACGACTTATCATGGTTTGTTGTTGTTGTGCCTTCAAGTTGTTTCAGATTTGTGAAGACCCTAGGGTAAGCCTATCAAAGGGTTTCCCCTCAACATTATTTTTTAACTTTGATTCCTTTTAAAGGGAACTACAGCCCAATCTCTAAAACAAAGATGGGCAGCCTGCAGCCCTCTACATGTTGCTGGACTACAACTCCTATCATCTCAGGCTGAGTCTAATGGGGAAATGAATTAAACATTTGGAAGGTTAGAGTTTCCCCAACCTTAAACTAGAAGATTCCCTAGTGTTTCCAAGATGTTTCATTTAAGACTTCATGAAAATGTGTTGCTTGTCTAATACTGTGGATTAACTCACAGTGGCATTAAAAATGAGCAGTTTGGGGCCTGGATCATAATAGTAGTTCTTGCCTAAATTAGACTGATTAACTCAATAAAAATTAGACTGATTAATTTGATAGACGTTACCTATGCAAGAGTCTATTACATGGGCTTCTTCTAACTGGGACTACCAATCGGATGGTGGCCTGAGAACAGGGGTGGGAATCATGCAGCTGTCTAAAAGAAGTTGGACTGCAGTGCCCAATAATTGCAGCCAGCATAGCCAACAATGTGGGGTTGGGGGATTTGGAGTCCAACAACATCCAAAGAGCCACTTGATTCCAATATCTGCTTTAGAATTATTGTTCTTAGGAATCACTATAACCTTGTCTATATTGGCCAGGATATTCCAAGGGCAGCCTAGAGTATCCTGGCCCTGCAGCTGCTTTGTTCTGCCCCTATTACCTTGGCCTCCATCTCTGTGTCATGATAGATGTCTGGGCCACTCAGCACATCCACCACCACGAGTCACTCACACCTGAGGCCAGAACAAGGGGGCAAGCAATGGTCACATGTTGCCTGCCTCATTCTGACCTCAGAACAAGTGACCCATGGCAGCGATGGACATATCAAGTAGCCTAATAGGATGTCCATGCAGACAGCCACTGCAGTGTGGAAATGGAGGGATCCATTTCCTGGAAGATCTGGAGCAACAGGTAAGCTTTTTTAGTTGTTATGCATTGGTTCTGATGTAAGACAAGCTGGATGTCATCCAGACTGCCCACACCAGAGCTGGAGTTTGGGCCATGCATCATCTGAACAGAATAACACCAGAATGAAGTGGGGTGGGGTGGGGCTTTTGGCCCATGCAGACAAGGCTTGTGGCTTCTGTATCTCAATCTGTCTCTTTCTAACTTAATATATAGATGCCATTGCTTTCCCATCTCTCTCCCGCTCTCACACACATTCATATTCTTTTAGTTTTTCTAGGTAACACAACCATTTTCACTTTTGGAACACCCCAATGAAAAATGATGAAACAGTACCCAATAAATGATCATATTAAATAAAGCTGCTCATGATTACAGAGTAATTTGTACCTTTTCCAACTTGTAATAGTTGTTTGTATTTTTGGAAGTGAAATCATTCCAATGAGTCAAGGCATTATGATGCAGTTTCTCTTTTTGCTGTCAGTGGTTCCACAATGTAGTTTGCCATTCTGCTCAATGACATCTCATCTGTCAAGCCTGCTTATTAAGAACTGAACATCTGCATAAATCAGTCAAAGACAAAAGCAGTTTCAACAGTTTCAACCAACAGACATTTTTGTTATGCTAATTACACACTACATTTGCTATAAATATTGACAAGAGATGCTGAAAGGAACTTCGTGTTTTGAACAAAAGACACATATAAAGAGACATTCATGTTGAGTGGACTGAGTAATACAGGAAATATAACATTCCCTCCAAAATATATCAGATACAGATGGGTAGACGTCTAACACAGGGCCGTAATGTCTAACAAAAAGCTAAAAAACCATGGACACTACTGTTGTTGTTACGTGCCTTCAAGTGAGCTCCAATTTATGACTTATGACATAAGCTGAGAGTGTGACTTGCCCACTGGGTTTCCAAAACTGAATGGGGATTTGAACCTTGGTCTCCCAGAGGTCTAGTCCAATGTACCGTATACCATAAATGATTACAACAAAGTGACAATGTGATGCATGATGAGGATAAATTTTGGGAGATTTACCCAAAATTGAAGAGAGTTAATATATGTAAAACATATTGCAAGGAAAGCAGTCTTGGACAGGGAAGAGGGAGGAGTAAAAATAGGAGGAAGAAATATCAACAATCTGAGATATGCTGACGACACCATAATACTAGCTGAAAACCTAACAGACCTGGAACAACTACTAAGGAAGATCAAAGAAGAAAGTGCAAAGGCAGGCTTACTGTTGAACATAAAGAAAACAAAAATAATGACCACAGCGAACTTACACTCATTCAAACTAGACAACGAGGAAATAGAAATAGTAAAAGAGTTCTCAAATCTGGGATCAAACATTGATCGGAATAGGAACTCCAGCCAGGAAATCAGAAGAAAATTAAGAATGGGGAGGACGACTATGAAAGAATTAGAAAAGATCCTAAAATGCAAAGGCGTACAACTCAGCACAAAAGTCAGACTCATACAAGCTATTGTGTTCCCTGTCACCATGTATGGATGTGAGAGCTGGACAGTCAAGAAAGAAGATAGGAAGAAGATCAATGCATTTGAGATGTGGTGCTGGAAAAGAGTGCTGAGAAATATCCCTAGAAACCAAGATGTAGAAGCCGTAGAAGCCAGAAATATCCCTAGAAGCCAAGATGACAAGACATAATAATAATAATAATAATAATAATAATAATAATAATAATAATAATAATAATAATAATAATAATAATAATAATAATAATAATAATAATAACAATAATAATAATAATAATAATAATAATAATAATAAGTTTTATTTATAGCCCTCCTCTCTGCCCAACAATTGAGGCAGGTTACAGCATTAAAACAAGACAATGTAAAAACAGCCCCAATCCCCAAGTCCCAACCTCCCAACCCCTTAAAACAAAATTAAACAAGAAAAAGATTAAAAGCAATTAGACAGTTAAATAATAAAACAATAAAATTCAACACTAAGTGGTCACACACAGTGAGCCAATTAAATAACAGACAAACTCATCTCCCAGGGCAGACATATTCTGGGAGGGTATTATTCTGGGAAGGCCTTAGACCTTCGTACTTTGGACACATCGTGAGAAGGCATGAATTGTTGGAAAAGACAATAATGTTAGGAAAGGTGGAGGGTAAGAGAGGAAGGCCACATGCTAGATGGATGGACTTTATTAAAGAGAACACAAATATGAGTTTGCAGGAGCTGGGCAGAGCAATAGAAGACCGGGGGGTGGGGGCTGGAGAGGTCTCATCCATAGGATCACCATAGGTTGAGACCAATGTAAAGGCAGTTAACAACAACAACAAAAATTATGTGTGAAGGCACCATCTGAAAGAGGATGCAGAATAAATGCGCTTGCATGGATGGTTCTTCAAATGAAGCATAAGAAGCAGTTTGTAAGCCTAAGAACACAAGAGGAACCATGATGGATCAGACCAAAGACCCTTCTAGTATAGTATTGCATTCACAAAGCTGGCCAACCAGATGCTTCTGGGAAGCCCACAAGCAGGACAGGAGTGCAACAGCATCCTCTTGTTCATGTTCTTCAGCAACTGGTGTTGAAAGGCACACCTCTGAAAATGGAATGCATAGTCGTCATGACCTTTGATAGTTTTGTCCTCCACAAAACTGTCCTGTTGATGCAGAACAAGAGTTTATCCTTTCAAGTTGAAGGTCATTCAGTTAGCCAGGATTGCTACATTTTCTCCTTAGAATATCCTCCTGATTTCATTCACCCTGTGAAGATCTCAGGAGCAGTTTGCTCATAATTTTGTACACCAAATTTCAGTTTGTGGCTATGATTGAATTAGGTAACTCCTTTCTCCAGGCTCCATACTTCATAGCACTTTTTCTTTGTATAAATAAATACCATGCCTGGCATGATATATAGCTGAATAAATTTCTCACAAGGCCTAACCTCTCTTCTCCAGTCCTCAGGGCAAGGGATAGGAATCTCAGGATGGTGAAATGACCTTGGAAAATGTATGTGTGTGCATTCGTCAGTTGTTAGATTTTATGTGCGGGTTTGTTTGGGGGATTTTTTAGTGATATACTCTGTGCAACTGTGGATGGTGCTTAATGTATCATGCTTCATGATATCAACAGGACCCATCCACTGTGATATCACATGGGGTGGTCCCTAGGTCTCTGGCTTTAGCCCTGAAAGTTCCAGCTCTAGAATAGTCCTGATCTTGCAACCCTTAAATTGTGGAATCATGGTAAGGACAAATTACTCCCCTTGAAAAATCTAGACCCAGGTTAGAGTGGAAAGCACTGGACTAAAACATATCCTTTATAGTTTCTCTATGGTTCTTATACCTTT
>CM034703.1:224339308-224352818 GCA_020142125.1 Phrynosoma platyrhinos
ATTAATTAATTAATTAATTAATATTGTCCCAATAATTTTCACTTTTTCTAAACTTTATAAGCAATAGAATTTGACCTTTGATGTTCCTTATAAATGTGTTGTTCGTGTGTGCTTTCAAATTGTTCCCAATTTATGGTGACCCTATTGTGAGCCTATCATTGGGTTTTCTTGGCAAGATTTGTTCAGAGGGAGATTTGCTTTGCCACCCTCTGAGGCTGAAAGAATATGATTTTCCTAAGGTCACCTAGCAGGTTTCCATGACTGAGCAAGGATTTGATCCCTGATCTCCAGAGTTGTAGTCTGACACTCATATGCTCTATACCACACTGGCTCTGGGATATTTAGTAGGATGCCAAGTTGGATTTATTTGCTATTCTTCTGTTTTAATTCTAGGACATGTACTTTGTATTTGATCTTCACTTTAAAAGGCCACAGGTGGAAAGTTACACATAAAGGAAGATGGAGAAAGTAAGGCATCAAGGGGAGTGAGGGGGGAAAGAGAATCAGGAGAGTGGGACCAGGAGGCAAAGCCTACATAGCACTAAGTGGGTTTTAAAATAGCCTGAACTAAGAGAGAAAATAGCTGCCTTCCTCTGCTGTGTATTAAATTGCTTTAGCTCCTGCCTTCTCTAGGGGAGAAAAGGTGGATAAGACAGGCACATGGGATTTAGAATATTAGCAACAGAACCAGAGATTACTACAAAGTATGCAAATACATTGCTTAAACACAACCACTGGATGAAAAGCAGGATATGAGGGGGGAATGATTGCTCTTACTATAATATCCTTGTTGTTATTGTTAACTGCCCTTGGGTTGACCCCAACTCATGGTGATCCTGTGAATGAGATAACTCCAAGACCCCCTGTCCTTTACTGTCATTTCTAATGAGTCATGCATTCTCATGACATGGTCAAAGTACAACAGACCCTGTTTCATCATCCCATGAATCACATTTTGGGAGACAAGGGAGATATAAGTCTACTAAATAAATAAATAAAATAATCTTGGCTTCCAGGAAGAGTTCAGGATAGATCTGTTGAAGGACCCATTGGTTTGTCTTTTTGGCTGTCCACGGTATCTTCACCACTCTTCCCCAATACCACATCTCAAATGAGTTGATTTTCTTCTTATCCACTTTCTTCACTGTCCAGCTCTCACATCTATATATAGTGATGGGGAATACAATGGCTTGGATAATTCTAACTTGAGTGTTCAGTTGTATATCTTCACTTTTTAGGATCTTGTCCAGTTCTTTCATGGCTGCCCTTCCCAGTCCTAGTTTTCTTCTGATTTTCTGCCTGCAGTCTCCATTTTGATCAATGTTTGATCCAAGGTATGGGACCTCTTTAACTATTTTGATTTCCTGGGATAATATCCTATGGGGTACTTTTAACACATCAGAATGGCAAAAGGAGCTAAGTGATTTGCTTATGATCACATTTAGGGTACCAGCCACATTGTGGCATACTTGTATTTAAATAGATAATGAATACTAATTCTTTCAACCAGGACTACATGAAGTTGAAGCACTCCATTTTTACTTCCTGTTCTGCCACCCTCCTTCCTAAAACCTAAATACGCTAAAGGCTAGAATAATATTCCCAACTACATTATCTTTTCCAGAGAATAATAGTTCTTCCCAGGCAATCAGACTTATTCTGCTCTTATTATGCCCATATGCCTGATCAGCCAGGTATGTATAACTGATGAGCAAAGGAAGAAGCCTGAGAATGATTTCCTGGTTGTCCCAAGTGACTTTGCAAACCCCTGTAGGTGTACATTTTTAACAGGCCTTGAAAATCTTGCCTTTTTGGACTTCAGCTCTAGTTTGAGTTTCACCTATCCACCTTTTCACCTACCTAGATTTTCACCTATCCAGAGTTTCTTGGCTAAATAAAATAGGGCAAACCAAATCTGGAAAATATGCTATATTTGCCTAACTCTGTTTTATGGTCATACATGCTAGCCCAAAGCATATACCTATTGTCTTTTGTGAATAGGAACAAGACAAGAGAATCAGATACCTGATTTAGAAGACCATCTGTTAGTAAGTAGATGTAACCACAATGTAACATTCTATGCCCCCCACCCATTCTGATTGTCATCACTTTTGTGGGAAGAACAAAAATTTCACATTATGGACTGTCTCCCTTGTTGTTGTGTCCCTTCAAGTCATTTCCAACTTATGGCAACCCTAAGATGAATCTATCACAGGGGTTTCTTGCCAAGATTTGTTCAGAACAGATTTGCCTTTGCCTTCCTCTGAGGCCGAGAGAGTATGACATGCCCAAGGTCACCCAATGGATTTTCATGGCTGAGCAGGGATTCAAACCCTGGTCTCCAGTGTCATAGTCTAATATTCAAACCACTATACCATGTTGGACCTCAATGTCTCCTTCAGCAGATCAAAATAATGCCCTGCAAGGAAATGAATGTTTTTGGTGTGGCTGAGATTATACCCCATTTCAACACAGCATGAATATCCACCAGCAGAGTTACATTATGCAAATTTATACAGTACTGAATATCAACACAGTGAAATATATGTGGGTCATGGTCAATGCACATGGATGACAACCCATTGTGAAACTGCAATGCACACTGCACAAAGGCAATACATAAAGGTAATGTGCATTCACATACTACTCTATGTCGTCCTTACTACTTCACTTATGCCACTGTATGCTGGGTACAACCTTTGTTTATTGTATCCCTCTGCATTTGTAGCACAATTAATGTCTGCATGTGTCACTAACCAGATACCAGCCAGTCTGTGTCTGTGTGTGGAGCTTATCGATAATGTAGTTAGACTTTGTATCTTTGCTGAAACTTTGTAGTGCTATGTGGATGAGCTGTTCATTAGATAGAGATAGAGACAGAGATAGAGATAGAGATAGAGATAGAGATAGATAGAGAGTCTGACTGTTATCTGAACATGAGACTCAGAACATTAAAGATTGATCCTTTTTAGATACAGGCACAAAGTTTCAGCCTATCCTGATGCAAACCAAGCATATTGAAGCTTGGAAAGGAATGTGTTTGGTGCGGCTGAGATTATACCCCATTTCAGCACAGCATAAATATCCACCAGCAGAGTTACTGCCTAAAAAACATACCTATAAAGTAAATTAATCTGATTTTCCATGCCCTTTCATTCAGATAATAACTTATTTTTCCAATGGTGGTACTGTAAACAAGCTAGAGGAAGTGGTCATTTTACCCATGACGAAATATTTTTATTCCTCATTTAGACTCTACAGTGAAGTCTAATTGGCCTTTGTGAATCTGCATTATCTCTGTGAATACAAAATCAACATTGGACCAAACGTGTGGGGCTTAATTTAACCTCTTTGTTCTGTTTCTGCAAGAGAAGTGCTATCATCCAGTTACTAAACGGGCTTTACAAAATCACTGGCTGTGCTCATGTACCCTGAGTGAAGCTATTTGTTATGTTTATTTACGCAGCTATTTGCTGTCAAGTACATTAGTATCCAGGAACTCTAGATTTGTTGTTGACACAATGTTGCTGTTTCACTGGTTGTGATTGTTGTTAACTGCCATCAAGTATACTTCGACTTATGGTGACCATATGAATGAGAGACTCCAAGTCATCCTGTCATCGACAGACCTACTCAGATCTTGCAGACTCAGGGCCATGGCTTTCTTGATTGTCCTGAGTACAGGTTACATTGGTAGACATTGCTGAAGCATAACATCTTGTCTTGTGAAGATTAGACATCTTTCTCATACCCTACAACAATACACAGATGAAAACTGAGACATGTGGCCACACAACATCAGAGTATAGTAAAGATGGCAAAAGTAATAAATGAGGAAGAACAAACAAACTGGCACTGGCAACAGCAGTTTGCTTTTGCTTGAGCCTACAAGGAAAGGGAAAGACTCCAATACCATGTCTCCTCTTCCCCCTGCTGAGTGAATTAAGTGCAAAGTACTTTGAAATCAGTTTGCAGCAACTGAAGTAAGCTGAGGGCAAAGTAAGAGGAAGAGAGAAAAACTGAACATTTTAAAAACAGATGAAAAGTGGGATGACAGAAGATTAATCAGGACTATCTCTGCCAAACTGAGATGGTTGAAGGATAGTTGTTGTTGTTGTTGTTGTTGTTGTTGTTGTATGCCTGCAAGTCATTTCTGACTTATAGTGACCCTAAGCTGAATCTATCATGGGGTTTTCTTGACGAGTTTCTTCAGAGGAGATTTGCCATCAAACCCTGATATCCAGAGTCATAGTCCAGCACCCAAACCACTATGCCACTCTGGATGTCATATATGGTTGAAAGAGTGTAGTTTTGTTGTTGTTGTGTGCCTTCAAGTCGTTTCCAACTTATGGCAACCCTAAGGAGAACCTATCATAACATTTTCTTGACAAGACTTGTTCAGAAAAGATTTGCCATTGCCTTCCCCTGAGGCTAAGACAATGTTACTTGCCCAAGGTCACCCAGTCGTTTTCAATAGGAATCAAACCCTATTCTAGCATCCAACCCACTATGCCGCTCTGGACATTATATATGTCTGAAGGGCATGCTTTCTACTGTTGCACTCAAAAAGGAAGGGTCACATTAGTAGCTTTTACAAAGGCTGCTAAGAAGAAGTTGCTGCATAATTGTAGGGCTATTGGACCATCCTGTGTTTTGGCAGGATTGTAATAATCACATTCTGCCCCTTTAACCAAAAGAATTGGGGATAGGACAGTAGCTGCTACAGCATGTACTAAAAAAGTGGTTCAACAGATTAATCTATGGCTTGGCAAACTAGGAGAGGCCATTTTGAAGACAGACTATACATTTTTTTTAAAAAAACAGCTAAGAAATGTTTAATTTATAAAAAATTTATAAATTTATGAAATGTGGCAAGTTTGAAAGGTGTTACATGATTATTTTGATAGACTTTACTGACATTAGATTTGCTCATTGACCAGCAGTGTATGTAAAAGAAGGTAAGAAAACATCTTGTGATGCACATGTACCCAGAGTGGTTTCTCAGGACCAGACTTAGGGTTTGATTTATAGCAACCCTAAAGGGTTTTCTTGGCAAGATTTGGCTAGGGGGCTGCAGTAGCACCTTCAAAGAGATCTTGGAGGGCTGCATTCCCCACACCAGAAAAACAGTCATTTTCCTTCCATCTAAACACTCTCTAGGCCATCTTTTTTTGGCACGTTCCTAAGCCACCTAGACTATTTTAGGCCCAGGAGAGGCCTTTTTAACCAAACGAAGTGGAAGTCACTTTCTGCTCCCTTCATTCCTATTGATGTTATTTTAAAGGGCTCTCCTGAATCCAAAATGACATAGAGAGTGCAAAAACAAATGCTCCACATATCTTAGAGGGCATCTGGGAGTATTTGGAGGCCAAAATAATAATAATATATGTTTTTTAAAATAATTTCTTGGCACACACATCCCAGGGGATCCTGGAGGCCACAAAAATGCCCCTGAGGTTGCATGCAGATCATGAGCTACATTTGGGGGGGGGGTCTAGACGCTAGGCTAGAGACTCCAGAACAATGGTTAAAACTCCAGATGTGGTTGGATACCAGCACCAATAAACCTCAACCATTCTAGAATAGTATAAGAATTACAGAGTACTGTAGTAGTTGGGATGATTAAAAACTAAATGCCCTGCCTTGTGTGGCAGCAAATGCTTTCTGTTACTGTAAAGTCATTACTGAGTACAATCCAAAGTGTTTGTCAAGGCAAATGCAAATACTCACTGACAGATACAAAACAATATTTGGAATCAAACAAGTCATTTCTTTATTCTGGTTGATGAAGATAAGCACAAAATGGAGGCAAATGCTAGTTTCACTCTAGAAATAAACCACACACTTTTTTTTTGCATAGTTACAATTAAATGTAAAATATATAGAGAACCAGACATTTTCTTTCCTGTCATCTCCTTTCATGTGCTGTAGTATTTCATTTGCTCATTCATCAAATGTGCTTGGTGACGCACTGTTAGTATCATGTTCCATCTTGATTGTTTCCATTCTATTTGCCTAAGCATTAGCTCTTACAGATCATTGCCTGTTTCCACTGAGGAGTCCATTTCAGTGGCAGGACAGCAAGCGTGCTGGCCGTGTGTTCCATGGAGCACAGAGAGCTATAGGACTTTTTCATCCTCCTAAGAGAAAGAACAAGATGTTTAGAATGGCAGGTTGAAATTCCACACACACACACACACACACTTACACACAAAGAAGCAGATGGAGCACAGGGCACTGCAGATGGCAGGTGGCTCAAACTGAGGGCAATTAATGTGGCAGCAGAGTGTGATGTCCTAAATAAAAGTAAAGACAGGGTCAAAATAGCTATTGCTAATTTGCATGTGTGACCTTTCTCCAACCAACATTATACAGTGTAATGGAGCATGAAGTCTATCCAGAGTTCACAAAAGTTGGACAACAGTTTCCAGAATCCCCTAACCAGCATGGCCATTGTTGGATGGGTGGATTCTGGGAGCTGGAATCTAAAATGGGCGTTTTCCCAAGTACATTGTGTTCTGTTTACTGAATTCAGTTACATGAGAGCTCAGATACAACAGGATAGAGCAAGTTCACACAATCACTTACCCCATGCATGAATCCTCAAGTCTCTGGAACCCTAGTGGCAGCCACGCTAGTTGGAAAATGAACACAATAGATGATGCTTGGATCCACATCTCTACTTTCATTTTCAGAATGGTCTAAAATCCAATAGGTTTCTGTTGCTGGAGGAAGAGCAGGTGAGGAAATGTGGCTTTCATTAATTCTGCACTCTTCCTACTGCCCATCCTGTCCTCTGCCAATGTTTTAGCAGGTCTTCCATCCCCATCCCACCCATCCTATCAAATTTTTTCAAGGAAAGACAGATGTTTGCAAGAAAAAGGAGGAATTGGTTAAAATTATCTCTATTTCCCTTACTCCAGTCAGATCACTTGTGAATAAAGTTCTATTAATAGAAACTCTAGATCAGGGGTAGGCAACCCTTTGGAGCCGGGGGCCAGGTTGCTGTCCCTCAGACAATTGGGGGGCCGAAGCACCAAAAATAAATAAATAAATAAATATAAAAATTAAAAATAATAAAAAATTAAAAATATGCATGCACACTCTCTCAGCCCCAGAAAAGTCATGGCAAAACCCCTGTGGAGATTTTGCCAAGAAAACCCCAAGAACAAGTAATAACAACAATTATCAATATCATCATGGCGGGCGGCAGCGGCGGTAGCAGGACCGTCCTGGGGGTGGTCCAAAGGCCTCAGGGGGGCGCATCTGGCCCCCGGGCCTTTGGTTGCCTACCCCTGCTCTAGATCCAGGCAGCAAGGCAGACAGTCTAACAGAAATAGATTTCATGCTTTTCTGTTTTGAGAGACAAAGCAAGATCTTACCCTTGTTTTTACTCATTTTGTAGTACATTCCTTCTCAACTCTTTAGCCACCATCCCTTTTTGCCATCTCTGTTAACTATGGAGCTGAACAGACTGCCCCTAAGAGGCAGTGGCAAGCTGCCCCTTTCCTTGCCAGATCGCGGCCCTGATCTAGTGCTTTGCCACTCTAAAAAGAGCTGGCAAAATGCCACTCCTTTTTAGAGCAGCAAAAAGCCACTCTTGCTGCTGCAGCAGCAGCTTTTCTGTGCCAAGGGAGCGCCCTGGTGGGGCAAATGGCATGAAGCTGGCATGAGGGCAGAGTCAGGGCATCCGGAGTGTGGTTGTCATGCCCCCACTCTGCCCCCAGGCTGGCCTAAAGTGACAGTCTGTTTAGCCCCTATGAATTATGCAGTTTGGTTTTTAAGGGATGGCAATTTCTGGTGTGCATAATTAGGGAAGCTTCTCCTCCTCCTCCTCCTCCTCCTCCTCCTCCTTCTTTTTGCTTCAATCCTGAAGTGAATCCACTCCCTACCCATTATTTCATTGTACCTCTTGTCATTCCTTTGTGAATTGTTTGTTGCTGCTTTGCAATTTGTCATTTCAACAGTACAATAATATCATAAAACAGTCTTAAAAAAGCACTCAACAGGACATTTTAAACCATCATCAGCCAGCTGACCATAAACAAGTCACTGAACCTCATAATGTTGACAGTATATACGGAATATGTTTTCACAAAAGCAGATCAGAACCTTGTTTTCCATATGTGCAAACATGGCTGCCTTGAATGCCTCTACATCTGGGCTTTCCCAAGATCAGGTGTTCATCTTTCTCTCCTGCTCGCCAGAGCTGAAATCTGTCAATAATGCTAGTCAGACATTTCTGTCCAAGCTCTTTAAGGAAGTAGACAAAGCCAGGTTAATCTTGAATATCAGAATGCAAAGGGCTCTTGTAGTACCTTTGAGACTAACTGTACAAAAGAATTTGTAGCACAAGCTTTTGTAGACTAGGGAGTTTATCACATGGGAGAAATCCTGTGCGGAAATGGGGCTTTAAATTGGCGAGAAAAAAGCAAAAGCATTTAGATTTTCAAAAGATGTCGCTGTTAAAATGGAGTTAAAATGAGGTTAATTAGAATGGAAACTCATCAAAAACTGCTTCTTTTTTACTTTCGGGATTTTCCAAAAGTAAAAAGAAGCAGTTTTTGACGAGTTTCCATTTGGATTAACCTCATTTTAACTCCATTTTAACAGTGACGTCGTCTGAAAATCTAACCGCTTTTGCGTTTATTTCCCAATTTAAAGCCCCGTTTCCGCATGAGATTTCCCCTGTGTGATAAACTCCTAGGTCTGTTTCCTCAGATGCATGGAGTGAACTGACGCCCAGGAAGGACCTTTATAATCAGACTGTATTTATATTGTAGAACCAGCTGCATTCTTGAGAAGATTTTTTTTTGTCCATTTTGTCCCTTGCATGTGCACACACACATACACACAAACACACACCTACTGCTTCTGCCCTAGAAATTGCTCCTATGCCTGCACTTCAGTTATATTTAATGCCCATTACATCTGTTACATAGAGATCTTCCTTTCCAGAGCCTCCCTGACATTCAGCAATATATGGGAGCTAAATGAAAATGCTTTTTCTGGGATAGCTGATGGAAGGAGATGCGAGTTTTATATCCTCCTCCAAACTTTGAACTTCAGGAAATCAGTTGACGGCAGGTGGCTGGAGAACATGATTTCCTGTCAAATCATTTCCTGCTAGGTTCTGTGGATGCTGCAAGCCAGCAAGAGCTAAACAAATTGTTCCCTTTGTCTGTTGGCCTTGAATCACACTCACCATGAGTTCCGGTTCTCTCAAAATGCATATATCAGGTTGTGTACAATTATGCAGGTGGGGCATCATGAGTAGACATGGTGATAATTTTCAAAAGAAAATTTTCAAAAGAAAAAAAATCTCTGGTTGGAACAGAACAGAAGGTTCTAACCAAAACTCTTACCTTTCCTGTATTAGAAAGAAAACTCAATTGTTTAAACATTCCAGAAATTATCTGATATTAAGCCATCCTTGCAGCTGCTGGAAAAATCAAATGACACTTACCTGCTAAATAACTCAAAGAAAAGTAATACTGTTGTTCAGAACAGCTTCTGCCATTCATTGACTTCTATTATGTAGAGTTCTCAGTCTGTTATATAGCTGCCAGGTAATTTCCACCCTTTACCTGAATCCCACACACAAAAAAATCTGATTATAACTACAATGAACTGTAGTATTCATCATTTTACATTCTATATTAAAAATGGATATCAGAGAGGGGGCAAACCCACATATCTAACCATGTTAATCAATCAAATCATTCCTATTAATGGTTATAACACATGCACAGCATGCGATAGCATCCATTTTAAAAACATTTATGTAATTATTTCTAACACAATCTAATTTAAAAATCAGAGTAATATACATTCAGAAAAGAAAAAAAAAGAAGAGAAAAGAGATACATAACTAATATACAATAGGAGTCTGACCCCCCCACCAATACTGACTGTAATGAAAAGAAAAAGGGGAGAGGGTAAAAATAATATCCCACCATTACAGATCCAGCTAAATAACCCTACTAAAATTACTAAAAACCATAACCACTAGGGCATGAAGCAATTGATTAATGCTACAGAAAAAGAGATTCCACTTCAACATTAGAAAGAACTTCCTGACAGTAAGGGCTGTTCAACAATGGAACACACTCCCTCAGAGTGTGATGGAGTCTCTTTCTTTGGAGGTCTTTAAACAGAGGCTGGATGGCCATCTGTTGGGAGTGTGTGTTGATTGTGTGTTCCTGCATGGCAGGGGAGTTGGATGTGATAGCCCTTGTGGTTTCTTCCAATTCTAGGAGACTATGATTCTATGAAATGTTTAACATAATAGTGTGCCATTCTCTAAGACTGCAAACAGACCATTGATGAAGAAGTTCTTTTACCTGCTCTCTGTAGGCACAAGGATAAATAAATCCACGCAGTAGTGGATTAAGTTTGCACTGATTACTACTGCAGCTATCAGTAATTCCAGGTCAATTTTCAGCCCACATAAAAGAAAAGAAAATTATAATATTCACTTCAATGATTTATAGGTAACGTCTCAGAGTGGTGGTGCAACTGAACAGTACAGTTAGAGGCAAATACATGATGTTTATGCAGGGTGTTCACAAATCTTAGCAAAGGAGTAAAGATTCAGTGCTGGAAAGCAGCTTGGTGCTGTTTTAGAATCTAAAATTTAGATGATGTAAATTATCTAATGCTACATCCATCCAGCTGGATCAAGTGGTAATTCTAAGTAATGCATGAGCAATTCTCTGCCTTGCACATCCACTAAAACCCTTGGGGATGTTCTTAACACAGCAAGTGGCTATAAAATACAGTGCAGCCCTCCCCCCTCCCTCCTTTCCATCTGCTCCATGCCTGGATTGGGATTGTCACTTGACATTTTGAGGAAATTACTGGGAACTCTAACTCTTCCATAGCTGCATACCAAGCAGAAATCAATAAAAGCTTTCCCTAACATTGTATTTCTGTGCTGGGGGGGGGGGACTTCATTTGTTGAGCTTTGTCTGTTCACACTGCTTATTTTTAAAAATGGCAACTCGGTTCTTGATATCCTGAGCCAAAATAAATATTTTAAAGGGGGTGGATTTATTGCTGGATCAGCACAGGTGTTCTTATGCAACCTCCCTAGCCACATCTAGTGACCTCAGGCTTGTGCCACTACAGCTACTGGTATGTCAGGAGCTGCTGAGAGATATGGATACCTGTTCAGTGTGGCAAATCATTAGAGTACAACTGATTTTCAGTGAAATGTATGGTGCTCTGGCCTTGGCCAGACTCTGCCCACCCAAAGCACTGGTGGGGGTAGAGAAAGAGGAGCAAAAGGAGGACATTGCCTCTCCAAATAAGAATTGGGGGGGGTGGAATTTTCCCTCATTCCCCAATTTCTAGCATTGATAGAAATGTTGAATAAACACTCATGTTTATTGTGTTTGCATTCCCTTGGTGGTGATGTCTGTCTTTTTGCTTTGGATGGCTTAACTCTATTTCCACAAGCCCAACTGAAGTTTAATTTACTGCAGTGCTAGCAATCTGGGCACTGAAGTAAGACTTCATGGGGGAGCAAAATTCTTATTGGGAGGACAATAATCCTCATTCCCATCTCCACCAGTCACTACATCCCCAAATGGAGTACCAACCTGGCTCTTGTCTGGACTAAATGACATACTATACTAAATACACTGCATGCTGCTAAGCCTCTCTTTCTTTTTCACATTCAAGTAATTGTGGAGAACCCGTCAGACCAATACACATGGGTACAGGAAATTCAAATACCTGTCCTAGCCAATTTTTCCCCACAAATTCCAACTCCCCATCCCAAAAAGGGTTTTAAAAAGAGAGGGCAAGTTCGATTGGCACCAATGATCCCATGCCTGATCCAGCCCTCCATACTGAATTGGAAGCAAGGAAGAGAGAGTAAGAAAGAAGTGAGGCACCGAGGCATGCTATGCATTTAATATATTGTGCAGCCCAACCCTGACTGTACATATGTGAAATGCACTGTTGTGTTGGTACTGATGATTTTAGAGCAGGGGTCGGTAACCTACGGCCTGCGGGCCGGGTGCGACCCGTGGAAGCCTTTGGACTGACCCATGGCCTGTGCATTTCAGCGCGTTGCGCGCGAGCATGGCTGCCATTTTGGAAGAGCCCACAGTAGCTGTGCCGGGTGAATTTGCCCACCGCGGGTGCAGGGGGGCCTTTCAAAGGCCCAGGGAAGCCCCTCCATGTGGGGGAGGCCTTCCAAAATGGTGCCCACATCATGCATGCATGCGCGCATGATGCGGGCATCATTTTGGAAGGCACCACGGTGGTTGTGCAGCCGCCATTGGGCCCTGTGCTGGGCGAATTCTCCTGCCGTGGCCACTTCTCCAGGCCTTGGAAAGCCCTCCCCCATGGCTGCAGCAGACGAATTCGCCCGCCGCAGGCATGGGGGGGGCTTTCCAAGGCCCAGGGAAGGGGATGGGGGGGGGCATTCCAAGGCCCAGGGAAGCCACCCCATGCAGAGGGGCTTCCAAAATGGCAGCCACGTCGCATGCACATGCACCCAGCCAGCCCCCCGCGCCGTTTCCTACTCCCCTCCCAGCCCCCTGGCAACAGGGGTTGCTGACCCCTGTTTTAGAGAAATGGGCTACAAAGCAAATGGGAGAATTCACATCCAAACACTTACTTACTTCTTTGATATCCCACCTTTTCCCCAATATGGGACCAAAGGTGGCTCATAGTTTGAGTTAAAAGAAAAAACACCTACAGCCTATAGTACAAAAATTAAAAAACAATAAGTAATAATACTTGTTGAAGTGCAAAGTTGTCAGAAGAAAGACAATAATACTTGTTGAAGTGCAAAGATGTCAGAAGAAAGAAGACCCCATTATAGGTGGAGAAATTCAGTCACAACAACAGCCTTGAGTTTACAAGGCCTGAGCAGAGCTACTGACAGGAGCTCTGGAGGTCTCTCATTCATAGGGTTGTCATACAATAAATACCGTAATAAAGACAACTGCTTGACAGTAAATAACAAAAACAATTAATTGTTTGGGAACCTACCTTGAAAAAAAAATCACATGGAAGAACCTGAAGGTTTCTCTAGTATACCATTTATATCAATTTCATTATATTGCCAGGCTCCATCCTCAGGAATCCTGGGATTCCTAGTCTAGGGAGGTACTTAGACCAGCACTTCTCACTTTTGGTCCTCAAGATGTTTGAGATTTCAACTACCAAAAATCCTAGCCAGCATGGGCAATGGGCAGGAATTCTAGGAGATGAAGTCCCAAACATCTCAACAATCAAAGTCTGAGAACCACTTACTTTTTTCTGCTAGAGAGCTGTACTCCATTCTCCAGAACTAAAATTATCAAGGTGCTAGAGATACACAATAGCACACAGATTACTCCAGGAATTGTAGAATTCAAAGATATTGCCATGTTAATCTGTAGAATCAGTATGTAGAGAGATCTTGTAGCAGTTTTGAGACTAACTGATAGGCTAACTTTTTCAGTTACATCTGGGAATTGTAGTTAAGGAGAAGGACTAGAACCCCCCCCCC
>CM034703.1:224381106-224392716 GCA_020142125.1 Phrynosoma platyrhinos
TAGATTATAGTATATGAAGAAAACTTTAGGTTTTGAGTATTGGATTCAACAATCTAGAGACCAGAGTTCAATTCCCAGCTCAGCCATGAAACCCACTAGATGATCTTGGGTAAGTCACATGCTCTCAGCCTCAGAGGAAGGCAATGGCAAAACTCTTCCAAAGAAATCTTGTCAAGAAAACCCCATTATAGGTCAGTGTAAAACGAGTTGAAACAACTTGAAGGCACATAACAACAACTTAAGACAACTCACTGTAATAAAAATTAAGAATACTAGATTTAAAGCAAGAACATGAAAATATACTGCACAATTATTAGGGTAAAAACAATTTGCTAAAGGGATTAATTCCAGAACAGAAGATGTGCTAGTGTCTTATATAAAATCAAAAGACTCCTATGGCATCACAAAGATAAATAGATCTACTGGTTCATGAGCATTTTTGTTGGCTTGAACATGAAGCACCATTGAAAATAAGTAAATACAGTAGGCCCTTGGCATCCAATGGGCTTTGGTTCCAGGATACCAAAATGCTTGGATGCTCAAGTCTCACTATATATAATGGGGTAGTAAAATTGTGTCCCTTATATAAAATGGCAAAATCAAGGTTTGTTTTTTGGATTTAAATGTCTATATATTTTCAATCCATGGATGGTTGAAACCATGGATGCAGAATCTGTGGATAGAGGGGCGACTGTACAAAAATATGGCAGTGCAGAAAAAATTGTACTTCCCAAAGAAAATGTAATAATAATAATAATAATAAAGTTTATTTGTATCCCGCCCATTGGTAATCCAAATGTAAGTAAAAGGACAACATAAGATCTAGCATTAGTTATGTTTCAGCCTTGTTTTATTATGTGACAGATAAGATGGACAGTGCACTGGATATTAGATATGATACATGGTGGCCTGTGGCTTAACTGACTTAAAATAGTGCTTATGTGGCTTCATGTGCACTGCGGTATACCCAGCTCTAACTAGAACTTACTTCTATCATGTTTTTATGCAAAGATTGGCAAAATGTAGCCCGTGGCCCACTTGTGGCTCCCAATCTTTTTGTGGCTCTCAGAATACCTCTGAATCCCTATGAAGGTGGGTTTTTTCTAGTGATTTCTCGCCCTACAATGGCTCAAAATGGTGCAAAACCATTCAAAAACACCACAGTTTTCCTTAATCCTGCCCCAAGAGCATCCCAGCTCCCTCCAAACAGCTGAAAACAGGCTGAAAATGAAACCAGAAGTGATGCCACATTGCTTTCAGTTTTAAGAGAATTTGCCTGTGTGGCCTGCTGGAAAGTTGTGGGATGTAAACTGGCGCCGTCCTTCCTATCCCCTGGCCAAAGAGGGTCACAGAGTGGCTAACAAGATAGACTGGTGTGAAAGGTCTCTGATTTCAGATTTACAATGCGTTTTAAGACATGAGACACAAGGAAGAAGGGATGGAGGAGGAGGAGGAGGACAATGAAAAGAAGTTCGGCTCTTGTAATGACAGTATGTGACATGGAATGGAAATGACTGGGGGCATCTTTTGGGAAAACTCCACCCTTGACAGCAGTTAGTCTCCTGCCTGAGGGAACTGTCACCAAAGGAGCTGCTTCCAGTGACACTTCTGAAAAGGATGGGGCAGGATGGAAAAGGTCCACTAACGCTGGTGGTGTCTCTTGCCTGACGCAATTGTCACAAAAGGAGCTCCTTCCAGTAAAGGAGAAATGGGCAAAGTGTGGCCCTGCAATACCCATCAAGCTGAGGCAGTACAGCCAATAATGAGGAACAGCAGGAGTTGCCGCTGACGAAGAAAAAGAAAAAGATATACCTAGATGGGTAGAGCAGGTTAAATTCAGCATTTATCAGTGCTTTTAGAATTCATGTTGGAAAAGTTAAGGGAATGTGTTTTTAAAGCATATATTCCCAAGCACGAATGACACAAGCTTTTAAAATTGTTGATTTCAGGAGCAAACATATTGTAAGCTATCCACTGCCATAAACATATATTGTTGCTTTAGTGACTTGCATCTGATAGTTGTTTCTTTTTTCAGCATAAAATGCTTGCTGAACGCAGCACAGGTCACCTGAGGACTGCTTTTCAAAATGTCAGGAAAGCAATTACTCAAGCAACTGTGATGACTCAAGTCATGAAACACAACATGAATTGAAACTGAAATAACTGTGTGGATCATTCTACAATTCTGTGGACATGCAAGATATCTGCAGAGTTGAAAGACCCGTTGTTGTTGTTCACTGATTTCTCCACTACAGTTATTTTAATTTCTCTGTTATTTATTGTATTTTATTACAGTTTGTTATTTTTTAGCTTGTTTTTAAACTTTGATGGTTTAATTGTATTTTAGGGAGTGGGCTATTTGGGAGGGGATTGTTCGTTTTATTATGTAAGCCGCCCCAGTTGTATTTTACAGAGAGGCGGGATATAAATAAATTTTTTTGTTGTTGTTGTTGAAATAATATACATAACATATATCATCTTCTCTACCATCATCATTTATTACAAAAACAACATAGCAATAGAGCAGCTTTGGTTTTATATTGCTTAGACTTGCTTGCACAATCACAATGCAGAGACTGTTATTTCAGTAATGTTATTCTGAAACAGCAACCACCTCCAGGTCCAGTCTCCCCAGAGCCCATAAAGGTGGTGCAGCCACACTACGTGCTTGCTGTCCTGAATTGTTTATTGTGTGATTTTCATCATCAGAAATAACATCTTCACTATAGATCAGGAGGGGGAATGTTGTTGAACTGCAACTCTGAACATCCCCAGCCAACATAGCCAATGGCCAGGAATCCAGAATTACAATTTGACAACAGCTGGAGGGCTGCATGATTCCCATCCCTGGTCACTGTTGTAACAGGAAATCAGTCAGGAGCCTATGGCTGTCACGTATTGCTATTCTTTTGATTTAATTTTATCCAGTTTGTTTCTGGAAGGTATGAATACCTCAAATGCTAAAACGAATTTTGGAATTGTTACCGCCTAGACATAAGATGGTTTACATAGGCAGCTGTTAAACAGGAATAACCTTAGCTGACAAAGTATCATTTCCTGATTCCAGAGCCAGATTCAGGGTGTCACTACAGGGTGCAGGGGTGCAGACTGCACCAGGTGACATCCTAAAGGGGGATGACATCATTGCTTCCCAAACATCTGCCTTTGGGCAGATATGGGTTGTGGTGTTTGCCTATGTCCCTTTAAAATGCTGAAGAGATGATGAGGAGTAAGGCTCAGTGGTAAGAAAAAGGTGAGGTGCCCGGATTTTTTTAAATAAATGACATTTTAAATTTATTTTTTAAAATAATTTTTAATTAAACTTTTATTCTTTTTACATTTTCTTTTAAAATAGCACATCTGATCACATTTTAAGTTTAACATGAAACAATGTACATGTAAATATATTTAGACTGTGTGTATGATATTGTAATTTAAAGGTATACTTTTAATTTTGCTAGTTGTTCATCTCATATTACATGTCATTACATTCAGTGATATACAGGAATTACAATTTATGAGTTAACATTAGTACAAAAAACATTATTATGAATTCTGTATGGTGTGGTATGGGAAGAGGTAAATGGGTGGTGACACCATGAGTTACTACAGCACTGGGTGACACCAATGCTAGTGATGCCACTGGCCAGATTGAAGTTGGGGGGAATCACTGAAAAGCATTACACCTAGGAGCTGCTATCCCATAAATGGAAATATAAAATCCTATTGCTTTCATTTTGGTTTCCCCTCTGATTCTGCACACATTATATTCATATGTAGTAGCTCACTGTAAGTCTCCAGTCCACTCCTCACTTCATAATGGAGTTTCAAAAATTCCATGGATAGGACTCCAGGATTAAGCTTCCTTTCAATGGATGATTATCCAAGACTGGTGGGATTTTTTAGTTGTTTAATTACTTAGAAATATACAGGCAAAGCATAAGCAAATTAGTAAGCAAGCCAAAAGATCTTATACAGAGTAAGTTTTAATGTGGGACATTCAGTGGCATCTCTCCAAACTTCCCCATCATAAGCAAGTATAATCTGTTTTGAATGTAAAACAGATTATACTTGCCTATGATAGCACTTCTACTGTGTTTACTTGCTCAAAAAGACATGAACATGCGCTGTACAATCCTTTAAAAACCTGGGAGACTTCTTCATACATACATTGAGCAAGCCATTCTCAGTCAGAATTTGGTACGTACAGAAAGGCAGTGATGGAAGCTATCCTGGAGGACTATCTTCTTTCCACATATGGACGAGATCTGTCTGCCTCTCGGAGTGATCTGCCTTTTAATAAATGAGGCATCAATGCAGAGCATCCAGGAGACAATCACTTTAGTGCCTCATTTAAAAGTCAATAATACCCGAGTGTGACATATTAGGAACTAGAGGATGAGTGAACAAGTGCGCAAGAGGTGGGACCACACATACACATGCCCCACATGGGCTGCACTGGCACATCCATGCACACCAGAAATGACATCACTTCACTTCCAGTTTCCATTTCAGGATGAAACAGCAGCAACAGTGTTGAGTGACTTGGGGTGGTAAAAAGTCAAACCACCACAACTGTATGTGATTCTGGAGAGATTGGAGTGATTTTCTTGAAGAAAATCATCTTAAGATCAGACCCCAAATTTTAAAAAGAAATTGAGGGGAGCCTTGGGGGATTCAAAGGCCACAAAGTAGAGTTTAGGGCTGTATGTCTCCCAAAGTCCACACTTTGCTCTCCTCAAGCCAGAGTCATCTCATCCAATATAGTTCACATTCATGGTTTGCTCCAGCCCAGAGCTATCACCAAAAAATTAGTTAGTGGTTTGAGTATAATACTATTCAGTTAAGTGAATTATTAAGTGAAGTGTTAAGTGAAAAAATAGATGAAGTGTGATGCTTGTGAACATATTAAATACACTCTACAACCTTTAACAGGGAGGAGCTGAATAAAACTGGCTGGTGCCAGCCAGACACAGCTCAGGGAATGCTGTAAATGGAGAAGTCTACAGGGGAGAAAGGATACAGGCTTATCTCTTACAGAAAGCAGAGAGGGGGAAAGTGGCCTAGAGCAGGGGTAGGCAGCCTTTTTGAGCTGGGGGCCAGGTTGCTGTCCCTCAGACAATTGGGGGCCAAAGCACCTAAATAAATAATTAAATAAATAATTTTTTAAAAAAAATTAAGAAGTATGCATGCACACTCTTTCAGCCCCAGAAAAGCCATGGCAAACCCCCTGTGGAGATTTTGCCAAGAAAAGCCCAAGAACAAGTAATAACAACAATAATCAATATTATCATGGCGGGCAGCGGCGGCAGCGGCAGGACCAACCTGGGGCAGGTCCAAAGGCCTCGGGGAGCCGCATCCAGCTCCCAGGCCTTAGGTTGCCTACCTCTGGCCTAGAGACAAAGAAATAATTGCAGGGAGTTAGGAAAAGGATGGCACAGAGATAAGGAAAGTAATGCCAATTGATAGAGGAAAGATGGCCTAGAGACAGTGAAGGGATTGCAGAGAGAGAAGGGGAAAGAGGGTCTAGGGAAAAGCTGTAATAGAGATAGAATAGTCAGCCAGGGGGAAGAACAGAATAGGGGTTAATGTGTGATCTAACTGTGCATTAATAAACTTCCACTTGTTTATTATTTTTACAACTGTGTCTGGCTGTTCCTGTTATGTTTGGAGACACAGTCTGGTCAATATAGGGGTCTCCTCGAGGTCTAAGTACCTGATCCAGGGAGAGATCTTGAAAGAGGCAAGCAGTGGTATCACTAGGGGATGTGGGGGGTATGGCCCACACAGGGTGACATCCCAGAAGAGGTTGACACCCTGTCGGACCTCCTCCTGCACCTTCACTGACAGTGTGAATAGGACAACACTGAGGCACTGAGGGAGAGGACCATGGGGCCCTCCACCTCGGTGCCACCCATCTCCAGTGACACCTGGGGCAGGGATGCCACTGGGGGAAAGGTGAATGGTCTACAACTTCCATCAGGGAATAAGTATGCGCACAGGCAAGGCAAATACAGCCCAATGAGATCAATGGAAAATATCTCAGAGCAACTGATAAAAGTTACCATGAGAAACCATTCAGTGTATCAAATTAATAATAAGAGATGCATTCTTTCAAAGCTCACTGACTGTAACTTGTGCACCCACTGGGCAATCACAGTAAGATGGAGGATGCATCAAATCCAGGAATTTTCAGAAGACAGGCAAAACTCTTTTCTCCCATCACTATAGCCATTTAAAAAGCCTACTTCCAAAGATCCACAGTGCCCAGAAGTCTCTCACAGACAATCCAGAATAAGCTGCTGCTTGACTGCACATTGATAGTGGCCAAAGATCACATCAAGCAGAGCTAGAGTTCTCTTTTCATGGACACCGAAACTAACACCACAGACTTCTCTACATCCAAGTAAACCATCCTGGCATTCCAGTACATCAACAAAGAAGCTTCATTGGTGGAATCCTCCCCAGATTCATACAGCTGAAAGCCTCAGTCCAAAGCCTTGAGTATCATATTGTTTTAGCAATATGATGTTCCCAGAGGAGAGAAACATGAAGAAACTCATGGTTCATGCCTGAGCATGATGTGGACATTCAATAGTACAAAATGGGATCTGTGTTATATTCACTCCCTAACTATGTTCACTCTGCATGCATCCATTAAGCTTTAACATGTAGCAGGCAGTATCCCAGATCAAGATTAAATAAATAAATGAGTGGGGCTTTATTTTCATACATTACTGGATTCCTTGCCTTCTTTTCCTCCAGCTTAAAGAGGAATGTAGTTCTGGAAGAAATTTTAAGAAGGAACTTTCTTAGAAAATCTCTGTTATTGCTTGAATTTCAGCATCCAGATGGTGAGTGTGGTGTTTTAGAGAGAAAAAACAGGAACTTAGTCAATGCTTTCAGGAAATCAGTGCATGCCTATTGACAATACAATCTGTGAGGCTTGGGGATTTCTTCAGATGCTACAATAAGATTGTAAATTCCTGTATCTATTGTTGCTGTTCTAAAGAATAAAGTTACAGGTAGATACCTTGTACAACCAACTCAACAGAATAGTCATTGACTGTATAACAGTGAAAAAGAAACTCACCTAAGATTTTGTGGACAGCATCAGAACTGACAGACAGTTCACCAGCACCTTACTCATTGAACTATCTCAAGAATTTCTGCTACCAGAAGGAAGGTGAAATAAAGTATGGGGTGAATTGCAGCTGAAGTCTTTGATATCATCACCCACCCATCCACACCAAGGATGGCTTCACATTTACAGGTTATCTCTCAGATGCAGTGCCCATTGAGGGGAAATTGTTTCCAGAACACAATGAGAGATTCCCCCAGCAAGAACTGGATGATGTTGTAAAGAACAGCTGGTGCTGGAATTAACTCCATTCACAAGCAGCTAGGGATGGAATGTACTGTTTCTTGCACTTTGGGGGCTGTAGTTCCCTTTCCTGTTTTAAAATTATGCAACTCTAATTGCTGCACAACTTTAAAATCATACAACTTTAAAATTATGCAACATTTAAACAGTACAGCATTCCATTTTGTGTTGTTTTTTTCTTTATCTTTTTGAAACGCTCCATAGCTCTTGAAGCTTTGCATCATTCCATTTTGTGTTTTTCCCCCCAGCTTTTAGAGGAAATAAAAAAAAACATTTACAGCTGTGCAATATTAAAGTTGTTTAACATTCTGTTTTCTCATTTTTTCCTCTATTCTTTTGGGAAAGCTTTCCCGAAAACTATACTGCTTTTTAGGAAGCCTGGTAGATTTCTTCAGAAAATCGTGCAGTTTCCTGTCATTGCAGAGAGAAAAAGTTTAGATGTCTTGACATTGCAGGAAGAAAAAAAAATATTTAATTTCCAACATCACTCAGGAATGGGAAAATCTAGAATTACCATCTCTACAAGGGTAAAGTTAAAGATAAAGGTAAAGTTTTGTCAAATTGTGTCTGACTGTAGGGGGCTGTGCTCATCTCCGTTACAAAGCCGGTTGTCAAAGGTGACTCTGGGGCCATGTCGCCAGCATGGCTGCACAGGACGCTGTTACCTTCCCAACAAAGTTATCTATATATCTACTTGCACTTTTATATGCTTTTGAGCTGCTAAGTTGCCAGAAGCTAGGACTACCTCACTCCAACAAGTGGCGCTTGGGTCTCGAACTGCCGAACTGTCGATCTTGCAACTGTTAGAGTCAGCATCTTAATCACCGGGAGACTGTGTTTCATTACCCTACAAGGGACATCTGTTTGTTATCCCTTACTCATTAGGAGTGTTACCAAGGTGTACACTGATGGTAAATTCAGTCTGCACTTTTAAGTGCATATGTGATCCCCTGGGGCCAAATGACTACTTGAAAGGTGTCTGTTTACATCTTGAGAAGGTTTGGCTGCTAACCCCCTCAAGAATTCAGGATTCCCCTATCTGTTGCAGAATTCAGTGACATGGACTGTTCCTCCATGATGGTCCAAGGAATTCCTTGTTTTCCTTTAATGAGCACTCACTCAGTGGAGGCACAAAGCGGCTGCACAATCCTATCCAGAGCTGCCTCCACAGACCTCTCTAAAGCTACAGCCCAGAACAAGCAATGGTTCTGGAGTCCCTGAGGCCAGACTTCACATTCACAATGATGTTCCTAACTGGAAGATGGGGTAAAGGTTGGTAAGAGAACTTAACTCTTTTTCTTCCCAAACAAAAACAGCACCAGGCGTGATAGCATGTACCTCCCCTGAACCACAATAGGAAAAGATTCTTCATTTTAGCTAAATGCATTGTTTAAGTGGCCTTGGGGTGTTTGCAAGGGGAACAGGTGTATGGCAAAAAATATATTGTTAGCACTGATCCCCCCCACCCCCGTGAGCCTTTGCTCTACCTCTGATGACTTACCTTCCATTTCATTAGTCCCACTCAAATCACAGAAACATAGAATCATAGAGTTGGAAGAGACCACAAGGGCTATCCAGTCCAACCCCCTGCCATGCAGGAACTCAAAATCAAAGCATCCCCGACAGATGGCCATCCAGCCTCTGTTTAAAGACCTCCAAAGAAGGAGACTCCACCACACTCCAAGGGAGTGTGTTCCAGTGCCGAACCACTCTCACTATCAAGAAGTTCCTCCTAATGTTGACAATGACCTTATATCAGATCTCTATATATGATCCTGATATTCCACCAGAACCCAAAATTTTGCTCTTCAATGTTATTCACTTTCTCTGCTTGTGTCTTAAGACCTGCTAAATGCTATTTCTGCCATTCACCTCAGCCGTCTCCTCCTAGTCTCTCCTCATCTTCTCCAAACTCTTGATGGGTATCTCTTTTTAAAGATGGAGAGATTTCTCATCTGTCAAGAAACCATCTCCTAATCATTAGTTCTCCCTCACTAAACATCAGCTGGCCATTCTAGATTTTATAAACCACCAATCTGTCAAACAAAATAATTGGCAGCCATAACAATATAAACTGTGTGCCACATGGAAATAAGGGCTGCAATGAGTAACTTAATGAGACCATGCAGTTGAAGGTTGATGTCTGACAGATCTTCTAAGATCTAGACTCTAGCTGCATATATTCATCCATGATAGTCCTTCTACATGTGGATGTTGCATCTATTGTGGACCGAGCTCATTATTTTATATTTATATAAATGATCAGGGCTTGTCATTACATCAGCACATATTTATCCTTTTTCAAAGAAATCCCATCTCTCTGCACTTGTTCCCAGACTTATTAATAGGACAAACACCGAGAACCTATGGCACTGAGAACTCATCTCAGGATCTATGGCCTCTCTGTAGCTGTCCATTTAAGCACACCCAATTTTAAATCCACAAATGCCTTGTTCATTTACAAGCACTAACATCAGGATGGGCTTGTTAACTCACGTTGTTGTTTGTATCCCATTTTTGCTCAAAAGTGGAAGTCAAAGTGACTCACAAATTAAAGAACAATACAATTAAAAGCTTACAAAATATGAACATTACAATAGAATTGAATTATTCACAGCATAAAAAATCCAAAACGCAAATTAAAATAAAATGCACTTAAAAATATTAAAAACTATTTGAAACAGTTCAGTTAAACAGCCAATTCCCTAATGCATTCTTTTAAAGGCCCTCTCTTGCATCCCTACCCACTGTGCTTGTGATGGTGATGGAACAGAGAGAAGGGTCTCCCCTGTTGATCCCAGAGCCCAAGCCAGATCACACAGGGAGATACTGTCTTCCAAATAGCCTGGACATGAGTCATATAGGGCTTTATAAGTCATAACCAGCACTTTAAATTGTGCTGAAAACAAACTGGCAGATGGTGAAGCTGTTTCAACAGGGGCATTGTGTGGTCTATGTAACCTGACCCAGTTAACAGCCTGGCCACAGCTCTTTGGACCAGCTGAAGTTTCTGAACTGTTCAAAGGCAGCCCCAAGTAGAGTGCGTCACAGTAGTCCAAATGGGCAGTGGTGTTACTAGCAGGTGTGGAGAGTGCAGATCTCACTCAGTGCACCCCAGAGGTGAACATCCAGTGGAACAGTACACATTTTCTGTTGGACATCACATACCTTTCTTGCTTGCCCAGCAGCCACACTGGATCCCAAATGGCCCTTCAGATGCTCCAGAAGTCCCCCCCCACACACACCAGGTGACACCAAATTTAGGGACTCCAACGCAAATGGGGTGTTACTAAGGCATGTACCACTGTGGCCAGATCTGTTGTCTCAAGGAATGGGTGTAGTTGGTATCCAAGCTTTAAATGTACAAATGAACTCCCAGCCACCTGTTCCATTCTGAGTGTTTCAAAATCTTATTTGAATCCTTAACAATGTTTGCATTGTCTCATATCTGCAAAACCTGCATCGCAAAAGAACACTTTAAGAAGAAATACAGTCAAAAAGAAAATGGGATAAAATCTTCCAAGTTAAACATTGGTGAAAGCATATTCAGGGGAAACCTTGAAAGCTTGCATGATGTATTCTGTGAGTTTTGGTAGGCCAATAAAAGTATCACTTTTTTGTGGATTTTGTTATAACTGGCTGCAACCCATTCTTGGTGGCAAATGTGAGGAAGAGGATGAACATGGGTGTTTCCCCAGGTTGTGGGTTTTCAGAGTATTCTTACTTCAGACCAGACCTCTCCCAGCTTTGAGGGTGAGTAGCAAAGGAAGTGGGACTGTGTGTGTTTTAAGCTACCTAGAGGTTACTCAGGGGGTTGAATGCAGAGACATAACCATGCTAGTCTGCAATTTTGCTATGCAAAGGGATCTTGTAGCACTTTTGCGTCTAGTTGAGTGAAACATTGCTGCACCTTTTCCTAGACTTGGTCGGATCTAAGTAGACCCAAGTCTAGGAACACTTATACTACAACTTTTGCATAGTTAGTCTCAAACTTGCTACAAGACCCCTTCACCTATAGGAAAAGTCGGGTAACTGCAGAAAAGTAGGCAATCATTGTTTATGAGTGACTCTACTGTACTAAAACTGAATGCAGAGCAAGAAACAATGCACACTATGCTACAGGTTCTGTCTCTCGGTAAGTCTCAAAGGCGCTGCAAGACCATTTCCACGTGTTACGTTCTCCCTGGGGCAAAGATCAGAGATGTGACAGAGAGGCTGACAAGACT
>CM034703.1:224404416-224422219 GCA_020142125.1 Phrynosoma platyrhinos
TTTGGGGAAGAAAATGTGCATCTAATATGGCGAAAAATACGGTAATATATGAGTGAAAAACTACTACAAACCTTGACAAAGCAATCCTATGCATGTTTATCCAAGAAAAAGTCTCACTGTGTTCAGTAGGGATTACTCCCAGGTATGTGTGCATAGGATTGCAGCCTAACATTGTTTGGAAACTACTATAGTTTCTTAGAACTAATCTGTAGTTTGTGGTTTACAGGTGCTCTAGCAATGGAGATGTTAGCATGCCTCCTAGGCAAAAGTAATCATTAAAACTACTGTATGCACTTACATGCATGAGTATGTAGTAAAGAAGTGTTAAGATGCATAAGCAGAAATATGCCCATTTACACGGTATAGATCTGTAGTTTGGAAATGTTTTCTGAGTCTTAAAAAAGGTTAACTATTTGTTTATAATTGACTAGAGAGCATTGACAATTGAGATTTCATCTTATTCTAACAACTTGCTGTTCTTGTGAAAGTTAAATATCATTTTGGGGCACATCCCCAAATATATTGGCAATTAATGTATATCTGCATTCAAATCACCTGTCAATTTATTGAGACACCCTGCATTTTATTGGGCTTTCTTGGATAAAGCACTCACAGGTGGTTTGGTTTTGCCTACAATAAGAAGAAGGCTGCCATGTTGAAGCACTGTTGAGAGGTAGCCATGATTTAAAAAGATAATCTAAGACCACACCTGCACTACAGAAATAATCCAGTTTTACACCATATTAAATGCTGTGGCTCAGTGCTGTGGAATCCTGGGAACTCTAGTTTGTTCTGGCACCAGAGCTCTTTGATAAATAAGGCAAAATGTCTCACAAAATCAGTTCCCACAATTCTATAGCATTGATCCGTGGCAGCTGAAGCGGTGTCAAAGTGGATTATTTCTGCAGTGCAGATTCATCCCAAGTGAATCAGTTGTTTAGAAATTAGGTGTTTATCATCTTGGGATGCTTACAAGTAGAGCAGATGAGGATGCTTTTTCTCTTGACCTTCTATGTCAAATTCCCTATCACTGTGGCTGTTTTACCCCTGCTACTACACTGCTTTTTGTACTTCCACCAGTGTAAGACTACAGCCTCAACCTGCTCTAGACGATTGAGGAACCTTTGAGGAAAAGAGGCAGGAGGGGGAAAGAGAAAGTCTCTTGTTGAACAAATAGCTACTCACAATTTTGGATAGGAGCATAATTGAACAAAGTTATGAGATTACTGCATAAAAGCTAATTAATCATAGAATATTTTTATTATGCGTAAACATTACAAGCAATATATCTGCAAGCAAGTATGCTGTACAGAGAAACATGTTTTGAGTGAATCATTTGCTGACAAGTAAATTATGAATGATAGGATACAGTCATTCTTATTGTGCATATTTCATCATCAAAATTGTGTGCCTTCTTAGTGGCCAATTTACTTAAAATTCTGAGTTTGTGAGGTGGGGAGCATTTATTTTCCTTTGTAACATCTCAAATGCTGGGGAAACCAGAGTTGCTTTATGAAAATGGCACTTAAATCCTTGCCAAAAGGTTTTGCCCTGTCTGAGTTAATCTGTAACATTTTTTGTTCCTTTCAGTATGTAAAAATGCTATTCATTGAAAACGTAGGAAGGACTTTGTTCAGATGCAGCTGATATTTTTAATATTCCACGCAGTTATGAAATTGACAAGAATGCCCTCGAAGAAAACTAATTCTGTGATCACTGCCAATATGTCTTTTACATTATAAATCTTAAATTGCATGCGATTCTATTACTTTACTATAAAATACATTCCAAGGATTAAAACAGTTATTTAAATCAGGCACATACAATGCGCTCTAGACTAAGGATTCTCTAGATCTCTTTTTAAAGCCCAATAGAAATGGAGGCGACAGAAACAGAGAGAAACCATAGCACCCTCAGAGGTATTTGATGTGTAATGCAGTCAGCTCAGGTATTCTTTGGAAGCAAGTCTGTCTCTCTTCACAATGAAACACCTTCAGGCTAGAGAGGGAGTGGAGACAGCTGTTCTAGCAATAGAATCAGTAATGCATTTATGGAAGAGAAAGAAAGGGATACTAAATACGACAGTATGTGGACATACTAAAATTGAACATCATAACTCCAGCTGTGTGTCTGATTCAATGCAGTCTTCTCTTTGAACTCTTGAGTATTGTATCTTGAAGTTTTTAATAAATATATCTGGAGGTTTTGTCCTTTTATCCTGTGACAGCAATAGGATTCATTAACAGAAGTATATCTCCCCCCCCCCCTTGTGATTGCTGCTAATGGAGTCCTTTAGAAATCACAGAACATGGCTGACTCAACAAGATCTGGTGGTTCTGGTGCAACCTCCTGTTCTGGAACTGGACAAAATTGTCCACTCTGGTTAAGGACGTGGCAGTTCAGGGCAGTGAGATGCTCATTTACTTTTCCTAATAATAGCTTTTCATTCTCCTCAAGAGCTGCAGACTAATACATATCCTTTTGAGAGCTGTCTGCTTTCATTCTAGCTCTCCAGACTTAAGAAGTTATACCTATTAAAACTTTAAGATCCTTGATACAGTACAGGGATTCCAAGTGAAATAAGTTTATTAATGTTAAAGTGTTTCAGTAAAATTCAGTAATATTACTGTTTTGTATCTTAATATGTAAAGGCCAGTGTGTTATACATTTCTTAGTACATACTTTCCAGTGTGTAGGAGGATGCTTAGCTCCTGTTCCAAGCTATAACTTAAAGAAATGTGATTTAATCTGTTCTAATGAGATGTAAATGGTGGTAAAGGTCTAATTTTTACAGAATTCTCAGGTAAGCTCCTTGGCAAAGTCCTAGTTCACAACAACCTTTGTTGAAAAGTTCTTTCATTCTGTTGAAGAAGATATGTGGGGTTATAGTGATTGCTCCCTTTTCATCAGTTTTTTGCAAGGAAACATTTTGGAACTGAGAGAGAAGTGAGCAAATGAGCAAAGAATACATCCTCTTGTACACACACACTTCTATGTGCATTTTCTCCATCTCCTTTTAGAGGAATGCCTTCAAAAAGAGAGGCAAAGGATGTCTTGTTTTTGTTTAGCCCTCAGCATTGCTTACTCTGGAAAATTAAAGGGAGATGGCTGGTTAATAGGGAACCAGCAGGCCCTGCCAGCCAGATTTACTTTAGGGACTGACACTAGTTAGTATTAGACTATTATCCAAAACGTACAGTAATAGAACAGAATTCTGTGCCTGATGAAGTTGTATTCTATCCACTGTTGATTTGCATTTACAAACCATGTAAATGAAGAGAATGCATGTGTTCATTTTTTTTTCTTGGAATGTAACGTATGTTGGAAAACTAAATTGTTTGGATCAACTTCTGCCATTCCAGGCACAACTTTCTTTGGCATTGGGTAGATATTGTCTTACAGCTCTATTCAGCTAGTGTATTGTCCCTTGTTACATACTGATATATCCTATAAAATCTATATTGACATAATAGAGAAAAGATACAGTACCACTGTTGTGCTAAATATATATTTTTTATTCCTTTTCTCATTACTACTCTAGTAGCTACAAAACCTATGTTGAAGTAGATGTGTTATCAAAATTAACACAGTTGTTTTTAGCAAGCATCTCTTGATTAATACCAAAATATTGGTATTTTTTGTGTCAAAAATGGAGTCTTGGAATTTGGGCAGTATAGAGTTTTCATTTATCAAATAATCAACTCTGTAAAAAGAGCTTTTCCAGCCTGTCCACAGGGAATAAATTATGTAGGATTCAGAAGCTTGGTATCCACAGTACAGACCTCCTCATGGAAAAGAAAAAACATGGGACCTCAAGTCCCGTTGTTCCCATGGCCATGCAGTGTGCCACTAGTGCAGCTGTGTGCACATGCCACCATTGGTGACAACAGAGCTTGCCATTTACAAATGCTTAAATCTGTGGATGGCAAGCCCATGGATAGCGAGGTCCCACTGCATTAGACTTGTGAAAATGCAGTGTCTTGCATTCTATTGATACTGATGAAGTTAGTGTCTTAAAGCATTTTTTGTACATTTAATGTCCTTTGGTTTGTATTTTTGAGAGGCATCTTTTCCACCACAGTTCAAACACTTGTACGGTATATATGAGTAATTTTTGGTCCAATTGCAGAATCATACTGGAGAGTAAAAAATCATTTCCAAACCCCAAAACTTTACAATGGCTTATAAATAGGCTGCTAAATTTTATAAATATTTTGTGGGAACGTGTCCATATCTTGTCAGATTATGCCATCATTGACTGATAGCTGTGTTTTCACTGAGCAGAATGATTAATGTGTGCAAGTTGCTCAGTATCTACTGCAATCAAATTTGAACTTCCATGTGATACTGTTGGATTTGCCTCTAATCTTTTGTGTAGAATCCTAGGAGCATTGTATATTTTTATTAGGTTGCTTTAAAAGATTATAGATGTCACTACATTCTATGGATTTTTAAAAAAAAAAAAAAATTAAACGGATCTCTTCCGGCAAGCCTTTCCTGACTAGTCTTCCTGGTTGTAAGTGCCTTTCCACTGTTTCTCTTTCTTCCCGTCCCATTGTGCCACCAGAACAGCCACTTCTGTTGTTTTTGTTATTGATTTTTATTGTAATTGCTGGCATCTACCTAAATTTTAAATATTGTTTTAATTGATGATTGTTTAATAATTTTTTAAGGGGCATGTGGGTTGGGCCGGAGATTGATTTCTGCTGCATTGTATTTTATGCTGGAAGCCACCCTGATTGCTATGCAGAGGGGCGGGGTACAAATAAATTATTATTATTATTATTATTATTATTATTATTATTATTATTATTATTATTATTATATCTGCTCATCATACACTGTTGGCATATTCTCTAGTAATAACTCCAGTAGTAACAGAAAATACCTCCTGCTATTTCTTTTCCTACCATTGCAAAAGAGTCCAGTATTTGTCTGGTAGTTAGGCTATAAGTTTTATTTAGGTAAGTATATTACAGGAATCACTGGCTTGTACATAGCTGTTTTATGGTGCCACTAAGCTGGTGGTGGACGAGGAATCATTTTGTGTGGGAAATTTTCAAGGTAGCACTAAAGCAGCTTCATTTATATACCGCTTCATACCGCACTATGCAGTGTCTAAGCGGTTTACAACTGTAAGCTCATTGCCCCCCAACAGTTGGGTACTGATTTTAGCAACCTCGGAAGGATTCGGGACTGAGTCAAGCCTGAGCCCTGGCTAGTATTGAACTTGCAACCGTGTGGTTTATGAGTGAGTGGCTGCAGTACAGGCATTTAACCACTGTGCCATTGTTCTTTTGAAAGGTTTCAAGTGTTTTCTCTTTACACATCTACTCAGATGTAATCTTATACATATAGATTAAGGCCTACTCAGTACAGTAGGATGTACTATCTACTCTGTGGGTTAAAGATATCAGCCTTAGTTGTCATAAATCTACCAATATTGAAAATTGAGCTCAACTGAATAGAATTTTTAAAAAATTGTCAGTCCTTTCAGTATTTAAAAGAATGCCAGGAGACAATACGTTTTGCCTGGTATGGGTTCTACCACAGAGCTAAGCTGTCATCCAACAACTCTGGGCAAATAAAATCTCAACTTTATTCTACAGCTTGAATAATAACTGAAAAAGAGAATAAGTGTAGAACTCGAAGAAAGGAATTGAAGATTAAAGGTAAAGGGAACAAAGGAATGGCGGGACGAGGTAAAAAACTAATAGAAAAAACATGCTCTGGACTGCAAGATAAGATAAAAATATAGAGCCAACCAGAGAGAGGAGATCTGTTAAGGACAACAGTGATGCAAAGAATTGGGGCTGATCAGCTATTAACAGATTGTTACAGAAAGAACAACATAGTTGTGATTACAAACCTAGGGCAATAGAACATATAACAGAATGCCCAGTAGGCATAGAACAGTATAATGAACAGGGGCCAGATAATTTACACCATTGTTTGTAATCTACTGGTAGTTGTACCACTGATGAGTTACAGAAGCAGACTAGATCGCAAACAGGGTTTTCATAACAGTTACTATTTGTTCTCTTTGTTTTTGCAGTTTATTATAGAAGTGAAATTTGTACTCAACAGTGTTATTAAAGTTTGCATCCACTAATGGAATTACCAATTTTGTCTGTGTTTACTGCAAGCAATACTACTGCATAGTCTGTGTCCTTAAAATTTATGAATGATAAATATAATAATACCATTCCTATAAACATATCATTGTATTTCTGGCAAATCTAGTTTCCAGCTGAAGCACCATGTGGAAAAGGTCTACTCCATGCTTCAGCGGGGAACCGGATGGTGTGAAGGTATATGGCCATGTCTCTAATGTCACCTGATCCATCAAGGTTGGGAGGAATTCCCCCTCCCCACTTTCCCCCACCCCAGTGTAGAGAAAAAATTGCCCACAACTGACCACACCTATGTACCAGCTTTGTTTCAACATCATGCTCTACTCTTGGAGTTAAGCCGGAGTTATGTTGAGGCTGAGATTCTGCATCATCCTTGCATAGTCTGCACTCATGTACTGGTGGCATTCCATGCCATTCTGCTGAATATCATCATTATACAACTGATTATATATCTGCCAGTGTGCCTGCTTAGTGTTCTATTTTCTGTTTCCAATTGTACAATGGTTGTTTCTACAGTCCCAATGGATAAAGTGACACAATAACATATAGTTGTGCACCATTGTGTACCATATAATTGTGGGGTTGTATAGAATAAACCCATTGAAATACTTGTAGAATGGTGAATAACACATAGGTAAATGGAATTAATTCTTTGGCTGGTCATTATTAACAGTAGGATTTAGTTTAGGACCTTGTGAAATGGTTATATTTGAGGAACTCCATTTTCATAGCTGTGTACTGAATATGTCCATTGCACAACAGCCAAAAAAGTAGAAAAGCATGCCAAAGAAAACTTACATATGGCTATGACACCCAACAGGAATCCAACCAGTGAGTTAATTTCATGTCTTGCAACGTCATATCATGCAATCTGTTAGTCATTACTCCTTTAATAAACCAAGTCCTGGTATTCAGAAGCAGAGTTACAATTGAAATCATAGTGTTTGTCTTTTTGATTGTATATTCTCTGTATTGGTGTACATAGGCCACTTTGCACACTTCTTACAATAAAATGCTAATAAAGAGTACATTTGTAATCTGCAGTGATAATATTTCATTTGGGATGGAAATACAGGAACTCATCAGAGCACTTTCACATTAAACCAAAAGTTCATGTATTACCCATGGACTTTAAAGTCCATGCTACAGTGTGTTTCAGTATTTGACAATTAATATATTAAATTCCACTTTACCTGCAATTACCTCCGCATGAATAACTGAGATGCTAATTGAAGTCTTGTTGGCAAAGTGAAGGATAAGAATAATGCAAAAATCTGGGGGAATGTTACTTATACCTAAATACATACAATATAACTAACTGCCTAATATACATATGTATGTAGAGTGGCTACTTACACTTCACCAAAATGAGGAAAGATGTCATGAAAACTGAGGACAAAAGAAAAAACAAATGTTCATATATGATACAAATTCAGGGGGAAAATACTATAATTTAAATCACAAGTTGGTGGAAAGGGTCATTTGTGCCCCTCATTCCAAATTGAGCTTCTCACCCCTGTCCAACTGACTGGGTCTCGAAAACAATCTTATCACTTTTCAACTAACTGAAAGAGAGAACTTGGTACAATGAGCTTTCAAAGACTTGAACCTACTTTCTCAGATACAGTTGCCCCTCCGTTCTTGCGGACTTGAGATCCACGGACTCAAATATTCATGGAGGGGTGACCTCCTTTAATTTTAATGGGGCACAGGCCCGTTCAAGCCTAGGGAGCTTGAATAATGGTGAGTCTCCATTTTTGGAGAGGGCATCCGGAATGGATCCCCCACAAGAATGGAAGGCCAACTGTACATGGGATAAGAGTGGAAAGTCCAGGACAGCCCAGTATAGCAGTCTGTGTGTGGGAATGTCCATAGAAATGCAAAACTTCATAGGTGTGGAGATGAGGTGACAAGTTCAGTTTAACTATGGTATGGTAGTTGAGGGATCATGCCCAAAGCCAAGGTGAGTTGATAACTGTATGAATGAGTATTGGGATGTAGTGTGGTAACCAAAAAGAAGGCACAATAAATTGGCCAAGAAAGATCCCGACCATCATTAAGTTTCAAGATATCTTTACATACTGATTTTCCAGACTAACACAGCTAAGTTATGAATGACTGGGCCCAAGTTTACCTTGGCAGTAAGCAAAAGGTCTTTACAGTCAAATCTCTCAGGAGGAAAATTTATACTTCCCTGTCCTCACACAAAGATAGGAGGGAGAATCTAAGTGGGTGAGAGGGTGAAGATGTGGGTATGGCCCCGTGGTGGCAAAATGAGGGCAATGCCCTTCCAGATAAGAATTCTGCCTTCCTGATGAAATTTTCCTTCATTCCCCAAATTTCTAGCATCAGAGAAGGTAAGGCATTCAGAATTGTTCACACCCATAAAGCTTGCATTCCCTTGGTCACTTTGCCTGTCCTTTTGGTTTGGGTTCCTAAACTCTTATTACTAAATGTTCTACTGAAGTGTAAGTTACTGAAATGCTAAAAAGTTGAGGACTGAAGGAAAATTTCATTGGTTAGATGGAACAGAATTCGTATTTGAAGAAGCAATGCTTTTATCACCCTCCCCCAATAGCTACACCCTGGATAGCTCTAACAGTGCACGCTTCAGTCTTGCCTATCTTGACCACTAGCATGTAGCCTTCAAGAGCAAAAAACACTTGTCCAATCCTAATTTAAAGAGAAACATCTCAATGGAATAGGGAAGGCTAAAGTTTCCTGCTAATTCTTGATGGATGGCTGAATTTCCCCTACCCTTTCTTCTCATGGTCCTTTCTTTAACATGAAATTGAACTTGGTCTGACCTTCAAATAGAGGACCAAATAGAGATAAGAACTTTCTTTTTCATAGGAGGACATATGACCACCCTGTAATCTTAGTACTTGCACTAGACAAAGTTTGGAAACAGAATTGTTTATAAACTCTGTTTTGAAAAAAAGGTAATTTCAAGGAATTGGTTTGCATACCGCTTGTCTCCCTGACTGATGTAGTCAGATGTGATTTTTTTTCCTATTTACATACTTTTAACATGCTCTTCAGTTTGAGTTTATCTTCTGCAAACTGATAACTAGTACAAAGTGAATATTAATCAGATGAGATACTTCTACTTGTGAGTTCTATTTTACTACAGTACTATAACTCTTTCAGGTGTAAATAAAATTTGATGAAAGCAGTAGAGCCTTTTCCTTTTCAAAATAAAAATGAACAAAAAAATTATATTTGAAATATCCTTTTTGTAAAAATGCTTGAAAACAACATGTAGAATAGATCATCATGTCTCCTTCTGTAACATATATGAGTGAAATTTCCTTGTAGAATGTAATCAATTAAGTACACTTAGGGCCTTTGCAGACTGCCAGAAATAGTGCACATTAGATTGAGGCACCGCCCTGGCTCAGTGCTAGGGAGTCATGGGAATTGTGGTTTTTTCTGAGACATTGAGCCTTCTCTGTCAGAGAGCTCTGGTACCACAATAAATTACAGTTCCCATGATTCCCTAGCACTGAGCCAGGGCAGTGCCTCAATTTAATGTGCACTATTTCTGGAAGTCTGCAAAGGCCCTTAGTGTATTAAGTGAGTGTAAGAAATAGTAAATGCCAATGCTTAAATGTATGCAAATGTATCTGAGGAAGTAGGCTCAAATTTATGCTCATGCTATCAACTCTTTCTTTCAGTTTGTCTCAAAGATGCTTGCTGCAAGATCCCTTTGCATACTGATTTTCCAGACTTACATAGCTAGGTCTCTGAATGCTTAAGTGCATTTTACTTCAGGGACTTCTAATTGTCATGACAGCAGAATACTAAAGTAACATGAATTAAGTCAACCAATTGGTGATCTTGTGAGCTAAATAAAATGGCTGAAGTATGTGCTCATTTTAAGAATATTTAAAATATCTATTTCATTTAAGTCAAGAAAGTTATTTGGTGTTTAGGTTTGTAATGCTATTATATTCTTGACAGTATTGTGTGTATCCACATATGTGTAGATGATGAAAATATTTTCTTATGCTCTAAATTTATATCTAGCAATTATATAATCTTACCTGACTATAGACTGCAGAACACATTTAATTACTGTAAACAATGGAGAAGATGGATTTTGTTGTCTCTCGCTCTAACCCTTCAAATTAACCTGATGTGAAAACCAATAGCAAAACCTATTTAATATGCAAAAAAACCAACCTCTGCCAAGGAGATTTGATCTAGATTTTCTGCATTTCTTTAATATACCAGTCATTCTTATCTCACATTATGAGGTACTACTGATGTAAGTGGTGTTTTATAATCTGAGATTGATCAATCAATGGTTGTGACCCTAATTAAGGTAATAGTTACTTTTATTGTTTAAATCTTTTGTAAACCATTTTAGAAAAGCCAGAACAATTGTGTATGTTGATGTCCTAAGTACAGCTTCTGTGAGATTTTGTCCCTTCTAATTCAGATTGATAGGCTGTCAGATAAACTGTCACATCGGCCAAGTCTGGAGAAATCCTGGCTTGCCTATCTACGTGAATGTTCAGTTGTACAGTATATTGAAATAATGCCATTTTTTCTTTCATTCAAGATTGCACAATTTAAAGTCAAGACTGTACTTTTTAAAAAAAGATTCAGCTGTGAGAGAACTGCATATCTACATGGTGATATGTCAGGTATTTTGCAGTCATTCTAGTCTGTCTTCTAGTGGTTCAGAGAGAAAACGTACATTATTAGAGCCTTGCCCTCATTTTGGCAGTAGATAATGCATTTCATATTCAAGTGCCCTGTCTCATGTTGTCTGGGTAATCTTATATGTACTCCAGTATATAGAATTGCACAGTTTCTTGGGAAAAAATGTAGATATTTACCACATTGTGGCACTGAACATCCTTTTTTTGCTGTGTGTTGGGATAATGTGTCTAATTCAGAAATTGACAGCTTCCAAGGTGGACTGCACTACCATCGCACTGTTTTCTTGGAAGTCTCAATCCACCTTGCACCAGTCATTTTCAGCTTCCTTGCCTCGCAAAGTGAACCATACACCAAAATGGTTAATTGCATCCTTATGGGGTGTGGGGGTCCTTTAAGAGAGGCTTTTAGAATCTGCATGCAGGCCACATTTTGTTCACTTTTGCTCCCAGTTATATCTTACCGCACAAACCAACACTGTTCACAAAAGCAATTTGAGTCTTTTTTCCCCCCATGCAAAAGAAGTGTGGTATCAGAAAAAAGTGTGCTTATATTACTATCTTTGTCCTTCCCATTCTTTCCAGCTTCTGAAGTTATTTTTTTCTCTCAGATTTCTACATCCATTGTAATCATTGGAATAAAGGTATCTGTAGGAGTTCTGACATGGTTCAGTTTTGTTAAATTGAACTGGTTTTTTGTTTTTTTCCCCTCTGCTTACCATGCAGTTTTCATTGCATAACAAGAGAATGAAACAATAGCAATAGCAGCTTCATTTATATACTGCTTCATACTACACTAAGCAGTCTCTAAGAAGTTTACAAAGTGTAAGCTAATTGCCCCCATTAAGCTGGGTACTCATTTTAGCAAAAGATGCAAGGCTAGGTCCACGCTAAGCCCCTGGCTGGGATTCAACTAACAAATTTGTGGTTTGTGAGTGAGTGGCTGCAAGGCATTTAACCACTACACCACCAGGGCAAAGCCCTATCTATCATTCTGAGTCTTATTATTGCTTTGTCTCTGTATGAATCTATATTCAACAATGTCTGCTTCAACTATTTTTTAAATATGTGGCCAACTTTTAGGAATGTATATGCCTAGCCTATAGTTTTAATGTAATAATTGTCTGTGTTTCCCCCACCCCATTTCCTCCCCTCTTTTTCTTACCCTTCCTTTCTTATTTTATCATGCTGAGTAATTGTAATAAACATTCCAGTGTAGTGTAGTGGTTTGAGTGTTGGACTATGACTGTAGAGACCAGGGTTCGAATCTCCACTCAGCCATGGAAACCCATGATTCCCTAGCACTAACCCTAACTCTTAAAGTGGACTTAATTTGCACTATTTCTGGCAGTCTGCAAAGGCCCTAACTCTCTTTTCTATTCTCTTCTAAGTTCTTTAACATCAAATTTAGTATTTTCCAACATTTTTTTACAATTATTCAATGTTTTAATGGCCAGTATCTTTCTTCTGAAAACACATATTAAGGGGGGGGGGCTGCAGGAGGAGCAGGGGATACAACAACCTCCTTCTGCTCAAATTTCTAAGTATGGGCCTGTACAGACTGCCAGAAATAATCCAGCTTGAGACCACTTTAACTGCCCTGGCTCAATGCTAGGGAATCATGGGAATTGTAGTTTTTTTCTGAGACATTGAGCCTTCTCTGTCAGAGAGCTCTGGTAACACAATAAACTACAGTTCCCATGATTCCATAGCACTGAGCCAAGGCAATTAAAGTGGTCTCAAGATGGATTATTTCTGGCAGTCTGTACAGGCCCTATGAAAGGCAATTAATGTGTTTTATTCCTAGGCATGTTATGTGTTCTTGGTGATCAGTGATGTGGAGATGCAAAATTTTCCATTATTTATTTTTTCTGTAGAACTCTTCCATTTCCAAGCATTCCAGGAGCAGTGGTTTAGCAAAAACACCCCCCAGCACCCCTGAAAATGCTTGAAATTATAACTGGAAGTAGAATTCTGATTACTTCCAGTTGGGATTGTTGGCTGATTTTCTGCAGTTCCAGGATAGTGCTGCCCATGGCTAGTCCTTGGGGGCAAAAATTGGCCTCTGCATCCACTGCAGCTTCCCAGTCTGTTCTATCATGCATAGGTAAACAAACCTGAAGTGGTTTGTTTAATGCATTAAAACTGAGCATCATTTTGTGCTTTTTACAGGTCAGGCTTTGTAGGCCCTCCCCCTCCAGTTCTCAGAGAAATGCAGACTATTAGCCAGCAGTAGGAGGAGGAAAGCCAGAAAGGCTAAAGCTCAGAATGAGCTCAGGCTTGCTAGTGTAGTACAAAATAATAAAAGGTGGTGGGTTGGCTATATTCAGAGCAAGAGGAAGAACAAGAAAATGGCAGGGCCACTGAAAAGATGGTGAAATTTAATGAGTCAGAGAGAAGGCCAAACTGTTCAATACCTTCTTTGCCTCAGTCTTCTCCAAAAAGGAAAACAATGCTCTAACTGATAAAAAGAAAATAATTGATGCCATAAGAGAACTGGAATCCAGAATAAGTAAACAGGTGCTAATCTAAATAAATTCAGGTCTCCAGGGCCAGGTAAACTACATCCAAAAGTACTAAAGCAGGGGTAGGCAACCTGTCCCCTTTAAGGGCCGAGGGACTTGTGCTCCCAGAAGCCTCAGCCATGTTGGCCAATGGTCCCATGTTGGCCAATAGCTCCTGGGATTCTGGAAGCTGAAGTCCCTCGGCCCTTAAAGGGGAAAGGTTGCCTACCCCTGGTACTAAAGGAACTTGCAGCTGCAATCTCATATCAAGGGAAACAACTAGTGACACCAATCTATTCTGCTTTGGTCAGACCTCATGGCATACTATATCTGGTATTGTAATTCAATAAGGATATTAAGAAGCTGGAACATGTCCAGAAAAGGGTGATCAAAATGGTGAAAGGTCCAGAAACCAAGCTTTATGACATACCACATCTGAGTATAGCTTAGGGAATTGGGCAGGGTAGGCAACGTTTCCCCTTTAAGGGCCGAGGGACTTCAGCTATAGACTGTCTCAGAGGGTGGTGGACTCTCCTGCTTTGGAGGTCTATAAGCAGATGTTGGATGGGCATCTTTCAGGAGTGTTGTACTTATGTATTTGTGAATAGCAGGGGATTGGATTAATTGGCCCTTGCACCACCTTCTAGCTCAAGGATTCTGTGAGTCTGTGACTGTGTGCATGAGTATCCAGTTTGTATATGGCAGATTAGGATTCACTGACTTTTGAAATTCTGGTTCCATGCAAGTATTGCAGCTAATGGATACAATACCACCATAATTCCAAAGTTGCACTTATCCGTAGATAGAGCACATTCATGTCTACACATGTACCCTTGTACCTCCACACTCACTGGGGCTGGGGCACAGGATCCCCATGAATGTGGAAAAACCACAAATAACAAAAACACTATGTTTTTCCTGAGAGAACATCTGTCTAGGAATCTCCAGGTCCTCCAGTCAACTCTGGTCAACATCTGCCAGACATTGACCATAGAATTGCACTGGAGGAGCTACAAATGCCTAGTGGAGCATTCTCTTTAGGAATCTCTAGGTCTTTCAGTGTGACTTTTGGTTAAAGTTGACCATAGAGTTGCGCTGAGGGACCTAGATATTCCTAGAGAGAACATATTAACAAATCCATTAATAATCAAAGCCACAAAAATCAAAGCCGCAAATGTGGAGGGACGAGTGTATAGAGTATGTCTATCCTTCTACACATGTGGGGAGCAGGGGAAGAAGAACTTTATAAGAGAATAGGAAGTATGAAAACGTATTTGAAAAAAACCTAGCAAGCAGATTATTCAACTGAATTCAGTTGAACAAAACATTTAACACATATTAATGAATTTAGTCACCCTCAATAAAATATTTCTGTTCAGTTACTTCTCACTTATGGAGAAACATTTGAGAAGTTGTTGTTTTTGTTAATTGCTATCAATTTGACTGTGACTTGTGGCAACTCTGTGATTGAGACACCCCCAAAATACTCTCTTATTAACAGCCTGTTAAGTTCTTACAAACTCTGGACCATGGCTTCCTGGATTGAGTCCGTCCATCCATAATGTAGTCTTCCTCTTTTCTTGCTGCCTACTACTAGACAAACTATTTTCATCTTTTCTAATTACTCATCTTGTCTCATGGAATGTCCAAAGTATGATAGCTTCAGTTTAGTCATTTTGGCTTCTAGGGAGAATTCCAGTTTTATTTCTTTTCAGTCCCATTCATTTGTCTTTTTCACAGTCCACAGTATCTGGAGAACTCTCCTCCAGCACTACATTTCAAATTATTTTCTTCCTGTCACCTTTCTTTACTGTCTGTTTCATACACAGAAATTGGAAGTACTGTGGCAGAGAGATTTATGCATCATACAAAATTAACAGACATCATAATCCTTTCCTATTGTTTTCCCCCCAGACAATCCACAACTCTGTTACATAATTCTTTCATATTCGCTATATGTAACTCCACCTCCAACTCCAAGCAGTCTTGGATGAAACTGATTATCTTGATTCATTTCAAACTGGCTTCAGGTCAGGATACGGAATGGAAACTGTTCTGGTTGCCTTGATCGATGATCTTTGGCTGTGCATCGACAGGGGAAGTGTGGCCCTATTGGTGCTCTTGGACGTCTCTGCGGCCTTCGATACCATAGACCATGATATCCTTCTGGAACGCCTGAGAGAGTCAGGAATTGGGGGCTCTGCTTTGCAGTGGCTCTGTTACTACCTCTTGGGTAGATTCCAGATAGTAATGCTGGGGGATGGCTGCTCTTCTAAAAAAGAGCTGACATCTGGCGTCCCTCAGGGCACCATTCTGTCCCCCATGCTGTTTAACATTTACATGAAGCTGCTGGGTGAGATCATCCGGAGACATGGGGCAGGGTGTTTATCAGTACGCTGATGACACCCAAATTTACTTCTCTATGCCTTGGACTGTTTCAGTGACCAAGGAGGGCATCTCTCCTCTGAATGACTGCCTGAGGTCAGTAATGGATTGGATTAGGAAAATAGACTTAAGCTGAATCCAAACAAAATGGAGGTACTCATGATAGGTAACCCTAATCTGGGTATGGAGATAAATTCACCAGTCCTGGATGGGGACACACTTCCCTTAAAGCACTGCGTTTGCAGTTTGGGGGTGCTCTTGGACTTGTCGCTCCAGCTGTCACCTCAGATTGATGTGATGGCTAAGTGTGCCTGTTATCAGCTTCGGCTGATATGCCAGCTGTGACCCTACCTGGAGCCACAGGACCTAGAACAGTTGTACATGTGCTGGTAACCTCTTGTCTTGACTACTGTAACACACTCTACATGTGGCAACCCTTGTGCCACGTTCGGAAGCTTCAACTGGTACAAAACATCGCAGCCAGACTGGTCACAGGTAAATCTAGGTTCGACCGGATAACACCTATTTTGAAATCCTTACACTGGCTATCTGTTAGCTTCCGGGCACAGTACAAGGTGTTGGTTATTACCTATAAAGCCCTTCATGGTTTGGGTCCAACTTACTTGAAGGAACACCTCCTCCCATATAATCCTTCCCACACACTCAGGTCCTCTGGGAAACTTACTACAGTCAGTGAAAACTAGACTGGAGGTGACTTCCCAAAGGACCTTTTCAGCTGCTGCTCCTAAAATTTGGAATGACCTGCCGAAGGAGACTCGCAAGATTACATCCCTTGACATTTTTAAAAAAGCGATAAAAATGATTCTCTTCTGGCAGGCCTTCCCAGACTGACCTCTGTCCTGATCTGAACTAACTGCCCATTTGATCTAGCTCCCCTAGACATTGCCACTGTTATTGAAGGGAGAGTGTTTCAAAGGGGTGGGGATGGGGTTCGGGGATTATTTTCTTAGTAGTAGTAGTAGTACTGTTTGAACTGCTTGATGAGATAAGCTCCTGTCACTAGTCCCAGCTTCTACCAACCTAGCAGTTTGAAAGCATGCAAATGCAAGTAGATAAATAGGTACCACTTTGGTGGGAAGGTAAACAGTGTTCTGTGCAGTCATGCTGGGCACAGATCACAGAGCAGTCTCTGACAATGCTGGCTCTTCGGCTTAGTAACGGAGATGTGCACCGCCCTTACGGTCGGACACGACTTGACAACCTTGTCAATGGGGAATACCTTTATCTTTACCTTACTGTTTGAGCCATCTGCATTGTGCCTCTGTTGACCAATGAGGGGCTGGAAAAAAAACAGGGTATGTGGAGGGGATGGGAAAGATGGGAGGAAAACATAGGAGCCCTGTTATAAGCCTGGTGGTTATCCATGGAATATCTTTTAAGTCACTTTAATTACCATAGTGATACAGTAAGAAATTATGCAGATAAAATCCTTCTTGTGATGTGAACATTTTATTCTCTTTCCCTTTCCCATTGAGTTCTTGTTCAAAAGTTGAACCTGTGGGGTTCATTAAGATTTGCCCTGAAGGAGCAGCTACTCTCTAGTTCATACTAAGATGGCAGTTTTCCTTGAGGCTTTTGCTATTAATTCAGAGCTGCAGCAAGTATGCTAATGTACCCGTTGACCTAAGAAATGGTGTCTGGGGGGGAAGCAGACCAGGGTGTCCAGGACGCCCTGGGATGGTGCGCCGCGGGACCGCGGCATCCGCACCGCGGCGCACCAGCGGCGTCCCTGAAAGGAGCGCTAAATTGGCGCTCCTTTCAGAAGTCAGGGAAAGTGCGCCCTAAACGCGTAGGGCGCACTTTCCCTGACTTTTCCACGGCAGCATGTGCGAACACTGCGGCGGGAGGTTGCCCTCGGAGCACCAGCTGTGCGGAGGGCCGGCAGCTCCGAGGGCAACCTCGGGAGGAGGAAGGGGCGCCGATCGTGCGGCTGCCCCTCCTCATCCCTGCCTCGGAGATGACTATTAGTCGTCTGCCGGGGCCCTAGATTTGTCTCTGCCTTTAATCACTATACCAAGGTAGATGGAGTGTGAGAACTTGGAAGAATTAGACATTGCATTCTCTTTTACCTCTTTAGTTAGATGGAGGCTTC
>CM034703.1:224433856-224464162 GCA_020142125.1 Phrynosoma platyrhinos
TTCCTTGGAGAGTAGTGGAGTCTCCTTCCTTGGAGGTCTTTAAGCAGACCTCCTTTAAGCAGAGGCTGGATGGCCATCTGTCAGGAATGCTTTGATTGGGAGTTCCTGCATGGCAGGGGGTTGGACTGGATGGCCCTTGTGGTCTCTTCCAACTCTATGATTCTATGATTCTATTCAACAGTGAAGTGCCACTGAAAATTTAGATATTTTTGTCTGTATGGCCTGGAACAGACAGGTCAAAAGCGCTGCCTTTGGGCTGATCCATAATGATGACGCATGTCCCCAGATTGGGGCAAAGTTGTGCCTTGGCCAAACTCAGCCGCAAAAGGACTGCAAAAAAGTGCTCCTTGCCAGCAGTCCATTGCGGACGGCAGCAGTGGCCAGCCTTGGGATCATGGTGTCTGGTCACCACAGTCCCGTGCTGAATGGGGAGTGACTGGGGCTGAAGCAACCCCTCCCCCCCAAGTGAAGGGGATCTGTATTCAAATTCTGCCCTTCAAATATTAAATGCCATGATCGCCCCCAAGAAGCGCCATTTGAGGGGGGTATAAAGCATCCCCCTGCCTGTCGCCGGAGAGCCATTGTGGCAACCGAGGGAGTGCCTTCCTTTTCCCCCAATCCCATCCACGACAGAGGGCCCTGTGGCAGGGGCCCTTTCTTTACCTTGGCAGTTCCTGTCACCAGCCCCAGGGGAGGCTCACGAGGCCGTGGTGGGCACAGGATGGGGAAGGATTGATGACTGGGCCTGGCCAGCGCAGGCTTTCTGGCTCTCTCTTGCTGGCTGGCTGGCTCTCTCTCCGGCTGGGTCACCATAAGTCGGAAATGTCTTGAAGGCACACCCACCCACATACCCAAGTCACACTCTCTCAGCCTCAGAGGACGGCAATGGCAACCCCCCTCTGACAAAATTTGCCAAGATAACCCTGTGATAAGTTCTCTTTAGGGTCGTCATAAGTCAGAAACAACTTGAAGGCACACATACCTTGAAAAAGAGACAGTTTCCTCAGGCGACTGGACAGGGAGAGGAGAGGGGGCCTGGGGCAGCCATTCTTTCTTTCATCCTCTCATCTTCCTTTCCTCTTCCTTTGAGGGCGGATCCTTGGGCTGGAACCAGGCCAGGCTTGCACTGGCGCTGTAGGCCTCCAGTGCCTCAGCCATCCTCCCGGTCCGGGCCAACACATCCCCTTGGTGGAGGCAGATCTCCAGTGCCAAGGCAAGCTGGTCACTGTAGTATAAAGCATCCTCCACCACTTGCAGCATCTCTGCGCAGGGAACTCCCAGCGGCTAGAATGGGCCTCGTGAGCCGGGTGCACAGGTCCACTGCTGGCCCTGTTGCATGTATGGGGCCCAAAAAGGACCACCCAGATGCCCTCTAAAATGGCGGCACAAGGTGCCCTTGTGTGCCCTCAGATATGCCGTCACAAGCCCGATCCGGCACACATGCCAACACTGCTCTAAGCTTTTTACTTTCCTGCCCAGGGCTTCATAGTTGAAAATGATCTGCTCAGAGGTGTCATTTTGAGTGTCACTGATGCCCAAATTAATCAGAAGAAAGAGGTATTTGCTCTGTGTTCTTGATAAGCTTCGGCAACATGTCAGTGACATCTTGGATACATGTGCCAGGAAGAAAGCACCTGTCCTGATTCATCTTGTCCAGCTGGTACACAGTTCCCTCTATACTTTTGAGCAATGAATCCTCATCACTAGGATCTATCTTTTCTTGCTGCAGTTAATGGCTAAAGAAAACCCTCTAAGCAAAACCTTATTTCACAGAATCATCAGTTTTTATTTATTATTTGTAGCTTTGATTAAATCATAATTTCTCTTTACCAGATTTCAACAGAGAGACATTATCTCTTTCATAACAGTCTGTGTCAATAAATCCTTATTGGTTGTTTTGAGAGTCTTCTCCATGTTCACTGATAACTTCCTATTTATTGTGCATGCAGCTGTTTGGGCTACATAAAAAGCCCATAAGAATTCATTTGCACAGACTACTGTAAAACTGAGAGGAAAAATCTGAAAGAGGTTGGAAGAGGATTCCAGTGGAGTGTCTGGAAAGTTTAGGAGGGAGAGACACATATATAGGGGAAGGAAGAAGCTGTTTGTTATTTGTCTTCACTATGAGAAGGTAAATGTCTCTAAAGAAAAAACTACTAATTGCCCACAGGAGAACTTTATAATATGCATATAGCTGGAGAATTGAGAGCCAGTGGCTTCATGCACCACCCCAAGACAACCTTTTCTGGCTTTTCTTACTTTGTTCTTATTTGGGGTAAAATTCTTAAAGATAGCAATGCAAATTCCAAAACAAACCCATATCATTGCCCATATTGCTAGTAGGAAGAAACCTATCACAAAGTTTTAATGGCAAGTTTCTTCAGAGGAGATTTGCCATTGCCATCTTCTGAGACTGAAGGACTGTGGCTTACCCAAGGTCGCTCAGTGGGTTTTCATGGCTGAGCCAGGATTCAAACCCTACTCTCCAGAGTCATAATCCAGTCCTGAAACTACAACACCACTCTGACGTACATTGGGAGAAAATGGCTTGAAATAGTTCTGCACTGTAGTTCACACAGGATCCTAAAGATCAGTCTCTTAGGGATCTTTGGCAGTGTTGTCCAGTAGCTTCGGACTCCTAATGCAGGTGACAGGTAGTCAGACGGTGAGAGGGTATAATAGCCATGCGGTATTTTTCTGTTGCTTTTATCCTCACATTATTGTTTAGGCTGAGAGTCGGTATTGTCACCATGTAGTTGTTCACTGTTATATCCTCATTGCACCTGGGAGGACTGTGCTGAGAAAGAGTACAGTACAGTGGCCTGGTAGTGTAGGCCATCATTAACATTACAGTTCAGAGGTAAGGCTGAGGTTGGTTTAGATTTCTAGTGAATAATTCTCCTTACTTCTTAGCTTATAGCAATTTTAGTCTACTTTATCTACTCCCTCAGCTCTCCCCAGATCAAATCAAGCACTATTTACATGTAGATGGTTCTTGCTCCATTGACTTGATACCATCTGAATGCACTTTTAAATATTCACTAGGCACCATAGGTTAAATTAAAAATAAAATAAACTTATTTTTAAAAAGACAGATCAAAATGGCCTGACAAAGTCCCAAATTTCCTGTGTGTTGCTTTTCCTCCATCTCTAATTCTATTTTACAAGACAGTCCTGTACTTGTTCTCTCTCTTTTTTTATGTTTGTTTTCTACTTTTGAAAATGGCTGGTATACAGTGGTTACTATAGAGCAAAGTTTGTGGTAGAGCAGAGGTGGGGAACCTGTGAACATCCAGGGAGTGATAAAATACTACTGTCATAATCCTTCATCACTGCAGGGTAGCTGTACCCAATGGGACCTGGAATTCAACAACATCTGAAGAGCTATAGTTTCCCCATTTCTGTTATAGAGATTAAACAGACAAATAAAAATCTAGTATGTCTGATGCAAAGATGAGGCCCTTTTGCCTTTTGGCTACCTTCCAATTTTAAATTGACCATGTATTGAATTAAAAAACTATGTGTATATTCAAACACACATATGAATATGCTTCCTTATATTCTTAGGTATGCACATGTCACTAGGGCATATGCCTCCCCCCCCTGCCCTGTAAGTAAGGCCTGAAAATTGTAGTGTGTGCATATAGTACCATGCACATTTTTCTTCTTTCCTTTAATATCAACTCGTTTCAAATGTACACAGTGCATTAGAAAAAAAAAATGGACTTTCACAGTGCTTAACTTCCATGGCTAAATGGAATCTGTTGATAGAAATGAAAGAGGGAGAATAGCTTCTCTTTGTTTCTCATGTTGCTTTAATCTCCTCCCATAAACTCCCTTGAGGCAGGCACAGCTAGTTTCCCTTAGAAATCTCACCAGGCCCACAGAGATCAGGGTGGAATGAAATTAGTGCAGGGCTTTTGAGGAGTCACATGGTGCCTGAAATATTAGAGGGGGCCTGATTCATCCCACAATCTCAGAATGTCAGTCTTTAACGATAGTGTAGCTACAGACTGTTTCATTCTGTGATATCTTTTTTGGATCTAATTCAAATGAAGTCGTGTTTAAATATCTCACATACATAAAATATATGTGCTATAATGTACTGTAGTCATTTTCAAAATCTGTTCTTTCAAGACTCCCATTTCTGTTTTAAGATACTAGTTTTAAATATTTAAATGGCCAAAAGTAGAAGAGAAAAAGATAAGTGGCAATATTTTTCCTTATGTCTTTCCTCCTGTTTTTCATGATGAACTGTTCAGTTTATTGTCATAGTCATTCCTAGCAATGAAAGAAATAGAAAACTGAAATGCAATTTTACCCTTTGTAATAATAGAGATGCTCATTTAATATATCCCTCTTAACTCTGGTGCTGGGCCGATGGGAAGCCAAAACCATTTCTGCTATGAATAATGAATCAGACTATAACAGATGGCACAAAAATGAAGAAGAAAACTAACTTTCAGAGAAATATTATGGGCAGGTGCAAAAAAAACAATGACTTCCAAATGACCAGGTGCATTAAAGAAGCTTTATAAAAGTGTGGTTTTTTTCTCCTCTGAGACCATAAATTACTAATACAACTAAATGAAGGCAGGTTGTCTGATATTTATACACAGGTAATTTTTATGAAATTATTTGCAAAACTATTTATGGAGTCATCTGGAATTATCCAGTATTGTTGAAGGAAGTAGAATGAATGAAATGTAGGGTATAGAACAGGCATGTTATCAAAAGTTTTTACTCAGACCTGAATAGGTAAGCCCAGGAAATGAGAAAATTTCCTTCACTACAATATCTCATTTCTTTTTCCACAGTTGCACTAGGTCGTAATCAGCCCCTGAAAAAGGACAAACCGAAATGGAAAAGTGATTATCCAATGACAGATGGACAGCTGCGTAGCAAAAGAGATGAATTTTGGGACACAGCACCTGCTTTTGAAGGCCGCAAAGAAATCTGGGATGCCCTGAAGGCTGCAGCACATGCATTTGAGAACAACGACCATGAACTAGCACAAGCAATCATTGATGGTGCAAACATAACATTACCCCATGGTAAGTTTGTCCAGAGGTGCCTATAAATATCATAATGCCTTAATACAAATCATACTGTCAATATTGGGTATGGTTCTTCTCATTGCATGTCAAAAGGTATACTTTCAAGCTGGAGAAAGTGGACTAAATGAGAACGAAGATGATCAATATTGCCACTGCTCCCCTATCCAAAAGAGGTTGTTGGGGCTTTTTAAAATTACCACACACAAAAAAGGCAAATAAAGGGAGACATGACAGAGGTATATAGAATTATGTAGAATCATAGAATCATAGAGTTGGAAGAGACCACAAGGGCCATCCAATCCAACCCTCTGCCATGCAGGAACTCTCAAGCAAAGCATACCCGACAGATGGCCATCCAGCCTCTATTTAAAGGCCTGTTTAAAGAGTGTTCCGCTGTCGAACAGCCTTTACTGTCAGGTAGTGCCTCCTAATGTTGAGGTGGAATCTCTTTCCCTGTAGCTTGCATCCATTGCTCCGGGTCCTGTTCTCCGGAGAAGGAGAAAACAAGCCTGCTCCCTCCTCAATATGACAACCCTTCAAATACTTAAAAAGGGCTATTGTATCACCTCTTAACTCTCTCCTCTCCAAGCTAAACATACCCAGTTCCCTAAGTTGTTCCTCATAGGGCATGTTTTCTCCCCCTTGTACTACAAGAACATGGGGTCATGCAGTTAAATTGATTAGTAGAAGATTCAGGAGAGAAAAAGGTAAGCTTCTCTTCCCACAGCATATTTCTAAACAGTGATATTTGTCATTTCACAATATAATGGTGGCAATCAGTCTGGATGACCTTAAAAGCAAATTAAACAAATGCCAGGAAGGTAAGGCTATCAGTGATAGCTTCCAGTTTCAGGGGTGGTATGCCTGTAGAGTAGCTGGAAAACACAAAGGGTGCTGTTACACTCAAGTTTTCATTGTGAGCTTCCCAGAGAGACAGCTGGTCGGCTGGTGTGAAAACAGCCCAAAGGCCCATGTTCCCCCTAGCTTTGCATTGTCCTGTCCAGATGGTGCAGACCATTACCTCCGGGTTGGGATCGGCCCGTTCAGATGCCATTCTGGCAGTTCTGGATTGTTCCCAACCCAAAGGGGCCTTAATCCAGTCTAAAGGCAACTGTTTGCTGCAGAGTATCTAGAAAACTCCATGGTGACAGCCAGCAAACCAGATGGTTGAACACTGCCCATGATTCCAGTGCTGCCCCTGCTACCTCTGCCATGTCCATCCTAAAAATCCTCACCATAGCCTCTGATGTTGGAAGGGGGTACTTGGCTACATGGGTGTAGCCAGGCACCGTGTTTCTACCCTTATGGGCTATGGCAGGAGTCTTTGGAATGGGAGTGACAGCAGTGGCAGGTATGGGGCATGTGGTGGCAGTGGGCAAGCATGTTGACACACATGAATTGCTGCACTGGCCAAGGACTGACCTGGATTGGACCTAGGGGCAGGAACTAGGGCCCATCTGCTCAGGACCCAATTTGATGTGATCCTGCACAACTGTCATTGTTTTCTCAATAATATCATATTCAAAATTTTCTCTGATTTTCTTCCATTAAAAATACTGCATCTAATGTACATGTAATAATATAGTTTAATTGCTGTTTTGATAAACCACTACATCAGAATAAAGGCTGTGGGAAAACTATACTTCTTTAGAAATTATTTCAGGTTTTTTTTGTTACATATGGCATAGCACTAATTTTTCCACTTCAGTTTTCTTGCCCTCCCTTTTAAGGATCTATTGTGATGCATATCAGTTTGTGTGGCACACCACTGTTTCCCTAGAGAAAGAGGAAAATGCTCCCAGAGGAAAATGCTGAAACAAGGAAGAAAAACCAAATCATTGTCTTTATTTTAAATGCTTTATTTGTCTGAGAGACCTCACAACAGCATTGTACTTGTAACCACAAAGAATGAAGAGCCTAACTTGGATGGCTGATGAAACTTTTCAAACTGTTAAGGGTAGAGAAGGAGCAAAACTGGAAAGTAGCCAAAATAGGATCAAAATGTTTACCAGAACTCCTGGGTGTATTATAATAATCAGTACAAAAAATAGATGAAGTCAACAACAATCACAAAAGGTAGAAGAGACCTATTCCACAAGAGCCAAAAACCAAAGACAATGTAAACTCTTGTGTGTGTCTGTCTGTGTGTTTGCACACACATACATGCGCATACACACAGAGCTTCAAGTCACCTGTTGACTTATGGCAACCCCATTGATTTCATAGAGTTTTCTTAGGCAAAGAATGCTCAGAAAGGGCTTTGCAAATTCCTTCCTCTAAAATATAGCCTACAGTACCTGGTCTTGGCATTCTCCCATCGAAGTATTAACCAGACCTGACCCTGCTTAGTTTCCACGATCAGACAGGAACTGGTGCCTTTAGAGCATTTAGGCCCATATTATTTTTTAAAAAAAAAGACAAATCATGCTTTGCTCCTTGCTTACACACTGTATCAGTGACAGTAGCTCTTATCTACTGGCCTGAATCCAATATATTGAAATTCAGTGTTCACAGAAGCACTGGTATTTTTATCTCCTGCTCCTCCCACCCTCTCTCATGCTAGAAACTTACTCCAGAGAGTTGGGTGTGTTTTGTTTTTTTAAAAAAAATCCTTAAAACAGTGTGTGTGTGTGTGTGTGTGTAGAATATATCAGGAGTTGTAGGTGTAAACGAGGGCTCCCCCTCTACCTTGTACCCACTGAAGTATTTCTGCAAAAATTATAATCAATTCAAAATACTGGCTCATGAGATTAAAGCTCCCATATCTTCACCTTTTGGTATGTTTCAGGAGCGAAAGAAAGGAAAAGGTGTCCAGAAGCCTTTCCATGTCCCGCTTCAGGAAATGTTCAGGTTTGGGACTGCAAGCCAGCCTTATATCTGATCTCCTCAGTCCATGTAGTATAGTGGAGAAAAGTTTTGGAAGAATGGAGAAAATATGTCCTCATTCCTGATAAGCCCCCTATCCCACCCCCAGAGCCCAAATAGCACTTCAAGAATTCTCAGAGCTCTGGACACAAGAACTGAGGGGTTCTTTGTCTATTTTATAGGATTCTTCTTTCTTTGTATTTTGTTTGGAAGATAAATTTCCTTAGTCCTATGTTGCCTGTTTTACAATACAAAATAAAGCACAATGAATATTGGTTGATGGTCAGTGAAATAGTCTACAGTGTTTCTCTTCAAAATGATATTGCATAGTCTTCATCTGCCTTGATATTTAATATTAACACATATACTCGACTATAAGTCGACCTTATGTATAAGTTGAGGGCGGGTTTTGGGGCTAAAATTAGGGATTTTGATATGACCCGTGGATAAGTCGAGAGTAAAACATGGGGTCTCAGCACCCTTACTTCTCCTCCTCCACAACCCAGCTGTCTCCCAAGGGGCAGCCAGAGGCTTGGAGGGTGAGCACGTGCCCTCCATCTTCCTCCCCAGCCTGGCTGTCTCTTTGGGAGAACAGCTGGGCTGGGGAAGTTATCTGATTGACCCATGTATAAATCAACCTAGGTTTTTTGGGTCAATTTTTTGTAAAAAATCTTTCAACTTATACACAAATATATACAGTAGGCATTAGCATACTTCTGAAAGCTTGGGAGGGGGTGGTTCATAAATATTTTAAATGTCTCAGATACCAGTGTCTTTATCTCAGTGAACTGTGGATGCAAATTTACAAGAAAGCCAAAGGTAACAGTGTTTTTTACATCTTCAAGATCATTAAAGTGTATTCTGCAAGTTTACCTGAACATTGGGAAACTTAATTTCAAGTGCATTAATCTTCTGAAAAGGATAATGCTGGGACTTTTAGATCAACTCTCCTTTGCATAGGCAGCAAGAAGTTGTGATCCTTAACTATGCTGCTTTATTTAGTATCATTTTAACAGTTTAAAGTTAATTTTGAAACATATGATATTACATTAATCGTATCAACTCTTGAGTAATGGCAACAATTTCTCACAGACTTTAGGTGTGGTAATCTTACTAATAGTATAAGTCAATTTAGAATCAGTTTGATGCTAATAAGCCTTCTTGATAAATATTGTAATAATACTAGTTTGTTTACAAGAACCCACCTGTAATGTTGGAGCGTGTGCACTAACAGTGTTACATACATCCCTACTTCATTGCTTTTGGGGGAGTGTTGCTTGATTTCATCTGCTCTCAACCACAGCATACCTTCAGTGACCACAGAGAGTTGCTTTGAAATTCAGCTTCTTCTTCCGAGTCAAACAGCAAGCACCAAGAGTGTTAGATTTGCATGGGGGATAAAGCAGCCATATAAAATTCCTGAAAGAAATAATTTAGAATTGCCCCAAATAGTGATGACACTCTCAAACCAAGAGGCTGCTTTTCCAAAAGATCTGGTGACTAAATTCACAGGATTAAACAAGGGTTTATTCAAGAGTGTAGGTTAACAACAAAGTCTGCTTGCAGCCAACTTTGAATCTTCAGATGGTCTTCTAGGTTGGAAAAGAAATTCTGAGGAATTGTGTCTTGATTTAATATTACACTAAAGATTACAGCCTTGACTTAGGGCCTTTGCAGACTGCCAGAAATAGTGCACTTTAAATTGAGGCACTGCCTTGCTCAGTGCTAGGGAATTATGGGAATTGCATTTTTTTTTTTTTTTGGAGACATTGAGCCTTCTCTGTCAGAGAGCTCTGGTGCCACAATAAATTACAGTTCCCATGATTCCCTAGCACTGAGCCAGGGCAGTGCCTCAATTTAATGTGCACTATTTCTGGCAGTATGCAAAGGCCCTTAGTTATTTATGATTTTGCTAATTGTCAGTTTCAGTGCAATTATTTTTTCAAAGCAAAAGGGCAATGCCTTCCTTTCCAATGTATATGTGTACATGTTTGCATATGTATAGATACCTAGGTAGTACAGGTAAATAAAAAAGAGAGAGCAAGATAGGCTTGTAAAACAACACAGTCTTTTGGCATCTTAAAATCTAACAACTTTTGTTTGGCATAGGTTTTGATGGACTTAATTTATCTGGCCCACTTTGTGTGTCTGATACAACTGATGAAGTGCTTAAGCTTCATGTTCTGATCAATTTGGTAAAGTTGGCTGGACTTTCTGAAAGCTTGTGCCAAATAAAACTGGTTAATCTTTAAAGTGCGTCAAAATTTGTAGTAATGGAAAGTGCGGTATGAAGCGGTATATAAATGAAGCTGCTATTGCCATTGTTATGTGTGGTAGAATTCTGATTTTACTATAATCTTTATTTCAGTATGTGTACCAGAAACAGAATGTGTGGAAAATAGCCTAGAAACTGTGACAAATTTGGGCTTCACTCTGACAGATGCATGTTAATAAACCTGAATTTGATAGTGATAATGAAATGATCATATCAGAATACAAATTGAATTTTCATGTTGTAAATTTGATTGTAGACTTTAGGATTTATCACTGATTTCATATTTTCCACTGATACGCAGACATTTTTATGTGTTCTGATTTAGATTTTGTTTTTTCAGAGACTTTGGCTTGTCCTTTTTAATTTTACAATAACCTTGTAAGCCTCTGGGGAATATTAAGCTGAGAGAAAGTGGTATTTGTAGTTACTGTGGGATTTATACTTGGAATTTCCCTTTCCAAAGTCCAAGAATGTAACTGTTGCATTATACTTAGCCTTCCCTTTTAAATTAACACAGAAATACATATGCACCTTCCATCATATAGAGACTAAGGCTGAAATTAAAACTTGAAGGCATTACATTTAAATAGCAGCCAATATTTATTTAATTATTTCATTTGTATGCCACCTTTCTCCCAGAAGGGACTCAAGGTGGCTCGCAAATAAAAACATTGTACTAAAAATGCAAAACAGTTAAAATAATCTAAAAACAGTATAAAACCACATAAAAACATACAAAAGCTAAAGGGTACAACCAAAATAACCCCCACCCCCACCCCCCCCCACACACATACAAAAGCTACCCTGGCATGATTATATATTAAACCATTGCTTAAATAAAAATGTCATAGCTTGCTGACAAAAGGCAATCATGGAGAGAGCCAGCCTAGCCTCTTGTGGAAAGGCATTCCAGTGGGTAGGACAGCCATTGAAAAGACTCTCTCTCTTGTCCTCTTGAAACAAGCCTACAATGGTGGGGGACTGAGAGAAAGCCTTCCCCCGAAGAACTTAGTATTCTGGAAGGTTCATATGGGGAGAGAATGGTTCTTCAAATAATCTGAACCTAAGCTATATAGGCTTATTGAATAATATTCAAAGTACTAACTAGGTCATGTATTAATTTTTGTTGATTTAGGATTTCCATATAGTCTAGCATATTTACAGATTTTGTTGTTGTGTTCGTATTAATGGAGTTGGATAGACTAGACACCTTCAAAATTTGTCATTGGAGTAGTAAGGAAGGGAGGTATGACTTGATTGGTTACTATTATGCAACATGTATAGCCAGTTAATGTTTAGAACAGTGAAGTGTAACTGGTGAATTTATACTGAGTTGCCTTCTTGCAAGTAGATTTCATTATGCCGTGTGGTAAAGTGGCTAGTCTGAGCTTAAATACAGATTTATTTTGCTACTGAAAATGTTTTAGAAAAATGCTTGTAGTGGTCCACTAAATTAAGAGCTGGATCTGTGAAGGGATGCTTTGATGCAAGCATGAGAGACAGGATGCAATCATTAAAAGGAGCAGGAGTTTTGCAGAGAGCTGCAGGTGGTAGAGCTGAAAGAGCAAGGATCATGAGCAAAGATTTGTTGTGACCTGGAAGGTGGGTGTCAAAGCCTTGAAAGGCTTTGAAAGTAAGAACAGTGTTAGTGCTGGATCTAGACACAAACAGAAGCTAGGTTGATATTTAAGGGGAAGAAATTTGTGATCCAGCTGATAAGAGAAGTAAAGATGCTTGGAAGAGGTAGTTCTATGAAGGAGCTATTTGTGTGAGAGTTTTGAGTTTTATGAGCAAGTGTCTGTAGTTGGGAGCCCATTAGCCAGTTTTTGGAAAACTATTATGTGGTTTCCAGCAAATTATTCTCTTTGTTTATATGGAGACTTGTCTGAATATTAACTCATATAAAGTTGTGATTGAGGGCCTCGGCAGACGACTAAAAGGGTCGTCTCCGAGCCCAGGAAGAGGAGGAGCAGCCGCACGCGCGGCGCTCCTTCCTCTTCCTGAGGTTGCCCTGGAAGCTGCCGGCCCTCCGCACGGCCGGCGCTTCCAGGGTAACCTCCCGCCGCAGCGATCGCATGCGCTGCGGCGGAAAAGACAGCGAAAGGGCGCCCTACGTGTTTAGGGCACACTTTCACTGTCTTGAGGAAGGAGCACTGATTTAGCGCTCCTTCCAGGGACGCCGCAGGAGCGCCGCGGTGCAGCTGCCATGGCCCCGCGGCGCTCCGGACCAGGGCTTCCTGGACGCCCTGGTCTGCATCCCCCCTGAAACTCCAGGATCAATTGATTCATCACTTTGCTTTTTCCTTTATCATACTTCTAAAGAAAGTCACTAAAAGAAGCAGACCAATGGTAAGAATGCCCATGAAACGAGATTAACAAGGGATGTTGCTCTTGCTGCTTTGAATTTCTTTTTGTTCCTATTTTACTACTTGGTTTTCTTATTTTAAAAAACAAGTGCCATGGGGATATTCATGTTCAGTGCTTCAGTTGCACAAATAAACATCAGTGGGTGAATGCGGTAGCTAGAATTCCACATTACATCATGTTATTAGTAGAATGGATATACAGTCCAGGGATGTTTAGCATAATGCAAACCTCTCCCCATCAGCCTCTGTCCCTCTAGTCTTAATAGCTTCAGTTACTACTGATTAAATCGTGACAGCTTCTAGTACAGTTTTATCCTATTAGTTCACAAATGTACAACTAAGAATGGGTGTTAAATTTCATCCCTTTGACTACCTTGTTATTTCCATGAATTAGTGTTTACCCTTTCCTTAGGGAATTTCCTCCTTTGTTCCTTGCTTAACTTATAAACTGAGGAAAGCCCCTTGATGTTATTTTCCAGTTTTAAAGTACAGTACTTCATTAGTGTTTTATACTTAACTGTGTTTCTACATTTTCATGCTTGTGCTGTTTGTGAATTAAGTAAGTTACTAGCAAAAGCAAAAGTCTTGTTCCACCTTGAAAACCAACCACTTTATCTCAATGACTGCCATAATATATGATCCTGCCCATGCCCTGATATCATCACTAGGTCTTGCTATTATTATTATTATTATTATTTTTTATTAATTTTTATAAAATAACATATACATTTAACAAAATATATACCAACACTCAAACAAACAAACAAACAAACAAACATATATACATAAACATTTGCAGACCCTTACCAAACTAAATTAAATATCTTTAACATTATCTCTCTCAAAAGAATAATAAATTAACTTCTTAGTATATATTTGCCTTATTGAAGTAACATTTTGAACCCTCTACTTATATTACATTATCTTATATTCTTTCTTCCCTTAATAATATACTATTATGAAATATTTAACATTTTTAAAACATTTTCCAGTCATCTTTTCACAATTGTTTCTGTATTTTTTCAAAACAATTCTATTTTAATTTTAACTGAAATAAAAGAGTTGGATAACATTAACAGCATGGTGGGCGGCGGCAGCGGTGGCAGGACCAGCCTGGGGCCGGTCCAAAGGCCTCGGGGGGCCGCATCTTTTTCTCATTATGGTGTTCAAAATGTTCAATCATATTTAACACTGTTCTTACATTATTTTTGCTTATTTGGTGTAAACTCCTTTCGATCTTCACGTATTACTAATTTGAGATTTTTTTTTCATTCTAGTTGCTATGATTGTAGTAAAGAACTTATAGTCCATATTCGTCAGAGATATTGGTCTATAATTTCTTAATTCATAATTGTCCTTAATTCCTTTCAGGATTAGTGAAATGAAAGCTTCTTTCCAGGACTCTGGTATTCCATGTATATGTATATCATTAATTACATCTTTCAATGGCTCAACTATTATCTCTGTCATTTTTTAGTAATAAATTGCTGGTAACCTATCCAGACCTTCATTTTTTCTATCACATCTAAGATATCTTTGTCCGTAATGGGTTGATTTAGACTATTCTTTTGTCCCTCATTTAATATAGTAACTTTTTGTTCCATCATATATTTTGTTACTTTTTCTTTATCCTTCTCTGAATTTAATGTACATATTTTCATAATATTCCTTAAACAATCGTTTAATCTCTATTTGATCTATGAAAGATTCTCCATTATGTTGTATTTCAGTAATTATTCTTTTTCCTCTTTCTTTTCTCAATTTATTTGCCAATATTCTCCCAGCTATATTACCTGATTTGAAATGTTTTTGCTTGATCATTTTTAATTTCTTGTCTATTTCTCTGATCGCCAGTATTCTTAATTGTTGTTGCAGATTTTCAATCATACTTTTCAATCTTTTGTCTCCTTTCCTTTTCCATTCTTCTTCCCTACTTTTTAATTCTTCCCTCAGTTTATTTTCTTATTTTCTCTTCTTCTTTGCTCATATTTCAATTTAATAAATATATCCCTAATTACCACCTTGCTTGCATCCCATAAAATTTTGTTCTGTACACCTTCCGTCTTATTTTCCTTGAAATATTATTTCAATGCTTTTTTTTTATAGTCTTTACATTTTCTTCTCCTTTTAATAAATCATAGTTAGATCTTGCTATTATTATGTGTGCCTTTGTTGTTTTGTGCCTTCAGGTCATTTCCGCAGACCTAAGGAGACTGTCACGGACTTTCTTGGCAAAATTTAATCAGAAGTGGCTTGTCACTGGTTTTCTCTGAGATTGAGAGAATATGACTTACCCTGGGGTCACCTAGTCGGAATTCAAACCCTTGCGGAGCCCTAGTATGGCACTACACCAGCGGTAGGCAACCTTTCCCCTTTAAGGGCCGAGGGACTTCAGCTCCCAGAAGCCTCAGCCATGTTGGCCAATAGTCCCATGTTGGCCAATAGCTCCTGGGATTCTGGGATCTGAAGTCCCTTGGCCCTTAAAGGGGAAAGGTTGCCTACCCTTGCACTACACCATGATGGCTCTCTGTTACTATTATTGTTATTTATATTTCTTCCTTGTGGTCTCTGACTCACACAAGTAACCTCACCTATATGCATGTAAGTCATGCATTCTAGCTAATCTACGAATGCTTAGCTTTCAAGCACAACAGAAAACAAGTATGACAGAGTGGTTGCCATATACTGGATTTAAATTAAAATTATCTATATAATGACTCTGGTTTCATTATATGAAAAAGTGTTTATTCCCTGCTGCCATCATACCTTCAAAGTGCTGTCCAACAGGTGATGAACAGTATGGTGATGGGCTTTCCACTGCTAGAACAGGTAGCAGCTTATATGTACTGGGCTAAGTTTGCCCTCTCTTTTGCTAACAGAATTGACTATTAGTTGACTTCATGTGTGGATTACTAGTTTAAGTGTCAAAGTGTAAAGGACATAAAATGCAGCTTTGTTTGCCACAAAAAGCAAAACAAAACAAACTCCCAGTTTTGGTTTCTTGTATGCTGTTCAACTTGTTCATAACACTTCAAGACTGGGAGGAATGAGAGGATTTCCACTTGCACACATTATTTTGCAATCTCAGGTGGGAATTTGTTACATATTTTGGTCAGGTCTAAGCTGTATAGATTTGCAGCAAATTTTGTGATGTGAACATTCCTCAAACATACATTCATATTTGGTTAAGCGATGGAATTAGAGAAAATGGAAAAATGAATATCAAAACGCAGCAGTTTCAGCTTGTGTATTTGCTTAGAAAGTATAAATTATGTAAGGTCACAGTAAGATATGAAATGAAGGAGATCTCCACATCCGTCTATTGATGATTGCTTTATATTAATCATTTAGCTTGCAATCAAATTGGCCATCTTACATGTCAGAGTCTTGTGGGCTGATGATATGAATTTAGTTCTGCCCTGTATTTATCCGCTTTTGCAGCATTCATTTTTACCTTAAGAGTTAAGAATTCTTGGCTATAGCCAAGAATTGCAGCTCTAGGCCTATATGCTTTTCTGACTGTTGTGCAGTAATGTGTTTTTGAGAAGGCCCAGCTTTTTCTATTCCTACTGCTCCAGACCATTGAGCTTTTTTTTCCTGAGAAATTCTGTTGCATAAAAAAAGAGAAAATAAAGACCTCCAGATGAGCCTTAAAATTTAGATTTGCTTTCTTTGTAACCCATTATATTTAGCATCTTTCACATACTATTCTTCAGAAATTTTGGCTGTCTCCATGTATCAAATTGCTGAGGCAAAAAACAACTCTTCAGTGTTCTCAACACTGAACATGCAACCTCAATGATGGGGTGAAAGTCAGTGATCAGGGTTAAATCAAGGGAGGGCAAAGTGCAGCCCTTCAGCCTCCCAGTTTTGGAAAATATTTTTAGTGCTCTTTTTCCAAAGGATCTGGGGACAATTATGTCATGCCTCTGTCACTCTTTTAGACCAAGGAGAGAGCTTTTTTCCACCAGGATGTAAAACAGACGTCAACTTCAGTTTACTTCTTGGTTGAGAAACAGTCTCTCCTGAGCCTTAAGCAGTGAAAGAGGGGGCACAGTGACACCCCCTTTAGAGGATGGTGAAGATGGTACAGCTGTGGCTCTCTAAGGTCATATGGAGACAGTGCAGCCCCTAAACCAGGGGTAGGCAACCTTTTTGAGCTGGGGGCCGGGTTGCTGTCCCTCAGACAATTGGGGGGGCCGAAGCACCAAAAATAAATAAATAAATATAAAAATATGTTTAAAAAAAATTAAAAATAGAAATATATATGCATGCACACTCTCTCAGTCCCAGAAAAGCCATGGCAAAATCCCAGTGGAGAAAACCCCAAGAACAAGTAATAACAACAATAATCAATATCATCATGGCAGGGGGCGGCGGCGGCGGCAGGACTGGTCTGGGGCCGGTCCAAAGGCCTCGTGGGGCCGCATCCGGCCCCCGGGCCTTAGGTTGCCTACCCCTGCCCTAAACGCTGTCAATTGCCCACCCTTGGTTTAAAACTTCACTGTATATTGTAGCACCAGGTGCTATAGGCTATATATTTCACAGGAAGGAGCTGGCAAAGCCACCTCTGATGATTCCTTGCCTAAGAAAACCTCATGAAATTCATCAGGCTGCCATAAATTGACATGCGACTTGAAGGCACACACATATCAAGGGGAGGCCCTATGTGTCATGTAACCACTTGAAAACTTCCTAACTAGTTTAGGTGTCATGGCACTTTGGTGAACTAAGCACTTGTAAAAGGAAATTTAAAGATGTTGATAATCTATATATTGCTATTTTCTATTTTTATATGGTGAACCACCTTGGGGAGGTTATACTTAAAAAAAAAACATAAATATTTTAAATAACTAATCAATAAATATTTTTCCCCTTTGGATGATAACATTTTGACTTGAATACTGTTTACCATTTCCTCATGCAGAAACAGGCAAGAACAAAGCTTCCATATCTGCTTAAAGATTTATAATTTGGTATTTTAATAAATAAAATATAAAAACTATTTAATATATTTTAATATTTTAAAATTATTGTTTATGGTTTTACATTTATCTTATTGTAAGCTGCTCTGAGATATTCAGATATAAAGCCGGACAAACATATTTTAATAAATACTCAATAAATAAATAAATAATACAAATAATACAAATATGCTTTAAGTAAGCTTGATTTTATTTTAATTGGTGGACATGAATAAAAGAAATGATCAGAAAAAGAGGTAGCCTCAGTACAGTCCTGAAATTGTGTTTAAAACATAGTTGAATATAAAAAGTACATTTCATCTAAAGCGAACAGGTGTTCCAGAGACCAAACATGCATTTTTTAGTGTATTCTAAGAATCATTTCTGTCCACAGATAGGACACTGGCTACAATCCATAGAGTTTTTTGTATGCATGATTTCCCATATATTCCATTATGAGAGTTTCCCTTTGGTATGGGGTGTGTGGCAGGTTATTCACTTTTCTGTATAAATGTAGCAGAGCCTAATGAACACAAGTATGCTGTGACTGATAGCCATTTAAAATGCCACATGACAGATCGATGGTTTGAAGCTGCTTTCTGGGCAGATTCATCATTTGGTTGAAGAAACCTGCCTCTGGTGAGGCAGACATTTACAAATACCAAAGCAAAACAAAAACAGTCTTGCCAAATGAGGTTTAGATCACTGTCTCACAGAAGACACAAGAAACTTACACTTTGTAAGACCTAACAGATCTCTGTGTGTATTGTGAAGAAAAGTTTTGTTTTCTCTCATTTACATACATTTTTATTATCAACATAAACTTTTCTTTTAGTTAGTGGCCTTGTTGATTCAATAAGTCAAGGAAATGTGAACAATCTGGATTATCAGTTACAGTCATTCTCACTTCCAGGGGGCCAGCTGAACACACCATGAAGCTTGAGTCTGTGGCTTGTATAGCATGTCAGCTGAAAGCAGGTGCAGCTGTCACTCTGATTTGTTTCTTTCCAACAAACCAAAGAAGGAGACTGGAGTCTGTTTGTCATTCTGTGTCTAGTTTTTTGGGAGAAGGGGAAAAACCGAGGGACAGCTGCTCTCAGATTTAGACAACATAATGAACAGATCATAGAGCAAAGTTCTGGCTGGTTTAGCTTCTCTTGCAAGCAGAAAATATTCATGTAGATCCCTGACTTACTGTGTCATGCAACCACAGCATTATTTAATAAAGGAATCAATTTTCCATAGAAGAAAATGGAGTTATTTGGAATAGGGACCCAAGTCTATCCAGACCCATATTGACTTACATGTAATATAAAACAAAGTACCGTAATTGGATTTCTCCACATGTTTGTTTGTTTGCTTGCTTTGTAGAGAGGGTGGTTGTATTTCATCTTTCTCTACTGGAACAGACTACCACTCCACCTTGCTTACCCAGTATAAGCCAGGCTGTTACAAAAAAGATCTTGGCCAGTTAAGCTAAAGATGGCCTCTTTTGTTGCTTTCCAGTCATGCTTCCTCCAAATGCCAATACCAGAAATTATTCTAATACAAATGAATGCAAACACGGTTTATTGTGCATGAAGTCCACAAATAGTCTACCACTTTATCACTAATATCTAGTTTTAAAAGGAAGGAGGTCTGTTATAAATCATATTTTAAAAGGTATACTAGCAAGATACAATATTCCTTTTCCTGCATCACACAGAGTTGTGATCAGATGATAGTGCCAAGCTTTATAAACTGTATTTTATGAAGCCATGGCTGTATGCCCTTTCTTTCCCAATACACATTCTGCATGGGAGTTGTGTAGTGATGGTGCAAATATCTCTACATGCCGGGAAGTCTATTCTGGAAAGGCCTGCTGGAAGAGAATACTTTTAAAGTACAGTGCTCCTTCCTCTCGTAGTCTGGAAGTCTACAAATCTAGTAGCATAGTGCAGACAACTTGATCATCTCTAAACTTGTGTTTTGTAGGGATTTTAAAAGTGCTTAATGTATATTTACTGTTTTTTTTAATAATTACATTTTTTTATCCACCACTTCCACTAAAAGGCACAAACATAACTGAAAACAAGCAATAAAGCAATTAAAATATTGACAATAAAATGGAAAAACCATTCAAAAGGCCAGGTAGAAGAAGTAGGAATCATTTGCCCTTCCTAAAAGCAGTGAAAGCTAATTGCAACTGTTGAATGAAATGCATTCCAGTCTGGAAGTAATATAGGAAAAACCTCCTCCCAAATGCCCATTGAGCAGGCCTCCATATCTGACGGTATTCTCAAGAAGGTATCATATTGGATCTGTCCTATATCTGTCTTTTTTACTGAAAGTTTAAAGCAGGACTACTCATTACAGGATGGAATCTGCAATCAGCACTTTTCAGGCAATAAAAGTATTTGCCAAAAAAATAAATAAAAAATAACCACAGCCATAATCTATAGATACACATGCAGAGTTTATATTGCTACACATGCAAACCAGTTTTTCTGATATATTGTTCTTCAGCTGCCTTTCCATTTTAAACTGCTGTTTAAATTCCTTGGAATTTAAGTGGTGAAACGAAAGAGAATTTTATCTCTACCACTTGGAGGTTCACATTTTCTTTTGTTGTATCGCTTTATATGAAAATAATATGGAGCATTTCCAGGATCCTCTTCCTCCTTCAGATATGTTATAAAGTTCTTTTATTTTAGTAATGCCTGGCAAACCACCCCATTGCCCTTTTGATGTTGTGTGCTTTCCCTAAGGTGAACCTATCATGGAGTTTTTCTTGGCAAGATTTGTTCAGAGGAGGTTTGCCATTGCCTTGCCTTGAGGTTGAGAGCAGGTGACTTGCCCAAATTCACCCAGGTTTTGACATAGTGACAAACATAATATGAACATTGTGATGAATGAAGGCATATGTTAAGCCATTTCAGAATTAATTGTGTTTAATTTCAGCTAGACTGTTTACATGCTTACAGTATTATAGGTAGTTCTACACCTCTTCAGTTCTGCTCTGTATAATATTTTGTTAGAAGCAAAACATAAATACCATGGTAATAGCATTTTATATAAGCAGAATCTAACAAAAGGCCATGGTGTTAACCCAAAATGTGATAACCCCCTTTACATGGAGAGTACAGGTAGGAAGGGGAAATTTGTTCCACTAACTTTATATTTCTCTTACAACTTGTCATTGTTGATCTATTTTATTTTTAATTTTCATCCCTTTTATAGAAAAAACTACTTAGTACAATCAGCCCTCTGTATCCACAGACTCGGTATCCACAGATCCCACCTTCCATGGCTTAAAAATAGTCCCACCCCATCAAAAAAAAAAAATCATCCAAAAAGTAAACCTTGATTTTGCCATTTTATATAAGAGACATGATTTTCCTATGCAATTGTACCTAATGGGACTTGAGCACCCACACATTTTAGTATCCATGGGGCATTCTAGAGCCAAATCCAAGCAGATACCAAGAGCCCACTGTATTTACAAGGAGTCACTTTATATGCAATCAGAGGAAGGCATCAGGTGTGATTTAGAGGCACATTAATACCTTACCTGGAGCTGGGTAGTAGCAAATAACTGTTACAAACTGTTTTGGAGTCTGAAGGTAAGCTGTGCCTGAATCAAAGATAAGCCGTTTCAAGGAGTGCAGTGTTGCTATAAATCAGAACTGTGTCACTTAACTGAGTTTCTTTTCCTTCTATTCCGAAGGTTCTCTTACAGAGTGCTATGATGAACTGGGAAACAGATACCAGCTTCCCGTCTACTGCCTTGCTCCACCCATCAACATGATAGAAGAGAAGGGTGACCTAGAGACTCTGGATATTCCAGATCCACCACCAAACTCTGGTCATGAATGCCAGCTTCGTTTACGCCTCTCAACAGGCAAAGACCTCAAACTTGTAGTCCGCAGTATGGACACTGTGTATCACATGAAGAGAAGACTGCACACAGTAGAGGGTGTAGAGCCCAGCAGTCAGCGGTGGTTTTTTTCAGGCAGGCCACTGGCAGACAAAATGAAACTGGAGGAACTAAAAATACCAAGGGACTACGTGGTGCAAGTCATTGTGAGCCAGCCATTAACAGACCCCATCCCAGTGGAGAACTGACTTGGTCTATATGCCTCTCCTTTTCTTTTTCTGCTCTTTCTATCATGTGGGGACTTTTTCACTATTTTCTTTCTCCTCTGCTAAAGGATTGGTTCCATGCAATGACCAGCAAAAAATTCCATCTGTGATGGAGCTTTAGGGGGAAACACACACACGAACAACACATGTTCTTAAACTGTCTCTGGAGAATTTGCCCAACGTATTTGTTAGCACCACAGTAAGAATCCTAACAAAGTACACAGAAAAAGGGGTATCATAAAATAAGTCTGTCATTCAAAGGAGACTGAAGTTAAAGTAAGACCCTGAGTGTGGACCCTGAGTGTGAAGCATTGAACCATAAAGGGGGAAGCACTTTTTAAAGGACTGAACCAGCTTGAAGTATTTCATGAAATCAGCATCACTTACAGTTCAGCCAATCAAATACCTAGTTAGCATCTAAGACATTTGTAAAGATTGTCCCTATAACAGTTTCTCTTACAGGCTGAACAAGGCCACTACTTGTAGAGAGTGACAAAGGAGCCTAACACAAATGGGACAGACTTTGAGGTGCACTCTTCTTAAGAAGAGTATGATTAATCCCAAATTCGGGGTTTTTTTAAAACAGGTTTTGATACATTCCGTGTTAGCACCAAATAGTGATTTGCCATTGCTGTCTTCAGCATATGGCAAATAATGCCTTCTGTGAAAAAATAGGCAATAATTTAATAAATAACATATTTACAAAATAGCCTGTGTACTGTAAAACTATGAGCTACAAAGAACTTGTACTAATACCTACTGGCACCAGCAAATGGGCATACTAAATTATTGTACACCATTGTGTCTAGCTGAAAAGCAAATAATTGAAGGAACCCTAGCCTGAGAACACAGGATTACTTTCAATTTGTTTGTTAGCATTGCATGCTTTAGCCCAAATGGTAGTTTTAAATCCCTGTTTTCTATAGCAGTAGCTATGAACAAATTATAAGAGAAAAGCACAGGAAACTCTCAGTTATCATACACTTACATTGAGGGTGTGCAATTAGCAATGTTTTGGTATTTCTTTCCACAATAACTAGAAGTGAAAAATGTGATCTTAATAAATTTAAGTGGTGTGTATGAGCACACATGTGCATGTGCATTCACATGTATACACACATGCCCTCTGCCAGTGTAGAGAAAGGAAGAAAGAAAAAAAATAATCTATCAGATGAAGACAGACTGTCTAACCAGGTGATCTTTCCATTACACCATTAGATTTTTCACTACATTAGGGTACACTCTGCATGACACTTATACACGTGTTGCTCTTTCCCAGATCCCTAGATATTTTGATAGAGAAGTCAGAGTTACCTAAATATGTAGAATTAACAAGCTGGTAAAAAAGCAGCATTCCAGGAACTTTACTTTTTGTAGATCATCTTCAAAGCCCTCTTTATTTCTCCTTTGTTCAGTTGCCTGTTTATATCCATGTATCCTACTGTGTGTAAACAGCACATCTGTATCAGACTGATGAGTCACCTGTTATTACATTTTAAAACAATGCCCTTTCTATTTGCCTGGAGCCTCAGAATTACTGTAGCGATATGCAGGATTTCTCCTTCAGAAAATGAAAATAAGCTTTTCTTTTGCTGATATAGGTAGGTATATCCTTTTAAGAAGGCTTTGGGCAAATTGATAGTCTTGTATAGAACAATAATTTAAATTTGGATGATAGACTGATCAAATCTGTCAAAGTTATGTACATCTGATTTTCTAAAAGGAAATGTGTCTGTCTTATTTGGAGTCTCTAAATTTGTTGCCACTGATTCTGTGTCCTTCCTCTCCCCCGCCCCCAGCTTTTGAGGGGGCATATTCCATTTTATAGCACTGTTCTTATTTTTCAGGTAGCTCTTACTAGCATTCTTCTGGTTAGGCACCAGGTCTGCTGTTCTGTTTGAGTGAGGCTCTTTTCAAATTTATCCTCTTCTGTGATAAACCATGGATTCTAGTCCACTGAGAATGCAAGTTCATGATGGACACGTTCTCTCTGCAGAGTCACAGTAATCCGATGTCCTATAGCTTAACGTTTTGTCTTGGATTGATTATCTTGCTGTGTCACGTAGGAACTAGAACTAGAAAGCTTGTGCAGGATCAAATGGTGGACTTCTACTGGTGGGACAGTGGATTGTAGCAGAACCAAGGGAATGCCTTCCTCTCCCCTATGCAACTTGTCACCAAAATAAAGTTCTAGAGGACTGGGGAAACCCTCCAGAGCTGGCCTTCAGCTAGTGTGGAAGGTTGCAGCTGGGTAAGGGGAAGAAAATTCATCCATGTTTTGCAAGCAGAATATTAGATTTAGCCCTTAAAGTTTACATCTGTAGGATTATCAGTATAGTATATATTTAAAAGATTGTAAAAAGGGAAGCAGGGTAGGCTTTACACTCTAATTTTTATTTTTGGAAACCAAATTAGAATCACCTGTCATATGAAAATGAATGTATTGTCCATCACAATCATAGTGCTCCTTTGGGCACTTATTACTGTCTGATCTTTCTGAGTAGTTTGGACCCAGATAGTAATTTAAATGCCTTGGCAGCAACATTCAGAAAAAGAACACCTGCTCTGTAGGTATTTACTTAGGTTCCCCACTTTGCCTGCTAACCATTTCCACTAATGGCAGCATGTTCTTCATCAATGCTGTTGAGAAAGATGCAGAACCTGCATTTGGCACTAATGGCACATATTAAAATATTGGCTATAAAACTAGAACATTTAAGGAAAGCTCAGTGTTTCTAATTTTCACAAAGCCATTCCTCACACATTGAAAAGGAAAGGAATATTGACTTGCCACACAAAGTTTGGAAAGCTGCCTTACTTAGAAAGAATCTTAGTTTGTATTCATTCATTTGGCACCTAACCTTGTATTTTCAGGTAGGAACATAAAATTTATTTTGTGCAAGCTATCCAAGGAGGCATGTCTTGCTAAATAAAACTATGCATCTGGTCCTTTCCCCCACCACCACCACCAAGATCTTTAGGGAAAGGGTAAAAAATTAATTACAATTGTTAAGAATTAAGGTATAAGTAGGCTGGTGACTTTAGTAGCTACTGATGCCCTTTTGTAAATAATGTGCTCCCAAAGATTATGTAGAATGTTTTCAGCTGTTATTTTGGTGACAGGAGCAGATCTGTGGGGGAGCTGTGGAGCAATAGAACAGGCATTGGCTGCTTCTTGCTGTCAATGAACAGGACTGGCAAGTGAGTGGCAGTGGCTACCCCTTGCTGCAGTTATCATTCACTCATCCGTGCAGGGAGCAAGTAAACAGGAAAAACTACTCCTGCTGTCTTTTTACTGTGAAAGATTGAGATCTCCCCCCATTTTGCCTAAAGCCCAGAAGAACTGACTGGTGGCAATGGCAATGGTGATGGCAATGGCAGTTGCTGCTGTGTGTAGAGTAGCTCCTCAGTTGTTGTCCAAAGATGTAGACTTACAATTCCCAACATGTGTTTTAATGATTTTGCAAAGGACTTGCCAACTGTAAGGTACTGTGCAGTGATCTGGCTGTTCTTAGAGAATCATTACAAAAGATACTTGAATAGTTCCTCTCTTCTAGCCCTTCTCCCTACTCCAGATTTGCTTTCCCAAATGTTCAGTTGAAAAAAACTGTATGAGAGAATTGGTCTCATTTTAAAACTACTGTCCTTTTGACAAATATTTACATATCTCTTTCTCTTTCTCCCTCTCTTCTCTCCCCCCCCCCTCTCTCTCTCTCTTTGAGATGTAGGAGTGGGGCTCCTTTTTCCAGGGCAGCAATATCTGGCAATTTTGCTAACACGTGTGTGTTAGCAAAATTGCCAGATTTTGCTGCCCTGGGGGAAAAAAGCCCTACTCCTACTCTTGCAATTAGAATAGAATAGCTTGGAAGGAAACGTTAATTACCCTTACAGTTAGAATGGTGGTAAAGATTCAGTTGCCAGTAATTATGGACCATTTTTGAGCATATGTGTAAATGTATATGCATAATAAACTTAATACCTCCTTACACTGATGGTAGGCTGTTGAGGATGGCTTTTCCTTCATAAGCAAGGTGACCATTTTGTCATCTCTGGAGCTCTGCCTCTTCAAATAAATCTCCTCAGGTATCATGAATAGTTTTTATGTGGAGTGCTAACTGCCTAAATCTGAGAGCAAAGTGGAAATCTGTTAGATTCTTTATTTTTCCTCCCTGCTCTAGAAAGAACTTATTTTAAGGAAGAATATGATTGCTAATTCTGTATATGCCTCATCACTTACCATGTGTATTCATCATTACCTTCACCTTGCAGTTCATCACTATGTAGACCAGTTTCTGATCCACTGGCAGCTCACCCACGTCCTGGTCTAGAAGCTGGACCTCCTCTTTCTTCTTCTCTCCTTCCCTCTCCCTCAGTTAAAGATTTTGTAAGGAGCAATGTATTATAATGACAGAACACTTGACTTTGAGCTATCAAGAACAAACAAGTAAACAGTAACAGGGCAATTTTCATTACAGCTACAGTGAATTTTTGTGTCACTTCTGATTAACATTCTCTCTTTTGCTAGTGAATTATATCTACAAACATATGGCAGTGGCAGGTCTGTTTCGCAAAGAGCTTTTATTTGCAAGCTTGTTATTGCAAAAGTGTCACTAGTACATGACCCAGAAGTAATGGACTGTTCTATAATCTCCTTGTCCTGGAATAGCTTGAAAGGCAAAAGGACAGTCACACTGTTCATAATGTTTAAAAAAAGGAGGAGGAGGAGTGAATGAATGGAGACAAGGGCTCAGTGTGCTTCGTCTTATTTCCCCCTCCCCCCAAAGAAAAGGAAGAAGAAAAAAGAAATGTCATTGGAGGTTTAGTTCACTGCATTGGTAGCATAAATATCACATAGTTTTTGATACCCAAATGGTTAATGAGGTTAAGAAAATGTTATTTATTTAAATTCATGTTATAATTTCTTTGATCCATAAGAAAACATTTTGGAGAAACAAGGTGATGTAAAATTACTATTTAAAGACAGGATTTTAAGACCATCTTGATGGGCAAAGATAACATCCCTTGTTTTTCTTAACACTGTAGCTTCATGATTCATTTTTTCAAAGCACATCAGGATTCATACTGATTTGATTAATATATTCAGCTATGGCACAGTGTTTGATAAAACAAGATGATAAATGTCACTAGCAAGATAAGAAAATGGTCCGGCATATTAAGTGCATTACTCCTTAGGGAGAAAATAGGATAATAGAAATGTATCTGCTAGGTTAATGCAAATTAGGCTGTTTTACAAAATCATTTTAGCATTGAAAGCACTGGCATATTATCTCTTAATTTGTCCCTATTCTGTTTTAAATATGTCTGTTATGGTTATGCATATCAAATATCTAAAAAAAACTCTGGTTCTCTTAATACAGACAGACCTCTTTGTTGGCTTTCTTGATAAGATTCTGCCTACTACCTATTACATAGGCAGCATTGCTTAAACCTTTATGAAGCAGGAGTTTCCTTGGCTATCTGGAAAGTATATTCCCCCTTTGGTATACTTCGATTGCAACCTTTTTACTAAGTGTGTTTATAAAAATCCAGATTGTACTAGCAGGGTGTAAATGGTTTAAAGAAATACTATCAGTGGGATATATTGACAGGAACTGAGACATAAACAGACTGCCTTTTCAACATTTTTTATTATTCCAAAGCTTGGAAATCTGAAACTACAACATTTGCAACCTCATTTATTCTTTTGGCTAGTAGACATATATCCTAGACTAATCCAGCTCTTTAAAAAAAGTTTTGTGTCCAAGATTTATTCATAATTTCATTTAGCTGATTTTTTTCAACCCATCTCACTTTACTTGCGGAACTTGAGTCCTTATTCTAGGAATCCCAGAATATCCAACTCCAGGGCTACAACATATATTTTGAAAGAGGAGTGTACTGTGATACATGTCAACAATCTTTAAAAGTACTAACAGTATAAGGATGAGTAGTATTTTTATTTCTGTTTACACACAGTTTAACTCTACTATGGTTTGAACCTGACTGACCTAATCCATTGGCATTGGCAACCCATGAAGAAATGTGTTTCTATCCTTTGGGTGAAGGCATGTTATTTCTGGACATTGCACAAATGATGTATGGATCAGAACTGTGTTGTCAAATAGAAAGCTTGAACATAGCCATTTTCACTGGAAATATTAAGACTGCATGTGACTATTACATTCCCTTTTCCTTGGCAATTTAATTTAGCCAAAAATAGGAAATAGCTCAAAGGGTTTAACACACACACACACACACACACTGAGTTTGCTGAAATAAAGAAATTGTCTTCTTTCAAGGGCCTTACTGGTGCCTCTCTTCTCCATGTCCTGGGAACCTCCAGAAACTGGAGAACGCCTTCCGAGCAATGTCTGCAGTTGCACACTGGGCAGCTGGAAGTGTGTATTGACATTCTTCTCTAATGTGATGAGCAAAGGCTTGATGTCCTATTTGCCTCATGGTAGTGGCTTCCAAAGATGGCTGGTACCATCAATTTGTATTCTTGAATAAAATATCTTCTGTTTTCTGGTAAATATTTTGTACAGTGTTTGTTGTGTGCCATGTATCAAAGAAGCAACCTTGTTACATGATGGATTGGCAATTTGGTACTGATGCAGGGAAACACAGATTCAATTACTATAGAGTGAAATCAGATTAGGGGAATTACAGTGATGTGACACTTTCTTTTCTGTAACTTTTATAAAATTAAAGAATCTTCTAGCTGTACACACGGGGTGTGTGAAACTTTTTTTACTCCTTCAGTGCAGGGATAAATCTTTACCCTGTCTGGAAACACAGTGAATGTTAAGAGTTAACCTTCTCATGGTACACTGCATATTTATACTGTACCTTTATTAATGCTGACATTGCAGTAGTGTATATACACATTTAAAAATCTATAGCAAAGCACAACCAGGTTCTTTTTGAACAGTTAAATAAGGGTTTTATAATCAAAGCATCATGCTTTCCTGAAAGTCAGAAATGTGTTGTATAGAACTCCTTGTACTAAACACACACACACAACAAAAACAAGAACAAACTTCTGGTTACTTTTCTGCTTTTAAAAATAAAATTGGTTCTGAAAATGCCTTGCCTTAAAATACAAACTGTCATTTTTCTCTTAACCTGGAGCTAAACTGAAGCCCACAGAACAGTTAATATTCTTGAATGTATTATTATAGGAATGCTTTGGTGCATCCTTTCAAGGCTTTCTAAAGAATTCTTAGTACTGGTAGTCATTTAGCATCAAATCATATTAAAATCATTCACCCCTTCTACCATTGTGCCTTTTTAACCTTCAAAATGGCTAGCCATGCTAAGGCACATTAAGTATGTGAGCCAGGAAGACTGGAGTGAAAGAACCTGCAGCTACTTGCTCAGGAGATAACATTTGCAAGAAACTTAGCAAATACTCATAGTTTGATGCTTTGTATTTGCTTCATCCATTTCATCTCATATGGTTTCTTTTTTTCCCCAGACTACATATTATTTAGTTGATAGTAGATGCAATACAAAGAAATTAACATGATTGTTCCAAAAGAAAACATGTGCTGTATAGACTATAGCAAAACCTTTGATTGCATAGATCACAAAAAGCTATGGAATTCTCCTAAAGAAATTGGAGGGCCATATGATAGTCCTGATGAGAAGTCTTTACTTAGGACAAGAGGCTACTCAGAACAGAACACATAGAAACAAAATGGTTCCCAATTGGAAAGGTGTCAGACGAGGCTGCTTCTTTTCACCCTATCTGTTCAACTTGTATGCAGAAAATATCATACAAAGAGCAGGCTTGGACACACAAGGAGTGAAGATAGGAGGAAGAAAGTTCAACAACCTAAGATATAGGAGGAAGAAATTTCAACAACCTAAGATATGTAGATGACCCCATACTACTAGCAGAAAACATCAAGAGAGAGAGAGAGCACAGACAGAGAAGTGCATTTTTGGAATGTGAGTGCCTACACTTAATGGATAAATTCTCCTTTTCCACCTTTTTTTATACTTTACTTTTTATTTTTATAAATCATATATTTAAAAATCCGTTAAAAAAATTAAAAACGAGAAAGCACTAGAAAATCATACCAAGAACACTTAGCTTTCCATTAGTACCCATTAAATGTAGGAATTCACATTCCAAAAATGCACTTCTCTTTGTCTGTGCTCTCTCTCTCTCAGTCTCTCTCTCACACACACACTGCATCTTTTTGATCAGTGATAAAATATGCAACCTTAGCTGTGTTGACTACCTCTTCTTTTGTGTCAGGTAAAAAAAAAGCTCCCCCCAAAACAGGTCTGAACAATGAATTTTATACACTCAGCAGAATCTCTGCCCCACAGCCTTTGCTTTAACACCTGCTTCTAAGATAGAGTATATCTTCCTTAGTAATAGAGTGTCAGCTCTTCTACCATGGCACTCTGCTATTTTTGCCTCTGGAAAGGCTGATGCAGAGAGCCTGGTCATGGTCTTCCACCACAGCCTTTTAATTGCATGCATGCATCCAGACAGCAAGCTGCACTTTCTTCTCTGTATGCCGTCGATAACTTATCAGGAAGTAAAGACACAAGGCAATAAACAGAAGAATACAAAAGAGTTGAGGGAATGAATTATATTTGGAATGAGGAGCCATATGAAGACGAACCCCAAATTCTAAGAA
>CM034703.1:224464479-224481334 GCA_020142125.1 Phrynosoma platyrhinos
TAGGACAATAGCACTAATCTCACATGCAAGCAAAATAATGCTCAAAATACTGCAGTATAGATTCCAACCATACATGGAGAGAGAAATTCCAGAGTTGCAAGCAGGATTCAGAAAAGGAAGGGGCACTAGAGACCACATTGCAAATATATGATGGCTTATGGAGCACACCAAAGAATTCCAAAAAAGAATATGTGTTTTGTAGACTACAGCAAAGCATGTGATTGTATAGATCACAAAAAGCTATGGAATGCACTCCAAGACATGGGGGTGCTAATGAGGAATCTGTACCCTGATAATCCTAATGAGGAATCTGTACCAAGGACAAGAGGCCACCCTCAGAACAGAATTTGGGGAAACAGAGTGATTCCCAATAGGCAAAGGAGTCAGGCAAGGCTGCATCCTATCACCCTACCTGTTTAACTTATATGCTGAAAACATCATAAGAAAAGGAGAATTAGAATCAGAAAAAGGAGGAGTTAAGATAGGAGGAAACAACATTAGCAACCTAAGATATGCAGATGACACCATATTATTAGCAAAAGACATTTATGAATTGAAACAGTTAATAAGGAAGGTCAAAGTGCAAAGACAGGTCTGATGCTGAAAATAAAGAAAACAAAAATAATGACCACACAAGAAACACACAAATTCAATTTAGACAATGAGAAAATTGAAATAAAGAATTCCCATATCTAGGATCAAACATTGACCAGAATGGAGACTGCAGTCAAGAAATAAGATGACTAGGAATGGGAAGGGCAGCTATGAAAGAACTGGAAAAGATACTGAAGAGCAAAGACACACAACTGATCACTAAAGTCAGAATCATCCAGGCCCAATTACCATGTATGGATGGATGTGAGAGCTGGACAGTCAAGAAAGAAGATAGTAAGAAAATCAACTCATTTGAAATGTGGTGCAGGAGAAGAGTGCTGAGGATTCCACGGACAGCCAAAAGGACAAACAAATGGGTTCTTGAACAGAGCAGACCAGGGCTCTCCTTGGAAGCAAAGATGATCAAGCTGAGACTATTGTACTTTGGCCACATCATGAGAAGGCATAGATCATTAGAAAAAACAATAATGGCAGGAAAGGTAGAGGGTAGAAGAGAGAGACCACAAACCAGATGGATAGATTCAATCGGAGGTTACGGACAAGGGCTTGCAGGATCAGTGCAAGTCAGTGGAAGATAGGGATTCTTGGAGATGTCTCATCCACAGGGTCACCATGAGTCGGAACTGACTCAAGGACAGCTAACAACCCATGTGATCCTGATGCTTCTATTCAAAATATGAACTTTCTGATCACAGTGGACCACTGAGGAAGAGCTCTCTTCTACATATACATACACATATTATGGGTTAACTAATATTGGCACTTTAATGCCATTTCTTCCATCAAATGACATTCCCACTTCTCTGTGCCATTTGCATACCACCCAGGTCTCTTCCTGCCACTAATTTCCACTGTGCATTTCACCATCTCTGTATGTTTGTTTCATCTGAATATGATTCCAAATAATTCCACCTGCTTTTTAATGAACTGCATGTTCAAGTGTCTCAGACTTTGGATGACTATATCTGTGGTGTTCCCTGAAACCCTTACTATGGTGTAACATGGCATTTGGTTAAACTCTGATGTGTTTCACTTGGGTAGTCATGTCTTTGTTTAAATATGTGTAACAAGGAGATGTGAGAGGTAGCATTCTAAGAACACAGAACAAGTTCAATAATACTTTGATGCATTAGTAACTTGTGCATTAGTTATTTGTATATAGAAGTAAAATGTATCATTAAATGTCTGATCTGTTCTTTGTATTGTTTACCAAATAGACAAAGACAGAAAGCTCAGCTAGATCTTCTGTTACTTTCTCAAAAAACAAACAACCTATAATTTTAAAAGAAAATGTTAATAGTTATGTAACCCAGCCCAGTCACTGGTCTCTTGGGATATCTTTGAATAGTTTCAGGTGGCTAGGTTTTTTAAAAATCAAAATCCTCTTTATTGTTTCTTTTTCCCTTTTGTGTTTTAACTTTCTGGGTATGAGAGGGATGCTGCTGTTTTCTTCCACATATAATTAATCTTCAGTGAAATCAACCTCATCCTCTTCCTCTCCAGGTTCATCCTCAACTTCATCCTCAGCTTCATCCTCAGCTTGAGCCTTAGCCATCTGCCTCTTCAACTTCTCTTTTGCCTTTCTCTGTTGTCTGTCAATGCAGAAGATTGTAAACATCCTGAACTCCTTGTAGTTCAGTTGCTAAAAAGAGAGGAGAGAAATAGAATAGCAATTTAGTGAAATATGGATAGTTGGTTTATGAAATGATCTGTCAGAGCTTAGCTTCCACCCTTCAAACATCATCACTCTTTCCATTATCCTTCTTTCCACCCTCCTTGGTGCCAGCACTCCTGAAACTCCAGCCAAGGTCATGAGGGGGTTGCAGACTGCCAGAAATAGTGCAAATTGAGTCCACTTTTAGGGTTAGGGTTAGTGCCAGGGAATCATGGGAATGTTTTTTTTTCTGAGACATTGAGCCTCTCTGTCAGAGATCTCTGGTGCCACAATAAAATACAGTTCCCATGATTCCCTAGCACTAACCCTAACCCTAAAAGTGGACTCAATTTGCACTATTTCTGGCAGTCTGCAACCCCCCATGGTCACTAAAATATAAATGATATACATATGTTACTTAAGAAGCCAGTTGTCTATATGTAGGATAAGTTAGCCACATGCAGTTGTAGTTGGAGATGTATCAGTACTCCTGAATCATCCATCATCTGCAGTGGTAATCAGATTTCTTCCAGAAGGGAAATGTATCCTTTGCACCCAGAAACAATGTTGAGTGGGTGAGATCAGGGAGTTGAATTAGCATTTTATATTTCCTATATTAATCACTACACATTGGCAGATCTTAGAAGGACAGTGAATTTCTTCCACATTCTGCTGACCAACTCCATCCCTCAGTTGAAAGTATGGGCAGAACAGCTGGCTCTTATCCTCAAGCCTCAGAAGCAATCTGATCCAAGTCCCAAGGGTGGAACAATTTTACTACATTTGCAGATTGTGTGCATGGATAGCCATAGAGTCCTGTGACAAAAAAAATGAAAGGTAGTGAAACAAATGCATTCTAGTTTAAATGTTCATAGATAATATGACCAACTGTATCAAATGAACCAGTTGGATTTCATTTGTATATTCCTTCATCACCTACTAAACTTAATCCTGATTTTTTAATAAACAACGTGTTCAAGGTTGCCTGCCTTGCATGTATATGGTGGCTGGCTTGCTGTCTGGGGAGAAGAGCCTCCACTTCCATGGGACACTAACACCATTTGTTAAAAGATAGAGTAGGGACCAGGAATCTCAAGATGTTGCACAGTGTTCACATCAACATTAACAAATCATGCCAGAGAGACAGAATCATAGAGTTAGAAGAGAGACCAAAGTTCATCTGGTCCAGCTCCCTGCCATCACATGCTGTAGTTTCCAATTTCCAACATTAGGAGGAACTTCCTGACAGTAAGGGCTGTTCGACAGTGAAACACACTCCCTCGGAGTGTGGTGGAGTCTCCTTCCTTGGAGGTCTTTAAGCAGAGGCTGGATGGCCATCTGTTGGGGATGCTTTGATTGGGAGTTCCTGCATGGCAGCGGGTTGGACTGGATGGCCCTTGTGGTCTCTTCCAACTCTATGATTCTATGAATTATGGTTATAAAATAGGTGTGGGGATTTTATATTTGGTTAAATGGCTAAATTCCAATTTGGGAAAGGTCTCAGGGGTTGCACAGGGTAGGGCTAAAACTGAAGTGAGTGGGCTATCTCATAACTATGTCTGACCTTGTTTTCCGCTAGTTATTTTAATTTACTTGTCATTTATTGTAGCTTGTTATTTTTAAGTATGTTTTAAATTTTTATTGTTTAATTGTATTTTAGGGGGGCTATTGGGGGACAGGATTGTTTGTTTTATCGTGTAAGCTGCCCCGGTTGTATTTTACAGTGAGGCAGGATACAAATTATTATTATTATTATTATTATTATTATTATTTTCTCTGAAGATGCTAGCCATAGATGCTGGCGAAACGTCAGAAAGAAACTCTTCTAGAACATGGCCACACAGCCCGAAAAAACCCACAAAAAACCTATTATTATTATTATTATTATTATTATTATTATTATTATTAACTAAAAAAGTAAATGTGGATATTTTCTCACTGTGTATTTGCACAGCTTAATTCCGTTAATGTTTACTCAGAAATAAATCCAAGTGTTACAGTAGTACCCTAGTCTGCAAGCCAGAGCTCACTTCCATGCAAAGAACTGCCAAGGGTTTTAACAGCCTTTCTGATCACTGATCTTCAAACTGCTGTCAAGGGTACCTCCCCATCTTCACCCCCAGTTAGAAAGGATGGTGTGACTTCTTAGGATGTAGATGAGTCATACATAAACAAGAATAGGAATGCGTAACACACTTTTCTCTATAGGAAACACAACCCCATTCTCAGATGGGTCTTTTTCAGGCTGATGAAAGCCAAACACATTATTCAGATGAGACAGTAAGGTAGAGTGGACCCAGGGCCTCCTCCCACCATCTTTGGTTACCTCATCACCAGAGATGTCAAAATCCTTGAATATCTGGCTTAGTTCGCCTTTCTTAATATTGAAGAGGAAACGAGTGGCTTGGAACTCTGCAGGGCCCACTGTGTGACCTCCATCAATGTCCAGCAATTCAAAAACAGCATGAGAATGACGATACATGAACTGCTTTTCAAGGTGATTCTGGTCCAAGAAATGAAGTTAAAAGAAGAAAGAAATTAGTTTTTTCTGCTGATCTCAATTCCTGGTTTTCCAGTAAAAATAAAATAAGCACTGACAAAAGATGTTCCTCTGATTTGATTTGATTTTAACTGATGGTGGTGGTGATGAGGATGTAGAATAGATGTTTTCAGTGTCCCATATATATACATTCCAGTCACCTAGTGGTTTTTCATGGTTGAGTGGGGATTTGAGCTGTAGCCTCCAGAGTCATACTCTAGCACTCAAACCACTACACCACAGCAGTGTAAACATTTTATCAAAATGCTGTAACATAAGAAACTTCACCAACAAGCACCGGTGTCTGAACTCTGCACCAAGGGAGCGCCCTGATGCTGCCTGCCATGCAGTGGGGCGCACAGCATGACAGCGGCATCGGGGCGGAGTTGGGGCGGCCGGCATGTGGTCACCATGCCCCGACTCCACCCCCAGGATGGCCCTTTTGGCCAGTCTGTATTGCCCCTTAGTCTCCTTACTCAGAAAAGGGAACTGGTAAATTGTTACAACTTTTAGAGAATCTGGAAATAATTACAGTGGGGTCAGGCCTTGTTCCTTAGTCAAACCCTGCCTTGAAATTGAAATCCCTCTCCCCCACACTGACCACTTGAGCTCCTCTGCTTTCTTTAGTTGTATCAGTCATATGGGGACGTTAATGTGCTGGTTATCCAGTCTAGTAACTTCCCAACTCAAAATACTGGATTGGCAAATTTCCAGCAATGCAAAGCCAAAGTAGATAAGAGGTTAGTAGCATTGAGTGGTATTCTGTTTTATTTTGTTTTTATAAATAGCTTGCATGCACTTTAGAACTTTCCCCCTCTGTTTACCATTGATACCTTCAGTACTGTGAACCATTTGTAAATGCATGTTATTGCTTGTGTAAGCTCAAGGACACATACATGTGCCTGAATAATCTACAACACTACAGGCTTCCAGAACAGTTAGAGAGACTGGGAAAGACCATACACCACAAAAGGAGTGGCAGGTGAGGAAAGGCAAGGATTTTGCATTCAAAGGACATCCTCATAACCAGTCTTTTCAAATCTCGTCCTGTCTTTGTGCTGAAATCCTATTCAGCAGGCTTGTCCAACCTGGTACCCATCGCATGTGTAAAATTACAGCTTTCATCATCCCCATACAGCATAACCACTGGCTGTGCTGGCAGAGGATGATTGCTGTTCTAACTCAACACATCTGGAGAGCAACAGGTTGGGGTTGAGCTGCTGCCCAAGGCCTGGAGACAATGAAAGAACTTAAGACTCACACCAGACAAGGCATGTCTACTTCAGATTACCAATATCATCTTTTAAAAAGGATAGTTGAATTCAGGGGTGTGTGAGGAGTGCAGGCCACACCAGATGACACCCTAAAGGAGGGTGATACCATTGCTTCCGGAACATCTTTTGGTAGAAGCAGGCTGTGGCATTTGCTTGCATTCCTTTAAAATGCTGAAGAGATGGAGTGAGTGAGGTGAGGCTCAGTGGGAGGAAAAAGGAGAGGCCCCAGGTGTTTTGTTTTTGTTTGTTTTTTAAATTTAAATTAAATTTGTTTAAAATTTTAAAAATTAAAATTAAAAAAATTCTTTAAAATTTTATTTAAAAACATCAACTCTTACCAAATGTCCATATGAAACTGTGTACATATAAATACATTTAGGCTTTGCAAATAATATTGTAATTTAAAGATATAATTTTAATTTTGCTAGATGTCTGATGTCACAACAATTACCATTACATTCAGTGATATATGGGAATAATGATTTATGAGTAACATTCGTACAAAAACCTTACTAAGGATTCTGTATAGTGTTGTAAGGGGGTAGGTCAATGGGGCATGTGGGTCGCATCATGAGTTACCACACCAGGAGATGCCAACCATAGTGACGCCACTGTTTGGGTTCCTCCAAATCAGTAGGTTCCTGATAGTGAAACTTGCTCAAAGTAACATGTATCATTTATATGGTTTCACTTTAATTCCAAGCATTTGTTTTTGGTTTTAGTTTGAAGTAGACTGGTTCTGTTGCTATTGACAAGTTTGCAAAGTAGAGATTTCAGTAAAAGCAATTGTACCTGACACTATTACATGAAATCAGATGCAGAAATGTCAATGTGGCAGAACACTTTCTTGTTTTTCTTTCACAATCCTTTGCCTAAAGTTAATGGGCAGGTTTAGACATGATATTCCTGACTTTACCAATCATAGTTGGAAATAAGTGTGGAAATCAAGGTCTCATCCTGATTGCAATGAAGAATTTCTAGTATAGTGTCAGTTGGTTTGCTAAGTAAGATCTTAAGCCAGAATCTGGTCCTGCTGAGGGAGCCGATATAAAACCAAAGTTACCTATTACAGTTCCCAGAAGAATTCTCTGGTTTAAACAAAACAGGATCTCTGTGCTGGAGCATGAGGTGTGTACTAGGTAAGTAGAAGGAGGGCTAAATATGCAAGCCTGACATTTGTTACTGGTTTCATAAATCATGGTTTACAAAGATCTGAATATACATCAGAACCTTCCCATTATGAAGAACCAGATTTATTTTCTTGGTGGGCATTTGTATTCTCTCTACCTGCGGGTAAATCCCTCCATATTCCATTTAATATCTCAAATCAAACTGGACAAACATTAAGTTAAATATAGCTTAGAATATAGGGTTGTAGCCAATGTTGGCTGTCTGCCAGTGGAATGAAAATAACTGATGGAATGGATTCTTCCTTCTCTTGAGCACTCCCTAAATCTGCTTTTGAAAGTTAGGAAGATAACCTCTGAAGCAGGTCTGATAGGTTGCCAGATTGAAAACTAGTGACAGTCATTGTATCTTTAATTTTTGTGCAGAAGGAATTTCAGCAGATGCTGCCTGGCTGTCTCACAAGCAATGCCTGCTGAAGTTTCTTGTTGTTATTAACTGCTCTTGAGTTGATCTCTACACATAGTGACCTTGTGGATGAGACATCTCCAAGACCCCCTGTCTTCCACTGCTCTGCTTAAATCTTGCAGATACATGCTTGTAGCCTCCCCTAATTTAGTCTATCCATCTGGCATGTGGTCTTCCTCTCTTTCTACTACCTTCTCCCTTACTGTCTTTTCCAATGAGTCTTCCCCTGATGTAGCCAAAATACAGTAGCCTCAATTTGATAATTTTGACTTCTAGGGATATTTCAGGCTTGATCTAATAAAGGTGCCATTTGTTTGTCTTCTTGACTGTCCACAGTATTCTTTGGCACTTTTCTCCAGCATCACATGTCATATTAGTTTCTTTTTTTATCAGTTTCCTTCACTATCCAGCTTTTGCATCCGTACATGGTGATGTGGAATATCATGGCTTGGATGAGTCTAACTTTAGTGCTCAATTGTACATCTCTGTAGTTTTAAATCTTGCCTAGTTCTTTCATTGCTGCCCTTCCCATTCCTAGTATTCTTCTTATCTCTTGACTACAGTCTCCATTCTGTGCAATGTTTGATCCAAGGTATGAGAATTCTTTAACTATTTCCTCATTGTCTAGGTGAAATTAGGCAGGTCCTTTGGGGACATTATTTTGTTTTCTTTATGTGCAGCAGCAAGTCTGCCTTTGCACTTTCTTTCTTGACCTTCCTGAGTAACTGTACCAAGACAATGTTTTCTGCTAGTAATATGGTGTCATCCACATATCTTAAATTGTTGATGTTATCTATAACTGTTAAAGATACAGAAGGCCTCTCCAGTTTACAGTCTAGCAACTGTAGTGTGTGCATAGAGCACAAGAAAGGGAGTAAGCCTTGTTGCATTCCCTGGAAGTTTGCTCATGGGATGTTCAGTACAACACACTACAAAACAGACTTTTTCTATATACGTACACACCTACAGAAACTATGTTAACTTGCCTCATGAGACATTATGATGCACACCAACATGTAAAATTCATCAAAGCTGACCTCTCCATTTCCATTCCAATCCAGCAAGTCAAACACCAGCATGATCTGAGCTTTGGTCAGGTTAGTTATATAATGAAGAAAATTGTAAAACTGCAGATCTGGAAAACAATGTTGGATTAAGCCTAGTTCAAAATATCTAATTAATATAATTCACTATTCATGTATATATGAAATATGTTCTAATTCATAGTACAGAGAGGAACACTGATTAACAGGCAGGCTGAATGATTATTAACAGAGGCAAGAGACACAAAATAATATATTGAAACAGATATCTTCCAATTATTTTTCGGAAAGGACCTCCTCTCTTATTATTTTTGTTCAACTCATATTGTTGAATAACACAATGGTTGTCACAGTGATAATAAATAGTTATGATGAAGCAGAAGAGCCAAATAGTTATGATGAAACAGAAGAGCCAAAATGTTGTCTCAAAATGCCTCCTTTACCCTGTCTCATCTGTTGTTGTTGTTGTTTTTAAAGTGTATATAGCATAAAATTCTGATCCAGTCTGGATTCGGCTATACTATAGCACTTATGAAGGAGACTGGGACTTGACTTTGCTTGACGTAGCACTAATGAATTTGCAGGAAGACCAGCAGTACTCAAATACTATATATACAATAAGGAGACACATATGAAAGCTTTGGGAATATAGAACAGACTTTCTCACCCCTCTACTTTTGGTACAGAAAATGCAAGAATTCAAGGAGATAAAGACTGCAATTATTATTGACAGTGAAGAGTTCCTATTGGTCAGATAAGGTGAAAGAGAGATGGTTTAAATTGCAAGATGGGAGCAGAGAGTCGAACTTTGTATTCATCAGTGCATTCCTCTCCAAAACTGCTTTTTGGAAAGTGAGAACACACCTGTTTTTTAAAAATATTTTCAGGGGATGGAAGCACAAGCAAGGGAAGGTTTCAGCTCTTTGGATGTCCTGCCTATACTGTACTTTAATTACTCAATCCTATTCTACTGCTTTAGATGGATTTAACATTAGACCTTGTTGTGCCTATGAGTGTGCTTTGACACCTATTTGAGGCCCTGAATAACAGATGCATGGGATAAACAAAGAAGTGTGTGCTGCCTTCATGCTTTGCTTATAAACTTCCTAGATAAACCTGGCTGCCCACCACTGAAAACAGTCACGCTAGATTGGATAATCGATATAGGAATAAAGTTAAGAAAGAAAGTTAAGACAGTTAAGAAAGAAAACGGGGGAAATCAATTCATTCGAGATGTGGTGCTGGAAAAGAGTGCTGAGGATTCCATGGACAGCCAAAAAGACAAACAGATGGGTTCTAGAGCAGATCAAGCCAAAAATCTCCATGGCAGCCAAGATGACAAAACTAAAGCTGTCGTACTTCAGACACATCATGTGAGGGCATGACTCACTGGAAAAAAAACAAAAAAACAGGAATGCTAGGAAAGGTGGAGAGAAGCAGAATGAGAGGAAAGCCACATGCTAGCAGGCTGGACTCTATTAAAGAGTCCACGAGTATGAATTTACAGGAACTTAGCAGAGCAGTGGAGGACAGGGAGTCTTGGAGATGTCTCATCCACAGGGTTGCCATGGGTTGAGATCAACTTGGGAGCAGTTAACAACAATAGGAATCAGTCCAGTAGGGCTGTCTTTAGATATTAAACTCTTCAATAATGCTATGGCTACCCAAAGTATCCTCCAGCATTCTCAGCTTCCTCATCCCATCCTGCTGCTTTCTCACATTTAAGAGTGAAAAACAAGACACATTCATTATGGATCTGACTAGCAGCAACAGAGAGATTATGTTGGAATTGTAGTTTGCACCTTTGCAGCCATACTTTAAATGCTCTATTGTACTTACTATTCAAAGCATTCTTATTATGAACATCAAGGAGAGAAAAGTAGGTTGTCAGGGCTCTAGCATTTCTAACAGATAATAAGCAATACATTCTATCTAAGCATAAGAAGTGCAGGAAACATTTTGGTTTCAGTTTCATCTTGCCACCAATGGATTCTGTTCACCAGTGGAACTCTGCTGTTACTCCAGGCGATGCCTGTGTCACAGTCATGGAGTTCCATCTTGGAACTGGAACAGTATGATAACAGGGAGGGAATGCAGGAGGCCTCTGGTGTTCAAAATGGGACTGCCATGATCCTTCTGCCATGGAGGATTTGGCATGAGACAGGGGTGGGAACCAGTGTGGTGTAATAGTGTGTACATTGGACTGTGACTCTGGAGACGAGGGGGGGTTGCAGACTGCCAGAAATAGTGCAAATTGAGTCCACTTTTAGGGTTAGGGTTAGTGCTACGGAATCATGGGAACTGGTTTTTTTCTGAGACATTGAGCCTTCTCTGTCAGAGAGCTCTGGTGCCACAATAAAATACAGTTCCCATGATTCCCTAGCACTAACCCTAACCCTAAAAGTGGACTCAATTTGCACTATTTCTGGCAGTCTGCAACCCCCCTAAGGTTCGAATACCGGCTTAGCCATGCAAACCCACTGGGTGACCTTGGGCAAGTAACACTGTCTCAGCCTAAGAGGATGGCAATAGCAAACCCGCTCTAAGAAACTTGCCAACAAAAACCCCATAATAAGGTCCCCTTAGGTCATCGTAAGTTTGAAACAACTTGAAAGCACACAACAACAACAACAACAATGGGGTGGGATAATACACAAAAGAAATGGGTAATTTATCAGTATTCTTACTATGTATAATATTAGTGAGATCCATCTCAAGAGATTTGTGATGTAATATCACCTAGAAATCAATCTCTAGAAATAAATACTGATCTGTGCATTCTACATCTCTTGGAGGGAGGACTTGGTTTTAATTCTTGAATGTTTCCTTCCATTATTCAAATATTTAGTCCAATTTACAGAGTTTCCTGATCCCTATATTAAGTATCAAACTTAATTTTTAAAAGGATTTTTTTTTCAGAATTCTACTGTGAATCTTCTGGATGCATGTTTGATCTCTTAAATGGGTGTGCATGTGTGAGTGGGGGACCTTAGGTCTTAAAGGTAAAGGTAGTCAGTCCCTTGACATGAATGTTCAGTTGCAACTGACTATAGGGGGTAGTGCTCATCTCCATTACTAAGCTGAAGAGCCAGCATTGTCCAAGGACTACTCCAGTGATCATGTGGCCAGCATGACTGCACCAAATGCTATTACCTTCAGGGCTGCCTTTTGGGCCTCAGCTAATTTCAAAAGCCCCCCCCCCCCCAACACACACACACACAGAGCTGAGCAAACAAGGGACTGCAACAGACTGCCAAAATAATCTAGCTTGAAACACTTTAACTGCCCTTGCTCAGTGCTAGGGAATTTTGGGAACTGTAGTTTGTTGTGGCACCAGAGCTCTCTGACAGAGAAGGCTAAATGTCTCACAAAACCCCAGTTCTCAGCATTCCATAGCATTGAGCCAGGGCAGTTAAAGTGGTCTCAAACTGGATTATTCTTGCAGTCTGTTTTGGCCCAAGGTTTGTGCAAGAGTAATCTGTCCCTTCATCATCAACCTGCAAGTTAGGAAGCGGATGGAAAGGAGAAGGATAGGGCAGAAACAAGAAAAAAGGGGCAAATGTACTTGCTTTGGCTTTGCATCCCTCCAATCCCAAATTACAAGCAGGGATGTCAAACATGCAACCTGTAGTGAGTTGGACCTTTGCTGTCAGGGAGAGTAGTTTTGAAATCTGCTAGCATCATGGCCAAAAGTTTACATTTGTCCAGTGCAGGTGGAAAGTTCATTGGTATTGGTGACCTTGTTTATACTTTTTGGATTAGCTTGGTGGTTTGAAGCTGGGGAAATGATATGAAGTAGGAATGGAGTTGGGGAGTAAATTTTCCTCTGTTGCTAATCCGCATGTGCAGTTTTAATTGCTATTAGCAGAGAGATGTATCATGCCTGCACACTTTGATTTTCTCTGCTTCTGCACTCTATAATCCTTGAGAGCCTATCTTCCATTAGCCTCAGCCTCAGGGGTGTGCACTTCAACCCAGGTGCCCCTTATAGACAGTGATGGAGAATATGATGTTGCTGGACATTTTCTGGGTAGAATTAGTTTGGTGCCTAATTCTACCATTGGCTGTGAAGACCTCATCTGCAAAAGGGCTGGAATGCTTCTTCGCTGTAGGTCATCTGTTGCATCATTTACCATCAATAAAGCTTATGCTAAAGCTGTAATGTGTGTCAGAGTTTGGCACTGAAACAACTATTTGGGAGGCCTAGAATTACACCTAGTTCCAACACAGAATAACCCACTCCCAAAAGTTCAATTAGTAAAGCTCAAAACAATTTGCTACATAAGACATGTAACACCAAATTATGCACTTCCAATCTCATTCCTCTAGATGTCCCTAGTATCTTGCATTTGTCCACCACATGTATAAGTAACAAAAATGCTCCACTGTACACATCTGGACGCACAGTATTGTTAGAAAGGAAGTAAACTGGTGTCCTCCAAATATTTTGGGCTACAACTCCCTTTCAGTGACCATGGTGGCTGGGGCTTACACTACTGTAGTTGTCATCCAAAATATCCAGAGGGCACCAGAGGTTGTCCACCCTATAGTCTATATGCAATATCATTCATGTGGCAAAATAAGATTTCTCTGCCTCATCTGATAAGAAGCTGATAGGAAGAAAATCAACTAATTTGAGATGTGGTGTTGGAGAAGAATACCACAGATACCGTGGAGTGCTATACAGACAAATAAATAGATCCTAAAACAAATCAAGCCTGTAAACCACAATGACTAAAGTGAAGCTGTTGTATTTTGGCCGTATCATGAAAAGACATGACTCACTAAAAAAATAATGCTTGGGAAGTCAGAAAGCAGTAGGAAAAGGGGAAGACTGCACTACATATGAATAGATTCAATCAAATGCTATGGTACTGCGTCTGCAAGACATCAACAGAGCTATGGAGTACAGGGTGTCTTGAAGATGTTGCCTTTATAAGGTTAGCCATAAGTCGGGACTGACTTGAAGGCAGTTAACCCAACACACACTGCAACATCGCAACCGCATGAGAAGCCAAAAGGCTACAGATCCCATTGTGACATCAGGACCGCTCAGCTAATGGCGTTAGCAGTGGAGGCAGCAGATGGGGGCCCTGTAAGAATTCAGGTCAAGAGCTGGTCCCTCATGTCACAATGAGGTTTGTGAACCAATGTGCCAGGTAAGAGAGACGCATGGTGCTGCCTATGGAGGCATTTGTGTCAAAAGAGGAAGACAGAGAGCCTCAGAAAACAGTAAAAGGAAGATGGAAAGACAAGGGGCAACACAAGGCCCCAGGAGAAAGAGATTTAACAAGTCACTATTGAGTATAGTTATGACATACCTTCTTGGCTGAATCCTTGGTGAACTCTTTCGGGGCACTAGGGGGACTCTGCTGATAGATACACATCCTTACCCCATGCTTCCTCTTCAGTACTTTTCAGTAAGCTTCAGTGTGCTAAGATGGAGTACAGTTAGCCCTCCATATCCACAGGCTTTTAATCCACAGATGCAAGCATCTACAGTTTAAAAATATTTGTTTAAATATATAAATTCCAAAAAACAAACCGTGATTTTGCTATTTTATATAAGCAACACCATTTTACTGTGCCATTGTATACAATGGGACTTGAACATCCATGGATTTTGGTATCCACAGGGGTCCTGGAATTAAACTTGAGCAGATACCAAAGGTCAGCTGTACACTTTGCCTTACTTGGGAGTAGGTAAAAAGGGGCTCTTCTATCCATATTTTAAATTATCTGGAGCCTGTTAAGTATGAATTGCTACTGCCAAGCCACTGAAAGTGTGAAACAGCAGCTCTTACCACACAAAGCAAAATCCAGTGCTTCAGGGGTACTTTGCCATTTAATTGCTCTTACATCATCCCAGAACTCGCTTTCTTGGTATAGATCAATGTGCACAACAAATTCACAGATTGTTATACACACTGGAGTATCTTCACCTAGTAATTCTGCTGACTGGCCACATCCTTGCCACTTGGTGAGAGACAGTCTCTCCTCTGGCGTTTTAACAATAAACTTCCAAAGTAAAGATTTAACTTTTTCCTTCCTGCCCAAAAGGACCCCTTCAGCACGTGAGTAATAAATAACAGTCATTGGAAAGAATGCATGAAATTCAAGAGCAGACTCTTCAAAGCCCCTTTGGGAATGAACTTGAAGCCCAAATGCATGTAGAATACACACCTTTCCTTGACTTGGCTCCTCTTCATCTTCTCATCTGAGACAATGCCAGGGATAAAGAGAAGTGCAATAACATTCAAAATTCACAAAATAGCCATACCTTTATTGGGCCAACCAAAATACATAAAGTATATGTTGCAGGTTTGTGAAGCTCCACTGGTTTCTTCATCAGGCAAAGGTGTGCTAAAAATCATAGGGGGGGGGGGGATAAAATTGAAGATGTTAGTCACAGCCCTGCATTTTGTCAAAATGGTGGTGGAGGTGGAGTATGGAGGGATATCTATGAAGGCCGACCACTCCTCCTCCTATTCAGGTGGTACTGGGAGACAAAGCATTTTAAAGCCCAGAAAATTTAAATTCCATTAGAATTTAAATTCCTACAATTTTCCTAATCCAAAAGCATGGAGACTTTTTGAGAGATGTTCTCTGCTTAATAAAGAGATTTGTGGCCTCACAAAGGACTGAGGCATCCTGGATTGTATATGAAGTACCTTTTTGTTTTGCTAATAGAATTTAAATTTCCTGGACTTTAAAATGCTTTGTCTCCCAGTACCACAAGGCCAGTGGGTGTGTGCCTGCCAGTATAGATATCCCTTCATACTCAGAACATCACCAGCATCTTAACAAAATGCAGGCTAACTTTGTAAAAACTTTTTCCCCCTCCTGTATGATTTTTAACGTCTTTGCTTGATGAAGAAGCCAGTGGAGCTTTGAAAGTTTACAGTGCATAGTTTATGCATTTTGGTTGATCCAATGAAGGCATCCCAATTTTGTGGATTTTAGATGTGATTGTACTGAACTATAAAAGCCAGTGTGCCATAGTGGTTTGAGTGTTGGAATATGACTCTGGAGATCAGAGATTGAGTCCCAGCTTCGTCACTGGGTGACCTTGGGTGAGTCACACTCTCTCAGCCTCAGGGGAAGGCAATGGCAAACCTCCTCTGAACAGGATGACCAGACGCCCTCCTTTTCCAGGACATGTCTTACATTTCAACCTTCTGTCCAGGAGGAATTCCAAAATGTCCTCCATACTGAGCATCACTAAGAAGCATGAACTTACTTTTGTGACAGTGTTTTTAGCTTTTATTTTGTAATGTCCTCCATTTTGTGATGCCTTCCCCTCCTTTGCTGTTAAGACAGCAGATCACCCTGCCTCTGAACAAACCCGGTGATCAGCTGTCCTCGCCACAAAGTAGGAGAAGGCACCGAAAAATGTAGGGCAGTCAAGACAAATGTAGAACATGACAAAACAAAAGGGCCTGTACAGACTGCCAGAAATAGTGCACATTAAATTGAGGCACTGCCCTGGCTCAGTGCTAGGGAATCATGGGAATTGTATTTTTTCCTGAGACATTGAGCCTTCTCTGTCAGAGAGCTCTGGTGCCACAATAAATTACAGTTCCCATGATTCCCTAGCACTGAGCCAGGGCAGTTAAAGTGGACTCAAGCTGCACTATTTCTGGCAGTCTGTACAGGCCCAAAAGTTACAAACAGAACTATAAATGTAAATTCCTGCTTCTTAGCCCTGCTCAAAATAAAGGACATGCAAGAAAAAAGGGGAGGAGGTGACCAAACAAAAGCTAAAAACACCCACATATGAATTCCCTCTTAGCCATTCTCAAAATGGAGGACGCGCAAGGGGAAAAACCAAACAAACGCAGGACAGGACCAAACAAAAAGCTCCAAACTCTCATAGAAATGTAGATCCTTTCTTCTTAGCCCCGCTCAAAATGGAGGACAATGCAAAGCAAACAAACAAAAAAACAACAACCAAAGAACAACGGAGGACGCTACCAAACGAAAACTAAAATAAATAAATAAATAAATAAATAAATAAATCAGCCCTATATAGATAATTAAATTCGTGCTTCTTTTAGTGATGCTCCCAATGAGGAAGGACCTTTGGGGACAGAAGGCTGAAATAAATGGAGGACGTGCCTGGCCTCCCCCCCCCCCC
>CM034703.1:224506109-224528742 GCA_020142125.1 Phrynosoma platyrhinos
CATATGTTAGACTTTCCAGTGTTTTCTCAAAAAGGAACAGCTGTGATTCATAATCCAGCCAGCCTTGGGCATCTTACATTTCTGGCGTATGGTCATTCACCTGCTGAGTTCTCAGTATGATTTTAGGTCTTTGAACTGGGGTAGGGGGAGAGATGTTCTTCTCCAAAACTGGTGCTGAACCATTAAAGGTACTTTTGCTGTCTAGAGGGGAGAGGAGGATTGAGAAAAGGAAAGACTTAATCTTGCAGTCTGAATGTCAGCATTTTTCCTGGCTGGCTGTTCACAATAGACATGAAGTGAAGAATGAGTTTCTGAATAAAGCACTCTTTTATTTTTAACAGTGGGGGAATGCTGGTATCAGACAAAAGCGTCCTTTGAAAAAAAAATAGCAAGAGGATGTTTAAGTTACCCCAAATGATACTGAAAGCAGTTTAATCATATTGGCTACCCTTTTCATTCCGTGTCTGTTTAAAACCCTTCAGGCACATATTGTCCCCATTTCATACCAAAACATTCTAGAAAGCTCTTAGATTGCAAAACATTTACAAGGAATAGATAGGTAAACTCTATTTGAAACCTCCACAAGTTGGAGAGAATCAATTAAAAAGCATTTCTGCTGTTCTGGAACTTGTTCTGGAACTTGTCACATTCATACCTGAAACAGATAGCAACTGTGATTTCTTCCTTAACATGGTGCTTGTATCTGCCATAGTGTGTTAGGTTGCCAGCACAGGACCAACAAAAAACTTCAGGGCTGCCCCTCTGCCTAGTTTCTTCAAAGTTGATAAGGTACCACTTTCAAGTCGTGTCTACTTAAAAACTCTTAAAGAAGAAAGACTCACAATAGATCTGATTCATTTCATAATTTTCCATTATGTGCTGCTCTCCAGGTAGGCTTGGGGCATGTAAAGAATGAGTTGCAGTCATTTCTTCCTATTGAGAAACTGCATGTCACTATATTTGCAAAACCGTTGTGATGAAGGTTAAACATGTTGTCTGCGCCAGCACTAGGTGACATGAACTTGAAGGAGGGGATCCATCATGGGGTGCATGTGAACAAATGCAGAGATATCATAAAAACTCTCCACTCAGATCTTTCCAATACACATGCTCTCTGGACAAATGCACATGTTGCTTATCATAATGACAGGACAAGGTTCCAATGAAACAAGAGAAGTTTCATATGCCATTAAATTGTTCTAACTAAAGGGCAGCTTTTGTGACAGGCAGTAAGGCTTTCTCTTTCAAGAAGCAACCAAGTCTATGAAAATCTATGCTATAATGTCTTTTGCTCAGTTAGTCTCCAAGGTCCTACAGGATCCTTTTGCATACTGATATTCTAGACCAATATGGTTGTGTCTCTGAATTCTTCCAAGACAGGTTCAGAATCTTGTTAGGGTACCACCTTGCTCCCTTTGTTGTGGACATCAAAATGCACTATGCATTCTGGTATGAATTTGAAGCAAATTTCAGACCCTGTGAAAGTACCGTTGCATGTGGCTGCATTTGAAACCTGTCCTGTGGCTCTGATGACCTCAGCAATTCAGCATCAAATCTACTCCCATTTTGGATAGCGCCCTTCTGGTTTTTGTTTGGTGGTTATGCTGGCAGAGGTAATTTATCACCTTACAAGAGATGAGGTTGACTGGAAATGAGCTACTCAAAGGCCCAACTGTCATCTGCGTAGTTTGTCACTGGGATGTTGGGCAAGGTATAAAGACAATAAATATCCCCCCCCCCCCGCAGATAGTGAGGGGCTCCCCCCCTTCCGCCATTCTCTCTCTGGTTTAAAATTCCAAGAGGTTCCAGTGAGAGCCTCTCAAACAAAAAGTGTTGTTAATTTAACTGAGGGAATGCATTTGTGGAACCAGTGTAAAAAGACTCTTGGCTTGATCTAGAATGAGTTAGGAGCTAAGTGATTTCAGTAAGACATGTGTGTTATGAATTTAGCATCAGTCCAGCACTGTGTTGCAGTGAAGACCACTAGTCACTTCTAGCTTCCCTAAGATTATCACTGCTGCTTGGCATATGTGCATATGGTCAGTTGTATGACTGCTACTAACGTAGTATCAAAGTGGCTCAGATACTTTATTTATAATAGGAGTATTAGAAAGTTATGGAGATCCCAGCCTTCTTGTATGAGATGATGTGTTCTAGAGATAACTGAAATTATTAATGCAATGGTCACATATGTGGCGCATCCAAAAGTTCAATACTATTCTCATATAAGTCAAATGATCTCTAATTATTCATTTGCCTTTTTCTCCCTGACCTTTTTTAGGGATGTATATTTTTTTTTCGGCTCCAGAAGCCTTGTGTTAGATACTAGGAAGTCATGAAAGAAGCATTTCTGTCATCCTGCAAGTCAGCAAAGTGTTCTAAATAAAAGGTTGTTTTCCTGAGTCATTGTTTCACTTCCTCTGAAATGAGAACAGCAAGCCTGTTCTGGCTATAGGCTCAAAATGCTGGTTGGTTCCATAGCAGTTTCTACTGGAAATGTGATTTTGTAACCCCCTCCAGTAGTATGCAGTGCATTATAATCTCTGTTGTAGCATTTTTTGTAGGGTGAAACAGGAAGAAACAATTTGGGCAGGGTCTGGGCTTCTTTCCCCCTTGTTCCCCCCTGTCCCCTCCCCCCAGTTCTTTTGGAATTTGGATTGCTGTGCTCTCTGAACACATGCCAAGAGCTGTCATTATAGTGTGGAAAAAGAAAAGCAGCCCAAAATGCAATTGTTCAGTACTGTTGACTAATGTCAGATGTGTGCCTGCAATTTCATAGATTTTCTTGCCCTAGAGCAGGGTTAGGCAACCTAAGGCCCCGGGGCCGGATGCGGCCCCCCGAGACCTTTGGACCGGCCCCAGGCCGGTCCTGCTGCCACTGCCGCTGCTGCCCCCACCACCACCACCGCCGCCCGCCATGATGATATTGATTATTGTTGTTATTACTTGTTCTTGGAGTTTTCTTGGCAAAATCTCCACAGGGGTTTTGCCATGGCTTTTCTGGGGTTGAGAGAGTGTGCATGCATTTTTTTAAAAAAAAAAAAATATATGGCGGAGCCCCTAAGAGGCCTATCCTATGTCTTACAAGTTAATGGTGTTTAGGAGTATCTATAAGAATATATTATTGTTCTTTAATTTCATTCAATTTTCATTTCTTTAATTTTCCTGGAGAGAACACCTGGGAAGTGCATGCGAAGCCCTAAGGCAGGGGTCAGCAACCTTTTTTGCTGACGGGCCGGGGGGAGGGGGGGAGATGGCATTGGGGGCCAGCACGTGCATCACCATTTTGAAAAAAACGGGGGCGCGCATCACCATTTTGAAAAAAATGGTGGGTGCCCCCCCACGTGTGCATGCGCACGGCGGCAGCCCCCCCAAGAGGGCTCCCTCCAAAAGGCCCAATGCCACCGAGGGTCTCCCCGGCGAGGCTTGCCTCGGCGGCGACGGGCCTCCTGGAGGCCCAGCGCCACCGAGGATCCCCCCGGGGAGGCTTGCCTCGGCAGCCACGGGCCTCCTGGAAGTCCAGCGCCATCGCGGGTCCCCCCAGGGAGGCTTCCCTCGGCGGCTACTGGCCTCCTCCGGGGTGCCATTTTGGCCACGCGTGTTGCGGCCGCCATTTTTCTTCCCAAAATGGCGGTCGTGAATCCACGCATGCGCAGGAGTATTGCGCATGCGCAAACGAGTCGCAGCCGCCATTTTGGAAAGAAAAATGGTGGCCGTGGTCAGCAGTAGCGGAGCGTGTGGGCGCGCGTGGGGTGGCGGGGGTCCGCAGGGGCCGGGTGGTGGGGGTGCGGGGGCCGGGTGCGGCCTGCGGACCATGGATTGCTGACCCCTGCCCTAAGGGCTGCTGAGAACACAGGTTGGGAACCTCTGTCATAAGCTATGCTGGCTTTCTGTCATCTTAGTTTTTTTTTTTTTAATTGTGAAGGAAAGTCACTGATGAAAGAACATTACTGTGTTTGCAGCAAGACCTATGTGTGATTCAGTATAGCTTCACTATGCCAGTGTGGTGTAATAGTTTAAGTCTTGGTCTAGGATTCTGGGAGACCAGGGTTTGAATCCTGGCTCAGCCATGGAAACCCACTGGGTGACCTTGGGCAGGTCACACTTTCTCAGCTTAAGAGGATGGCAATGGCAAACCCTCTCTGAAGAAACTTGCCAAGAAAACCCCATGATAGGGTCGCCATAAGTTGGAAACAACTTGAAGACACACAACAAACAACATGTTTCTGTCTTGTCTCCTCTGCCAGTATGTACTGTGTCAAATTCTGGGGGCCCAAGGTTATCCCATGAGTGTCATAGCTGAATGGGAACATGAATCTGGACCTCCCAAATCTTAGTCCAACACTCTGTGCCTTCAGATTGCCTCTCAATTTATGATGACCCAATGGATTTCACAGGGTTTTCTTAGGCAAGGAATATTCAGAGGTGGTTTTTCCTTCCTCTGAAATATAGCCCACAGCACCTGGCATTCCTTGGTGGTCTCCTATCCAATACTAACCAGAGCTGATCCTACTTCGCTTCAAAGATCAGACAGGATTGGGTGCCTTTATGATATTTAGGCCAATTCACTCTAACCACTAAAAAATACTGTCTCTCATTTGTGATTGCTAATTCACATATGTAGAATCAACACACCTCTGAGAAAACACATCTCTAGCAATAAACAAGACACAAAAGTTAAAGTGATAGAGGAGAAGGGATCCACTATTGTTAGCTCCTGTGTGTCTCCTTGACCTAGTAATTGCTCTTTTGGAGATTATTTCAAATTTGGATGGTGGTCTACATGCAATATTAAAGGCCTCTACATGAAAGGAACTTGAGCTTCACACATACACATAAACACACAGAACTGTTACCTCTGAAGTATGACTGGCTGCATCTGCGCTGCACAAATAATGCAGTTTGACACCATTTTAACTGCCATGGCTCAACATTATGGAATTCTGGGTGTTGTAATTTTGTGAGATATTTAGTCTCTGTCTAAGAGCTCTGGTGCCACAACAAATTACAAATTCCAGGATTCCATAGCATTGAGCCATGGCAGTTAAAGTGGTATCAAACTGCATTATATCTGTAGTGCAGATGCAGCCTGTGTATTGCTGTGCTGTGGATAACTCATGCTTAATCAAAGAAGAAACCTTTTTTAGTGGCTTTTGAAAACAAGCTGTGCAAACCACAGAAAGAAAGGCACCGCTCTTGCACAGTTCCTCACAAGTGAAACTTTGTCAATAGCTGTCAACTGCAGAGTATCAGCAGACAAACAGTGGGAGGGACACCTGGTTCATAGCAGTGGAATTTCCCTTAAGCAATTTTGTGGTAAAATTCCACACCCCCATCCACTGACTGATCATGCCTACTCTGGTCATTATTTTTACCTTATATATGAATAGTATTCTTCAAGTGTAGATCCTCATGCACACGAAAGGCATATGAAGGGAGGGCATGAAGCAGAATTGGAATTATTAATTTTTTGGGTGTTGGTGGTGGTGGTGATGAGTTAGAACCAGTGTTATATAGTGGTTTGAGCATTGGACTATGACTCTGGGGATCAGGGTTCAAATACCTGCTCAGCCATGGAAACCCACTAGGTGATCCTGGACAAATCACACACATTCACTCCCAGAAAACCCCATGAAAGGTTCACATTAGGGTCTCCATAAATTGGAAATGATTTGAAGGCACAGAGCAAGTTATTTGGGGGTGGGGGCTGTAGTTCATATAGAACTGCCCAACCAACAAGGCTAGAGGCTATGCAGGCTGTAGAGACATTCTGGCAGTCGTTGTCTAAAATATTGTATCTACTTGACTATAAGGCAACCTCATATTTAAGTTGAGGGTAGGTTTGGGGGCCATAGTTATGGATTTTCATATGACCCATGGATGAGTCATAGTTAAGGACATGTAACAAAGGATCTAAAGCAGGGGTCGGCAACCTGTGGCCTGCGGAGGCCTCAGGGCCGGCCTGTGGCCGGCCCCGCCGCCGCCCTGCGCACAAGCACGGGTGCCATTTTGGAAGGCACCATGGCCTTCCCTGGGCCTTGGGAAGGCCCCAGTGTGCCAGTGCGTGTACGCCGGGCAAATTCACCCTGCGAGGTGCGCTGGGGCCTTCCCTGGGCCCTGGTAAGACCCCAGCACGCGTAATGAGGATGTAAGAGCAATAAGCTTTTGTCTTGGGTGTAGTCCTAGGGAAGAATTTCACTATTTTCTGACTTTTCTAATTCTTCTGTGGTTTGCATTCCATTTGTCACTCTTTGTTTTAGAAAATATAAGTTACTGTACTCAACTAGGTAGAAAAGAAGGGGAAGAAGAGAAGATAAAGGTAAAGTGGAAGCAAGTTGAGGGTATGAGTAAGTAGAAGACGGTTTGAGTATGTGTGTAAAAGGGTGAATGGGAGGAATAAGAGGAGGAATAGGTAGAGAGGAAGGGAGTAAGGAGAGGGGATGGAAAGATGAGGGAAGAGGTAGGAGAATGAAGAAGATGGATGAAGAGGAATGAAGAGGGAAGAAAAAGGAAGAGGGATGTAAAGAAGAGAAAAAGGAGGAGAGGATTAAAAGAAGCAAGAGTAGGAGTAGGGAGTAGGGAAATGATTAGTTTTGGAAGAAAAACTGATGACTGAAAGAATTAGGATATGATGATATTAATGTAGGGTATAATGTATGTGTGATGTGATGATAGTGTGAAATAATAAGTATATGTTCTCAATTGTGTGTGTTTTAAATGTTTTATATTTTTATATGAGTGTAAAATGAATAAAAATATAATTAAAAAAAGAATGAAAATATAACTTTTGGTGATGGAAACACATAATCCTTCTTAAATGGAAAATGACTGAAACCTCTTCCTGAGGCAGCAACCATTAGCCACTATAAACTTACATTCACACTTTCTTTCTCTATTTTTTTTCTTTTCTGATTGAGCAGCCATTTTAGAATAGCCACTCCATTCTGCAGTAATTTGCATATGTGCCTTCAGGTCACCTATTGACTTTCATGGCATTTAGCATGTTGTACATTTGATGATTGAAAAGTAGTATAAAAGCTCTCCTTTCATTCATTTATATTGACTTTCTCTTAAAGATTTTTTTAAAAAAAAAATACAGTTGCTAACATTTGAATCCAAAATCTGTTGCAAAATGAACTTTGGATGAGTCTGTAGGAAGAGCAGACCAGCATAACGGAGTGTCAGGACAAACACACCAGATGGGGTGAAGCTTAATTCTTTAAAAAGTAACTTTTTCCCAGCTGTATTCTTTATGGTACTGTACTTTGCAGTAGAAGCAGAAGTTGGGACACATATTGCAGATGGAATGTGCAATTCTCACTATTAGAGAGGTGTTATCCTGCCACATAGCGCACACACACACACACACACACACAAAACCTGCTTCACCTACTTCTTCCGGAGTTGACAACTGGCCAAGGAGGGTGTATCATTTAAACTTGGGGTGCAAAATGAGGAATGTATCTGCTAGTGGTAAATTAGTTGGGAGGCCATCAATCTGTCACTTGGAACTGAAGTGTAGAGACCCTGGGCAAAAAATCCAACAAAGGCCACAGTTCTTCCAGAGGAAAGATCAGGAGTTTCTTGTTTCTAGTTCCACACTGCAGATTGGAGTACTTTAGATTGCTTCTTAACCTGCAGTTTTGTTAGTTCATTCTTGCAAAGCACCCCAAGAAAACTGTACCAGGAAGAAGAAGGACTAGAGCAGGGGTTGGCAACCTTTTTGAGCCGGGGGCTAATCCCCCGAAGTCCTACCTTCCAGCGGGCCTGGGTGGGGGATGGTGGTGCGCGCGCTCACGACCCCCACCGCCGCGTGCAACCCCCCCGTGCGCTGCCACAGCCACCTCCGTGCATGTCGCGGGCGCCATTTTGTTTTCCAAAGTGGCGGCCACAACGCGTTTGCGCATGCACAGTACTCCTGTGCATGCGCTAACGCATCACAGTTTCACAGCGAACGAAACGTGCGACGGCAGTGGCAGGCGGCGGCAGGGGTCCGCCTGGGCCGGTAAGCGTGGGGCCCTGGGCCGGAACCGGCCCGGGGGCCGTAGGTTGCCGGCCCCTGGACTAGAGAATAGGCTGCCTTTCTCCTTCTCCTGAAAGAGAAGAGGTTGGTTGAGGCACAAAAATACTCATCATTAGTCTCTAAAATGTGATGCATCACAGCTATACTGGTTTTAGCATCTTATGCTCTCTCTCTCTCTCTCTCAGACACACACGCACGCACACACACACACACACACACACACACACGTGCGTGTGTGTGTATGCATTAATAAATTGTGTTTGATTTGAATGCATCCTGAGTGTTTATGCTGGGAATGGATCTCTTTATAAACTCTCTACTTAGATATTCTAAACAGTGCCCTAAAAAGAGAAGGCTGCAATGTAGATGAAAAGAGGCCCTCAAAATTCTTCTGATTCTTCAAATGTATGTATTATCTGATAATTTGCTTGAAAAATAAAACAGCATACCACAGTGAAGAAACAAAAGTATATGTTACATCCAGAGAATTTACTGTGCAGAGAATACCCGATAATGATCAGAAGAGTTGCATTGTATTTATGCAGACTGGTAAAAGTTACCTAATAAGGCCTTCATAGCTCTTAGTTGTTGATCTGTGTATTTACATGTGAGCATGCTTTTGTTCATCTTGTGAAATCTTGTTGTAGGTTAGCATTGTTTTTGCAGTTGTTCTTTTTTTGCCATTGGATTAATTGATGCATTTTGAGACTCCTGTTTAAGGCCATGCTCTTATCAGTGATGACTGTCTCTGCATCATGTTCAAAGTGCTAGCCTGTGAACTGATCCAACATCCCATGTGCTGGAAGTTCGGGGATCAGGATTGCTACAAACAGAATTCTAAAAGGTTCTGGTGTGTGGTTGTGGCTTGTGCATTGCCATCCTGTTGAATTCAGCATATGAAAGGTGCATTGATGCTGATTCTGTCTCAGGCAGACCAAGGTGAAAAAAAAAAGCTAAAAGCAGATGTTATGGCCCAAAATAGACTGTTTCTTGAAAAACCCATTTTGGTGCCCATTTTGGTCATGCTCTTTGGCACCTGTTTCCAGTGACAAGCTCCTCAACTGAAAAGTTAATTGACTCTGTGGTTAAGGCTATGTAGGGGGTAGTGGTTCTTGATTAACTTATTGTTTGAGTTGATTCTGGTCAGATCAGTATTGAAGCCTAGAGGGCTTCTTTAATCTATATGCATCTGAGGAAGTAGACTGAAGTCTACAAAAGCTCATGCTGCCAATTTCTTTCTTTCAGTTAGTCTCAAAGTTGCTACAAGATCTCTTTACATATTTAATCTATGCAGTTTAATTTGCCTAATTTGTTGGAGAGTCAAGATGTCCCTGGTGCAGGGACATAAGGCATCAAGGAGACACCTGGATGGATGCTTCAATTGGAAGCCTTAGTTTGAGCCTCCTCCTTTTCCTTAAGCATCCTGTCTGCTATCTTAGTATGCAAAGGGATCTTGTAGCACAGGGGTTGGCAACCTTCTCTTACCTGGGGCCGATCCCTCATGCGTGCATGCGTCCCCTGCTGCCGCCTCTGTGCATGTCACAGCCGCCATTTTGTTTGTAAAAATGGTGGCTGCGACTCATTTGCGCATGCGCAGGAGTACTGCGCATGCGCAAACAAGTCGCAGCCCCATTTTGAAAACAAAATGGTGGCTGCGACATGCACAGCTGCGTGGTGGCCAAAATGCACGGCGGTGGGGGGGCGGTAAGTGGGGGCCTGCGGGCCAGATGCGGCCAGCGGGCCATAGGTTGCTGACCCCTGTTGTAGCACCTTTGAGACTGAAAGAATGAAGTTGGTAGTATGAGCTTTCAGAGACTTCAGCCTACTTCCTCAGATGCATGTTTGGGGTGGAGAATTCATAGACAGACCTATATAACCCATTTGTGTGTGACAGTGAGAATGTCAATTCAGATTCAAAACCTTGCATGTATGGAGATGAGGTAGCAAGTACAGTTTTAATGATGGTCATTGGGGGACAAAGGCAGATAAAAAAGCTGTCATTTACAGCCAAGGAGAATAGGTAACCATATGAATGGGTGTGGGAATGTATTATGGGAAACAGAGAAGTGTGTCTGCTATCTTCTCTGTTTGAGGTGGTGATAGTTTAGAAATAATTTATCTGTCCATTCTCAAACTGGTGCTTTCTGGATGTGTTTGACTACAACGTCCTTCATCCCCACCCAGCATGGCCAAGGAAAAATGCCACCTATGGTTGGTGAGAGTTGTAAAAGAACACATGTGGAATGTGCAGGGGTAGCTGTGTTAGCCATTTAGCAAATTCAAACGAAAAGGAATGTGTGAAGTCGAAGGCTTTCATGACCGACATCCATAGTTTTTTGTGGGGTTTTCGGGCTGTATGGCCATGTTCTAGAAGAGTTTCTTTCTGACGTTTCTCCAGCACCTGTGGCTGGCATCTTCACCACTCCTCCCTACCCAGGGTCTCCCAATATATATACACACACACACACAGAGTATATATATCTCCACTCTCTTCTATTCCAGTATTCTCTGAAGATGCCAGCCACAGATGCTGGCAAAACATCAGAAAGAAACTCTTCTAGAACATGGCCACACAGCCCGAAAAACCCGCAAAAAATAGGAATGTGTGAGATTGGGGAAGACTCTTGGGGCATTCACAATTTCATTTTGACATGTGCGTTTGGTTGAATCCTATTAAGTTTGCTTATTTGGTGCATAACCACTACCCCTTAAAACATTCATTGTTCTGATAAGTGTGCAGAAATACACAACTTTGCAACTACCATGCCTAATATGCTATTTGTCATTGGTGATCTCTTCGCTTTTATGTTGTAGGCCAAAAATAAAGCAACAGGTGCATTAGCTGCCGCCAAAGTCATTGAGACCAAGAGTGAAGATGAGCTGGAGGACTACATGGTGGAGATTGAGATCCTTGCAACTTGTGACCACCCTTACATTGTGAAGCTGCTAGGAGCTTTTTATCATGATGCCAAACTATGGGTAAGATGATTCTACAGCCACACTCTTCTCTTTTAGGTCAAAATAATCCCTCAAAGAGGTAAAGAGCATGAGAATAAGACATTACTTTGAATAGGCCCATGTTGGATTAAAGTAGTTTTGCCTACAAGTCTTTTTTATACCACTTACCTGATATCTCAGAGCTGCTTCTAGCTTATAAGATTTTCTTCAGCATTACAGTAATAATGGTGTGCGGAGTTCTTGTTGGCTTGTGATCTCTTTGATGACTACTAAATTTAATTTATGAAAAACTTGGGATTTTAAAAAACAACAACACAGTTTCCCCTATCTCTGTTCCAAAGAACTCTCACTTGCCTGGATGGAAAAACATGTTTATCTTCTTACTATAATCAATATCTGTATGTTGTGTTCAGGTAATTTCCAGCTTAAGGAGACTCTAAGGTGATCCTGTCATGGGGTTTACTTGTCAAGTTTCTTCAGAGGGGGTTTGACATTGCCATCCTTTGAGGCTGGGAGAGTGTGACTTGCCCAAATTCACCCAGTGGGTTTACGTGGCTGAGCTGGGATTTGAACCCTGGTCTCCAGAATCATAGTCCAATGTTCAAGCCACTACACCACACTGGCTCACATCTATAGCTATCTATTTCTATCTCTATATACATATCTCAGTGTATTCTCTATTCTGCACCACCTACCATGTTTTCATAGTAAAATGAAGGTTTATATTGGGGGTGGAACAGACAGTCATGAAAGAGTGGCCAAGCCTGCTCCAGCCAGAAACAGGTCGGAGCCCCTCTGTCCGCATAGCCTGCTCCCAACATGGGCCATGGATGCAGGGGCCAACCAGCACCACCAGGAGCTAGACTATCCCAGCTCCTTTTTGTTTTGGTCCTGAGGATTGTATCCCAAGATGTGTAGCAAATTTAACTCCAATATCTCCTTGTACAGTTCTCATATTGCAAATAAAAAAATGTAATGCCATTGCAATTAGTTAAATCAAAGTCTTGATTTTGCTTGACCAACTTTCAGTCTGCCTGGGATCCAGTGCAAACTTTCAAGAAGATATTAGTGTTTCCAATGACATTTTTAGTGCTCTTCTCATTCTGTAACCAGTTGTCTCTTTGTAACTACAGTCGGACCTCTTTATCCATGGATTCAATCTTCCACAGCTTGCAGATATTAAAAAAAAAAGTATGAATTCCAAATAGCAAACTTAAATTTTGCCTTTTATACAAGGGGCACCATTTTATGTCATTGTATTTAATAGGACTTGAGCATCCACGGATTTTGGTATCCACAGAAATCCTGGAGCAAACTCCTGTGGATACCAAGGGACCACTGTATCGCTTTTGACAATGAGTTGTGAAAGAAATTTTTTAAAAAGCATTTCTTGTACCAGAAGTGAGAGTGGAATCAGAATACACATGAGAGAGTATGAAACCAAAGAATATGAAGGGGAAAATTGACTTTGTCCAATCAGAACATTTATTTGTTCATTTTAAATGATATATTATCCTGCTTTTCTCCTTTAAGTAAGAGAAAGATGAAAGATATAGAAGAAACTATTCTTCTTTTATGTAATATGATTTAAAAAGTTGGAGTCTTTGAGCAAAAGTTAGTCATTTAGGGCTTTGGGGAAGAACCTATTGTGACAGTAGAATTAAAATGGAACACTGGGAAATTGAGATGATTCATAAGCTAGCCACTACTTATGGTTCTGAACACATTTTCCTGGAAAGAAGACCCATTTGTTTAAATATGTGTTTACATTGTTAAATATTTCTTTTAAAAAAGGATATTTGAATTGACTAACATTCTGAGCTCATAGATGCTTAAAAGCTAACCGCCCCCCCTCCCAACAAAAAGATTCAGAAGATGATGGGGGGGATAGGTAGCATCTTGCCTGGTCCCTTTTCATTCATTATGGTGTTATCTTAGTCTTGACATGGGAAGTTACACATAATGGCTTCCATGTTTTAAGTAAAATACTGGCAGCTGAATGGCTTTGCTTCATTTCTGAAATGGAGACAGCCTGTGTCTTGGACACCTACTCACAAGCTGTTGCAGTCTTCACTTCTTCAAGCCTTTCATCCTCTTTGCATAACAAATTTTTCACACACAACCCTAAAATGCCTTTTAGCTTCTTTTTTGCTGCACTTCTGAATGTTGTTTTAATAAGGGCTTAGAAAACTATAAAGATATATTTTTAAATTCAATATGCATTGTAACCTGCTCACATCTTCCATTGGCAATGTAAGTCCAGCAGAAGTAAAAAAAAATTAGTTTGTTGTTGTTAACTGTCTTCGAGTTGACTTCGATTTATGAGAACCCCAGTGAAGGAGACACCTCCAAGACCCTCTGTCCTCAGCTGTTCTGCTCAGTTCTCATCCTCCTCCTCTCTCCTGGCTCTCTTCTCTTTCTCTCCTCGTTCTCATCCTCCTCCTCCTCTCTCCTGACTCTCTTCTCCTTCCCTCGTCCTCATCGTCCTCCTTCTCTCTCCTGGCTTCCTTCTCTTTCCCACCTCGTCCTCATCCTCCTCATTCTCTCTCCTGTCTCCCTTCTCTTTCTCACCTTGTCATCCTCCTCATCCTTCTCTCTCCTGGCTTCCTTCTTTTTCTTCCCTTGTCCTCCTCCTCCTCCTCCTCCTCTACCCAGCATATAAGACAACCCCCGACTTTTGAGACACTTTTCCAGGGTTAAAAAGTTGTCTTATATGCCGGAAAATACGGCCTGCCTTCACACATTCTTCTTTGCCTTTCTTTAGTCAATGTTCCAAGTCTTTGTTTTCTGTTAGTGGTATTGTGTCCTCCAATCTTCATTCATCCTTTCTCTCAGTCTAGGCCTGCTCTGTGTACAATATTTTCTGCATGCAAGCTGAAAAAAATAGGATAATATGATGGAGACTTGTCTGACATCTTTTCTGATTGGGAACCATTCTGTTTATCTAAATTCTGTTCTAATAGTAGCCTCTTACCCTGTTTCCCTTTAGGACAATCAAATGTAATGGTACACCCATTACTTTAAGAGCCAGCCATAACTTTTTGTTGTCTGTACAGGCAAAGGCTTTGGCACATGGTGATTTTTCTTCTTCTGGAGTTCACTGGTGTGCTTAATTATCCAGCACATGGTTATAATGTGATTCCTAGTGCCTCTTCCTTTCCTAGACCCAACTTGCACCTCTAGAATTTCTTGCTTCATTTATGACAGGAGTCTTTGCTGCAGTATTTTGAGAATGACTTTGTTTGCATGGGAAATTAATGCAATGGTCCTGTAGTTACTGCAGTCATTTGTGTCTCTTTTTTTGGTGTATGGGAATGTATATCAATGGATCCCAACCTGTGGACTATGGTTTTGTTTTCCATGTTTGTTGGCAGATTTTAGTTAGAACTAAAATTGATTCTGTCTGACTCTCTGGTTTGTAGCAGTTCTGTTGGTATGTCTTCTGTTCTTGGTAATTTATTCTTCTCAAGAACAAGCAGTAATGGAAAGATGGGTGCAGCTTTAACTTCACTTTCCAAAAGCCGGGGTTCATCTTCATATTATTCTTCTTTCCATGTATTATTTATTATTTCATCCCTGTTATATAGCTCTTCTATGTATTGCTTCTATTGTTTTTATATTTCATCTTGATTGTGTATTATGTTCCTCTTCTGATCGTAGAATATCCTCACTCTTGGTTTAAATATCCCTTTGATTTCATAGATCTTGGGGAAGATGTCCATTGTTCTTTGTGTTGTTGTTGTTCCCAGTTTATGTTTCTCTGCATGGATTATTATAGTAATTCTCTTTATCCTTGTGCAGTAATGGTTGAACAGTTGTATTGATAGTTCTGGTTCTGTTCCTCTTTCTCTTTTGTTTTGTTTCCCATCTTTCCCTTACTGCTTGAAGCATTTTGTCTGCATCCATTGTTCCTTCTCTTTTGTTTTGGCCACAGATAATGTCTTTCAGCATTTCTCCTTGATTAGTTATCTAGCTTCTGGCCATAGTTCTTCTGGTTCCCAGTCAATTAAGCTTAATAGTACAAATCTATTTTTCACTTTATCTTTACATTCTGCAGGGGTATTCTTTAGCTTTCAACACAATAATTGATTTTGTGTTCTTCAGCATTGTTCTAATTTTTTATATTAGTAGTTCATGGCCTGTGTCACAGTCTGTGCCTGGTCTCATTTTTGCTGCAAATATAGAGCTTCTCAATCTTCTCTTTCCAATTATGTAGTTTATTGGTTTTTTTGTATTGTCTAGCTGATGATGTCCATGTATACAATCTCCTGTCTGGTTGGATGAAAATGTACATATCTGCAATTAATTGTTGGCCTTGCAAAAGTCTTATCAGTCATTCTCCAGTTTCATTTTTTTGTTTCTAGTCCAATTTTTTCTACAGTTCTTGATTCTACTTTGCTTCCTATTTTTGCATTCCAGTCACCTATGATTAACAAGAAAACCTGTTTTGGTGTGTCAATTTCTTCATCATAGAATTTTTCAATTTCTTCTTTGAGTTCTATTGAATTCATTTATGTCTTTGTCCTTATCCCTGTTTGTATTGCCCTTTCCTCTGCCCTTTTAGCATTCTATTTGTGTCCTATTGCTACCTCTTATTTCATTTTGGATTATCTCAACCTAGAGTTTTCTCAATGAGAGGTTCCCACAGGGTGGTTCACCATTGCCTCCCTCTGCATGCAGTATTAATCTTTTAGTATTGTCAGTTAAAGGGGTGTGAATTGCCAGCTCTTGCCTTTTTTAAAGTGTTCACACTATCAGTGGAAGTAGAATGTGCATTTAGCAAGTGAGATGTTCTTTCTTATTTATATCAGAACCATTGTGCTCAGTGGGGGGGGGGGGAGCCCCAGATTCTTTAAAATTATTTTTTGGATATGTATCTATATACATCATCAAGTGTATGTTTGCATGTGTATTTACCCACAGTGATACTTCCTTTACTACTTCCCCTACATTAGATTTTGGCCTGGAGATTATCAATACGGAAACTCCAGTGCAGACATGCCTGAAGGAAGAAAGTCCTTTGGAACTTGTCAGTCCTCTCAAAAATATTTTTAAGGCTAAAATGGAACAACAGTGAGGCCTGCTGTACAAGCACAAGCATGTAGATCCTCATGAAGACAAAGTCCATATGAATTGTTTTATTAACATGGAATAGTGCTCTAAAGGAAGCTGATTAGTAAGTCAGCTTCTAGAAAAGGCTTGACATCCATATGAAAATAATACTAAGTATCTGGGTTTAATAAGATATCCATTTTGAAGAGATGTCAGTCAAGTGTGTGCATGTGCATGCATGCATACATATGTACATGTGTGCTTAGCTACAAGAAGGGAAATATTAATTCTGCAGAAACATTTGTACAAATTGTGAAACATACAGAAAAGGAAAAAGCACTTAGTGCTTTGCTGACATCCTGACACTAGGAACTCTTGCTGGTTCCCTCCCTTCAATACCTAGTTCCAATAGCTGCTAATTCTTAAATAATTCTTAAGGCCACTGAAACACCCACAAAATTAGCCTTTGCTTACATGACTTTGCATTTTATGCAGTCCTTTCAATATCCATTTCTATGCTGGACTTCTGCATCTCTGTATCTTTGGTTTCTCTTAAAGCAAGAGGTGAAGTGATCAATTGGATAGTCATGGTACCTAAGAGGAATAGATTAGAATTCTCCTTCTGTCATTATCATCACTTAAGTTAACTAATATCTGATCTTCTGTTTTCCTGTATTAAAATGGGCACTGTTCATGACATGAGCATGGTAAATCATCTTGGAATACCTGTTTGCTGGGTGGACTAGATGGATATGAAGTTTGATCATGAATGTGTTGCATGAAAGACTAATAGAAAAAGCATATAAGAGAAGGACATAGGTGTATAATTAAAAAAAAATTATTGACAGCTTCTTTCAATAACAAAAGGCTCATATGTATACACTGAAATGTATTATTTTCTTTGCCTGGTGCATCTGTTCTCCTGTTTTGCCTCTTGACGTGCAATTGTGGGTGATGGGTGACTTCCCCGAATATATTCCCACTGGGCTATTTTGTTCAAGAAAAATAAGGCATTATTCCTGAGCCCCCTCGTGAATAGTGCTGTTATGTTGTAAGGGAATAATGGCAAAATGAATACAATCTGTTTTACAGACTGTTAGTCATTGAAATTCCACCTACTGAATACTTGCATGCCAGGCAAGCTGTTGACATTTGGTTTTTTCCCCCCACAATGAGGATTGTTTTGTGTTCTGTGAAGACACCAGAAATCTGCTATCACTTTTGTGAGATCATATGTATGCATGCCTAGGAAGTATGGATGAAGCTTTTAGTTTTGATATTTCTGCTTTGGTTTGTATATTTTCCTGTCAAACTTGATTCCTGTTTATGGAAGACAGGGTGGCTTAGAGATAATTTGTAGTTCACCAGAGCATTTAGGTTTCTTTACTCCTTGTACAAAAAGCAGTCAAGGCAAGAAAGCCAAGATGCTGCTAAAAAGATTCAGTGTAAAGGTCCGCTGGACAACTCCCAAAAATTAACTCTCTTGAAATTAATGGAATTTTGTTCCAGTTTCCTCCCTCTTAGATCCACTTTATCCTTCCTAGCGTGTTCACACAGCTAAGACATTGCTATTTTGGATATTAATGTGTACATCTGGAATTTCAAGGGTGTTTTGAATATTATCCCATTCTGGTTGCCATTGGCAAAATGGCTGCTGCACCACAAACAGAACCACAGAAAGATGGAAAACAACATTAAGTTAAGTGCAGATATCACATATACATACTGAGTGTTGTGGAGGTGGACCTTCCATACATGCATTCATATGTGCGTACAAACAAATACATACCAAAAAAGGACATTTCAGTCTGGAAAGATGCATAGAGTTGAGAAAGTGAGAAAGAATGACACTTTCTTCACTTCCTTTGGGTGGTAGTAGCTCAGTAGTGCACAAATTATCAAAAGTCGATAGACCCACATTCCAGAGTCTAGTCTAGCTTCTTCTTGATTGTCCCATCCCCTAGAACAAGGGTCCCTACACTTTTTTATCCGGGGGCCGGTTTGCTGTCCCCCAGATCTTCGGAGGGCCGGCCTGAGGTGCATGTGCACGACTCTGGGTGCCATTTTGGAACACAAAATGGCGCCTTGTGAGTGCGCACGCGCAGCAACGACAGAACCAGCCACAGGCCGGTTGAAAGGCCTTGATGGGCCAGGTTCGGCCTGCGGGCTGTAGTTTGGGGACCCTGCCCTAGAATCATGGACATGCTATAAACTCTTAACACCCTGGATTATCTCTGTAGCTTGTGAATCTTTGAGGCAGATTAAAAAAAAAACAAGCACAATATAGGACACAACGCTTGGGTAGTAAAAATAAAATGCAGAAATATAGGATAGGTGACACCTGACATGATGGGAATACTTGCAAAAAGGATATAAGAGTCTTAGTGGATCACAGGCTGAACATGAATCAGCAATGTGATGCTGCAGCTAAGAAGCCAGTTCAAGTCTAGGCTGCATCTATAGAATTATGGTATCTAGATCAAGGAAGTAATTGTACCATTCTATTCTGCTTTGATCAGACTTCACCTATAATATTGTGTCCAGTTTTGGGTACCACAATTCAAGAAGGATGTTGATCATCTAGAGCAGGGGGTAGGCAATCTTTTTGAGCTGGGGGCCGGGTTGCTGTCCCTCAGACAATGGGGGGGGGGGCGAAGCACCAAAAATAAATAAATAAATAAAAATTAAAATTAAAAAAATAAAAAAATAAAAAATATGCATACACACGCTCTCAGCTCCAGAAAAGCCATGGCAAACCCCCTGTGAAGACTTTGCCAAGAAATCCCCAAGAACAAGTAATAACAACAATAATCAGTGTCATCATGGCGGGGGGGTGGCGGCGGTGGCAGGACCAGCCTGGGGCGTGCATCCGGCCCCCAGGCCTTAGGTTGCCTACCCCTGATCTGGAGCCATGTTGGCAAATCTATGGCATGCATGCCCTCTCTGGCATGTGAAGCCGTCATTAAGGGCATGCGGCAACCCTTAAGGGTGGGGAGGCATGCACATCTGGCCCAGCTCCTTGTCACGGCCCAGTTTTCCCACCTCTTCCATCAGGATGTCCCGTTCCCCCCAAGGCTCCCCCTCCTCCTCCCTCCCAGAATTGGGTGAGTATGTGTGTTGTATGCCTTCAGGTCATTTCTGGTGACCCTATCACGGGGTTTTCTTGGCAAGTTTCATGGGGGGGGGTTGCCATTTCAGTCCTTTGAGCCTGAGAGAGTGTGACTTGCCCAAGGTCTCCCAGTGGGTTTCATGGCCAAAGTAGTTTCTTCAGAGGAGCTTTGCCATTGCCTTCCCCTGAGGGTGAGAAAGTGTGACTTACCCAAGGTGTCCTAGTGAGTTTCATGGCCAAGTTGGGATTTGAGCCCTGGTCTCCAAAGTCACATTCTCAAACCGCTGGCTCTCTTTGTTCTTGTTATTGTGCTGTGCCTTCTGTGCTTTATTATGCTTCTTCTTCTTCTTCTTCTTCTTGTTTGCTGTGTGCCTCCTAGGACGTTTTCACACTGGCCTTTTTGAGGAGGCAATCCTACCTCCGTCCGGCCTCACTCCGGCTCCATTTCCCGGTTGTTCAGACGTGCGCGGCGGCAAACCCCGCCCCTTCCGGTGCCGTCCCTGCGTCCGTCCGGCTTTTTGCTCCGTGTGTTCAAACGCACAGAGCCCTAAGTCCGGCGTCACTCCGGCCGAACCAACAATAACTCCAGCTGAAGCGGCGGAAAGGTAATTCTGGCTGTCCAACAGGAATTAGCCTTTCGGCGGCGGAGCCATTCCGGAATCGGCGGCACGACCCGTTCCGGAATGGCTCCACCCGGCTTTAGGAGGACAGTGTGAAAACATCCCAAGTCTTTTCCAACTTATGGATCCAGAGCACCCTTCCTCCCTTCTGAGCACCATTTCCTGGCGGCCCGAAGGAGAAACTATCATGGGGCAAACTTCGTCAGAGGGGGGTTTCCTATTGCTAGCCTGAGGTTGAGAGAGTGTGCTTTGGGTTTTCCTCCAGTAGTCCCACCCCCCCTAAAGTCCCACTCCCCAGCATCCAGTGATACCTGGTGCGGAAATGCCACTGAGTTTGGGTCTCTAAAATGTTACCTCATCACTAAGCTAGAGCATGTCCAGAGAAGAGCAAGAAAAATGGTGAAAGCTCTGGAAACTATATCCTATGAAAAGTGGCTTAGGGAGTCTGGAGAAGAGACAGTTAAAGGGTGACATGATAGCCAGGTTTTAAGTTTTGAAGGGATGTCATATTGTGGATGGAGCAAGCTTGTTTTCTGCTGCTCCAGAGACTAGGACATGTAGCAACGGATTCAAGCTACAGGAAGAGAGATTTTACCTCAACATTAGGAAGAACTTACTGACAAAACTATTTGACAGTGGAATACGTTGCCTCCATGTGGTGGACTCTCCTTCATTGGATGTTTTTAAAACAGAGGCCGGATGGCCATCTGTCAGGGGTGCTTTGCTTGTGCATTCCTGCATGGCAAGGGGGTTGGACTCAGTGGTCTCTTCCTACTGTACTGTACTGTAAATTCAACTTTAAGTTTTTAAAAATGTTTTCATCTTGTGAGCCGCCTTGAGTCCCTTTCTGGGAGAAAGGCAGCATAACAAACAAATAAACAAAATATGATTCCAAGTGTCATATTTTTGTGACATACCAGAAATCAGCTGTCCATACACTTCTGAAAGGGAAAGCCTAGATTCAGTATAGGTATTAACATTCCTGGCAGTCAGTACTGATGGTTCGTCGTTGTTGTTTTTTTGTGCCATGTGAATCATATACAGAGGGCAAAAAAGCAAGTCACTCTCTTCTCTATTGCAGGTTTAGTAAGGCTCTCCCAAGGGCTGTCCTCAGGGCTGATATGTCTATTCTGTACAGTGGTTTTTGTTTGTTTACATTTTTTTCAAAGAAAGAGATAGGATATCAGTGATTCACATCCCCTGTTCTGTAGCAGTTTGGCCACAATATGTCAGTTTTGTAGAAGATTTGAGCACTAGGCCAATAATTTGATCTGTTTTCTTAAACAGAGATCACTAGTCTGTGGGATAGAGTTTTCAGAAGGTCAAACTAGTTTACATAGATGATGTAGTAATACATTTTGGGACAGTTTCAGAAAAGCGTACACACTCAGCAATATGCATCTCTCTCTCTCTCTCTCTCTCACACACACACACACACACATAGAGAGAAACACAGAGTTATTTAAATTTTTTTCTTCTGGATTAATTGTTGAGTGAATTGCCAGTTTGTGAAAGGGAGCGACCAAAGGTCATGAATTCTTCACATAGGAAGGGTGGTGCCAAGTTTGCAACACTAATCTTTGCTTTCTCAGCAATTAAATTGCTATGCCAGAGAGTTTAAATCCCCTTTGGTAAAAGGAGTGGAGCTTGTGTTAAAAGGGTTGAAAGGGTGGATTTTTATCTCTCTTCTTAGGTGTTACAAAAAGATGCTAATTCAGACATCATTTAAAAGGTATTCTGTTGACTGCTGAGCTGTAAGAGTTTTTTTCACAGGTCCTGTGTTTGCCCTTCATTACAGAATAATGAGAGGGATTTTTTCTTTTTCAAATATATCCCTTTTTAAATGAAATTTGATCTTCAGAATTCCTTGAGTTTTTGATTATATAGATGTTCATTTTTCTCCTAGAGTTGGGAGTAACTTCTGATTCTAACCATGAGCCAGCGTGTCCTGAGAGCTGTTCCAAACATGATGGGTTTGGGCAGAGCCTGTCAGTTCATTTCCCCTAATTCCATTTCCCCAACTCTCATACAGACCAGGAGGGTTGTGAAAATGACTAGACCAGAACTCACAGAGCTCCTTCTAACCTAGTCAGCTTCACAGCCTAAAGAAAGCGTCCTCTTCTGCTTCTGAAAGGCTAGATGAGCGTATGTATAGTTATTTGTCTATTCTTTCATATCCCTAAAACTTAATTTTAGACATCCTTTGGGACAGAACAGGATAGGTGACAGATAAGAAGGCATATTTGGTGGTTTATCATATAAATATGGATTTGTTGCAGCAGCACAGCTATTTGTGTTTCTAAAAGCTGGGTACACTTTATGCATGGAACACTGTTCTTATGACTGACATTACCACATGTCTTGGCGTCATTGCTACAGTACAACTGGTGGTGATGGGTGGACCGTTTTAATGCTTTGCTGTGCAAAAGCAGCAGGGTGTATGAAGAGCATGTTCTGAATTATCTTTTTCCCAAGAAGGAGGAACTGGTGATGAGAATGTGAGTGGATGGACTCTATAGAATCATGCAAAAAGTACAAACATGTCTTCACTGGTCATTTTGAAACCCACAAAGGTTTAGATTTCAGCAGTATGCCTATGTTTACTCAGAGGTGAAGGCCAGAATAAATTGTTGATGCTCATCCTCTTCATTCAACTTCCTTTAATATATAGTATTAAACTTTAGTATCCAGTAGTATACTTTGTGAAAACCAAAGGCATTATTTGCTCACTATTAAAAACAGGATGCTGGATGTGGGTAAGATCCAAAAATGTGTTTGTTAAGTTTTTTGCTTTTTTGTTAAGTTTTTTTGCTTAAAGAACTTTCAAAGAAGAAAGTGCTAAGGCAGGCTCAATGTTGAACATAAAGAAAA
>CM034703.1:224531616-224567400 GCA_020142125.1 Phrynosoma platyrhinos
CGTTGCCTTAGCTTTGTTAAACCTAGGTATGAGATCAGTCTAAAAAATGTATTTGGTTTAGATTCAATCAAAGAAGGAAGGCTGGAGAAAGAGGGTGTAGTAAAATCTGATCACTGCCCCATCAAGAGTGAGACACAGGTCAAATAAGTCCTATTATGCTCACTTTTGGGGTAATGGTCTTTCCCTTTTAGCAACTCTCAAACCTGTCTGGTAGGGAATTTTCCAGTTGTTTGGGCAGGCCCTCCTGATGCCTGCGTGACTTGGCATCTAGAGGATTATGGCTGACATCCCACAGAGGTCAGTTTGGGATCATAGAGGGAACTCCACATGTGTCCCAAAATTTTATTAATTTCATATTTGCTAACAGGGTGTAGGGTATGTGGACCACACTGGATGACACCCCAGAAGGGGTTGCCACCCAGTCAGCCCTCCACAGGGGTCTCCAGCCGGGGCAGGTGGCTATTTCCTCAGCTGTGTGGCGTTTTGGGATTCAGGGGAGGGGCGTCTGGCCCAGGCGGCCATTTCCAGCGGGCTCCTTGCTTCAGCCTGGCTTTCCCCTGAGGAAAGCTAGGCTGCCCCTCATTGCAGAAGCCCTGTCCCTTCTGCTTTTGCCCCCCCCTCCCCATACCGGGTGACACTAACTGTAAGTACGCCATTGGCCTTAGAAATGCAAAACTTGTGGGTATGGTGATGAGGTGGCAAGTTCAGTTTTAACGCTAGTCATTGAGGGACAAAGGCATGAGGAAAGATGCTGCCTAATGTCATGGTGGGTGGATGAATGGTAGAGAGAGTTTTCAAATGTGGTATATGCAGGCTGGAAACCAGAAAGAAGATATAGTATGTTAAACTGGTGTGAGGGTGGGATGTTAACTACTGTTATAGATGTTGAAAATGCTGTTCTATGTTTGGGGATATGATTTGCAATATACATTCATTTTAAATGTGGTAAGAGACATTATCTAGAAGTGATGGATTAAACATGGCACATAGGAATTGTTGTACCCTGCATTAAATAGGGCTTGATAACTGCAATCAGTCTAGAAAACATCCAGGCGTAGCCATATTGGCCATATAGCAAATTCAGTAACATCAATGACAACAAAACAACCGCCACTAAACAATGATACCTTTATGAGACCAACCAGAATGCACAATATATGTGTTGCATGCTTTTGAACTCCACTGGCTTTTTCATCAGGCAAAGCGTTAAAAACCATACAGGAGAAAAAAAATTGAAGGTGTTAGTCATAGGCCTGCATTTTGCTGTTTCTGTTCTCAGATGGTATGAAGGGGTATTACTTGCAGGCTGGCATCTCCTCCTTCTGGCCATGTGATTACTGGGAGATTCTCAGAGTCCAGGAAATTTAACATCCATTTGCAAAACAAAAAGATATTTCCTTAGCAATCCAGTATGGAGTTTATCACATGGGGAAAATTGGAAGTATAAACAGTGATTACCCACAAGTATAAACAATGATTACCCGCAATTTGACATGATGTTGTGTGCAAAGTGCTATTATCCCATGAAGAATCCATGATTAACCCACACTTGCGCGCAATTTTGCAAATGGTTTTCACATGACATTGAGACAAAACGTGACTAAAGTGTCACTACCAGGCAAGGAACAACAGTAACTCATTCATGGAATTTTCCCATGAATTACTTTGCTGTTTCTTGCCTGGTTATTCCCTGGTTCTTTATGGGATAATGGCACTTGCATTAATGTCATTTTAAGCATGTTTCAATGTCAGTTGTGCAATTTTCATGGGTTAATCATTGTTTAAACTCCCAATTTCCCCCATGTGATAAACTCCTATGTCTCTATCCTTTGTGAGGTCATAGGGCCCTTTGTTAGGCAGAAGATACTGAATTTCTCAAGAAGCCTTCATGCTTTTGCATCAGGAAAACTTTAGATGGTGTTGAGATAAACCATGCCAATGCAGTACCAATTTTAGAAAAAAAAAGAACATTTAACCTTTATTGATCCCAGTCCACTGGCTGTCTCTTTAGAATTCCCTTGTTGCGGCTATAATGCTGTATCTTTAAATCCAGAAAACACCCAGGTATAGCCTTGTTGGTCGTATAGGAAATCCATTAACACACACACACACACCAAACAGTGTTATCTTTATTGGGCCAACTAAAATGCATCAGTTTGATTTGTCAAATAAATGGGCCTACATGAAATGTGTTTGAGCTCATTTGTGCAAAATGAGCTGGATTTGGATGATGTTGACCATGGTGGTGGTGAAAATATGTGAAAATATTTGTCAAGAAGCCTTCATGCTTTTGCATCAGGAAAAAAAATATTTGGCCAATTGATAAGAACTGTATTGCCACTTGCTGAAAAGTCTGCAGATTACATATTGCAGCTATGGCCTATCTCACGAAGCACTGCAGTTGCTTCAAACCCTCTTTCACAGTCACAAGGACTAAAACTTGTAATCCTCAGGATTCTGATTTCCGCTCTGCAAACTGTATCCTCTACCTGTGTTTGCATACGGAATACAGCTTCAGAGTAAGTGCCATTCAGTATAACAGGAACTTAATTCAGAGTAATCGTATGGGATTGCACTGTAACTGTGTGCCATAAGTCTGAGGGAGTACGCTAAGTCTACACAAGCTTATGCTACAACATCTTTCATTTAGTCTCAAAGGTGCTACAAGATCCCATTGCACACTGATAATCCAGACTAAAGGTCTATACAGACAGCCCCTTTCCTTGCCAGATCGGTGATATGGCAACAGCATGCTGCGGCCCCGATCTGGCACTTTGCTGCTCCAAAAAGAGCTGGCAAATGCTGCTCCTCTTTGGAGCGGCAAAAAGCCGCTCTTGCCACCACGGTGGCGACTTTTCCATGCTCCATTGGTGCCTTGATGCTGCCTGCTGTGTGATGGGACACACAACGTGACAGCGGCATCAGGGTGGAGTCAGGGCAGCTGATGTGCGGTCGCCATGCCCTGACTCCACCCCAGGCCGGCCCTTTTGGCCGGTCTGTATAGCCCCTAACTCAGCTATGTCTTTGTATCTATGAGAGTTTGGAAAAAGGTCATTTTTTGGCCTAGAGATTCCAGAATATTGTAGCCATCTTGGCCCTGGCCATGCTGGGAGATTTTGGGAATTATTGTTCTAAACATAACTTTTTGAAGAGCTGGTATTTATTCTCAAAATTCAGTCAAAATTGTGTCTGTAAGTGCTGCTGCTGTTGTGATACTTAAAAGGTATCCAACCTGCCTTTCAGGATATACTGCCCTTTTGCTAGTTAGGCAATTTGCAACATAAGAAAGATGTAAAAAATTACAATTTTAACACCTGCATCTTCTCACTGGTCAGGCAGTGCTATTCTTTATAGTAGTCCCTGAAAAGCTTTGTGGCAATGAGGGAAATGAGAAGATGCTTCTCGCGACTTCCTTCCTTCTGTTCTGGTTCCTGGCAATTAAAATTTGTAGAGGTCCAAAATGAGCCCCTCTAGGTTTCTTATGGAGGTCCTACTGATGGGGGTTGGTAGTTCTACAGTTTCCTGGTCACCTCCCCAGCATGCTGTCAAGAAGGAATGTTGAATTTCTGCCATGTGGTTGTTAAAGGCAGGGGCCTCTGTCTGCAAAGGAAGTGGCACACCTAGTTGGCAAACATTTGAGTGCTAGTGTATTTGTGTCTGTATCTCTGATATTTGGAGTAACATGAGAAAAAGGCAGAAAGACCAAGATGACTGGAGGAAATATTTTACACACAATTTTTGCAGGCAAAAGTGGCCAAATGGATTCAAGGAATTTTGAAATCCAGGGAATTAGTTGGTCAGGTTAAGCTCTGGGCAAAAATTACATAAAATAAAACTTGAAGGGAGAACATTCAGGATGTTGAAGTAAAGTAGGCAGAGAAATGCCAGGTAACATTGTAGGTTTTTCAAGCAAACAAAGGGATGCACAAGCAATGTGTTGTCGACCTTTGTCTTGCTTTGCCTCTAGAAACCTCTAAATACAGAGTCTTCTGTCTCTGTTTTAGGTCGTGTTTTAAGAGCTTGGGCACTGATTTATCCCTTGTTCTGTAAAAGTTGCACTAGTTCCACAAATAACCTTTCACCACCCATGGGCATTTCTCTATTTTTATTTGATGAAGTGGACTCTGATCTTTGAAAGCTTATGCTATAATAAGTCTATTATTGAAGGGCATAGGGCCAATTGTAAGCCACATAAATTCTTGCATATTTAACATTTCAAAAAACAGGGTGTGATATTCCTATGTCAGCTCAGTGAAAAGTGTGAACTAAGCAGCCATATTAAAAAATCTTATTATTGTTCGCGTACTTGCCTCATTTAAGTAACCATATTGTGTCACCTTCCATTGTGGTAAATGATAACATTTTTATTTTTGTGATTTAGGTTTCCAGAGTGTTGAAACAGTCTCCAAGAAGGGTGGTGCACCTGATAATCAACACTTGGCTTTTTCGTATAATAAAGCATTGCATTTTAACACAGAACAAGACATTTATATATTATATTTATATCCTGCTTTCCCTGCAAGATTGAGACACAAAGTGGCTTACAAATTAAAAGAACAATAGAATTAAAAATAGATAAAAGTGAGCATTAAAATAGAATTAAACTAGCACAATATTAAAATGCATCTCTCATTAAAAGAATAAAATACAATTTAAAAAATAAAGACTGACTGAATGTAGAACAAAAAGGTGAGTTTTAGAAGTTCATTAGTCTCCCAAATGTACAACTGCAGTCAGAAGTGTAGATTTCTACTTTCAAAATACAAGTATGTTTCTGTGTGTAATATAAATATGAAAACTATAGTGGAAACTATAGTGGAAACATTTTATTTGTTCCTTAAATTGTAAGTTCTCCTTTATCTTATGTTGGTTGCTGTTTCCTATTTGAAGGACAAAGTCTGGGGCAAATAGCCAGTTAGCCAATTCTCTAGCAAAATAGAACATGGGAGTGTCATGGGTTTTATGATGCTTCTGAGAAGCTCTTTTCCACGTCAGCCTTCAAGTATGACAGCTATGCCATACTGTTGGCAAGTGGAAGTATCTGGAACAGCCCTCTCTTCCAGCTGCAATCAAAACTTGTAAACAAACATATAAATGGAGTGGGAGCCTTTAGACCACTTTGGATGGGCCTCCAGGTATGTGGTGGGTGGGCTTGTTTTGATTTTGTATTTGTTTTTGTGCCTGTACTGAACTATCAGGATGTTTTCCTGCTTACTGGTTTCTTGCCTTTTCTTTGTGGGAGGTCTTGAGGGACATGTTCAGATGGCAGTTCTTCAAGATATACAAATACCAGAGAGAAAGATAATAGCTAAAAGGATCAGTGGCAAACAGGGAAGTTCCTTGTTCAGATTCTACTTTTGCCATGGATTCATGAGGTAGCTGTAGGCAAACTGTCCTCTGATAACCCTGCCCCTTGCGTCTGCAGTATGGGAATAATAATAATGATGGTGGTGGTTGATGGTGGCCTACCTTACAAGATATTTGTAACAATTCTGAGATTAAGGTGCCTTGAATACTCAAAAGACCTTTATGTTAATGAAGAAGTAGTAATATTGTTTCTGTTGGAAAGAGGTGTTGGTTGAAATGTATTGATATTGCATGTGTGTGCACAGTTCCCTCTGTGTTGTGACAATATTGTGTATATATCTCTATATCTAAAGAAAGAGAGGGATTTAATCTGCTTGTTTTTAAGAACAGCACCTGAGTTCTAATGAACAAATACTTTCTAATGTTTCAGTGAGTACAACTGCTCAATAGGACAAAAAGCTAGTTAAAGAATGTGGCTTCATTCAAACCATTTTAATCCAAGGTTTGTAATGTGGTGATTCCTCTTTCTCATAGTATCTGAGCTGTACTTTGAAATATAACTTCTGTTCACCCAGGTTAAAATCTTATCTTTTTGTTGTTTCTTTCTTTGGTAGATCATGATTGAGTTTTGTCCTGGTGGAGCAGTGGATGCTACTATGCTAGGTAAGTGCCCTGATGACTCTTAATAAATAAATAAATAAATAAATCCTTTTGTGGTCTGCTGACAGATAAATAAGCTACTGACTTCTGTCTCCATTGCACCTTCCACCTCTGCAGGAAACCAGAGCACAGACATGTGTCAAAAGTGGCCTATAACAGCCTAAAGGTAACCATGTGTATGCAGAGAGGATTAAGGAAGTGGAAGACACCTAACACTAGGGAAGGGATTTTTTTTTTTACAGGTTTACTTGAAACACAAGATAGCTGATATATAGAGGGATGTTGTGCTTTATCTCCAAGGCCGGGTTGGTAATGATGGTGGCTCCATGTTTGCTGGTAGAGATTTATAGTGGCTACTACTTTTGAAGGGCAAGCACAGACAAAGACTGTTTTGTAGTGATGGAATTTTGCCTGAATTTGCTGCAGTTGAGGTTTTGAGGTGAACAGCAGCTGGAGCTTGGCCTTTCCTTCCTGGTACTACAGAAAGGAAGCTTTCATGCTACTCAGTTTTTTTTTGTTTCTGATCAGGCACAGCATCTCCTGTTTCAAAGATACTCTCTAGCACTAAGGACTTGCTTTTAGAGGAAAGGGGAAGGGCTGGAGGAAGAACCTTGCTATCTTTTTTTGAATCCCAGCTGTTTGGCTCCTTTGCTCAATGCAAGGCAGCAGGTGGCAAGAGCTTCACCCTGCTAGATCTAAATTCCCAGCCTGTGGTTTCCAAGAAAAGAAAGAGGGACATAGAAAGTAGATGAAGTAGTTATTCAAAAAACCTGATTTCTCCTATTGGTGAGTGAATTCCAACTGTGCACTTTGTATTCCTGTTTAATTTATCCCTTGGTCACTGGCTAGTCTTGCACACAGGGGAATTAAGAAAGTGAAACTTTTCTTTTATCAAGTTTTGTTCTCATTGGGCAGCATATAGAGTAGAAGGAATGGCAAACAGCCCCCTATCACCCTAACTGCGCTTAGAATAATTTAAAATAAAATAAATCAAACTACCTTAAAGGTAGTAGGTGAGAAACAGAAAAAAACACATGCTGAAAAGAGAGCTTTTCACTGACTCCTTGGTTGATATATTTCACTTAGGAGTGAATAATTGTCCTACCTAACAGCTTGTTCTTGGATTGCCCCTTTATGTCTCTCACAGTAGTTTGGCTTGTTCATGCCAAAATGCATGATCTGTTCTTAGATGTGTTTTCTTTGAGAACCTTGCAGAAATGTTTGATAGATGAAAGTATGAGCAAAGAAGGCCTTAATCTCTTATTCTGTACTGGTATATCTCAAAATTGACAAAGCCTCTATCCATACACATGGCTTTTGTCAAAAGAAGCTCCTTTTTACAAAGTATTTTCACTCCTGCCCAGCTTCTGCTTCATCTCCTGGTCTCTGTCTAGCTGAAAGTTTTGTTTCTGTTGTTGGCAGCATGGGCACTGAGAGGATTATGAAGGAGGGTAGGAGGAACACAGATTTTTGGTGTTGGGTTACAGCAGATTTCTGCAGTAAACACTGCAATAACACTTAGCTGGGAAAGAATGGGATTCTAATGTAATTGATCCTACTGTATTTGTGTGCCTGCCTACAACAGGCAAGGTAAACAGGAGCTGCCTCCAGAATCCCTTACTAAGGGGCCATATGGACAGCCCCTAAGCGGCATCTCCATGCTCTATCGGGGCCGCAGCAACTACACGCTGCGGCCCCAATCAGGCATTTTGCTGCTCCAAAAAGAGCTGGCAAATGCCACTCCTTTTTGGAGTGGCAAAAAGCCACCCTTACTGCCACCACCACGGTTCCTCTGCACCCCTTTGGTGCAGTGTGTCTACACGCTGCGCCAATGGAACATCCATATACCACACTCCATGCGGTGGTGAAGCACGCAGCATGACGGTGGCAACAGGGTGGCCGGCGTGCGGTCGCCCCACCCCAATTCCACCCTCAGGCTGGCCCTTATGGCCAATCTGTACACGTCCTAAGCATGTATGACAATAAAAACAGAATGAAGATAGACATGAAATAAGCCTGCCTGACCAGCTCTCCTTAACATATTAACATATTAATGGAACATACATACAAAAATTTGGCCACAAAAGTGGAAATCGTAAGAAAAATGGGGGCTGATGAAAGAAAAATATTATCCCTGGATAAATTTTAGAAGAAGATTTCAAATGATCCCTATTTCAAAATATTTTTCTTATGTAGGGCTTAATTGACCTGGTTGTTCCATTTCACATGTGCATATTGTTAGTTTTGAATAAAATCTTTGCTGAAACTTCTTCAATTGCTCTTCTGCTTTCTGATGCAGGAAGCTATCTGTATTCTTTCCATGTTATTTCTGCTGCTGATACTTAAGTTTCTGTTAGATGTAATGATCAGGAACACATGGGCTTCATAAACTGAGGCATACCTGTAGTCTATTTTTTGTGAGATTGCACCTTGGACAAACAAATAAGGATTTCTCAGTTTCCACAGAAAATGTCTGTTGTATAGTAAATTTGCCACAATCAGAAGTAGTTCTTTGAATCTCCCACTTTTCCAGAGTCACTTGTTCCATTGTAATGAGGGAGTCAAACTTGTGTGTGTCCCATTTTACTTACTGCTTCATGGTTATATACGAGGTGTATGTACTTTAATCTGTGATATTCATAGGTTAATCAATGCACGATGGCATCACTTGAGTGTGGAGGTCTTGTGGCGTGACACACACATACCCATTGACCTCCACACCATACAAAATTCTTAGAAATGTTTTTTATACTAATGTTATTCATAAATCATAATTCCCGTATATCACTGAATGTAATGGTAATAGTTGTGACATAAAACAACTAGTAAAATTAAAATTATACCTTAAATTGCAGTATGATATGCACAGTCTAAACATATTTACATGCACAAAGTTTCATGTAGTTAAAGTGAAAATTTTGTAAGAGGTGTTGTTTTTAAATTATTAAAAAAATAAATTAATTTTTTATAAAAACTGGGCCCTTTTTCTTTCTTCTTCCACTGAGCCTTCCCCCACTTACACCATTTCTTCAGTGTTTTAAAGGGGCACAGGTGAACATCAGCCCATTTCTGCCAAAAGGCAGATGTTTGGAGCCCATACCCCCTGCACCCCCCTGGTGATGCCCCTGTCAATGCATGAGAGTTTAATCATGTAGACCCCACATCTTTTGTGCTGGCAGATGAACTCCTGCTGCTAGTAAGAGAGGGGAAGAAATCTTCTTTTCTTGCAAACCCTGTTGTATGTCCCCCACCCTTCTAAAGGCTCAGAGTGGCTTTCTGCAAAGATTATCTGTTCCTCTTTTTTGCCAGTGCGATTCTTCCACTGAATCAGAAGCTTCACCAGGATGGAAGAAGTGTTTTCCTTTACAGGAGGGAAATTTTGCATCCTACCCAATGATATTTTAAATTAGCATTTAGCAATAGGATTTACATTTCTGTATCACTTAATAGTGAACTCAGCACTCTCTAAGCGGTTTACAGTCTGTAAACCAATTGCCCCCAACAAGCTGGGTATTCATTTTACCAACCTACAAAAAGATGGAAGGCTGAGTCAATTTTGGAGCCCTGGGACTGAACTCACAATGTTGTGGCTGCAATACTGACATTTAACCACTGTGCCACCAGGGCTCCATATTGCAGATTAAACTTAACTGTGGGTTTATGAAGCCAAACCAACAAGTAGTTTACATTTGAGGGTAATCCACTCTGGATTGCATGTTTTATTCATTCATTCATTCATTCATTTGCTAGGAACTGAAACTGGCATTGCAGTATTTTTCTGCACTGAGTCTTTAAATCTGCATTTTTCACAATACTAGGATTTAAACTTGCACATTTTGAAGTCATTTTGGATATTGCAATAGAGGATATTCAAAAACCCAGCTTCTGAAAATACTGAACAAGCAGTTACTAAAGGTGGCATTTCTTTTCAAAGCAGTGTATGGTTTTCTTTGTCTATTAATGTAAAAATTATGACAGATTTTAGAGGAAGCTAATGAAATTTTGGTCTTCTTCAAGTATATTTTTGATTCATCAGCTAAACAATCTTTCATTAGTTGTTAGACTGTATAAACTCAAGGCAAAGTAAAGCTCAGTTTAGGAGCCTCTACCATGTGCTCTGTTTTTGCAGAGTTAGATCGAGGCTTGACTGAACCCCAGATCCAAGTGGTCTGCCGCCAGATGTTAGAAGCCCTGAACTATCTCCACAGCAAGAAGATTATTCATCGGGACCTCAAGGCAGGCAATGTATTGCTGACCCTTGATGGAGACATCAAGCTTGGTGAGTAGTTCGCTCTGGCTTAAGAAACAGCAGATGCGTGGGATACTTGCTTTCTTAGCACAGCAGGCATGATGACTGAAAATAGTAGGTGCAGCATATTTTTTTAAAAAATGGTTAGGGTTATTCTGTATCTACATAGATGCCTTTTTTCTTTTTAGTTCATGACACAATTATGCATGTTTAGCTATACTAATACTTCGATATCCCTCCATCCTTTTCCTTTTAGATGCTTGAAGCCACATTGTTCTTTTACAACATTTCTGCAGAATCAGATGAGCTGAAGGATTTTATAAATGCTATTCAGGAGGTATCACAGTTGAGGAGGAGTATGAACTATGTTTCAGGAAGATTTTAATAGTACAATCCTAAAAATATTTACTGAGAAGTATGTCTCAGTGTATTCAGTGAAACCTACCCAGGCAATTATGAAGAGGAATGTAATCTTGTTTTAGTTTTTGTATCTTATTGATCATGACAAATTACTGAAATAACATTAATTGTGAATATCTTGAAACAGGTCATGAAAAGCTGACTGGGTTTGGTCAGCTGCTAGTAAGGAGAAAGCTGATAATGGTGACAGAAGTCTCCCTTCCTCTGTTGGCTTGGCAAGGATGTAGATTAGGTGTTTAAAAAAATAGATTGACTTTAACAATCTGCTCTTAATCCATGCCATACAGTGGTGAAAAAAGATGAGACTCTAGACCAGGAGTAGGCAACCTAAGGCCCAGGGGCCGGATGCGCCCCCCCCCCCGAGGCCTTTGGAGTGGCCCAGGCCGGTCCTGCCGCCGCCCGCCATGATGATATTGATTATTGTTGTTATTACTTGTTCTTGGGGTTTTCTTAGCAAAGTCTCCACAGAGGTTTTGCTATGGCTTTTCTGGGGCTGAGAGAGTGTGCATGCAGATTTTTAAAAAATATATTTTTATTTATTTATTTATTTTTGGTGTTTCGGCCCCCCAATTGTCTGAGGGACAGCAACCTGGCTCCCGGCTCAAAAAGGTTGCCTACCCCTGCTCTAGACCATATTGACAAATTGAAAACAAACGGATCATCTGGTCCAGATGGTATCCATCTGAGCATGTTTAAAGAATTCAAATGTAACATTTAAAATATGTAAAATATGTAACATTTCTATTCTCTGTACCATGATGACTGGAAAGCAACTGGTGTAACATAACTTTATAAAAAAGGGGTCCAGAGGGAATTTCAGAAATGATAGGCCATCTATTCTGGGTAAATTTGTGGAATTTTTTAAAGATAAAATTATCAAGTATATGGAAAGACCAGTCTTGCAAAAGATGGTTCAACATGGCCTCTCCTTAGGTAATCCCATCTCACTGACCTTCCTGAGTGCAAAAAAGTATGCAGACAGGGGTGATCTGGTAGATGTTGTTTACTTGGAATTTTCAGAAAGCTTTTTGACGTGGGATGTAAATCCTTGTAGATTTTGTTCTCACAAGCAAGAAGGAATAATTTTATCATTTTTTTCTTCTTACTGTGGAGAAAACAGTACCATCTTTAAAGACTATTTGCCTACTTTTGACAAAGTCTCTCAACAGAGACTGCTGTGTAAGCGTACAAATCACGTTATAGATCAGTAACTGGTTAAAAAATACAAAGAATGAATACTTGTTGTCACACGAGACAGTGTAAACATTGGGTTCCTCATGGATCTCTACTGGGTGTAATGTCTAATACATAGTTTGTAAATTAGCTGGAGTTAGTAATAGGAAGTGGGACACTGGGTTTGCCAGTGAGCAAATTATTTAGGATGATTAAAACAAGGAGGAACAGTGAAGAACTCAAAAATTCCACCCACAATTGGATGTGTGGGCATTAAAATTTAGTGAAAGCTAGCATAAAGTAATTTACGTGAATTAGGGAATCCTAAATTCACATATAGGCTGTTTTAACTGTCTGAGCTGGTGGGGATGACTGAGCAGGAAAAATGATCTTGGGACAGTGGTAGATAATCCCAATGAAATTACCAAACCAGTGTGTGGCAGCTGTAAATAAGGCTAGTTGCCTAGTTGGTGAAAGGAACTGTTTAGGCTTTTGTGTCATTGGAGCTCATATTTTTTGATGATGGCTTCAATTAGGCTTTTTCAAAAAAGGGAAAATTAGAAAGAGATCTCCTGCCTCTTAAGAGGAGGTATTTGCACAGCTTCTCTCAGTTTGCTTATCTTCAGAACGTACTGCTTTAGCCCCACTCCAAGACTAGTCTAAGAGATTGTGTGCATGTGTACTCTAGGGATCACCTCGGTTCTGTCAATTTATGAACTTTGCAGAATGTAGCAAAGGCAGCTATGATAAAAGAGCAACCACCAACTCATGTTTTTGCTCTCACATCTTGATGCCTAAATGCTTCCATCATTTTACAGTATACTCTTGTCTGAAGGCCATACTTATTTCATTTTCCCACATAAACCACAAGAATGGATGTTGTTACACTCTCCTTAGTCACATTATGACATTTTTACTCCACCACAACTTGTAGGCTTCTTTGGGATTTGGATGGTTTTGTACAGAACATGTAACAAGTTTAATGTGACTTGGTCTCTAAAAGAGGCTGCTATATTCTCTAGGAAACCAGAAGTGACTTTTAGAAGTGAAAAGAGTGTTTAGATTCATTGCCCTGCACAACCTTTTTATGTGGCATCTGTTGATCATAGTTCTGATGTTCCTTCTTGAACTATCTTCCTAGTGTCACAATTCTTTTAATTTCTGCTTTCTGTCTTGCTTCAGCACATTGTAGCTGAGATGAAATTATGCCTGCCCCACCCAGTGATGTAGTGGTACATTTTGAAGGGCAGGTGCATACTGTGGCTGTCTCCACAGTCTTTACCAAAATTAATTAAATTAGCATCCATAAAGGAGATCTTCAGAAACATAGATGTTAGGTACAGAAATGTAAGGGTGTTCTAGAAGGAAAGCTGGAATTTTCATTGTTCTGTTGCATGGGATTGTATAAATGAATGCATACCATTCTTTTGGAACCCTGGCAGGAGCTGACATATTTTCTGTGTGAGGTGGAGAGAGTATAGTTTGTTTGGTCAATGGAGTGGGGGGAGCTGACATTTTCTGCTTTACGTCACATTTTCAGTTAGACTTTCTGAAAAGTGGGGAGGAATCCTTTACATGAAATGGAAGGCAGGAAGCAGAGAAACAATAAAACAATTGCTGGTGTAGTAAGATTTTGCTGAGGGTCAAGTGTTCATGGCTGCACTGAATGGAGATGGAAAAGCTGTAATCAGAGTCCCTTGTTACTGTGGGAGAATAGAAAACAGAAGGACAATTGTGGTTGGACAAAGAAGGACAGAGATCTTGCATTATTTAATCATTAAATAGTTTTGGGGCTTTTGAGGGCTTCAGTATCCATACTTTGGGGCCGCAAGAGGCACACACAGCACACAGGTCACACTTTATCCATCCCTGATTTAATGGTTGGCATGGATTTCACTTCTAATAATTATGACTCTTGTTGTCAACTCCTAAGGGGGCCCAGTTTCTCAATATCATATATTGATTTGCATTTTGATGCTCAGTGGGTAGGTTACACATCATCTTATGTTTGCCAGCATTCATCTAGACCAAGGATGGAGATACTGTAACCTTCCATGTGTTGCTGGACTCTCCATCAGCCCCAGGCAGGATAGGCAGTAGGTCATGATCCAACAATATCAGGGGAGGGGGACACACATTATACATTTGGATCTTTCTGCTTATTTTGAGGGAGTGTCTTTAAATGTTGTTAGGCTGGGGGAAAAGGGACAGTCTTTATCCTTTAACTTCTTATTTCAAATACTCTTTTCAGCTGATTTTGGAGTATCTGCCAAAAACATGAAGACTTTTCAAAAACGGGATTCCTTCATTGGCACACCATATTGGTAAGTAAATGAATTCACAATTACAAGAGCCACCCAAGATACCAGTTTATTTCTCCTAGCTCCATTGTAGAAATATTGTCCAACATGCAATATGAACTACTGCTCCTTTTGTGCTTCAGCATTGGCCAAATTGGCTAGGGCTGATGGGAGCAGAAGTCCAACAACACCAAGAGGCTACACATTCCTCACTCCTGGCCTGCTACTTGACTGAATTTTAAACTATCCACTTAAATAAATGGGCATAAGTTGTTTCCATATGAATTTGACACATGCTGGTTGTTTTCTTCTAGCGTCCATGCTATGCAGTGGTCTGTTTCCATGTTATTTCAGTAGTTTAAGGAATAAAGTATATATGGGAGTCACAATCCAAGAAAACAGTGTTGCTTTTGATGATTGTTTTTGATTGTTTTTAAATCTCAAAAGTTTTTGGAGAACATAATTTTGTTAGAAAAAGATGTTGAGGGGAAAGTGTGGATGGAGTAAAAGGCTTTGTTGTAGCATTGTTCTCTTGGTCCTATTCATCCACCACCTTGCTGAGGGTGGGGGGAAGGGGCAGTGAAACAACTACAAGTCACATAACTGGAATGAGATGTTGATGAAATCTGGGCCATTCTCCTCTTACTCTCTCCCACCCCCTACTCCTGGGTAGAATGTCAATTTGAAGCAGCTCCAAGTGTATGAAAATAACAATTCACTCCAGGAATTTAATCTCCAAATCAGCCACTTCTCTATGGCGATCAGTGAGCATTAATTTGCTGTCTAAAGCAGCATCCAGGCCAGATGTCACTGGCCTGCTGGTTTTCTGTTGCCATGGCCAACTGAGAATGGAAGAATGAATGGATAGAGGGCAGTGAGTTGGGAATTGCCTATAACCAAAAACTGAAACATTTTCACCTCCCATTAATTACATTTGAAGAAAAGTCAATGGGAGACTTAAAAGAAAAAGAAGCACTCATTCATTTAATTTGGTGATGATTTGTTTTTACATTTCCTCCAAGAAATGCCTCCCCTTCCCTTTTTATCCCCACAACAACTATGAGTTTAGTTTAGGATGAACCCAATGTCAGTTGGTGAGATTTGTGGCCAAGTGAGGATTATTGCCCAGATCTCCCCAGATCAGGGTCATAGGTACCACTGAACTATAAGGGGGGTTGGCTGGGTTATCCTGATGCCACTTGCTTCACCCCAGACTTTGCCTTTACAGACAGGACAACAGTGGTGTCAAGTGTCTCATGGTACACTGTGCCCCTTCCCCAGTCCTAGTCCAACAGTTGCTGGATTTGCACCATGCTGATTCTAGAAATGCTTGACTTTGGCTGGATCATAGCCATGGCAGAAGAACAGACATTGCTTCATTGAACAACTAGATGTAATTTTTTATTCTTCAAGGTGTATGATCAGCTTTAGGCGAATGACCAATTGAGTTAAATGTTGGGGCGGGGGGGAGGCCAACAAGAATGTATTTGTAGCATGACTCACTCATCTTTACTTTCTTCTTCTTCTGCTTTTAAGGATGGCTCCTGAGGTGGTGATGTGTGAAACCATGAAAGACACCCCTTATGACTACAAGGCAGACATCTGGTCCTTGGGCATAACACTTATAGAAATGGCTGAAATAGAGCCACCTCATCATGAGCTCAATCCTATGAGGGTCCTGCTGAAAATAGCCAAATCTGACCCTCCCACACTTAGTTATCCCTCAAAGTGGTGAGATTATATGTTGATGTCCTATATGTGCTTATGTGAGAGTACAGGAAGTATGTTGGTGTCTCTCCTTCTCTTTTAGATTGCTCAAAGTGGGCAGTGACCAGTTAGATTTATACTAAATTATTCAATGATGCGTTCCACAATAAATTTGAGTAAAAGCCACAGAGAAGACATTAAAAGTTAGAAGACAGGAGTGGAGAACTTGTGACCCTCTAGGCGTTGTTGGATTCCATCTCCCATCAACCTTAGCCAGTATGGTCCACAGTTGGCATGATAAGGAGTTGGAATCCTGCAACATGTGGTGAACTATGGATGCCTCACTTTTGTTGTAAAATTTTGCCAATAGAATATGAGACCTATCTATTAAGAAAGTTGGGGAGAGAGGGTAATTAGACATGTAGGCCAGGACTAATGGGAGTTGCAAATCCAGCAGCATCTAGGGAGTGCCACATTGAGGAGGCCTGCTCTAGTTCAAGAGCATAACATTAGTTGCTCTTACTAAATGCTGATATTAGAGACATAGCCATGCTAGTCTGGAATATCAGTATGCAAAGAGATTATGCAACACCTTGGATACTAACTGAGTGAAAGATGTAGCATTAACCTTTTGTAGACTAAGGGGCTGAACAGATTGCCCGAGAAGAATAGCATATCGGTGCCCCTTTCAGCACTGGATTGAGCCCATAGCAACTGCACACTGCAGACCCAATCTGGCACTTTGATACTCTAAAAAGAACCAGCAAAATGCTGATCCTTTTTAGACTGGCAAAAGGGTGCCTTTGCCACCACCATGACAGCTTTTCGCTGATTCTTTGGTGCAGTGCATCTAAACGCTGCACCAGAGACACAGCATAATGCTGCCCGCCATCTGGTCGGGCGAGTGGTGTGACGCTGGAATCGGGGCAACTTTTGGGTGTGCAGCATGTGATTACCATGCCCTCTGCCCTGATGCTGGCTGAAAGTGACGGTCTGTATAGACAGTCTGCCTCCTCAGATGCAATGAATACCTTTGCATAAATGCTGATATGGTACATATACAAAGTCCCATTTATCCATGAAGCTTGTAGGAGGATGCAAGGAGGTAATCCAGTGTGCCTCGTACCACTTAAAACCAACAAAGATAGGCCAGGCATTTTTTTCAAAAGTTAAAGGTTTCCCTTTGACATGAATGTCTAGTTGCAACCAACTGTAGGGGATGGTGCTCATCTCCATTACCAAGCTGAGAGAGCAAGTGTTGTCTTAAGGCCAGCACAACTGCCTGGAATGCTGTTACTTTCCCACCTAAGTAATACCTATTTATCTACTTTCATTTGAAAGCTTTTGAACTGCTAGGTTTGCAGAAGCTGGAACGGGTGACAGGAGTTCACTCCATCATGCGACATTTGGATCTTGAACTGCCAACTTCTGACCTTACAATCATCAGAATCACTGTCTTACCACTAAGCCACCACGTCCCTCTATTTTTTTCAAACAAACACGCAATATAGCTACTATCCAGACTGCTCACAGCTACACACTTTTCTGCTTTGGTGGCAGCATGATGACAGAGTGTCTCCTTTTAGCTTGGGGCTCAACAGGCTAGCAGTGGTTGATCCATATGTTTCCCACTGTACTTTATCTTGTTACAGCTCTTCAATCTACCCTTTCTTTCAGGTGAGATCAAAGAAGAGGAGGGAAAACCCATGTGGGTTCCTTGTTTAGTGCAAATGGTTTCACCGAAGCATATATGGCCATCTTTCTAGAACCCCTCTTTTTCTTACACCACAATCAAGTTCCAGGACAGGAAATTTAAAAAAACAACACAATTTCTTACTCAGGTTTATTTCATCCTCCTGCAGTCATAAGAGTATGTTCTGTGCATTCATTATTCATGCATTATCTATGTGAGATGTGGTTGTCTGAATATGACATGGGAGGGCTGACAACTGGCAAAGAATATGCTTTGCAGTGAGAAGGTCCCAGGTTCTTTCCCTGGCATTACCAGTTAAAACAAAAGGTCATAGAAAAGTAAAGGTCATAGAAAAGACATTTTCTGGGTAAAGGTCATAGAAAAGACATTGTCTCCCAAGACCCTGGAAAACAACTGCTAATTATAGTGGAATTGCTAGGCTAAAATGAACTAATATTCTAGTGCATGGGTGAACACACCTGAAGCCCTAGAGAGATTTTTGGACTACAGCTCCCATTCCTCCTTATCATTGGCTATGCCGAAAAACATTTTGACAGCCACTGTTGCCCACCCCATTCTAAGTGTTATAAGGCAGTTCATTATGTTCCTACAGACACCTGAAATTTGTCCATTTGTGATGTTAATGATGAGTGACACAAATCCTGCTCATCTGTCTTACAAACCTCCAGCCTATATAGCTTCTTTTCATCTTTTCTGTACTCCCTCAGAGCATATCAACCCTGTGTTAATCAGACTTCTTTTCGTTAAGAAAGCAGTGAACAGCAAAGTGGCTATTTCCTCTGTTTTCCCTTCCCCAAATCTGTATCAGGCAAACAAGGTAGAATTCTATTTGTTGATTGGGGGAAAAAAACAATCACAGGGTAAATGTGCTTATAATAGCATTTTCTGTGATTGTCTGTAGAAACTGCTAGTAAGTGCTTTGACCTTCCATTACATGCAGGCAGCATTGAAACAGAGGTGTGGTGGGAGTGGAAAGGTGGCATTATCACTTGCCTGACAGAAGGCTTTGTATTAACATGAGCTCAAGCTTAAAGTTGCCCTCATGTGAGCTTGGAAACCTTTGGGTTCTAGCCTGAATTGAGAATATAGTGACAGCAGATAACACATTTTTGACCAGCTGTTGATTCTGGGTTGAAAAGGAAGTGTGAAACCTGTAACTTAACTAGGCAGTATTTTCTATCTACTCAGAAGTTTTATTTTTATTTTATCCTGTCTGTACTGTTCAGTCTCTACATGCTTTTTTCATAGCCATTGATTGTCATTTCTTATAATATTGGAGATATAAGTGATGCAGGCTACAGAATGGATATAAAAGTATTCCTTCTCCCTGCAGTTTTTGCTAATGGCCTTTGTAGTGCTTTTAAAAAATAAATAAAACATTATTACAATTATTTATAAAGGTCTCCAGGTTTCAAAGACTTCCTGAAGATTGCCCTTGACAAAAATCCTGAAACAAGGCCAAGTGCAGCACAATTACTGGAGGTAAGTGCACCACCTCAAGAATGACTCTCAGTTAATTAAGTACCTAATGTTCTCTGGGGACATAAAGATGCATACAGGCAATTGCTTGTAGGACTGTAATCTAATAATAATATAATAATAACATTTATTTATATCCCACCCCTTTGCAATCGGGGCGGCTAACAACAATAAAATACATAACAGACAGTAAAACCAAATTCCCATACCCCCCCCTTAAGAAATTATTAAATTAGACATGATTAAAACCTACATTAAAACACAATAGTTAATTAAAACTAATCCTAATATAGGAGCGGATTAATACATATCAGAACTGGGGAACCTGAAGAACCTGAAGAAGACATTCCTAGAAAGATTCCCGAGGCTGGGATTATCTATCGCTGAAGGCCTGCCGAAAGAGATCCGTCTTGACAGCTTTTTTAGGCAGTTGTAAAATTCTAAAATTGTGCTAATTTCCTTTTGTGGATTAGTAGGGAGAAAGGTGGGACTCACTGCTGTATGTATAGTTTCCACTTGGAGAGGTGCTCCCTCTGTTCTCAGCAGGAGATAAGAACCTGCTGATTTGACTGGCTTGGCTTGCTGGAGGCAGAGCTGTGCCTGTGTAGACAGCCTGTTAACCTCTAGGCAAGACTCATTGTAAGTTTCACTTTTCCTGCTCCCATTTGCTATCCTACTCTCCTACCTTTCCACCTTGGCTACAGTGGAAAAAAGATACAGTATCTTAGTAATACAAAGATGATAACCAACTACTCTTAGTGGCCTCATAACTTCTTTAAACTTTGCATGTCATTCACTTGTTTGTTCCAGCTGTTGCCTTAGTTGTTATTCAGCTGTGAGTCTTTGGCCTTGGATAAGCTTATCATAAATGAAAGTAATTTAGTTAGTGGAAAGGAAAAGAATTATCTCTGTAGTGTGGCTTGGCAGAAAAGTCCAGAGAACCATAGTGTGTCGATGTTATTAACAGAGAGGAGGTGATTGGTGTTGTCAGTCCTGGGAAGACCTGTGTTCTCTGAGTAAAACTGAGGGCAAATTTACATGCTCACTTAGTGGGATGATCTTCCTGTAGTGCCTGAATCAGAATGATGTGTGTAATTAACGTAGCATGAAACTCCTCCACTTTACACACAGATCCAATTTGCATATTGTGTCCCTCCCAAAAGGAGAGGAATCACAAATGGAAATTGGGCTGGCATGTGGAGTACCTGGATTGAGCATTAGGACCACAATGCTTTAGATGTCTATGCTGTCACATCCTCTTGGATTTGGCTGGATTTTCTCCCAAGTAAGTGTCTGTAGGATTGCAGCCTTGGCTAGGTCTGTGATCAGAGGCATCCATGTGCCCATTCATCTGTAATGGGAAGATGGACACCCTGGTTAGGTAGATATGGGAACAGGACTCCAGGTAGTATATTACTTCCCTTGTATTTAGTTTTGAACATGGACAGCACTTACTTCTGTTTCCTTCATAGATAACAGGTGAAACTCCTAAGAGCTATTTCATACATTGCTTTCGGTTGTTTGACTTGCTTATTGGGAATAGTGTCCTTGTGGAAACTTTGTAATGATGGCTGAGGGCTTACACATAGCTCCTTACTGACATGTTGCACATTGTTCATGCATTTGCTTTCGTGAGCTGTATGAAGGGTGCAGTAGCTGTGAAAGTGGTTTCTGAACAATCCCCAAGTCCACTTTAAGCCATCATGCTTTTTTGCTTTCTAAGCTTGCTTGTTTTAATATGGCAGATCCTCATTTCTTTTTAGCATCCCTTTGTGAGCAAGGTCACTTCTAACAGAGCCCTGCGTGAGCTTGTGGCAGAGGCAAAGGCTGAAGTGATGGAGGAAATTGAAGACAATAGAGAGGAAACTGAAGAGGATGACTCACCAGAATCCACATCTGTAAGTTTAATTCTTTCTATCTTGTTTCACTGTGGAAATGTTTCTTTAGAGACATAAGACTAATGCACCCAGCCACACTTATATGGGTACACAGACTAAGAATGCTTTATTGACTGATATTCCATGAATAAACTAGCTAAAGGCAAAACAGGGACAGCCTTTGATCTATCCACCTTCTAGTTTGTTGTGCAGGTGGACAGGAAAAATGGCTCCTTGAGCAGGGAGAGGTTGCTCTTCGCTCAGCAGCCAAGAACTCTGGGAACAATGGGTTGGGCACAAAGCCAGCCCTCCCTTTCCTTTTATAAGATATACTTCTGAGTAAATACTTTTACATGGCTGTTGGAATGCAGTACTCACTGTGCGGCCAAAGTGACCCCAAGAGATGATTGGAACTGCTGGCTCCTTTGTCATGAGGAAAACAGCCTTGGGGTGGTTTGAGATTTACAATTGTACCCTGCATTCTTCTACCCTGGATTATTTTGCCTAATGTCAGATCTTCTAGGACAGGTTAGAAGCACAGGCTCTTGGTTATACTGTTTGTTTGTTTGTTAGTTGGTTTTTTCATTCATGGAAGCAGTGCTGAATCAACAGGCAAGATTAAATCTGCACCCAGTAGTTGGTGCCAGGGTTACAATGTTCTGACCAAGACCAAGAGAAAGACTTGGCAGCAGTAAGGGTCTCTGCGGGTTCTCAGTCAGGAGAGGAAAAATATATAACTGCTGCTATATCTTAGAAGTAATGCTTTTAGTATTTGTATGGTTGGGGGCTAGTGTTTCATTGCTGTTCTAGCAATATGGTAGAATGGTTAAAGATCAAGATTTATATTTCTTCCTATATAGTTTGCAGACTGCCAGAAATAGTGCAAATTGAGTCCACTTTAACTGTCCTGGCTCAGTGCTAGGGAATCATGGGAATTGTATTGTTTCAGCTCCCAGAATCCCAGACTATTGGCCAACATCCGAGACTATTGGCCAACATGGCTGAGGCTTCTGGGAGCTGAAGTCCCTCGGCCTTAAAGGGGACAGTTTGTCTACCACTGCATCTATGTCTGTCACACTAGCATGCCTAAGATAAATAATACAAAATAGAATAAAAGATGTGAGGTATATGTGAGGAAGGAAGTAGAATGTAAGAATTCAAGAAGATGAAAGCCAGTGGCTGGGGGATGGGTTGGGAAAGAGTGGGCCTGTGGCAATGTGGCAGAAGTTGTGAGAGAGGGGTTTTTTTTAACCAATATACTTTTAAACAAACAAACAAAACAAGAACATAAGCTAGAGCATGGTCTTCTGAAAGTGTTTGCCAGAGAGCTGTCAAGATTGCACTGACCTAAAACAGGACTCCTGATTCGTACAGTAGAGTATGTTCTGCCTTTGGGAAGGGACAGCTATAACCAGGCAGCTAGTCTAATCAATTTGTAAAATAGGGGAAAGCTTTACAAACCATGTACTTCTCATGAAGCGATCAGACAGAAGGATGAAAAGCAGCCAGGAGTGTACCAGACTATAAGGTTTTCAAAGTTGTTTTGGCCTTTTAATTCTCAGTACCTTTATCATTTGTCCATCTACACTAGGGTCCCCAAACTACGGCCCACAAGCCGGACCCGGCCCGTCGAGGCCTTCTTACTGGCCCATGGCCAGTCCTGCCACCGCTTGCATGCACCGCTAAACACCATTTTGTCTTCCAAAATGGCATCCGGAGTCATGCGCATGCGCCTGACTCTGGGCACCATTTTGGAAGACAAAATGGCGCCCAGCGGCACGCGCATGTGCACGCGATGCCGGGCACATAGGCATGACTCCAGGCGCCATTTTGGAAGACAAAATGGCACCGGAGTAGTGCACGCGCACACGCGCCTCCAGCCCCCCAAAGATCTGGGGGCCAGAGAACTGGCCCCCAGATCAAAAAGTGTGGGGACCCCTGGTCTACACCGTCTACACCTCCCAAAATGTAAGGGTGCAGGGTGGTGGGAGGGGAATATTTAAACTCTGCTTTAAAAATTGGATGATCTAATGGGGAAGATTCTTATTCCCTTGACAAATAATCAACCTATTTCTATGTTTCAGCAGTTCCTTGCATACAACTATTCCACTGTAGAGGAAAATCTGTCCCTGTTAGATTTTAACTGGCTCTCCTTCATGTATGCCCAGTGTTCCACATCTCTTAATGTTTCTTTTAATAAAACAAACGGCTACGTTTCATGAACTTCATCTCTCCTATCCTCTCCTTTTCTCTTTACTCAGCCTCATGATGTTCACAAGACGGAATCCTCTGTTGCAAGCCAACTTAGCTTGGAAGTAGAGAGATCTCCAGAGAACCATTTGTCTCTTGTTGCCAATGGATCAAAGTTGCCTTTAGAGCAAGTTAAAGAAGGCGCAAACGGGCATGGTGACAACGTTTACAGCAAAGGCGTTAGTGATGAAGAAAAGCCAACAAAAACCACCAGCAGTTCCAACTTGTCAGGGACAGCAGACCACATAGCTGCCTCCAGCACTAAAGGAAAGCCAGGTGCAAGCCCCCAGTTGCTGCCACTCAGTGAAAATATATGCACACCAGAGAACCAGGACCTCAACCACCACCAGAATAAAGACACAGAACCAGCCAGCACACATGAGCCCACTGTGGAGAACCGGCGATTGAGCAGCCTTCTTGAAACAGAAGAAAAACTTCCCAATGGGAGCCTGAGTTCTTCTCTATTTGAGAATGGTAGCTCAAAGAGAGACTCTGATTCAGGTAGCACCTCTGCCTCTGAGAGCATAGACCTCAGCATCTCCTTGTCTGCCAACCTGTCTGTGAGCAGAGACAGTGGATCCCTCTCTCTGAAGGTAAGCATTTGGAGACAAATCGTGAGATTCAGTTGTCAAAGAAACTTCATTGTCCTACTAGTTTTCTGTAAAGCATGGGTAGGAAAGTTCCCAGAGATGTGGGATGGGCTGCATTGCCCCATTTCCACCAGGAGCTTCACTACTGCCTTTGAAATTCAGTAGCTGCAGAGGTTACTGTAGTGGTTCACTGTGGTGTCAGAGTGTCTTTCCACACCATACAGATCTGCTGCAAGGCAGAGCATCACCTTCTCTTCTGAAATAGAAGACAAGAAAGACTATTGTCCTCCAATATCCTCCATTCACACTCTTTCCCACACTTGCTGTTAAGTGTAACAGTGAGAGGACCCTTGTTTAGCACAAAGTATCTTGCTTCACTATCTTTTAAGGGTGATTAAACTATCACAAGTCCCAGGAGTGGTAGCCTGAAGCAAATATACAGTACCCAGTGATTAGTTTTTTCAGGTGCCAGCTGAGCTGAGTTTCACATTGAGCTGTTAAAAAACTGCCACTCAGAGCTATAGAAGCATAGTTCAGTGCATGTCTCCACCTCCAGAGGCCTTGTTCAACATGCAAGCCTGTTGTATTACTTGAGCGCAGGGCTGGAGATTAAAATAGGTGATGCTCAAGAGCTGCTTGTATTCTCCACAGTGAGGAGGCAGGTGATTGGTTAACTCAGATCAGGAAGATGGAGGAAGAAATAGCAGGGAGGGATGAAACAGTCAGGCAGGGCCCACAGCAGAGTGACTTTAGGAGGGACCACCCATTCACATCACAGCTGTGGAGAAGGCCCAGAATTAGGTAATGACAGAAGGGACAGCCCTGATTTTCCCCTCTGGACTTCAGGTCGCAGGAAACTACTTAACCCTGTCACTGCTGCCCTCTCAAAAATATCTTTCACTCTGTTCTGCGCTGGCCATTGTATTTCCGGCAGCTTTCCTGAGCAGTGGCAGTTTCTAGCTCCCATGGGTGATTTCTGCTCATAATTGAGGGTGGGCAGGGGTGTGGGAGGATTGATGAAACTAGAAGCAACTCATACCTAGGAAAGGGAGCAGAAGCAATTGCTTGCTTTCCTGGCAACAGACAGAAGGCTAGCCTACTATAGGTTAATTCCTTCTTCTCACCAAGAGTAAAATGCCCACTACTGGAAAAGGACTGGCAAGGTGACCAGTGTTTCTACTTCCAGCAGTAGAGGAGGGTATCCTGCTCTTGGAGGAGTTAACCAAGAGTAGAATATCCTCCACACACTGCTACCAACAAACTTTCATGGTAAGCTGCCAACATTTCAATCTTTCAAGCAATCCAGGGAAAGTACAGCAGCAACCCACTCCCTCTTTCTGTCCTGGGTGGTGGCTGCTTCCAGCTGCCCTGGGTGGTTGATCGATTGGTTGGTTGCTCTCTTGCTCGCTTGCCTGCCAGGGTTGGAAAGGAGAGCAGCAGTTGCCCCTTTAAAAGAGCAGCTCCTTTTACCACTGCCAAGTGCTTGCTTGCATTCCAGATCAGGCAAGAGAGCATCTGATGCAGCAGCTCAGCCATTAGCATTGCTGGGATGCCCAACAGTCTCTGTTGCTACTGCTGCTGCAGCCCAAACAATATGTTTGGGCTGCAGTGAATGAAGGATGGAAGAATTGCCATTAGCAGAGGAGGCAGACAGATCAGATGGTGCTGCTGCTGCTTTCTCTTAAGAAGTCCACTTTGCATTTTCTATGTACATTGCAGAATCTGAGTTTGCTTGGTACAAATATGTCTTTTCTTTTTTCTCTCTCCCATCTACCTGACAGCTCTAGGACAGGCATGTATCAAATGATGAATTCACCTCCCATTTTCTTTCTTTCTTTCTTTCTTTCTTTCTTTCTTTCTTCTTCTGTCCTTTAACTTCTTTTCTCTTCATGAATGTGTAGGATGCCAAAATGCAGAAGATGACACTGAAACGGACCAGACGATTTGTAGTAGATGGAGTGGAAGTGAGTGTCACCACCTCAAAAATCATCAGTGAGGATGAAAAGAAAGATGAAGAGATGCGATTCCTCAGGCAAGCCTTTTGTTTAGCAGTATTTGGATGAACCTGGTTTCTTAGGTGCTTAGTGAAAAGGAGTAAATATTAGGAAGAACTTCCCGATGGCTGTTTGACAATGGACTAGACTGCCTGAGAAGATAGTGAACTCTCCTTCATTAGAGGTTTAGAGCATTGGACTACAGCTCTGGAGACCAGGGTTCAAATCCCCACTCAGCTATGGAAACCTGCTTGGTGACCTTGGTCAAGTCACACTTTTCATCCTCAGAGGAAGGCAAAAGCAAATGCCCTCTGAACAAATCTTACCAAGAAAGCCCCATGATAGAGTCACCAGAAGTCAGAAACAACTTCATATCACAAAACAACTACAAAGCTGTTGAATGGGTACTTATCAGAAATTTTGTAAGTGGATTTTCTGTGTGGGAGGTCCTTCCAGCGCCTTATGATTATGGTTGAGAAATACTGTCGTCTTATAGACACAGACAGTCCTATTTAATCTAGGGACCCCCACACGATGTTTTCCACATGCACTAACATTAAACCATGGATGTACCAAAACATTTTATTTGACAGGTACATGTAACAAGAAGTTGCATAAGATGTGAGAGAACATGACAATTTTTGTTGCTATACAAGAGCCAGGTTAGTTGACCTTTCTAAGCTTTACAGTTTCTGAAATTGAAAGGGTGGTGCCATTGTCAAGTCAGCCTCTAATATATTAGCATCTTATCAGTCTTGTCATGGTGAGTTTTACTCCATGGCAAATGCTCAGCAATTTAGTTCAATTTAAGGTAGAATAGAGTGGGTGGCATAATGGTCCTCCTTTCCTTCCTCTAACTCACTTCTGCTGTTGACATGGAGGTAGCTGACAGAAAAGCAAAGCCTAAATTTGCAGTATTACCATTCCTGGAAGGAAGAAACTAGGGACATTATGTTCTGTAGTGACCGACAGCATCTTCCTGCACTTTTAGTCAGACTTTTCCTTGTGTTACCTGGAGATGCCACAGCTTGAACCTGTGCTCTGCACGGGCTCTACCACTGAGCTACAACCTAAATGTTTTGAGTATCATACTCTGCCCATGCACAGATTCTTGTTAATTTGGGCTTTGCAGGGCTTGTTGTTGTGTGCTTCAGGTTCTGATTTATGGTGACCCTATTGGGGTTCTCTTGACAAGATTTGTTCAGAGGGGGTTTGCCTTTACCTTCCTGTGAAGCTGAAAGTGTGGCTTGGCCAAGGTCACCCAGTATGCTTCCATGAGTGGAGATTTGAACCTTGGGCTCCAGTGCTCAAACCAGTACACTATGCTGTGGGGCTATGAAGAACATTTTGGCTGCACTGGGAAAGATTATGGTGCACAAAAAAGCAGTTGTCAACAAACTGGATTTGGTTTTTCATCTTCCTGATGCCTACTGCTAATTTGTACAGCTAGTATGGCAGTTACTGTATCACTTCTTACCCCCTGACAGGCACTTGTTGAGAATTTAGTACAGGCTAAACCTAAATATACTTAATGTGATCCTGAACAGGCATGATAATATGTGCATGTGTAAAATTGCTGTCCTTGCTATTTGCTTTCATATATATATGAAACACACACAGACACATATATACATACACACGCACACATTAAGTAGGGACATTCCTAACTACTTTTCAAGTCCCTGCTTTGTCTATTTCCTTGGTTAGTTTTAAGAATAGCAAAGTTCTATAATAGGGTTTCAGTCACACATTTGCTGAGGCTGTCAGAGCCTTTTGAGCCACAGTTTTCATAGCTTTTGTATTTATAAAAGATAGTTCATGGGTAATTGAGACTCTTCCTAGCAACCATACCTTGTATACTGAAGGATTCACATAAATCCTTTGGACCCACTATTCTGATAAGGACCACTGGCACTTCTTAAGAGCACTGTGTATTGGCATGTGTCATATTCAATGTAATAGCTTTAGCCAATGAAAGGCTGGAGTGAATCTTGATCACTCTAGCTTGGTCTAGAGATTTTGAACAGCTTCTGCAACACTCCAGTTCCACTGGTCTTTCACTAGAGTCTGCCAGTGTGCTGTAGCTGTTGTGTGGTCCACTTACATCTCAGTCGCTACATTCCTTCCTTTTCAAATCTGAGACGCTTGCTTTCTTTATTTATTTATACCCCACATTTCTTCCATGCAGGATTCAAGGCAGTGTAGGTTGAAATAGAAGGCAACTAAATATCAATTATAACATTTAAAAAATTAAAAACTCTGAAATAACTCATGCAAAAACAGCACTGACTTAAGGATAATTTTAAATGCTTTAAAACATAACAAATAAGAAGAAATTACAGCACCCATTAAAAGCCCCTTTTGCTGCAACCAGTTACTGACCCAAAGCATGTCTAAATGAAAAGGTCTATGCTAATGGGGGAGAGAGAAAGTCAACCAAGGCTCCAGGGGAAGGAAGTTCCACTGCCTTCAAGCAGCCATTCTTCTCTCACATCTTCACCAAACACACCTCTGAAGGTAGAGGGACTGAGAGAAAGCCTGGAGAGTTTCCTTGTGTAGACACAAGCATGTCACAGCTTGTATAAAAAATATGAGAATGCTTTACTTGAAATGGAAATGGTTTCCTTATCTCCAATCTAGACAAAGTCAACTGTCCTTTTGTCCAAGCAGAGCCTCTGAAAGGGCAATGGAAGTGATAGGTTGTTCCTGGGCCTTTCTCACATCCAGATTCTTCTCTTCCTCAGCCCACACGAGAATAATTAGTAGAAGACAAAGATTGTGGCCTTATTCCCTCTATGATTTAAAATGAATTGCTGATCAGGTTATATGTCGTTCCCACTTTAAATCGGTTCCGAACTGGCTGCACTTGGTTTCAGTTGCAATGACGCGAGGCAAATGCAAAAAAACTGTTCTTTCCTGACACTAGTTTTTTGGAGGTTCTTTTGAAAAAAAAAAAAAGCGATTAGCAAGCGTGTTCAGCAAGTAGGAATGAAGGACCTGAATTGCATCAAACTGAAGGGGAGGGATTACTGTGGCAGAGGGTTGGCACATCCCTCACTAGTTTTTGGGGAAATCCACCATTTTCCCCCTCCCCTTTTCCCTGGACCTGTCCTACATTCCAACCTTCTGTCCAGGAGGAATTCCAAAACGCCCCCCATTCTGAGCTTGACTAGGAAGCATTTCCTTCAAATCTGCAAGGCTGGGAGGGCAGCACCACACCCAGGGGAGAGTCCTCCATATGACTCGCATGGCTGAGGCAACCCAGGGGACTTGGAGGACATGGGAAGTTGAAGTGGTGCCCTCCCAGCCTTGCAGGACTTGGAGGACATGCTTCCTAGTCATGCTAAGAATGGAGGTTGTTTTGGAATTCCTCCTGGACAGAAGGTTGGAAAGTAGGGTGGGTCCTGGGAAAGGAGAGGGGCGGAAATGGTGGATTTTCCCAAAAACTAGTGAGGGATGGGATTCTAGTGAGGGATGAGATTCTGGCCACGGCACCCATGACTCCCTCCCGTGTTTTCTTTAATGTGTTGCCAGTTGTGTCACTGATGATGCATAGATGATTGACAGGCATTTGGAAGGGGCACAAACTAGTGGGAATGACAATCATGCCAAAAAAGAAGCGAATAAAGAAAAGACCCGCTTCCATAGTGAGAACGACGCATAGACTAGAATTGATTCACCAACCTGGAGCAAAAGTGAATCACAGAATGGGTTAAATGTAAGTGGGAATGAGCCCTATGTAGGGGAGGGAGCTCAGGGAGGCTGCTGTGTTTGTGAAGGGAAGTAGCTGAGTAAAGTGGTACAAGATCAAACTTCAACTGTGTTGTGGGTGGCAAAGGCCTTTCTGTGAACTTTCTGTTCACCAAAGATAAAAACTTATCTCAGGGACCAGATGTAAAGGTACATTATTTCTCCTTTTGTGCTGATGGAGTGAAGGCCTGAATCTTAACTATTTGTTCAATCTAGAGCAGACCTACTGAATAAATGGAAACTTGATAAGTCAATACCTATATAAATTAAGTTGATTCACCACATGTGCTGTAGCTGAGACTCAGAATTCAATATCGGCAAATACTCTAGCAACTGAAGCTCAAGCTCTAGCACTCTCAATACGATGGATTTTACATTCACCAATCATGTATATCATAAGAGCCTGTAATTTTACCCCAGATCTCATAGCTTACAAAGTCCTTGTTCCCACTATGATTTAAAGCGAATTGCTGATCGGGTTGTATGACCGTTGTTCCCACTTGAAACCAGTTCCGATCCTACTGTGCTCGGTTTCAATCGCAATGAAGCAAGGCAAATGCAAAAAACCCACTGTTTTCTGACACTAGTTTTTTGGTGGTTCTTTTGAAAAGAATCAGTTCCAAAGTGTGTTCAGTAAGTGGGAACAAAGGATCTGAATCGTATCATTCTGGTGGGGAGGGACTAATGGTAAAGGGGTGTTTACCATCCCTCCTCAGTTTTTAGGAAATCAGCCATTTTTCCCCACTCTCAGTGCTGCATTTGTGCTTGTGCTGTGGCATATGGGTGCATGATATATATATTTTTAAATAAATGGACAGAATATATGATCCATTGTATTTGCAACTACTTGCAATTATGGGCAGAGAGCAGTTCAGTGAGGCACGTAGTTGCAAAACCAATGGATCACATATCCTGTCAATTTTATATATATATATATATAGAGAGAGAGAGAGAGAGAGAGAGAGAAATAGTTCCCAAGCTGGGCTGCTCAAAGGGGAAATTGTGTGCTTGAGCAGCCTGGGTTGCTGTGGGGCAAAAGAAGGCTGAGTTGCTAAAGTCGCCCCACTCAGTGCCTGGAACAGCCCCATCCTCACCGTGTTGCTGCTTGTGTCACTGATGACGTGCAGATGATTGGCATGCTTCTTGAAGTGGTGCAAACTAGTGGGAACAACAATCATGCCAAAAAAAGAAGTGATTACAAGGGAATAATGAAAAGATCCACTTTCATAGTGGGAACAACGGGCCTTTTGGAACCGATTCACTGACAGAGCGAAGGTGAATTGCAAACCAGTTTAAATGTAAGTGGGAGTGAGTCCTAAGGTTTGAAAAACAAATCTGGATTACTGTTAGATAGTGGGGAAATACGGATTCGGGTGAGAATTGACTAGGTACATTTAACCTTCCTCAGTTTGATTATATTTAAGGACATCACTTGTACCTATTTCTGATTATTGTCTGGCAGTGAACTGAGGTATTTCTGTTACTACAGCTCTAAAACAATCCTTCAGTTTGGTGCATTGTTGTCAGTTCTTCAGTCTAAGCATGTCTTGACAGATTATGAGTGGCATAGTGAAGACAGTTTGCAAGGTGATAGCCCCATTACTTTTTCATTATTGAGACTGTGACAACATCTGCCACCAGCACACCTTTGGGCTGCCCTACACCTTCTAAATTTAGCTACTAATCTCCACTATAGCTAGGGGGGAAAGTGATATTCTCAACAACAGTGTATAGTTGTCAGCTGTCCCATATTGTAATCTAAAGTAGCTTGATCTTAAATGAGCAATGAAGACCTATTAGCTTTACAAAGGACTTTCCCTGGTAGAGATGAAAACTGATTTGTTGATTTGGATCAACCCAGCTGCCTGCATTTTTGGGTGCTCCTTCAGTGTTGCTAAAGGGACTGCAATGATGAGGGCCTACACTCCAGAATTTACCTCTACCCCACTTCACCAAATTCCTACAATTTGATTTAAAGCCACCAGCACTCCGCAGAAGCAAAGCTACCACCACTTACACACTCATCTATGTAGTTTCTACAAAGTGACTAGTCCTCTGAGCCTGCTGGGCTTCAATCGGTGATGTATGCTACTGTTTGTGAGTTTGTGTTAAACTACAATTTATTCAAGGCCAGAGATGGATAAGCAAGCCAGAAAGGATAGGGAAATAGCCTCTTCCTAGTATCCTGCCTGACAGGACTAAGTGGTGTGAAATATGTGAGTCAAGAAATCAGCTATTCTCTAAACTTGCAAACATCTCAAACTTAGAACATGAGGAGGCAGTGTTACCAACAAACCTAGGGTCCCTGGAGGGCACCCACAAATTGAATTCAATGGAGAAATTAATTTAGCTCAATAGGGAGCAGTGAGAAGGCTAGGGTAACACTAGCTGGGACACAAACCTATTCTTACCGGTTCTGAAAAACTAGAACTCCAGAGTACTAAGTACAACTCACAAGGACTAAGATATAAAATGTAGCAGTAAATAGCAAATTAAAAGATTGCAATGGGCAATGCTTACCAGTTCCAGGAGCCAAGCTCCAATCTAGGAGAAATCTGGGAGTTGAATGTGACTCAGTCTACTTTTTGCATGGCGCATACAGCAGTACTAAGGGGTCAAGTTTGAATCTGACAGAGTTTCAGTCTTATTCCAAACTGAACCAAAGTGGGAATGCCCACTATGGGGTATTTATGGGCAAAAAATGCCTTGAAGTAGTTTGAGTTGATTTTTCAGGAATTTTAGAAACAATGGGATTTCCATTTGGTTGATGGTTTTTAACTTCAGAGTTACAAAAGGAATATTTTTGGTGGATGGCAGTGGCATTGATTTAATTAGGTGGCTTAGGATAGGATGGGGTGTGGACAAATACTATGGTGTCTAGCAGAAAGATTGACTTAATGCTTTAGGCTGACAGACCTCTTTGTCCTTGACAAAGGAAATGCACATAGCAGGGGGTTGAGAAGTAGCAATATTCCCAGCTATTAAGTTACAGGGGTCCTTTACATATGCCCCCAGATCTATGTGACCACTTATTAGAAGTTCACTTAAAGGTCATCAAGTGCTTTCCAGGTTCATAATTTTTGGCCTCTCTGTATCTGCTGTAATAACAAAATATAACAAAATATTTGTACCCAAAATAATGCAGGATGTGGTAACTGCAGCCATGTTGGGATGTATCATGATTGAGTTTGTATTGGCATGGGCTATGTTCTTTCTGCCCCTCTTCTTATCTTTGGGTGTCACTTTGCAAGGCCTAGCTATGCAGAAAAGATTGGGGTTCAGTTCCTTAACTGCTTCTATGCTTTCACCCTCATAGGCGCCAAGAACTTCGGGAGCTGCGTCTGCTTCAGAAGGAGGAGCACCGGAACCAAACGCAGCTGACAAGCAAGCACCACTTGCAACTAGAACAAATGCTAAAGCGATTTGAACAGGAAATAAATGTATGTATAAGGGAAAAGGAACTGAATTAGTTTCCCTCTCTTTTATTCATGCCCCATCAAAAGAAAGGAGGCTGGAGGCAGTCAGGAGAAGAAAGTCTGCATAATATGCACTGAGTGCTGAAACCTTCTTTTCTTTCCTGAAGGGATATGGTAGGAAACACTGCTCTCTTCTATGTGAAGGGTCCTGAGTGTTGTAAAACCTGTGAGGCAAGTAGAAGGCCATTTGGAACGGTCCTCCCACTTAGGTAGGGTAGCATCTTTGCTGTGGCACTATTCTCAAAGCAGAAAATCTCATTCCTTAAATGAGTGTGCATTTGAAGCATTGTGCCTTTAACAAGGAACTCTGGACACCTTGGGTAATAGATAAATCTACCATAGCAATGAAGTGACCCCTTTTGAGGAAACAAAGAGAAATTCTGTGGAAATGGGAAGACCTTGATATCCCATGGGAAGCTTCTTTGGCTTTTATATATACATCCCTCCCCCTCACAGAAGCTTCTTTTTAAATGAAAATGAATTTTTCTTCAGCCATTTTCTTCCTGCTCAAAAAAATATATGTAGTTTTTAACCTCCTAGAGTCTTTGAACAGAATGTGTTGGTGTGACATTCTCTTTGAGTCACTTAAATGTTGTTTCTAATGGTAGCCAAGGGGGGAGGGAATCTCAGAATGTGGAAAGCCATTTTATGGTGGTCCTAGAAAGAATAATTAAGCATAGACTGCCTCTTTCAGAATGAAGGTTACTTCCACTGTGTCAGGCCTGACAAGGTGAGAAAACAAGGCAAATTTTGTCATCTTTTAATTCTAGAAGAGTTTCTGACAGGCTATTCCCAGACATCTTCAAATGTTGAGAATACAGCATTTTTGTGGTAAAAAGGAAAAAGAGAAGATTGGCTTAGGGAGCTGGGTATGTTTAGCCTGGAGAAGAGCAGGTTAAGAGATGACATGATAGCCATGTTTAAATATTTGAAAGGATATCATATTGAAGATGGAACAAGCTTGTTTTCTGTTGCTTCAGAGACTAGGACACAGAGCAATACATTTAAATTACATGAAAAGACATTCCACCTAAACATTAGGAAGAACCTCCTGACAGTAAAAGCTGTTTGACAGTAGAACACACTCCCTCAGAGGGTGGTGGATTCTTCTCTGGAGGATTTTAAACAGAAGCTGGATGGCCATCTGTCAGGAGTGATTTGATTGTATATTCTTGCATGGCAAGGGCTTGGACTTTATGGCCCATTAGGTCTCTTGCAACTCTTATGATTCTACTGCTTCTGGAAAGGCAGGATGCACTTCCCTAGGCAATGATAAAGAGGAGGAGTCCCAACTGAGTGAACTCTCTCATAACACCTTCTCCTCAAGTGTAACCTCATATATCATGGAAGTCCTAAGCAAGGACTCATATCGGAAAGAGAATTCCTGAAGTTACAGCAGTTATGCAAAGAAATGTATTCTCAGTTTTAAGAACTATTAACTCTCAGAGGGAGGGAAAGAGGGATGTTTCAGATTAAGATTGGGATACATTCAAAGATCTGTTTATTTTGGGCCTACATTTTTGTTAACTTTGTTCCTGATACCAAACAATTTCCAAAATTTTAATTCATTTATAATTCTTGACAGAGGGCCTGTACAGATTGCCAGAAATAATCCAGCTTAAGACCACTTTTAACTGTCCTGGCTCAATGCTAGGGAATCATGGGAACTGTAGTTTTTTCTGAGGCATTGAGCCTTCTCTATCAGAGAGCTTTGGTGCCACAATAAACTACAGTTCCCATGATTCCCTAGCACTGAGCCAGGGCAGTTAAATGGTCTCAAACTGGATTATTTCTGACAGTCTCTACAGGCCCTGAGTGCCTTAAGTCCTGATGTACTTTTTCTTTTTCTTTTTCTTGTAGGCAAAAAAGAAATTCTATGACACAGAATTAGAAAATCTAGAACGTCAGCAGAAGCAGCAGATTGAAAAGATGGAGCAAGATCACTCACTGCGCAGGCGGGAAGAAACAAAGCGTATCCGTGCAGAGCAGGAACGAGATCTTGTCAAATTTCAAGAGCAACTGAAGCAGAAGAAGAAGGAGGTAAAGATGGATAATGGGACAAATTTCTGCACTACTCGTATTTTCCGGCGTATAAGACGACTGGGCATATAAGACGACCCCCCACTTTTCCAGTTAAAATATAGAGTTTGGGAAGAGTATGACTTCCAAAACTGCTGTTGTTGTTGTTGTGCACCTTCAAGTCATTTCCAACTGGTGATGACACTAAGGCACCGGCGTATAAGACGACCCCCCACTTTAACCCCAGATTTTGCAGGTTAAAAAGTAGTCTTATACGCCAGAAAATAAGGTATGAAATTCTGTTATTAAATTAGGGCAGGGGTGGGATTCATATGGTCCTCCAGATATTGCTGAACCATAATTCCCAGCATTTCTCACCATGGGCTATGCTGGCTAAAACTGCTGGGATTACAGTACAACAACATTAATAATGGTTCTCATCATTAATTTTGGGTGCTGGTCTGTCTGAAGTTCCTTGGCTCTTCTGGCTGAATTGATCACCCTTAAGTTACAGACAGGCAGCTCAAGGGAGGAGAGGTTCAGGATAGACAGATGGTAAGGTGGCTGAAGAACAGAAGCAGAACAAAGGGAACAGTGACAAGAGAAGGCCTGTGATCATAGAACTATAGAGTTGGAAGAGACCACAAGGGCCATCCAGTCCAACCCCCTGCCATGCAGGAACTCAAAATCAAAGCATCCCAAACAGATGACCATCCAGCCTCTGTTTAAAGTCCTCCAAAGAAGGAGACTCAGCCATACTCCGAGGGAAGAGTGTGTCCCACTGTCGAACAGCTCTCACTGTCAGGAAGTGTCTCCTAA
>CM034703.1:224633809-224644100 GCA_020142125.1 Phrynosoma platyrhinos
TCTTTGCATTTTAGGATCTTTTCTAGTACTTTCATAGCCGTCCTCCCCATTCTTAATCTTCTTCTTCTGATTTCCTGGCTGCAGTCCCCGTTCCAATCAATGTTTGATCCCAGATATGAGACATGAACAGAGACATAAACAGAGAGCGGATCAAAATGAACAGAGACATAGAAATAGCCACAGAAATAATGCTCATTTGGTTGTGGAAAAATTTGGGAGGACAGTACTGAGTTAAACATATGGGCAGTCCATTAGAGATTTAACATCTGCAAGAACAGCTGTGATGAGGTGTTGAGTTAGAAGGATTTTAGTATTTACAAATATTTGGGGAGTGCTGCATACTTGGAAGATGTCTCATATAAGTAAGTTTCTGCATGTTTAATGCTAGCATCTCAGAGAGATGGTTAGATTAGACCAGGGGTAGGCAACCTAAGGCCCGGGGGACCGGATGCGGCCCCCCGAGGCCTTTGGACTGGCCCCAGGCCGGTCCTGCCGCTGCCGCTGCCGCCTGCCATGATGATATTGATTATTGTTGTTACTCATTCTTGGGGTTTTCTTTGCAAAATCTCCACAGGGGTTTTGCCATGGCTTTTCTGGGGCCGAGAGAGTGTGCATGCATATTTTTTTAAAAAAATATTATTTTTTAATTTTTAATATTTATTTATTTATTTATTTATTTATTTTTGGTGCGTCGGCCCCCCAATTGTCTGAGGGATAGCAACCCGGCCCCTGGCTCAAAAAGGTTGCCTACCTCTGGATTAGACATTACTCTCCTGAGTGCTAGTTTTCTATATGCAGGGAGTCATTTATGAGATACAGTAGTGTTGCATTCCCTGATGTGCCTAGAGACCTACATGCCTGATCACTGAATATGATGCACCATTTTATGTCTCCAGTGTTCTCCAGTGATCATCAGACTTTCAGCCTTCATTTGTAAAGTCAGGAGAAGTTGGTGTTTATATGTTTCTCTTTGTTGCGTGATGTGATGGGAGCTTGTCCACTTCTGTGTCCTGCTGTGGGTGTACACTGAAAGAAGAACAGTGTTGAAATGCATGTTCTGTCAACTGGAAGATAGAATAATTTTTAAATAAATTTTTGACTTTCAGGAGTGATCTAATATTTCCTCTCCTTCCCAATTCCTTTGGGCAATGATGTATAATGTATTTGTGAGTATATGTTTTAAACACTTCATATCTGCTCTGCCCCAGTAATAGATATTTTTCCCTCTCTGGCCCCAAGTTGAAGGGGAAGCTTAAAGTGTGAGCTAATGTTCCACTACACTGCAATCACGTAATAAAAAGCTGCAGCAGAGAAATCCAGTCAATTCATTATTGGTAGAATCTGGCTGAGACCACAAGACCTTATCATCTGTCCTGTTGTTGGCATCTCAGATCATGGCAGGTCAAGCCAGTTATCACATTGTCTCATACTGACTGGATAACTAGTTATTAATTGTGAGCAAGAATTGACCAGGCTAGAGGTGAAGCCTAGTTTACATGAGTCATTTTCAAAGAGACTCCTGTCTCCCCTCACAGTGGTCTGGCTCAAAGTTGGTGGCTTATTATGTATGCTATCATGTTACAAAAGACTTTCTTTCCAAGTGATGGCTGAGGATTGGCTAGCAGGCTCTAATTTAGAAGACATTTGCAAAATGGAGGGATAAATTTAAGATTCCTTGGCTGGCTTCATTGTCTAAGCCAGGGGTAGGCAACCTTTCCCCTTTAAGGGCCAAGGGACATTAGCTCCCAGAAGCCTCAGCCATGTTGGCCAATAGTCCCAGGTTGGCCAATAGCTCCTGGGATTCTGGGAGCTGAAGTCCCTTGGCCCTTAAAGGGGAAAGGTTGCCTACCCCTGGTCTAAGCAAACCAGTTATATTTTTTTCAGGAAAGTTATGGCTTGTTAAGAGTTGTGTGCATGTGTGTGTATACATATGTATTCACACACGTGAATGGTGACATGCTGATATAATGTACATAAAACCCATTAACACATTAGTCTGTAACAGCCTTCTCCATGGTGACAACTTTCCCCATAATGGCTGTGGATGATGGGAGCTGTAGATTAGTACATCTGGAGGACCTGAAGCATTGATTTCTGAAACAAGCTTTGATGACCCATTGATACCATGATGCATAGAGCATGGTTTAGCCACTGCCTTTTCATTTTCTTCACTCCACCTTTTCTAGGCAACTAAGCACAGAAATGGTTCTTTCAGGTTGTTTCAAGAGAATGGACATGGGAAAAAAATCAGCTGACTTTTTATTCAGAACTCACAATATGACAATAGAAAATGAAAGAAGCCTTGCATGAGTTAGTGAAAACATTTGGAGCTTTCTAGGGACCACTTGAAAACTTCTTCCAAAACGCATCCAGTAATTATTTTTTCCAGTACCAGTCTCCACTTTTTAAAAAAGTTTTTAACAGCTTTTATGAATAGCTTTGCAAACAATTAATATAATCAACACAAAATGCATTCCATGAGCCTTTAGGGTCAACAGAAAGAGTTTTACAGAAAGGTGATTTATCCCGGGATAGTGGAAACACTGAAAAATCTTTATGTAATCTTTCTGTATGGCTAATAAGAAAGAAAATTCAAGCAAAGGAGAAGAGCAAATCTGTGACATGATAAAGAGTTTATGAGTCTAGTGAGAGTAAAAAATGTGAGGAGTCTTTTAGGGAAATTATTAATTGTTCAGTACACTCAAGAGCACTCGTTTTTTGCTGATGCAAGGAAGTCATTTGTTCTGTGTGTTGATGTCAGAATGGAAGGTTTGGGTTTAGTGCTGTGCCAGGAAATTGAAAGAGGGTGAGGCAGGCTGGGAAGATGTGGCTTTTGTTAGCCAAAGATTTACTGAAACCCTTCATCCTATGCACCAACTGGAATTTTTAACAAAGAAATGAGCCATTGCTGGAAAAGTGTGATGAATGTCTACATTCAGTATAGTTCCAAGTACAGATTGATGCCACCAACCTACGTACTCATATATTCGGTAACTGCAAGGTTTTTATTAATATAAATAATGTTGATATTAACACATCAGAAAAATGTGGTATATGTGCTGATGCTTTGTGGCTTTGTTAAAGAACAGATTATCTGCATAAAGTGTAAGTTATTAGCTAATAAGGTTGTTGGGCAGCATGTGATGCTGCTCTAACAGAAGCATTATTGCCAGAAAGTATTCTATATATTAAAGAAACTTTGAGTCTTCTACAGGAAAGCTTTCTTGTGTTATCTGTTTAATCGGATTGCATTTTGGTCAGTTCTCACCTTTTCAGCTTGGCACTGCTGATGGGCATAAAATATGGTTGCACAACTGAGATGAAAGAACATTTGTTTTTCTGCTTCAAATAAGCTGAAAGATTGGGGAAGGCTAAAAGTGACTGGAAAACAACAATGGCATGTCAGATTTTTATTTTTATTTTTTGCTGCTAATTGTCATTAAGTCAATTTAGACTTATGGTAACCCTATGAATTAGAGACTTCCAAGTTACCTGTTATCAGCAGCCCTGCTAAGGTCTTGTAATTTTAGGTCTGTGCCTTCCTCAGTTGATTCTATTTTCCTGTAATGCAGTCTCCCTCTTTTCCTACTGCGTTCTGCCACACCAAGCATTATTGTCCTTTTTAATGAGTCATGTCTTCTCATGATATGTCCAAAGTATAATTGTCTCATAGAATCATACAGTTGGAAGGGTTCCCTTTGGCCATTGTATAATCCCCCCCATGCAGAAAATCCAGTTAGATCATCCTTTGGAGATGGCTGTCTAGCTTCTTTTTGAAGACATCCAGAGAAAGAGACCCCACCACCTCTCCAGGCAATGGGTTCCATTGTCAAACCACTGTTACTGTCAAGAAGTTTTTTCTACCCTCCCATAACTTAAAACCATTAGATCTATCCCTATCCTCTGGGGTAGCAGAGAACAAACCTGCATTCTCTTCTTTGTGACAGGCCTAGAGGTATTTCAAGGAGGCAGTCATGTTACCCTTCAGTCTCAGTTTAGTCATCTTGGCTTCTCGGGAGAGTTCAAGCTTTTCATTTTATTTTAAATTAATCTAAAAAGTATTATACTTTAATATTTTAGTCTACTACCTAAACTGGCTGTGATGCATGCTTCTATATCCATGAGCATTCCCTAAACTGGGAATTCAGCTTCTTCTATTTCTTTTTTTAAAAAAACGTACAGTTGTGTCACAGGTAATTTATCCAGAAAGTAGTCATGGGGAACATGGTTAGTTCTAAAAATCAAAACTAGGCTTCAGTTTTGTTTTGTTTTTTGTTTTACATCAAGAGGGGGATGCAGGCTGCATACAAATGTGTTTATCTTTGTTTTTCATTTTTCTTGTAGCTGTATAATATATCAGTCTGGGGTGCAAGATGTAGGTGTTTACCCATATGCATCCTTGAGATGCATTTCTGCTTCAGGAGTCTGTTATCAATCTGGCTGAGTTGTCTGGCTTTTGCTTTTTGCTTGCTGAAGATGGCTAGCATTGCAAGACTGCCTTTGACTGAGGAGTCATGGGGACACTGGGTATATATATGCTGCTTCTGATTCATGCATTCCACTGAGATGGTAGTATGGAGGCAAGTGAGGGGGAAGCTAAATAAACATGTTAGAGAAAGGAAAACATGATGAGTTTCCCTCAAATTAGTTCCAGAAAGCTGCCCTTCCCATCTTTGGAATTGTGACTACACTTTTGCTTAAGTCAGTGTTTCTGGAGTTTAGGAAATTCATTCTCTGAGGTTCTAGAATGCCATGAGTCTTTCAAAGATGAAGGATAATTTGCTTATAAAAATTAATTCAAACATATGCAAAGTAATTATTGCACATTGACTAGCCTTAAAGTATCTGCTTCCTATGTGTATGTATGTGTGTGTGTGTGTGTGTCTGTATAAATATATATTTAAATATCTTTATTTAAAATATCGGTACCTATCGTAAGCTCTGTTAGAGTTAATAACAGGACTCTGTAAGGACTATGGTTCATGGTGTCCGTTTTGATGACTAAAGATGCTGTTAAATATTACTGTTAGAAAATCAAATTCTGTATATGCTTGTTGTCATGCGTTTTCAAGTCATTTCCAACTCAGGCGACCTTGAGTCTTCTCAGGATGAGAGTATGCAGTTTGCCCAGGGTCACCCCCTGGGTTTTCAAGGCCAAGTGGGGTTCAAACCTTGTTCTCCAGAGTCGTTATTCAGTGCTCAAACCACTTTGCCATGCTGGCTGTATACTACATAACACCAAGGTGTGTGTGTGTGTGTGTGTGTGTGTGTGTGTGTGTCTGAGAGAGAGAGAACCTGTCACTTGAGCATGTTTTGAAGTAAGCCTCTTAATATCATAGAACAAACAAAAGGATAAACAAAGTATCTGCTCGGCAATCTTTTCAGAGATGCTTTTTGCCATATCAATGTCTTATGGCTTTCACTGACAGATTAATCCAGGGGTAGGCAACCTTTTTGAGCCGGGTCCGGGTTGCTGCCCCTCAGACAGTTGGGGGGCCGAAGCACCATAAATAAATAAATAAATAAATATTTTTTTAAAAAAAATTTAAAAAGTATGCATGCACACTCTCAGCCCCAGAAAAGCCATGACAAAACCCTTGTGGAGATTTTGCCAAGAAAACCCTAAGAACAAGTAATAACAACAATAATCAATATCATCATGGCGGGCGGCAGCGGGGGCGGTGGCAGCAGCGGCGGTGGCAGGACTGACCTGGGGCCGGTCCAAAGGCTTCGGGGGGGGCGCATCCGGCCCCCGGGCCTTAGGTTGCCTACCCCTGGATTAATCACTTGTAGCCCAACAATCTGGACAGTTTAAAGTAGGAAAAGGCTGTGCATAGTTTAAGACATTGATGGAAAGCAGATTTGGTTCTCTAAAACCATAACTGAACAAAGGGTGACCCACAGGCCACATGTGCCCCCAGTGTCCCCAATTGCTTTGTCCCAAATTCCCCCTAGGAGTGTAGGAGGCAATTTTGGAACATCTTCTCCACACCCACTCAGGTTTTTCAGCACCAGGATGTTGGCGGACATTTGGGGACAAAAAACAAAAACAAAACAGATGACAGTAATTTTTTTTCCCCAGAAGAGTCTGTTGATTAGTAGTCCTCTGATGGGCCAGTACAGCCCCTTAACAGTTGCCTACTGCATCTTACATACTCAAATGTTTGCTGCTGTGTGCAGGCAACTGCAGTTAAAAGTTAGTGTCTGATTCCATTAAGGATTTTATCAGAGAGCATCATGTATGGAACTGAAAATGTGTAGTAGTGGCCCTCTTTTTCTTTTCTTTCCTTTTTCTTTTTTAACAATTACACTAGGGTTTGAAACTCTCTGGATTAATCAGAAATGACTAATTTTGAAGACCAGCATTATATTTTCCAGTGTTGATACTGACTGAACAGTTGCTTGGCTTAGTTAGGTTTTAAAAAAACCTGTTGTGAACACAGGAACAAAAGTTCCTTTTGTGGCAATTTTGACCACCCACACAGGCTTACTGTAGGACAGATGAAAAAAGACATTGCTTCTTATTTGAAGAAGGGAAATTGGAATTAAAAGGTCCCTATCCTTTTCCCTAGCAGAGCTTGGAAATTTTCTTTTCTAAAAGTAATTTAATCTGATTATTCATTGCTGTGTTTGAAGAGTGATCTGTCACTATTGCTCAATGTAGTTATGAAAAAGTATGTTCTTATGTAATTTGTTCTGCTACAGGATCCCCCAATTCATGGGTGATCCGTTCCAGAACCACCACCACCCTTCAGAAATGGTGGCTTGCAAATATTTGAGCCCCATTGAAAATAATGGCACTCACGTGAGGCCACACACAGGAGCGCACCACCATTTTATCCCTCCCTGCTTGTCCCTCCCGGAACAGGGAGGGACAACTGTAATTTCCTTTACTTTCTTGAGAGAGAGGGAGAGAGAGAGAAAAAGAGAACACCTCTTCATGCCAGGATAAAAAATATTGGCATAAAACTTGAAAAAATGCCCATCAAGGTCCTTAACATGCCCTAGGTCAACATTTGATACTAACCAGGAATTATTAATCATTATACTAATAAAGTCACTTTTTCTCATTACTTTTTAAAAGTAGCTTTGAGACCCCTTCTCATGGGAACAACTTCTTTCTTTCAGTTAGTCTCAAGTTGCTTCAGGATCCCTTTGCATACTGATTTTCCAAACTAACATCGCTAGGTCTTTGAATTACATTCTGTAGTAGAGGTGGAATTCATGCTACCTTCCAGTTAGTTTTGGACTGCAACCTCCATCAGCTATAACCAGCATAGCCGTATCAATGCTGGAGTTTGCAGTCCAGCAATGTCTGGAGGGCCACATAGGTCTCCCCTATGGTGCTTGCTTGTATTCAGACATCAGTGGATCGATCCTAGTTTAATCCAAGGAATCATATCAGATGAATGTTACCTCATATGTTTGCTCATATGAAGCACTGTTAGAAGCTTGAACAAAGAAGCCAAAAGGGTTAATTTACCAGCTGCACAACTCATGTATAGATATTTGGGAGATAATTGTGCAGTGGAATTGGTACAACTACTAGCGAATGAGGAATGGATAATAGAATGTTTATGGGGAGAATGTACAAAATTGGTTTATACATGAATGTTAATCTCTTGAGGAAAATAATACCGGTGGAAACTTGGCTGATTTGCACATGTTGCACAGATCAGATATCATAATCATCTTGCAGTACATTTAAATGTAACTTTTCAAACATATAGCTGCATTTGGTAGATCAGGACTAGGGAATAAGTGGCCCTCGATTTTGCTGAACTCCAGTACCATTCAGCTTTAGTCAGCTTAATGATGAGGCATAATAGGAATAGTTTATCAGCTTCTGGATGGCCAAAGGATCCTCAGCCTCCCTATGTGTATGTGTGTGTGTGTGTGTGTGTGTGTGTGTGTGTGTGTGTGTGTGTGTGTGAGAGAGAGAGAGAGAGAGAGAGAGAGAGAGAGAGAGAGAGAGAGTGAGAATATACATGAAGTAGCCCAGAGTTTTTTGGTGAATGGAACATGTTGATATTGGAGTTAAGCGAGAGAGTTTCAGAATAAAGCCACCTATGTGCCTAAGATGTGAATAATGTTGAAATTCTAGGTTCCTCTGGAAATCACATTATTTTGAGATGATTCCCAGCTGAACAGGGAGAGTTTTTAAGAAGTGCAAGTCTCTCCAGCCTAAGTAGCCATGGGGCTCAGCTTTGCAAGAAAAGGTTCATTGATTATAGTAGTACTGTGGAAAGGATGTAGGCAAGACTGGAAGCCTGTACTAATCTGCTTTGTTCCACTACAGTGCAGTTGCTAAATGTCTCTTCCAGAGGGAACGGCTTTCCTACAGATGGATGTTGTGATGAATTAAGCACGGCATATTGATTATTTATCCTGTGTGTAAAGTTTTTATGACCTGTAACTGGCCTGTTTTTGCATTTGACAGTCCATACCTATAGCCTTGGCTTTTGAATGCTGTGTTCTTGTGTATCTGGATGGTGCAGTGCAGTTATGAGAAATTAAGTGCATCATGGATCAGTAACTTTCTGGAAAAAAGAGCAATGGTTCCTGTGATGCATTATCTGAAACCATGCATTAAAAAGGTAACAGGAAAAGGTTGCATAATTTTTTGGAAAACAGTGGCTGTCAGAGAGAAGGCTGACCCTGACCCTTGCCTGGAATCAAACTTAACATTCTGCCAGTCTACAAAGGGGTGTAACATCACACAGATTGACCATCCTAGGGGCTAAAATAGATCACGCTCCTGGCACTATCTGTATTTATGGCTTGTGTATTTTGGGCCCACCACTTTTCACATTTTCAGTCTTGTTCATTTCAGCCTGCACTATATCCTTCTGTCTGAACTGACAGAAGATGATGAGGGACAGAAATATGGGGTCAGGGTAATAGAAATTAAATAGAAGCCTTGATAAACTCCAACTGTCCTGATTTGGCTTGAACAGCCCAGGTTAATCCTTTGCTATCCCACTTTTTCATCTGCTTTTAAAATGTTATGATTTCTGTCTCCTCCCCAACTTTGTCTTCAGCTTGCTTTTATTTGCTGCAAACTAAATTTAAAGTGCAAGAGTACAGTCACCCCTGCATTTTTGTGGGGATCTATTTCAAACTCCCCACACACACACACGAAAATGAAAACTCACAGATATTCAAGCCCAATTGGCTCGAATAACCATGTGCTCCTGCATGCAGCCCTGCACATGTGTCCTCTCTCTCCCAGCTGCTTTACTGCATGGGCCCTGGAGAGTTTTTGTGCCCAGGAAGTACTTTGTATTTGACTCAGCATTGGTGTGGGAACTAATTAATTAAGAATCTTTAATCTTACAGATTTTTAGGCATAAATATCACACACACACACACATATGTAATATGCCACAACATCTGATTGTCCTGATCGACCTGCACTCAGGACTAGATGTTACTGTTAGATCAGAATATGGAGAACCAAAATGGTTTTCCAACTGGCAATGGGTCAACCAAGCCTGCATTTCATCACCTTGTTTATTCAACCTGTATGCAGAAAATATGTAGACACAGCAGGCTTAGTCTCAGAGGCAGGAGGATTGTAGATCAGGGGAAAGAACATTAACAGCCTATGCAGAGGACACAATACTGCTAGCTGGAGCAACTTGTGAAAAAGGTTACGGAGGAAAGCACCAAGGTAAGCTTAATGTTGAACATTAAGAAAATAAAAATTATGACCACGGAAGATCTACAAGAATTTTTCCAAGATAATAAGAAAATTAAAATAATCAAAGAGTTCCCATACCTTGACTCACATATTGACCAGGATGGAGACTGGAGTTAAGAATCAGAAGATTAGGACTGGAAGGGCAGCTATGAAAGAACTGAACAAGATCATAAAGTACAAAGATATCATTCTGCATACTAAAGTAAGGATACTTTAGCCCCTTAACTAGGCTTCAGTCTTCTTATCAAGGCAGCCTGTTTGAGTTGAGCAGTTCTTAATACTCTTTTGTGACAGGTTTAGTTGGGATTCTCTTAGCAGTTGCTGTCTGTGCAATGCTTCACATTTATCTCTGGTGTTCATAAAGTGATGCATAATTGAAGCAGTGAGATATTTTTGATGATTCTGCTAAAGAAATTGGCAGGTTTTTTTTTCTTTAAGCTCTGTTGCGTTGCCAGTGCTGTAAAACAGAAACATCTATATTGGGATTTAAGATCCCAATTCAAGATTCTTTCACCTCATAACTCAAGGTGTGTTTTAGTCTCTTATTCCAGTTTTTTCCCCATTCTTCAACCATAATTGGTCTTTTAA
>CM034703.1:224656292-224669251 GCA_020142125.1 Phrynosoma platyrhinos
TGGTGGGTAAGCGCTCTAATTTCCATTTTTGTGCTATTAATAGTCTGCCTGCCGTTATCATATACAAAATCTTTTTCCAGTTTTGGACTTCAACATTTTTAGGCAGCTTGTCAGTCATGTTAAGAAGGTATAGCTCCGGGGTTTTGCTATATTTTACTCTTAACATTTTTTCAATTTCTACATGGACATGTTTCCAGAAAATCTTCACCTTAGGGGTTTTCCCTTAGCTTTGTATGTGTCACATAGCAGCTACCACTTTCTGTGACAGATACATAATGGCATTCAGAACTTAGAAATAAAATGTTAAGAATAATTTATTTTGTAGTTCATTTTAAAGAGTAGAAATGATCTCATAGTTTTCTCTAACAATGAATCCCATGTCCATTAATTTGTTTTGGCATAATGACTAATGGGTTTCGACTTGTTATTTCATTATTCCTCTATACTTATCTCTGATCATTGATTGCAGGTCAAAGATAAGGAGCTGTTGAAAACCTGAGACAGTCTGAAAGTGAAATAAGATCTGTTTGCACCCAAGGTTTTGTCTTGAACAGGAGGTCTAGTATGAAGATTGGCAAGGATTTCCATGAATAAGAAGCTCCAGTGTGTAGAGTTCCATTTTACTTGGAACAGGAACTCCAGTGTGCAGACTGCCTGTGACTTCATTTAAAAATGGATAGTATAACCGTTGAGTGGTGGGCATGATTTACAGAGGCGAAAACATGTGCTTGCTTTTCCATTTAGATTCTTAAGTGTTGATGATTCAGAATGACAGATGTCTGCCCTTCATTATGTTTCCTTGTAAGGAGCAAATGCAGCTTAAACTGCCACCAAATTAGGAAGTTGGAAGTTTTCTCTGTGCTGTTGAATAATGGGGGAAATATCAGTCACAGTAGCCAATATGTGTTGTTATGGCTTTATGCCAAGAAAATCAGTGCACAGAGGAAGAAGCAAGATGGTTACATACAATGAATGACAAAACCCTCCATCCTTCATGCAGAAACTCTGGTGTGTAGCCATGAATGGTAGTTCAATATCTCCTCTGTCCTCCCTCCCATGAATGGCACCCTTTCAGTACAGGAGACATGATAGTGTCTCATGTCCTCTTTAGGTAAATTAATTGATGACTGATACTGCATTACTTATCCAGTGTCTGGTTTAAATGTTAATGGTCTTCACAGACAGAAAGCATGTCTCTTATCATTCACATCCTTTCTACATTAAATATAGTGACCCAATTAGGCTTTAATGTGGGCAGATGAGATTATTGTTGCATAATCAAGGAAGCAGACAGTCCTCTCTTATAATCTGCAGTGTTAAACTAGGAGTTATCCTCTCTTGATTTTTATTATACAGTGAGCCCTCCATATTCTCAGAGTTAGGGGCTCAGGACCTCTGTGGAAGTGGAAAAACTGCAAATAAAAAAATCACAATTTTAAACGTGAGAGAACATCTTTCTAGGAATCTCTAGGTCTTCCAGCACAACTCTGTGCTCAACATCTTCCAAACGGTGACCAAAGAACCATGCTGGAGGACCCATAAACGCGTATAGAAGTGTTTTTTTTTTCCCCCTAGAAATTTCTAGGTCTTCCAGTGCAACTCTTTTGCCAACGTCTGGCAAAGTAGCACTGAAGGACCTAGAGATTTCTAGAGAGAACAAATTAATCAAATCTATGAATAATCAAATTTGCAAAAACCAAAACCACAAATGTAGAGGGCTGGCTTTATACAATTATCTTCAGTTAACAGATACTCACGGAGGTGGCTTGAGCAGCCTCTTCTTCCTTCAGAGCTGGCAGAGTTAGGTGGGGGGGGGGGAGAGAACGTATATTCAAATTCATTTTTAATAATACCAACCCAGAGACTAGGTGCTGACTGTCAACCAAGAAAGAAAGCAAACATATTCTTAATGCCCCAATTATAAATACTGTGTATTTCTATAGCAAGACTATAAAAGAAGGGAGAGTATTTCAATTTCAGTTGTGCTCTTAATGTAATAAAAATACATTATTTTAGATTACACCTTCCATAATCTTGGACTATTGGACCTGCTGGCTGAAGTTCAGAATATTGGCAGGGGGCCAGTTTTTTCACCTTTGCAATTAGATGATTAGGTCAAGTGCACTGTGTGGCAGTGGACTTTCATTTCATATACACAGCCTGTATCGTTGCCATGACAAGAACAAGAAGAAAACCAAATAAGTGTGGATTGCTTTCTTCTGGAGTACTAGGACTCCAGGAGACTAGGATTTGAATTCCCACTCAGTTATGGAAACCAACTGAATACCCTTGGGGAAATCACACTGTCTCAGCCTCAGAGGAAGGCAGTTCCAACCCTTCTCTGAATAAATCTTGTAAAGGAAATCACAGAAAAGAGTCATCACAGGTCTTAGTCTACTTGAAGCACATAACAACAACAACTTTCTGTTAGAATTTTCTTCCACAAGATGTTACAATTGATCTCAGGTTATAGAGTGCTGATTTTTCCCTAGCCTCTCTATTTATTCATTTGAGGGTATCTCATGATTTCTAATTGTACTACAGACATTTCTGTCTGAGAGAATTCTGATGTTTGTTGTGATATTACTGGTTGTTGGGACTTTTACAACTTATGTATGTGTTAACAGTTGAAGAAATGTTTGCTTTGGGCTCAGCCTCTTCACCTGCTAAGGTAGACCCTTAGTTCCCCCCCACACACTTCTTTGTGAAACCAGCCACCCCATCCAGGGTAGTCATGTTTGAGTTATTCCAGACAGAGGCAGGAATTTGGAAGTCACTACTCTGGTTAATTTCCAGGAGGTGAATTGGGTAATCAGGTTTTGTGACATTGTAAAGGTGAAAGTAAAGGTATTCCCCATTGACAAAGTTGTCAAGTCGTTTCCAACTGTAGGGGGGAGTGCAGTAGTACAAAGCCAAAGAGACAGCGTCGTCAGAAACTACTCTGTGATCATGTGGCCAGCATAATTGCACAGAACACTGTTTACTTTCTCATTGAGAAGTGGTACCTATTTATCTGCTTGCATTTGCATGCTTTCGAACTGCTAGGTTGGCAGAAGCTGGGACAAGTGACAGGAGCTCACTCCATTATGCAGTTCCCGGGCCTCGAATTGCCAACCTGTCAATCTTGCAATCAACAGAGTCAGCATCTTAACCATTTGAGCCACTGCATCCCTTTGACATTGTACCGTGGTGAAACTAAAAACAACAAAAAAATCTCTAATAAAACAACTTCTGCATTGAGTTAAACTTTTGGGAATAATCTGCAGGATTTGCTTATTACCAAAATGCTGATGAAGGAAAAGGGGTTTGGTCCCATTTATAAGATACTCCCAAGCAACTTGCATGATGCAGATTTTTCTTGCTTCAGTTCTTACTTTTTTGGACCACAACTGAAAGATTTTGAGTGGTTAGCATTTGTCTGAGGCATAGATGTGAGTCTATGGAAGTAGATTAATGCTGAATGTAGCTGTGGTTTGAAGGATAGGCTTTTTTATTCCTGTAATTCCACTTCAGTTGAGGAACTTCTTGCCTTGTGAATTTGGCCCACTGTAGGCTAATAAGTCAGTGAAACAAATTGTAGCAGTAATTGGACTGAAAAAAAACTTTCAAAGTTTTGTATTTGCATTTACCTCTTGCATTTTGTGAGGTCATTGTTGTTCTTACTGCTATATTAAAGTTCATTGTTGGCAGTTTTTATGCATTATGACCTTTAAATACCTGTTAAATAAAGTGTAATAAGTGTCACTTCATCAAAATTATGTGTGTATAGATGTCTGAAAACACAGCATTGCTCTTGGTGTCTGTCAGCAGGCTTGACTCAAGCCAAGTATTTGGGGTAATGTGGAAAAGCACAGTCTAAACTGAGATGTGTCATTTCCCTTTAATCTCTAAAGATATCCCCAAGGTGCAAAGTGAACATGGAGTTCTAAGGTGCTATTTTGTGTTCTTAACTTTGCTTCTCTGCCATTCTGCTTCCACTCCTCTGAGAAGATTGCACACACTGTCTCAGCCACAAGTTCCTTAGGCAATTCACCAATAAATGTTAGCTTGAGTATAAGAATCATAGAGTTGGAAGAGACCACAAAGGTCATCCAGTGCCACCCCTGCCATGCAGGAATACACAGTGAAAGCACTCCCGACAGCTGGCCATCCAGCCTCTGTTTAAAAACTTCCAAAGAAGGAGACTCCAGCACACTCCAAGGCAGCACATTCCACTGTTAAGCAGATTTTACTGTCAATAAGTTCTTCCTGCTGTTGAAGTGAAATCTCTTTTCCTGTAGTTTGAATCCATTGCTCCATATTCCAGTGAACCAAACAATTTATCCATTCTAGCTCAGCACAGGCAACTGTATGGGGATCAGGAGCCAATTCCCATCTAACAGGGTGCACCCCCCTGCACCAAGCCCAAATGCCTCTTTTCTTCTGCAATGATATATATCACTTCATGTTGCCATTTTGAAATAGACTGCAGAGGAAAATGTAGGTATTTGTAGGTAGTATAGGGCTCTGGGTGCAGGTGGGGTTGAATGGGGAACTTTTAATGTGTTTTAATGTGTTTGGGAGATGTAGACATTTTTTTGAGTATTTTTTTTAAATTGGGAGTTTGGGGGTAGGCTCTTCAAGATCAACAAAAGTGAGAACTTGGCTTCATGCTGCCCGCAGTTTGCCCGGTCTGTTTTAGCTCAAAGTCTTCTATATCTACCATTGACTTTCTATCATTTCTGGCTCCAGAGCTTTTCATAGTTCCCTGAAGATGTTGGAAGCCAGCTCTGGGCTCATGAGAAATTGAAGATTGCTTTCACTACCTCCTTGTATTCAGCTGACACAAAGCTTAAATAATTTAAGGCTTTGCTATCATTTTGGCTGAGATGAAGGTGGGGATAACTTCTGCCCCTCTCTAGCCATAATGTTGGGAAGAAGACTTGAGCTCATCTTACTTGTACAAGATCGCTGAGAAGCTGCCACAATGAGTGATGCAAGCATAGTTGTTGAAACTCTGTTGAGGTCAAAGAAAGGTGATAAGACTGACATAACCAAGGGGCCAATTATCACATCGGATGTTACCAAAATATCAATATATGATCCCTCTCCTCTCCTTCTCATGTTTGAACTTCTTCCCATACAGGTTGGGTCTCCCTTATCCAAAATGCTTGGGACGAGAAGTGTTCTGGATTTTGGATTTTAAAAAATTAATTTTGAAATACCGGTAATTTGCATATACATTTGTTGATGTTGTGTGCCTTCAAGTCGTTTCAGACTTATGGCGACCTTAAGGCGTTTGCTTATTATGAGGTTTTCTTGGCAAGTTTCTTCAGAGGGAGTTTGCTATTGCCATCCTCTGAAGCTGAGAGAGTGTGACTTGCCCAAGGTCACTCAGTGGGTTTCCATGGCTGAGCTGGGATTCGAACTCTGGTCTTCCAGTGTCCTAGTCCAACACTCAAACCACTGTACCACATACATAATGAGATATCATGGAAATGAATCCCAAGTCTAAACACAAAATTCATTTATGTTCATATACACCTTATAGAAATAATCTGAAGGCAATTTTAGACAATATTTTTAATAATTTTGTTCATGAAACAAAATTGGTGTACACTGAAGCATCCGAAAGTAAAGCTGTCACTATCTTGGCCACCCATGAACATTTTTTTTGGGCTGGAATATTTTGGATTTCAGAATTCCGGAAAAGGGAGACTCAACCTGTACTACAATTTTTGTAAAAATGTTGTAGATGAAATTAAGTATTGTCTGCAGTTCTGTTTATTTTTCTGTTTAATTTTTTGCATCTGTGAGGTTTGCTTCTGCGTTGGCTGTTTTAATTGTATGTCTCTCCTGTGTTTGTTTGTTTTTAAAGATGCAAATGCTGGACAAGTTCCCAATGGAAGGAGGACAGAAGGACCCTAAGCAAAGAATCATTCCCTTTCTGCCAGGTTTGTAAATGTAATAACATAGATGTCAAATGAGATATTTACTGGTTTCCCCCATCCCCACCTTTTTAGCATAATTCTTTAAAATGATGAGTCTGAATCTAAGAGTTCCTCTGGACTAGTAAGCAAGACAAGAATTATCTAATAGCATTTGGAGAGATTTTCTAAATGGTAACTGAGATGGCTAATAAGTGCATCCAGTAATCAAACTTTTACCCTTTGTTAAGACAAGTAGCATTTAAGGAATACCTCAGAGGCACAGTATACAGATAAGGAGAATACTCTTGACAGTAAGTAACATGGAAGAAGACATAGTTCAGGGAGGGCAACCTGGTGTCTACAGCCTTCATCTGGCCTGTAAAAATTCCAGATCCAACCCATGAGGACTCTGGGGGATGCTTTTCTCCAAAGCTCTAGTTTCCAAGTTTTAATGTCCCGTGTTGGGAAGTTTCCACCCCACGCAGCTCACTCAGCAATCTGAAGGTAGAGGAGATCAGAAATATTTGCAGACTGCACTTCTCATATTCTGAACAGGGAACATGAGCAGAGAAGCAGAATCTCCACTACCATCACTGGTCTGAGATGGGAAGTAGGATTTGCATTGTGAATGAGGAATGGGGGAAGGGGGTTTAGGTACCATAATCCATACATTAGGACCAGTATCTGGGAAGTGAGTCACCTGAATGACCAATTCAAGCGGTATTGTGGTCTGTGGTTAAAAAAAGGCAGTGGTCTTCATCATTAAATCAGTTCTGGAGCAGATTTATCCTTGCTGATATTTCTACTTGCTTCTGAGAAACCTCTCTCTCCCCAATCATTGATTTTCAGTTTTTTGTACCTCCCACTTGGGCTTGCTCCATTCAGTGGAGAGGTCAAGGGGGGAGATCTTTTGTACCTAGAGGTAAAATATAATTGTACTCTAGCCAAATATTGGTAAATGTATTGAATATATGTTGTTAGAGCAATTGATTGTTGCAGTTGTTAAATCTCAAGATTTTTTTAATTGCAGATATTCACTTACTGTCATTTATTCATTTCCTTCTGGTCCTTTCCAAAAATGTATTTGTGTTTGACTGGACTACATGTGCTGACACTGAGTCTGTTATTATTTGGATAGGATCTAACTTTCTCTTCTTAAGAAGATGCATCCATTCTGAGTCTGTGCATTCCTCCCCCACCCCTACCCCTACCCCTTATAGCATTTGAACTGTGAGTTGTTGCTTTTTCTCACCTCTCTTCCCTAGTTTAGGATATCATTCACTGTTTGGTGAAATATAATTGTCAGTGTATCATAGAGAACTACTATCTAGTGCTTGATACTCCATTTTCCACAAGGAGATACGCTCTCCTCATCCTTGCTCATGCCAGTTTTAAGTGTATAATTTTAAATTCTTTGATGATGCTGTCTTTCCCAGACTTTATCTCTTTGAGTCTAGTTTTTGGATTGGCTTTGTGATCAGAATAAGCTTGGACATGATGATGAATGGTTTATACCACGACTGAACGGGGGGGGGGTGTATATAAATCTGTAGGTTCTCCTGGGAGTTCTCAGCACCATTGATGATGATATCCTTCTAGATTGTCTTTTCAAGATAGGTATTAGAGGCATGTTGCCATGATGGCTCTGGTCCTTCCCGGAAGGACTGACTTTGTAGGTATTGCTGAAGAACATATTTTCTCCTTTGTGGTATCACTGAGTTTCATCTTGTCCCCCCATTTTTCTGCATGAAGTTGCTAAGAGATATAAGCTAGAGGTTTGGACTAAAGTATTACATAGATTACATACTCTTTGGACCTGTTTGGCTTGGGGGATGTACGCAAGTGTCTGAAAGCAATTATTAGATAGTTGAAAGCAAACAAGTAAAACCTGATCCAAACAAATTCAAAGTTATGTGGTCTAGAAAGCCTGTGGATATAGATGGTGTCTAACAACTGGTTTTGAGTAGAGTTGCCTTCCCTCTTCCAAATCCAAGTACTTAATCTGAGGATTCTCCTGAATTTTACTTAGTTTATGGAAAGACGTGATACCAGTAGATAACAGGTACCTTTAACCAGTTTAGACTGGTTCATCATCTGCAAACCTATCCAAAGAAGACGGTCCTCATCCCAGTTATACTTTCTGGGATACATCCAGAATATACTACTGCAGTGCATTCTGTTTGGGGGCTGCATTTGAAGATGTTTGGAAGCTTGAACAGGTATAGGATGGGGATTGCTAGGATATTTATAGGGCCAGATTTTCAAAACACAGTACACCAATAGTGTACCATTTATATTTATAGCATGTTCATTTTTGGGTTCAGTTTAAAATGCTAATTTTGACTTGTAAACCATAAATCAGCCATCCCTTACCTTTTTTTTATTATTATAGATTCCTTCATTCTGGACCACTGGCCATGCTGATTGAAGTGAGGGCCACTGGGTGGTGACAAAAGAGATGCCATTTATTGTTGTCATTGCTTGCCCATGGAATGCTCTCCCCAAGGAGGCCTGCTTGGCCCCAAAATAGTCCTCTTTTGGGGGGCAGGTTAAAATATATTTCTCTACTTCGGGTATTTGATGGGATAGGATTGATTGCATTTTAAATATATTATCCCTACACCAATTAATTACCTCTATGCTTTGCTCTTGTTGTAGAGGTTGGATATTTTATACTATGCATTTCTAGTATTATTTCAACTTCTGCATATTTTATCTGTGACATCCTTAGAGTCTTTTTTTAAGAAATGGGCATACAAAAAAAAGGGCATACCAATAAAAAAAAGTGATGAACAGTTAAAATCATCTCATCTCATCATCATTGTCAACATCATCATCTGGAGGGACTCAAGTTGAGCAAAGTTAGCACAATCTGGCTTGGCACCAAATTACTAGGATGATGTTGTACCTGCCTGAGCCTTAAGGTCAGGTTCAACAGGCCTGCTCACAGCGTTGCCATCCAGCTCCATTAGGGAAAAAGAAGGGGACAATTCAGTAATGGATCTGCATTTTTGGAACTCTGTCCCTTGAAAAGTGTACATGGCCCCATCTATATTGGTTTTAAACTGGACCTTAAAACTTAGGTTTGTAGATGATTTGCATGTTAGGTTTTAAAAATTCTATCACTCTTAGTTTTGAGCCTGGCTTTCATATTTCTTTTAAAATTCACTGGTGTCTTAGGGTATTTGCAGACTGCCAGAAATAATGCAAATTAAGTCCACTTTAACTGCCCTGACTCAGTGCTAAGGAATCATGGGAACTGTAGTTTATTGTGGCACCAGAGCTCTCTGACAGAGAAGGCTCAATGTCCCAGAAAAAACTCAATTCCCATAATTCCCTAGCACTGAGCCAGGTCAGTTAAAGTGACCTCAATTTGCACTATTTCTAGCAGTCTGCAAAGGCCCTTAGTTTGTTATGCTTGTGAAGTGGGTCCTTGGTATCCTCTGGGGTTTGGTTTGTAAAGGAGCTTTACAAGCCCCTACCCCAGATTTTGCAGGTTAAAAAGTAGTCTTATACGCCAGAAAATAAGGTAAATTCTTTTCTGGCTCACATTTTCAAGCTGAAGCAGAAGTTGCAGAAGCATTACCAGTCCCGCTGCCCATGGATACCAAAATCCATGGATGCACAAGTCCCATTAAATACAATGACATAGTAAAATTGGCAAAATTAAGGTTGAACCATAGTTGAATCTATGGGTAAAGAATTTGTGGATATGGAGGGCCAACTGTAGTACACTAGGGGTTTGTGTGTTAGGGAATGCTTCATCCTAAAAGAAAGTGTATAAATCCCTCTAAATAAATATAGATTTTTGCATTCCCAGTCCTAGTAGCTGCCCTGTTTTCCTAGTCACTTCCTTGACATCACATTGTCCTCAGTTTCCCTGCTGGTCCTCCTAGTTGCTGACTGGGGACAGAACATCAGCAGAAGTTGGGCTGCAGAAATGATGCAGCATCTGGGACTGAAAACAAAAAGTGTTTTAAAGAAAACACATGAGAGGAATTCTGATTTTGGATTTACAAGAGAACCAGTGAACTAGAACTCTATAACTCAGAATTGTCCACCATCACACACACACCTCCAAAGGATATCAGATATGCTTATCCAGCTTATGGGAAAAATCTTTTGGCTCTCTGCTTAAACCTTTTAAAAGACTTAATTTTGCAGCTGTCCTCTTCTCCATGGTCATGATTGCAGTTTAGTAACCATCATGGTTACTTCAAGGAGGTGCTTTCTGGTTCCAGCTGTTCCTTAGATTGTGGTATCAGCAAAACAACTCTGGCTTGAATGCAAAGAAAAAGAGTTTGCTGTGCACTTTTGCATGCCAGCTGAGTGGGATGGGAGGAGCATAACACACCAGGCCAAGCTGCCAGCATCTAAGACTTGAACAAATAGGAATTACGGTTTGGCTATGTTCTGTTTCTGAGGCACTATAACCTATTTCTGGAAAGCAGTGAAAGATTCTCTTCCAGAGAGGTTGATTTGACTGCTGCATTTTTGCTTGGTACATGCCTTCCACACCCCTAGAAGCTAAAGTAAAACTTTGTAAATTTTTTTGTGGAGAAATTACACTAAAAAGTAGAGATTGATATAAAAGTTTTCTCAAGCTGCACTCATAGCAGAGCGAAACAGGGTCATAAAAGTCCAATCCAAAGGCAAAAGCTTTACAAGCCCCTGAGTTCTTTCCTGGCTCGAATATTCAAGCTGAAGTAGAAGCTGGAGAAGCATTGCCAGTTTCCCTGGCTGAAAAAGCCCTTGTCAGCCAGGGATCATGGAAGCACTGGCAGCTGGATTAACTGCTTTGATAGCCTCTATCCCTTTCTCCAAAGCAATGGGTCAAATCTCAGCTTTGGGAGTTCTCTGAAACAGGACTGGGTGCTTTGTAAGCACTATCCTGGGGAAAAAACCAAGAAATTCACTCACCACAGAAGACCTTAAGTATTTTAAGAGTTCTTAAGTATCTTTTGATCCCAAGCCCAAGTGGCTTGTAGATTCAAGAGAGCAGGGACCAAGCATACAAGCAACAGAACTCTTCTCAGGTATGCCTCTCACACAGACTCTTCCCAAACAAGAAACCTGGGGAGAGAGTGTTAGCATTTGAACTGAGTAGAGAGAATTATATATGTACTCAGAGGCCCAGGCTGAGTGGATGTGGTGCTAGTAGCTAACCCCTGTTACAGAGAAATTAGTCTTGTTTGTGTTCCACCTTTTCTAAATAGCCAACTCCTTCCCTTCCAAAAATCTGCTTAGTCCTCTCAGATAGCAGGCTAACACTTGAATTTCATTTGCAGTGTGGCAATTTTGGCCGCTGCTTTCTATTTCTAATATGCTGCTTTCTGGGAAGCTCTGATTGGTAATGTTATACATTGTGGTTTCTGATGTCTGAAAAATGTTTCCAGTTATCCTGTCCACCCAGCCGCCTTTAGCATTCTTCACAAACCTCTAACACATTCGGAGCTGAGGAGGGACTTTCTGTTCAGTGCTCTGGATAGATTTTGATCTGAAGCAAGTTGTCTTGACAAATCGTTCATTCTTTTAAACAGCAGCAGCAGCATCACTTTATGCCTCTTTTTTATACTTTATTTTTTCTTCAAACATATACATATCTTTCCAGTAATGTACATTAGAATTTGCTTAACAACACAAAACACTACCCCTAAAACACTACTTCCTCAGTGTTTCTTGCGGGGTCATCCTTTCTTCCTGACCATATCTATTTGAATTTATTGTTCTTTTGTGACATATATCCATATATATATATTTAGAATAGTCACAAAGTTTTATACTCATGTGATGCAAGAAATTTTTCTTCCCCCTCCCAGTTCATTTTATTTCCCTGTCATCCTATTTCTCTGCCTATAGTTGAATTCTATCTGTTCTTACAAAATTCATTTACCGGAAGCCATTCTTTCTTCAATTACGTTCATATCCTTCTGATTCGGACAAGCCGTCAAAATATCCATTTCCATAATTTCTGATCATTTTACTTACCTGGCAGGGGAGATACCATGATCACTCTGTGCCCTTTTAATTGATCCTATTTAAAAAGTTTGATTTTATGGTTTAAAGCAGACATCTAAATCCTACCAGAAGAAAAATTCCATTGGAAATCATTCTCTATTATTTTTCTCATTGCCATGTATTTTACAAATGTGAATTTAAAAAGACCTTTAACATGTAGATTTTAAAAAGACCTTGTATATTGTTATTTAAGACCTTCCCTAAGTTTTTGTTCTGTACCTATAGTGGAGTTTATTATCTCCACATATAGACTGAAAGTGAAACTGTTTAGCAGTGGTCATTTGTATACTTGTACTAAGATCCTACCATAAGAACCAGCATGGTGTAGTGGTTTGAACACTGGACTACTCTGGAGATCAGGGTTCAGTTCCCTACTTGGACATGGAAATCCACTAGGTGACCTTGGGCAAGTCACACACTTTTGGCTACAGAAAACCCCGTAATAGGGTCACCTTAGGTCATCATAAATTGGAAATTATTTGAAGACACACAACAACAGCAGCAACAAATAGATGCAATATGTGCAATAATTTTTATTGCATTTTTTATTTAAAAAAAGACTTAATAGCAGTTCTATATGAAGTGCTCAGCAGTAGAATAGCACTGTTAACGACTAGGTATCTTTGGGATGTGGTGGCTTAGTGGTTAAGACGCATTAGGGATTAAGATGCATTAGGGATGTAGTGACTTAGTGGTTAAGACACCAGTACTGATGATCCTAAGGGTGGAAGGTTGGCAATTTGAGGCCCAAGTGCCGCACGATGGGGTGAGCTCCTATCACTAGTCCCAGCTTCTGCAAACCTAGCAGTTCAAAAGCATGAAAATTCAAGTAGATAAATAGGTACGACTTAGGTGGGAAGGTAACAGCGTTTGGTGTAGTCATGCTGGCCACATGACCACTGGAGTTGTCTTTGGACAACATTGGCTCTTGGTTTAATAACGGAGATGAGCATCGCCCCCTATGGTCAGTTATGACTAGCCATTCATGTCAAGGGGAAACCTTCATCTTTACCTTTAACAGTCTAGAGCAGG
>CM034703.1:224669351-224681135 GCA_020142125.1 Phrynosoma platyrhinos
ACAGCAAGCCGGCCCCCGGCTCAAAAAGGTTGCCTACCCCTGGTCTAGAGCAATGTTTCCCAAACTTTGGTCCTCCAGATGTTTTGGACTTCAGCTCCCAGAAGCCCCAGCCTGCTTGGCGAACGGTCAGGAATTCTGGGAGCTGAAGTCCAAAACATCTAGAAGACCCAAGTTTGGGAACCATTGGTCTAGAGCAAGGGATTGTCAGTTTTAACTTTTACTTCAGTGGATACTAAATTATGGATTAGTAAGATGGGAATTCAGTAGCTTTCTAGTGAACAAAACCTCAGTGGCAGGGGTGGCAAACCACTACACCATGCCAGCTTTTCTTCTTTTTGTTTGTGTATGTGTGCTCTGCAGCTCCTAGTAGCCCAAGCCAACATAGCTAAAGGTGAGGAATGCTGAGAGTTGCAGTTCAAGAACACCAGAAGAGCCACACAATTTCCAATCCTGCTCTAATGGCACCTCAAGATCCAAGGGTAGGAATGGATAGTACATAAATTAGTAAAATAATAATAATAAACAATAATAGTAGCAGTAGTATGCAAAGGTACTGCAATAGTAGCATTACTATGCAAATGCATAGATCTTTGCGACTGAGAGAAAGAAGTTGGTAGCATAAGGTTTTGTAGATTCAAATCTCAAAGGTGCTATAAGATCCCATTACATACTGATCCAGACTAACGTGGCTATGTCTGTGAATTCTATCAGTAGCAGCAATAGTAATACCAGAGTCAAAGACAGAGTGGAAAGATTATGAAATATTGAGACGTATACATGGAGGTTCAGTGCACCTGGGAGAAGTAAACAGTTATGATTCCAGTGGTAATAGGCACTCTGAAATTGATTTGAAATAAGTTGATAAAGCATCTGATTGAAATGACTATAGATAGGATCATAATAGTACAGTTACAAAAAGCAACAATAGTTGGCCCTTCGCATTTGCATATTTGACTTTTCTGGATTTGATTATTCATGGATTTGATTAATATGTTCTCTATAGGAACATCTAGGTCCTCCAGCATTATTCTGTGGTCAACCTCAGCCAAATGTCACACTGGAGGACCTTAGGGATTCCTAGAGAGAACATTTCTCTAGGCATTTGTTGGTACTCCAGTGCAGTTCTATGGTTAATGTCTGGCAGATGTTGACCATAGAGTTGCACTGGAGGATCTAGAGATTCCTAGAGAGGTGTTTTCTCAGGTAAAAAAAATGGTGTTTTTTTTATTTGTGCTTTTTCCATTTTCAGTGGGATCCTGTACCCCTAACCACAGCAAATGTGGAGTTCCCACTGTACTTGGCCACATTATCTGATGATACTTCACTGATTCCTGAATTCATAGACAGAGTATGAACTACTGATGGTCCAGGATTCCAGTCAATAGCATCTGATAAACTGTGAAATCAAGAGATAATAAATAATTAATAATTTTGGTGAAGCTGGGATGAGATACCATATATGATCCTGCAACTTCCTTCGCATCCCAAATGATGTTAAGCTAAAATGTAGCCCTACTCAAGTATTTTCTTTTAGGGTTTAATGAAAAACATAGGGGCATTTGCCATACTCATTACCCTCAATGTGTTGAGGGGAGCTTTTTTATCTGTGTAGCTCCACATAATGCCACTGAATTCTAGGAACCAACTGTTTTAAGTTGGATGGGGACCTTACACAGATTTTTAAAAAATCCCAATGGCAACCATTTTCTCTCAGCATGTGAGGACAATGACAGTAGCATCAGTGGAGATTGGCGTTGGACATAGCTACCGTATTCATTCTTTGAACCCTAGTACAGTGACAGGCTAATTCATTTTTAACTGGTTCTGTGGCAACTTAACTTCTCTGTGCATCTGAACACTAATATTGTCATAACTTTTGTACATTATGAACCTACATGAGATATGACTATCTGTCAGACGCATCCTGCATCCCACGAGGTGAGATAAAATGAAATGGCTGTGCAGTTTTCTAAATGTGCAAGCAACTGTGAAAAAAATCCTTTGAGAATGAAGGGGGTGTACTGGAGGGGAAATATGATGATGGAAACCCTGAGAAAAAAAGAATTAAAAAAAACCAGATGGACTTTTCTAGATTAGCTGTGTGCATGATCTGCCAAATTGTTTAGGAAACAGCTTTTATAAGCAGATCTGAGTCTTCCAAACACTATATATCCATGGTGCTCTAGAGCCTGTTGCCATCAATTTTTCCCTGGAAAGGCTAGATAGAATGATGTGGAAAGAAAACTTTGTCCAGAGCTGAAGTTTTACATTTTGGCTGCGAAATTGCTTTTGTGGAAAGTTAAACTGGAGATCATGGCATACTCCCAAGGAAAGAGGAGATTTAAAGTATAAGAAAGTGCAATTTAGATTGTTGTCCATTTTCTACCTCCTTTCCAAGCTGTACAAGCTGAGATTCTGTTACTGTTTCTAATCTAAATCTTCCCATAAAACTTTAGAAGCTTATGGTGGGCATTTGCTTGCATTCCTGTTTTGCCTGGGCGAAGCCAAGAGTAGAACTCAGATGCCTCTCTGAGACCAATGAGAAAGACTGAACCTGAGATGTCAGTGTCAGAATGAGGCATTCCATCTTCTCTTGTATTGATACTGTTTTTCATTGTTCTTTATACTTGTTGGGTTGGATCCAGGGATGTCCTTACCTAAGTGGAAGGAGTTTTTGTTACTTAGCACAAGTTCCTTGTATCAAAATGATAACTAAGAACTAGTTGTGTACGTGTGTTAACATAAGTTGTAGCTTTGGATATTTTAAGATGCACACTTGTACTAGTCTCTTTGGCAAATCACCACTGCTTCTGGATCTCACATAATATGTCCAAGAAAGTTAGTAATTTTGCTATTCCATGTTAATATAATAGCAGCAAGAAGAACTGGAATTTGTGGGAGACATTGGGGGGTTCAGAATGTCTTGTACATGTTATCCTTACTGTAGTCTATAAGGTAAAGTCTAGTTTTTGTTGTTATCCACCCTCAAGTCGATCTCGACCTATGGCGACCTTGTAGATGAGACATCAAGACTCCCTGTCCTCCACTGGTCTGCTAAGTTCCTGCTAATTCATACCCATGAGCTCTTTTATAGTCTCCATCCATTTAGTATGAGGTCTTCCTCTCTTTCCGCTTCCCTCCACCATTCTTAGCAATATTGCTTTTTTCAGTGAGTCATATGCCTTCTCATGATGTGGCCAAAATACAAAAGACTTAGTTTAGTCATCTTCGCTTCCAGAGAGATTTCTGGTTTGATCTGTTTTAGTACACATTTGTTTGTCTTCTTGGTTGTCCATGGTATCCTCAGTACTCTTCTCCAGCGCCACATTTTGAATGAATTGATTCCCCCCCCCGCCATTTGCTTTTTTAGCTGTCCTGCTCTCACATTCATACAAGGTAATAGAATTGTACAATGGCTTGTATAATTCTAACTTTTGTGCACAGTTGTATATTTTTACGTTTTAGGAACTTTTCTAGTTCTTTCATAACTGCCTTCATATGATTTCTTGACTGCAGTCCCTGCTCTGATTATTGTTTGATCCTAGGTATGAGAACTCTTGCTATTTCTATTTCCTCATTGTCTAGGTTGAATTTGTGTAAATTGTCTGTAGTGATTATCATTATTTTCTTTATGTTCAACAGTAAGCCTGCCTTTGCACTTTCTTCCTTGATCTTCCTTAGTAGTTGCTCTAGGTCTGTGATGTTTTCTGCTAGTAATATTGTGTCATATAGTCCTTCCTCCTATTTTCATTCTTCTTTCTTCTGTGCTCAAGCCTGCTTTTCATATAATATGTTCTGCATACAAGTTCAACAGATAAAATGAAAGGATGTAGCCTTGTCTGACCCCTTTGCCAATTGGGAACCATTCAGTTTCTCTGTGTTTTGTTCTGACAATAGCCTGTTGTCCTAAGTACAGATTTCTCATCAGGACTGTCAGATGTGTTGGCACTCCCATATCTTTAAGAGCATTTCATAGTCTTTCATGATCTGTGCAGTCGAAGACTTTGCTATAGTCTGTCAGCACATGCTGACATTTTTTTAATTCCTTGGTGCACTCCATTAGCCATCATATGTTTGCAGTGTGATCCCTAGTGCCTCTTCCTTTCCTGAACCCTGCTTGAACCTCTGGGATTACTCTCTCCATGTATGGTTGGAGTCTTATGTTGCAGAATTTTGAGCATAATTTTGCTTGCATGAGAGATTAAAGCTATGGTCCTATAGTTGCTGCAGTCTTTTGTGTCTCCTTTTTTGTGGCTGGGGATATATATTGATCATTTCAAATCTGTTGGCCATCATTTAGTTTTCCATATCTGCTGACATAACATATATTATTTTGGGAGATGAGGCTGAAACTGAGAGAGTAAATGTGGAATATCTGGAGATATTAAGTCAAAATGTGGCAGAAGCAAGGTTCAAATTATGGACACCCACTTTCACAGTTTGGTTTTAGCAATTGCAGTATACTGTTACAAGTGATATAATAAGATAAGGAAACTTGGGAACCAAGCTTCTCAATTATTAGCAGTATGGTAGTTAATACTGTCCACCTGCTGGTTTCCCACTTGTTCTAATTAGCAGAGGGGCCAGATAAAGAAAACCCAGAGCAGTGTATTACAGTGTTGTCCAAACATGGGTGTTTCTCTTCTCTGGTTTGTTTCTCTCCTGACAAACCAGAAGAAGAATTATAAATATACAGCAGGAGAAGAATGGCCATAATATATGGTCAGAAGGAGTAGCAGCTATTAACAGCCTTCGCCTCTGTGAAAATAACTTTCCCTTAAGTCATTCTTGCCTTTAGTTCAAGAAGCTTGTTAGCCATGGGTACCAGCATCAGCTTTAGTCCTGTGGGTGAATAGTGGACCAGTGCAGATGAATGTTGTGAAGCTGTGTGAACAACCAAGCTTAGGTGCCGTGCAAGAATACCACATTACTAGGTGTTATATAATTCATATATGAACAATCATTCCTTGGGCAGTGCTTGTAGATGTAGATGCAACATTTTATTTTACTGCACACAAGCATGGTGGGAAGCTGTAATTGCACAAAGCATCCCAACATGTTCATATCAAGAGAAATGCACACAAATACGATAATCATGCATGACTTAATTCCTACTATTTGCAGTGCACAAACTGTTGGCCTCACAAAATTCAGTAAGTTAATATCCTGATTCATTTTTGATAATAGGCCAAATTCTCCAACAATGTTTGGTTTTGCTTTGTGCCTGACTTTTATGTTGCATCTATGATTATCTGTGATAATACTTGTGATAATCACTTTTGATTATCACACATCCACTTTTGGTATGTGATCAATTTCCCATGGACTCCAACAGAAAATCATTCTTTTTTTTCTTTTTTCTTTTTTGTAATTAGAGCATTATGCGATTGATAGGTTTTCCCTGAAGTCTTACTATGTTATTTGGTCAGACTTTGCATTATACCCCCTGACTGCTTTTGCTACATCTCTCATTTCTATTAATGGCACCCATTTCTCCTTAGATTTTCATTTCCTGAGAAAAACATGATGTAATTATCTGACTCAAAATGTACCATTTCTGTCCACATTAATTCATTCACCCCAAGTATTGAAATATTTATATGTTCCATTTCTTGTTTTATGATGTCTAGCTTTCCCTGATTCATACTTCTCACATTCCATGTCCTTGATAGATATATTGTGTGGTTCTAGACTTCCCTTTCACATCTGAATATATCAACAACTGAATCTGTTTCCATTGTGAGTCCAGTTGCATTACTGGACTCATTTGCAATGCAGCATTTTAATAAAAAGTGAAGTGTATTTGGAGCAGGAAATGCTAGGACCAAGTGAGGCCTCTGAAACATATCTATTGGCCACATCTGTGTAAAAAATGCACCCAACCACACACACACACAAACACACACACAGACACCCCCAATGTTAAAGCACAGATCAGTAAATATTATAGAAGGATAAATGTGGCACCACCAGGGTTCTTCACTTTCCAGAGTCCAGCTCCAGGTGCTAATTCAGTATCATACCATACTCTGGTTTCTCTTCAGATCGTATAAATGCTACTCATACATATCCTCTACTCTTCCCTAATAGCTTGTTGACCAGAATGTCTTATTTCCTGGCACTATCTCTTGCTTTATTTTGGATTGCCTGATCATAGGTTTTTTATGGTAAAAGACATTCAGAAGTTGCTTACTGGTGCTTCCTTCTGTACAGTGCTTACAAGAGTTAACTGAAGTGCCACTACCATTGCCTTTCAGAGATTATTTATTTATTTGCCCTTGCCTCTGAGAGATCCTCCCCCAAGTCTCTTCTTCCTGCCACAACTACTACTGCTAGTATCTGCTTGGCATGTTTAGTCTGGCTCCACAACAAAAGACTTTTTGAACTGGGAGATGCTACCAGTAGCATGCCAGAATCAGCACAGTTTCTTGCCTCACAAAGAGCACACAGCCCCACCATTGTGGACAGATGGATGGAGTTGTCTATATATACAAGAACATGGTATAAGTAGTTGGAGGGCCCCAGTCTTTTCCAAGTTTGTCTCTTACTGATTTTTTGATAATTTTGATAATAGGCCAAATTCTTATGCTTATGGAAGGTTATATTCATCATGTGTGATGAAAGAATTAGGGCAAGTCAACTTTGGTATAAACCAGGAGAGAGAGTACTGTGATGATTTGGGGACTTCTTGAGAAATTCAGTGTTCTATCTAAGAAAGGAGCAGTTAGCTTTGCAGAGGATGGGGCAGTCTGGCTCTCAAGGGAAGTTATTTTTGGGCTGCTAATGGATGTGGAATTGTATTGCCAGTGTTTTGTTGCTCTTTGTCCCCACTCCCCATGTGGGGAGTGGCCTCTGCCTGTACTGAGATCCCTCCAGACCAGGGGTCGGCAACCTACGGCCTGGAGGCCGGGTGCTGCCTTCCGAGGCCTCTGGACCGGCCCCCGCCGCAGCCGCATGTGCTGCCGCTGCGCCACAGCTGCCATTTTTTCCCCAAAATGGCGGCCGCGACTTGCTCTCACATGTGTAGTACTCCGGAAGTACTGTGCATGTGTGTGAGAGAGAGCGTGCGCGCTGCCATTCCCACCCCAGCCTGGCGGAAGACCTGGGGACCAGCGACTGGCCCCAGGTCTGAAAATCTTGCCGACCTCTGCTCCAGACAATCTTAACTGACAACAGAAGTAACCTCTGAGACAAAATGTAGGTAGACCTGTGACTTTAACATCATCCCATTCCTTCTCCTCTTAGGATTTTGGAAATATAAACTACCCTGATGCTTCAGGATGTAAATGCAGATATATAAAAGGCATTATAACAGCTTTTTTGTTGAAAGCATACTTTGCCTGTCCACTAAAAAAAAGTTCAAGGCAATTCCTGATAAAATGCAGATAAAATAATAAAGTTACAACTAAAAGCCATCCAATAAAAGCAATAAAAGCTGGGCAGACTTGGGTTCCTGACAGCCAATCCCAGTTTGGGCTGACTGTGAGGGAAGGGCTGCTGGGGAAGGAGTTGATATAAAAGGCAGGAGTGAGTGACTTTGAGCAGAGGTTTAGGGGAAGAATCGAACTGAGTTGAGAGAAGGATACTGAATAGGAGAGTAAGTGGATTATAGATTGTAAAGAGGAAACTGTGAGATGCTTGCAACTGCAATGTAACCATATCACCTGGGAACTATTCTACCTAAGTTACATTCTTGCTAAATGTTATTCAGTAAATTCAATGTTTATGCCAGGGGTAGGCAACCTTTCCCCTTTAAGGGTTGAGGGACTTCAGCTCCCAGAAGCCTCAGCCATGTTGGCTAATAGTCCCATGTTGGTCAATAGATCCTGGGATTCTGGGAGCTGAAGTCCCTTGGCCCTTAAAGGGGAAAGATTGCCTACCCCTGGTTTATGCATTACAACAGAAGCCTCTGCCTGTGTGAATTCTAAATCATATAGGCACATAAAAACATGCTACCGAAAAATATTAAACTTATAAGAGGAAGACACTTGAGACCCTAGCCCTTATATATTTAGGAAAAGTGTATAAAGGATGGATGCTGGGCAAGTGTCACTGTTGAGGGGCCTTCTAATAAGTGAGAGGTAAAAGGTAACCTCAAGGCATAGAGAGGAAGTTGCACATGACAGCACATAACCAGGAAGCAAAGTGTACAGTCCACTCCATTAAAAATCCCTTAAGTTGCATATGGGCTCCAGGCTCCAAAAGTCCAGAATCAGAATCATAGATTCTTAGAAGTGGAAGGGAGCACAAGGGTAATCTAATCCAGTCCCTGTCATGCAGGACTGTGCAACTCACTCACTCCTGAACGGTGCCCATCCAAAGTTGGAGAGTGTACCATGTTCTGAGGCAGTCTATTCTGCTGCCAAACAGTTCTTACAACAAAGAAGCTTTTCCTAATGTTTAGATGGAATCTCTTTTCTTGTCATTTGAACCCACTGATTTGTGTTCCAGTCTCTGGAGCAGCAAAAAACAATTGGCTCTATGTTTTACATGACTTCACTTCAGATATTTAAAGATAGCTATCATGTCACTTCCCAGCCTTCTCTTCTCCAAACTATACATGTTACATGCCCAGCTTCCTAAGTCATAAGGCTTGATTTCCAGACCTGCCCTTCTATAAACCGTGGAGAGCATGTTTGCATTTTACTATGCTGGCAGTGCTCCTACATACATTGCTCCCACATTGACAGCCATAAGGAGGGGACCTCTTCTTTTATACCCCAGCCAGCTTTGGATTCCTGCCATCTCTGTTATATTCCTTAATTTGTCAAGTTAAATATGACATAACTTAACAGTACTCTGTGTATACATTACTTGATTAGAATGTTCATAAGACTATAAAACTCCAGTAGTTTATTTATTAGAAATTCCAAGCATCCATGTGTTTGTTACACATTCTTAAATATTTTTTCCTACAAATGGACAACGTATCTTTTAAAAGGAAGCAGACTAGTTTTGTTATGATGTGGCATATTAGGTCACGCTGATGCTTTTTAAACTGTCCTCAGGCCAGATAAATTGAGGTATAGGTAGCACCGTCAGCATTTTCACAGTGAAAAGTATGAGAGGAGCTGTGTTCCTCTCTCTGTGAGCCACTGAAGGGAATTTGGGTATTTGTATTCTATTGTCTGCTGATTTAAAAAATCACACAAAGTTTAAAAGGAAGCAATATCTTTGAATCAAAAAGAAAAGGCCTAATGTTCGTAAATGTGGTGACGGAATGGGCATGCATTACTGTGATTGCCTGTGCAAATGGCAAGAGAGATTAACTGGCCATTTACTTTGATTGCTTGGATGTTTTATGTGCACATCAATAAGAAAATGTGGGTTATAAATTTTGTTTTAACTCTTATAACTGAGTGAATCTTGGAAATGAGCCAGCCAATTGCTGTCTGAGTTTTAAATATAGAAAGAAGCAATGCTGACCCTAGTTACTGGAATATCCAGTTTGACCAAATGGAAACATGAATTGAAAATTCCTTTTGATTTTAGTTGATGTAAAGCAGACTTCTTCATCCTGGTGACTTAAAAATGTAATGGACTGCAACTTCCAATATAGATGGCTGTGGGACTTTGGGATGTGTAGACCAAAACAAATAGAAGGTACCTGATTGGTAAAAGCTCATATAAACACATTGATACTGGAAGCAGTCTGACCATTACAGTGTCCAATTATTAATAATAAAGTAAGTACGTTCCTGTCTCCTCATTAGAAATTTGTTCTATTTGCTCTATTTGAATTTTCTATTTGGGAAAGGAGGAGAAAGGATCCTAATTCCCCACCCCCACCCCCATGAAATTCTGGAATTGTTCAATATTATATTTGTTTTGATGAGCTTTTTGATTTAAATGCTCCTTCCTTTAGAACTGAAGGTTTGGGTGGAAGAGGAACAGCAGAACATCTGGTGATCTTGGAAGTGAAAGATGAGAGCATCCACAATAACTTACTAAGTTTTTAATTAGACAGTTTACATTGGACATCAAATAGTACTAGAGTTGTTATTGACATACTCAGTTAATAGAGACCAAACACTATAAAAACTTTTAGTCCTCTATATTTAATTCAGAAGTGTAGACTGGCCAGTTAATTTTCACTTTAACCTGCCTCTCCAATGGTTGAAACAAGGTAAAAATAAAATCCTTTCTTGGAAAAGGACAAGATCTATATCCTCCTGTAAAATAAAGCATTGATATTTGTTTCTCAAACCTTGAATGTGGTAAGTCTATAAACTAAGAGTTGTGCAGTTGTTGATGCTTACTACATTTGCCCTGCAATTATGTTCATGTCTGCAAAAAACATCAGTCCAGAATCCTTCAACTCATGGTAAAAAACACTACTGTTGTTGTGAGCCTTCAAGTTGTTTCCAACTTCTAGCAACTGTAAGTCCAGCCTGTCATGTTTTTTTTTTTGGGCAAAGTTTGCCATTGCCTCCCTCTCAGGCTGAAAGAGTGTGACGTGCCCAAGGTCACCCGGTGGGTTTTCATGGCTGAACAGAAATTCAAACTCTGGTCTCCAGTCAGTCCAATGCTCAAGCCATTATGCCATGCTAGCTGTCTAGTAACTAACAGAGGTGTATTAAGTGTCAAGAACATCCCTGCCACCATAATCAAGGAAATTCCTTTTAATGGAGGATTAGGCCCACCAGGCTTCAGTCTCAACACCATAAAAAGCAAAATGACAAAAGCCAATATGGTTACTTTTATGCTTTCTGTATTTGTTTCAGAAATTTGCTTAGGTAGTTTATTATAGTGTTGGCTGGTTTTATATGAGTGTAGGATGGGTAGGGAATTTATTTGACGGGCAACTCATAAATACAAATAATTAAACAATAGGTGGCAAAATCTCTTACATTGTATACCGCTTGGGTGGATATAAACAATAGGTGGGCATGGTAGCATTGAGTACTGTGAGATGATTAACTGAATGAGCTGCAGTTTTCACATTCCTAATTCTTACAAATAAAGGAGCAGAGTCTGCAATGAGCCTGTCGTGGTAATGTAAGGTAAAAAGTAAAGCAATTTCTGCAGTATTGCAGTCTGTTAAATGAGGTGTGTCCTCGTCTCAGAGAGGAAAACAGTAATTATGCAGCTTTTATAATTGCAGAGTTTTTCTTTTGTAGCTGGAAATAGCACTCCTTGCTATTGTTTCTTGCTTGAATCTTTGGGTTTAATAGGTATTCTTAGTAGCCTAGAGACAGGACGGATTTTTTTTTTTACTGATTAGGTAATATGACCTTTTTTATAATATGATAAACATTCTGTTTAGATAGCAACAATAGAGGAGGGGTGTGTTTTTGTTCTGGACTTGGATACTAAGTTTCTCTAATTTGATAATCGTATATTGATGTATGCATTCCTTATAATTATTTTCATGCACTGGCGTGTTCTACACCAGTGGTTCCCAAACTTTGGTCCTCCAGAAGTTTTGGACTTCCAACGCCCAGATATTCCAGCCAACCTGGCCAACAGTCAGGAATTCTGGGAGCTGAAGTTCAAAACACCAACAGGACTAGTTTGGGGACCACTGGTCTACACCAAGAGTGAGATATTTCCCAAGGGTTAATTTAAACCACACATGTTCTGAGAGGTCCTGTTTTAGTAGTGGACAATGGCCAAAGACAGAAAGATGGGACCAGAAATACGCGCATACGTACGCACATGCTCTCAAGTCGCATATTGACTTATGGCAACCCCATGAATTTCATATGAGGTTCTAAGCCAGGGATATTTCAGAGGTCATCGAATCATAGAATCATAGAGTTGGAAGAGACCACAAGGGCCATC
>CM034703.1:224687973-224701563 GCA_020142125.1 Phrynosoma platyrhinos
TTTGGAAATCAAGTCTTTATATTGCAGCATCAAAAATGGACAGGATCAGTAAAATTTCATTAAAACTTGACAACCTGTTTGACCAACTTATAATTTTATCTCAAAATTTAAGATTGTAAGATGTTTTAAAAGACTGTAAGATTTTTAAATAGCAAAACATGAAGAAAGCAACCCTATTATATTTCCTAAAGCTTTCTGTGAACTGAAATGTTCAGTTCATTAAGCATAGCATGATGACAGCCAAACAAATTATATTTTATGCTCCATTATCCTTGCCCCCCCCATTGCACTTATTGGTATTAGAAGCAGATACGTCTGATTTGATGAAATCATAAACAATAGTTTGCTGTGGGTTACATGTTAACAACTGCTAAAAATGTAGATGTTGGTTGAACTAGCCTTTTATCTTTTCCTTGAACAAAATATCCTTATCCTGGTAATGCTGTAATTAGAGTAGAAGAAATAGGCATTATGTGCATGTAAATTAGACTTCCTGCCCACTCAGCCTGAATCTCTGGCAAATATGTGGAGAGAGTACTTGATGTTCTTCATCAGGGTCTTTATGAGGGTCTATCAGTACCTCAGACATTCTTCTTTGCTCTGCTCAAAGAACATAGCTTGAGAAAATAAGATATGGACTACTAAGGATTGTATTATATCAAGTTTAATTAGTTAAGGCTCTTACTTGGAAGTGTTTAGTGTTTTTGTGTCTTGAAGGTTGTGCTTTCAAAAAATTACCCGCCATGCATCTGTATATTATGTACAATTTATCTATCTGTCTGTCTGTCTATCTATCTATCTATCTATCTATCTATCTATCTGTAATGTGTACTTAAAATTTAAATAAATTGTAAATATATTTAATGTATTTATAAATTATTAACTATATTAATTTATAAATCATATATTTGCATAATTTATATCAAGGCACGACAAACAGCTCAGTTTAAATAAGTCTAAGGCTGCCTCCGCACTGCAGAAATAATCTGGTTTGACACCACTTTAACTGCTGTAGCTCCGTGCTGTGGAATTTTGGGAATGGTAGTTTGTTGTGGCACCAAAGCAGAACAGCAAACTACAGTTCCCAGAATTTCATAGCATTGATCCGTAGCAGCAGAATTCCATAGCATTGCACCATAGCAGTTAAAGTGGTGTCAAACAAGATTATTTTTGTAGCGTAGGTGCAGCCTTAGTGAATTTAATGAGTTTAAATGGCCAAAAAAAGTGCCCAGGAGTGACACAGTGTCAGTTCTGGATGCCCAGATGGTAGCCATGACTGCATGCCACTACCCTCTGAAGCAGCCAAAAATGGGATGACACAATTCTCTGGGGTCTAGAGCATGCCCATCACTGCTGTATATCATGCTTGAAGACAAAAAAGTTATTTTCTGGGATCTAAGTTTCTGTTGCCCAGATCTAATAAGGTTTGCTGAAACTAGTCAGAAGCAGATTAATCTCTGCCAATATTCTGAATTGCTGGGCCACAGCCTAAGGCCCTTAGGCTCTACCTCTAGAACAGTGTGTGCTATTAAACTAAGTCAGAATGAGACTATGAGACAAAGAGATTTGTTTTCTACTGTTTTACATGATCCAAAATCAGGAAGTACAAATCCCAAAGCTCCTACCATGTGTAGGCAAGAGGGAGAGTAGCCTAGTGGGAAGGCAAAAGGAAGCACCGCAAGATAGTGGAAGCAAGGGTTGAGTAAGTGTCTAATTAATCCACTGTTGCAGTTTTGATGCAACTTCAGTCAGTGTAATTTGTTCATCAGAGCAGTGCTTTTTAAGATGTTTGATGTACAAGACAGGCAGGGGTTTTTTTTTTTTGTTTTGTTTTTTGCAAATGGGTCAGGGATGGACACTGTATTTCTGCCTGCTGTTTTTGTTACTTGTCCATGGACCACCACATTGAGTAGTGCTTCATTAGAGCACAAATTCAGAGTAACTAATAACTTGTGTTGCACATTCTATTTAATCCTAATTAAATAGGATTAAATTAGGATTAAATTAAACTAATTAAATTAGGGGATTTGCAGAAGCTTCTAAATGTCTAGGTATTCCCCATTGACAAGGGTATAAAGTCGTGTCTGACCGCAGGGAGTGGTGCTCATCTCTGTTACTAAGCCAAAGCCATTGTCAGAGACTACTCTGTGATCTGTGGCCAGCATGATTGCACAGGATGCTGTCTACCTTCCCACCAAAGTGGTACCTATTTATCTACTTGCATTTGCATGCTTTCGAACTGCAGCTAGGTTGGCAGAAGCTGGAACTAGTGATAGGAGCTCACCCCATCATGCAGTTCCTGGGCCTCAAACTGCCAACCTAAATGTCTACTTTGCAAGTATCTCACAAATCTTTCTGAGAATTTTCCTTATAAGATATTGCACCTGAAAGACATCTTCATGGCTGCCTTTTGAAAAGAGTTTGAAGTACCTGAGTTATATGACTAAATAAGATTTAGAAGAAACAACTGTGACTAATTTTCAGTAGAGAAATAATTCCAACTAATTTTCAGTGAATTATGCATAGCCCTACAGATTTTTGTACACTGCTAGTGACTGTGGCAGAAACTGAAAGAAGTTTAAGTGTACTGTAATGCAAAAGCCCCAAAAATAAAGATTTAAAGGTAATTGACCCAAGATTTGGAGTCACTTTGATCCAGTGGAATTAAAAACTGAAAACAGGAAACCTAATGTTGACATGGTTGACATTACTGTAACACACCCTATGTAGGGCTGCTTTTGGAAACTATTACGAAACTCCAGCAGGTACAAAATGCCTCAGCTAGAATGCTAACCAAGGCCAGTTACAGGGAGCATATAATTCCCTTATTAAAACAGCTTCACTGGCTATTGATTCATTTCCAGGCACAATTCAAAGTTCTGGCTATGACCTGTAAAGCCCTGTACTGCTTAGGTCCAGATTGTTTGAGAAACCATATCTCCCCCTACAAACCAGCCAGACCCTAAGATCTTCAGGAGAAGGCTTTTTTTCAGTCCTACCAAGATCGCAGGCTTGCTTGGTGAGGACATGAGAAAGAAGGAGAGCCTTCTCAGTGGCTGCTCCTACCCTCAGGAATGCCCTTCCTTGGGAGGTTTGGCTGGCCTTTCACTGGCAAGCCAAGACCTTTTTATTTAAGCAGGCCTTTGATTTATAATTTGTATCAGGGTGGTTTTTATGGAGCAGGTGGGTTTTAATTATGCCTTTAACTTTTATATATTTTTATGTGATTTTATATTGTTTGTAGATGATTTTAATTATTTTGAATTTTATTTAAAATTTTTAATCTTTTTTTAATCTATGAACTGCCTTGGGTCTCTCCTGGGAGAAAGGCAGCATACAAATGATGATGATGATGATGATGATGATGATGATGATGATCCCTTTATTAAAGTCCAACAGCTGCAAAATAGTTAACCAGATTGTAGGACTGCTAGTGTGTTATGATGAAATTATAATAATAGGATTTTTCTGTTAAACAAAAGTTAATAATAATGGGGATTTTTCAGAAATATAAATTATGTAAGAGGAATTTAAGAATTAACTTGTTTTTTAATGATGTTTGGGTCATGAAATAAACAGACAACCTTTGGATTCTTCTTCAGTCTTCCCCTTTTGGCTTTTCTTGGTAAAGAGTGTGTGGAATCCTGAAAAAATGTAGTTATGCTTGGAAATTAACCCTTGTTTTGACAGTGAACTGGTTTTCAAATATAATTTAGTTTATATTGACATCTTCCATTTTGTCATTTCAGTCACCGAACACTCATTTGAATACCTTCCACAAATATTTTGTAGATCATAAACTGCTTATGCTCCCTGACTTATCCTGTACCTGTAGACAAGTTATGCTTGGAAATTAATCCTTATTTTGATAGTGGTTTTCAGATATGATTTTGTTTACATTGACATCTTCCATTTGTCCTTTCAGTTAGCAAATGCTCATATGAATACCTTCCTCAAATATTTTGTAGATCATACCCTGCATGTGCTCGCTGATTTATCGAGTACCTATAGACAAGTGAGCAAAGTAAGTGTTTCAGGCTCTGGGTTTGATATTTCATATACTTCCCCTTTTCTTCCTGCTGAGACAACTGAGACATCTTACTTGCCAGGCTTGTCTGGTGTAAAATGCACCCCCAGAACTTGTCATGCTGTGGGAGTCTTCTTCAGGGTTAGGGGAAAATATGGGATAGATATCAGCTAGCACTTACTTTTCTAATTTTCTCTTCTAAAGATGAATATGAGAACTTCTGAAAAGTTTATTTGTTTTTCATATGATGCAACCAGTCAGATTAATGAACTTTTGCAGAACCAGTTTCTAGAAAAAATAAATGCAGCTTTATTTCTCATATGCTGTTTACAGTCTTCATATCTATGTTCAATATAGGAAATCACTGTTTATTTGGGAATATTGCATTTTTCATGCACACAAAGTACAATACTTCTTGAGCTTGTGACTACTGTTGGAGTTGGAATATCACATCCTACTGCAGGAAATGTTGAGGTTTTATTTTAGATGTTTTTGAATTCTTTAATATTATAATCTATATAATTTGTCCAAGTGCTTCTACCAGGGCATGGCCATTTAAATTTTTACCTCTTTGATAGCTCCAGGCAGTATGTTATTGTATTTGCCTTTTCAGTGAAGAGTCAAATATTCAGAATTAAGATTTCTGGACTGCACTTGCAAATCTTGTGTGATGAGGAATACTGATGAATATACAGTGGACTGTCGAGGGGCTGGTCTGGGTGCAAGCTGTCTCTCACTCACACACTGAGTAATTGACACAACAACTTTTCATTTTCCAACCATTATGGTTTGTTTTTCAGGCTCTAATCCAGCTGCCACCATACATATCTCAATGTGATGAAGTTCTTCGGTTCTTTGAGACAAGACCAGAAGATTTAAATCCTCCCAAAGAGTAAGTTGGTCATAAGGAATTCGCATCGATGTACTTGGGAAATTGAGCAACATATGCAGATAGTGAAATCCCCTATTCGTAAAAGCAAACAGACATCATTCTCTTTATTTAAAATTTCCAAACTTACAAAACAACACATTACAAGTACATGGTCTCTTAATGTTCATTTTACCTAGGAAACAGACATCAAATAAAGTACAACAGTTGAAAAGAATAAATGTAACAAACCAAGGATAAATTATTAACAAATAAAATCCTATAACTAGAAGATCAAACACACAATCTATATTGTGTATCCAAGTTTCGAAAACAACCTATTAAGTTTCAGATTCTGTTAATCAAATGGGTCCAGCAAGGTCATAAAAACAGCAAATTGCCAAGTGGTGGTATTATATCTGCCACCAACACATGGAAATGTATTTAAATATCTAGAAAGTACTTTACGGTATATTGTACATGAAAGAAGGGAACAAAATATCTGAGTATCACTCCAAATTTGGAATTTGGTCTATTGTATCAGTGAGGTCAATTTCTGCATCACTATCCAGTGCCACACATATTTTATCCACACCCCGTATGAGAGGCATTCTTTTCCTGTTTGTAGAACAGCAACTGTCAAAATACTAAGTTGCTTTTTAAAAAATAGCTGGTTTTTATGGGTATTGAAAGAATGATCTGAATGTGTGGGCTTTAGTGTTTAGCTGTGTATCACTTTAGGATTTTGTCTAGTTCTTTCATAGTTGCCCTTCCTATTCCTAGTCTTTTTCTGAATATCTTCGTTTTGATCAATATTTGATCCAAGATATGGGAAATCTTTGATTATTTCAATTTTCTCATTACCTAGGGTGAATTTATGTAGATCCTCCCTGGATGTTATTTTTGTTTTCTTTATGTTCACCAGTAAGCCTGCCTTTGCACTTTCTTCCTTAATTTTCTTAGTAGTTGTTCCAAGTTTCTAATATTTTTCACTAGTAGTATGGTGTCATCTGCATATATTAGATTGTTTATGTTCCCCACCCTATTTTCACTCTTCCTTCTGAGTCTAAACCTGCTCTTCATATGTTGTGTTTCACATACAAGTTAAACAAATAGGGTGATAGAATGCAGCTTTGCCTTATCCCTTTCCCAATTGGGCATCATTCTGTTTTTCTATACTGTATTCTGTTCTAACAGTAGTCTCTTGTCCTAAGTACAGATTCCTCATCAGGACTACCAAATGTAGTGGCACTCCCATTTCTTTAAGAGCATGCCATAACTTTTATTGATCTATGAAGTCAAGGCTATGCTATAGTCTATGAAACACATGCTGATTTTCTTCTGAAATTCTTTGGTGCTTTCCATTAACCATCTTATGTTCTCAGTGTGGTCCCTTGTGCCTCTTCCTTTTCTGAACACCTCTTTGAGATTTCTCTCTGCATACATGACTGGAATCTATGCTGCAGAATTTTGAGTATAATTTTGTTTGTGTGGATAATTAATGCTGTGGTCCTATTGTTGCCATCTTTTGTGTGTCCTTTTTTTGGGATGGGGATGTGTACTGATGTTGACTATTGTTTTGTTTACCATATTTGTTGTCATATTTTAATTAACACTAGAGTTGATTCTCTCTGTGTGGATAGTAGTAGTTCAATTGGAATATCATCTGATACTGGCGATTTACTTTCCCAATTTCTCTTAGTGCAGCTTCTCACTTACTAGAATTTGGGTTCATCTTCGTATGCTTCTTCATTCCATGTGTCATTCAATGTATTATCACTTTTATATAGCTCCCAGTGTATTGGTTCCACTTTCTTTTTATACCTTCTTGATCATGTAGCATGTTCTTCTGATCATAGAGCACCCAAACCCTTGATTTGAATTTCCTATTGAGTTCCCAGATCTTGTGGCTGCAGGAGAGTAAATATCATTACAAAAACAAAAAGATCTAATATTGTGTCTTAAATAAATATATGACCATGCTGTCCAAACATGCTGCAGAAACACAGCCTCATGAAAATCAAGCTGTCAGAAGTCTGTGCTAAACTAGTAGTCTCACTTCAGCCAGAATAGAAAGCAAGTTCAGGCAGAAGTTAGATTGGTGAGAAAGTGGTGGAGGCAAACTGATGACTTAACCCTTCATTTGATTTTTCTGTTATCTAGCAGTTCAGTAGAGAAGATGTTCTGTATACTGTACTTGCTATCTGCTATTAAGTTTGTCTTTTGACAAAGAAGCTCAACAGTTGATTTAGCTCCTCAGTGTCATTGTTTGTGAGTTCATTGCTACTGTCATGATGGACTAAACAACGTACTTGAATGAGACAATTCTGCTTTTCCATCAGAAAACATGGGCTCTGCAACTATTTCCCATCCCTTGTGTCTCAGCAGCTACATCTAGAAATGAAGAGGCAATTCTGTACTTCATCCTTTGTCCCACTTGCACATGGTATTTCACTGGAACCTGCAGTCCAAGGTGTTGCATTGCTGCTAGCAACATTAGTGTTTCTTGTCATCAACATCTACTCATCATTTTTTAGATAGCCTCTGTAATTAGCAAAATAGAACTACATGTGCTTTAACAGCCTATGGTGGTTTTATCCAGAAACAACCCAGAACAAAAGACATTTTCTGTTGCCAATATCTTGAGTAATTTATCCTGACAAATAGCAACCATGTGCTAGTGTTTTCCACTGAAATCAAGGACAGTCTGCAACCCATCTCTATCCTTCCTTGCATGACGCATCATTCACCTTGTGACTGTGAGCTGCTTGTGGCTAGAAGTCTTCTTGTTAAACACTGAGAGTGTAAATAAAAACACCAGCCATCATGTCACTGCAATTATGCAAACAGACTGATTGTGCAAGTTGAAATTGAGAAATAGTTTATATTTTTAGTGGGAGTGGATTATTTTGTTTTCTGTGCTGGAACACAGAGCTCTTCAACACCCAAGTTTTCTGTAAGTCTTCGTTTTTACTTGGTGCAGGCAGTTTTTAATCTATGTAGATGCCTTTAGATGTTATATACTGCCTCTCTCCCATGCATACTATCATTTTCTTGGTTTGTCATAATTTCTTCTAGGTCAGTGTTTCTCAGTTTTTGGTCTTCTAGACATTCTGGACCAGAGCTCAGAATTTCTAGAAATTGAAGTCTCAAACATCTGGAGGACCAAAGTTTGAGAAGTGCTGTTCTAGGTCACTTGATTACCTTGCTGTAACCCATTAACTGGTGCTAGTATTAGGCTCTGTTCCCAGCTATCCTCCCTATAGCTTTCCTTGACCATTAACCAATAATCCCATTAATAGTTCTTAAGACAGGATGGTAAGAAGGAAGAGATAGTACAAAGGTGAGTTTATGGTAGGGATAGGAATCACATGGCCCTCCTGTTGGACTACAATTTTCAGCTTTCCTCACTATTGGCTGTGTTGCCTGGGACATTTGGCACTTGAAGTCCAACAATATCTGAAGGGTCTCATAAAGGAGTAGTCTTTTATGGAATAAATCTGAAATAAGTTGTTTATAGGAACACATCCTTTTATAGCAACTACATCTTATGTGGGAGAAATGGCCTGCTCAGACTTTATTTTTACTGTGAGAGAGGCAACATGGTTACAGGAGAAGTGAGACTCAGTTAAGTGCTTCCTTCCTTCCTACCTCTTACCATAGAAGTGAGTTGTGTCACATTTCTCAGTATGTGAGATCTTGGCAATCCCACTGGTATACAGATGCTTCCATGCTTCTACCCAAGATGTTCCTTTCTTCCAGCCTTGTGGTTTCTGTTCTGTACATCCTGTATCCCATTGCCTTTGGAGGATTCCATCTTTGACCCTTCCTGGATTAACTTTCTGGTCTCTTCTCTTGGATTCCACATGACCTGTATATGGCACAGCCTTATTTCAGACTCACTTAAGACTCTTCTCACTGATCTCACAGTAGTTTCATCCATTCCTTAATAAAACCTAATATTCCCCACTTCCAAAAAAACCTACTAGGCTAATCTTATGATATGGTGCTGTACTGTTTTATATACACTGTAAAGTCTCTTCCAGAGTCAGTTCTCTGGTTCTAATTTGATCCATGTTCCATGTGGAATCCCTATCTTCGATTGACTTGGGAAGCTGAACTGGAATAAAGTAGAAATGGAAGATTCAGTTTACATTTTTTAAAATTTTCTTACAGTTTCTAACAAATTCTGAAGCACAGTTTTTAAATGTCTTGACTTTAGTGATATATATTTTAAACTAAATAAATCTGCAGCAGCTATAGGAAAGAACTGGAGAAGTGTAGTTTGAATCAGGTATATTTTAGGAACGGTGGCATGCTTAAAGAAAGAAAGCCAGACATATTGGTATCTTTCTATACCATATGGGGGGGAGAGATTTTTTTTCTTTTAAAAATACCCCTTTAATTATTTGTAGGACCCTCTTTACCCTGCAGTTGCTTGGAATTGGAAACTGATGCATGTTGAGGTGAGGGGAATGACTTAAAATTGGAGCTGAATAATAGAGGAGCCTCAGTCAAATGCAGCTCTTACTTAAGATATATGGTATTAAAATGAGTAGGTTGCAATTCATTGCAAGATATATAGGGCTTTCACCATAAAGATGCACATTCCAGTTGGAGGATGTCATGATCAGTGCCAGCTTACATTTATCTTTGGAAGTTTATGTTGTGACTGTATTTTTTCTTATCTATAATGCTCTTCCTGGCTTGAGATTCTTGCCCTGGTTTTGAGGCAAAGTTGCACAATTCAAATCACTCAAAGTCCCTACTTCCATAACTTTCGCAAAGCAAGAGTTGTATCACTGTTATCAAGTGAAAGAAAGCTTTCTCCCCTCCAATAACTTTAACTTGGTGCTGCCTTATTAACTGTCCCTTTTATTTCATCTCTATATGCTCCTGCTCTGTATATCATGACAAGCCTCTCTGAGCCCTCTTCTTGGTTAACTGTCTCTCCATTGCCCTCTCCATTTCATGGCTTGCACTGTCTGTCCTTGCTCTCCATCTGTTACTCCCTTTTTTGGCTTCCTAGTTAACAGATCTGTCTGTATCCCATTCTCTGTTTTATTTATCTTTTTGCAGTGGTCTTGTGCCCCACCTTGTCCCAGCCTAATTCTGCAGGATTATAGTGAGGGGAAAAAAGAGAATTTTACTAGGATGAAGTGAGATAATATTTTAAGTATTGTACTATGCTTGTTCTAGTAAGTACAACACAATCAATGCCTGCTTTGGAGATATATTTCTTCAGAGATATGTTTCTTGGGCATGTATTTCAGTCTGTGTTTTTAAAGATTTCTTGAGATATCAGGAATTCTTGAGCTTTGTCAAAGTTGAGGCTCTCACTATTCTAAAGAACAGATGAAATTCTTAAATTTCTGATCAACCAAGACTGATAATTTACAGTTGGCCCTCCGTTTTCATGGGGAATCCATTCCGGACACATGGTCACACACCCCGCAAAAATGGAGAGTCACCAATATTCAAGCCCCATAGGCTTGAAAGGGGAGCGCCCCATTGATTTTAATGGAGGTTGCTCCTCCGTGAATATTCAAAACCATGGACCTCAAGTCTGCGAGAATGGGTGTGTGTGACTGTACATGTTTTTATGTGATAACCTTCAGTTATTAAGCACATGGACAACTTCAATTATGTTATATTATTTATGTTATTCTTATGTGTGGTAATTATGTTACTCATCTTGGTAAGAAGATAGCATTAATGGAGGGAGTTCTTCTGTCTGTGCCTTGCCTTTGACAAGAAGGAAAATATGAGAGAGACGACTTAGCCTTTACAAGAGTGGCTTGATAGGTTTCTCTTTGTTGTTGCAGTGTCTCAAGGATGTCTCTGTAATGTTTCATGGCCCAGCTGGAATGCACAATGGGTATTAGCTGCAATTCAAAATGTTAATTATTTTTTTTTTTAAAAAAGTCCCTGACACTCCTGGATGGACTGGTACAAACTGTTTCTTTTAGTTGATATACTGCCAGCCAGCCTGTCATAGTATGAAACTCATGGTGATGAGATGGCCTGTGTTGCTGCATGTGAGCCTTGATCAGTTGTCATAACTCAAGAGTAAGATAAAGACTTTCTTGGGGACCTTGAAAGAAAGCTGAATCTTCCAATCATAAGAGAGTGCTTTTTTTTTTGTAAAGTAGTAACTACATGGAAAAGGAAACACAGTTTATCATGTTGAAAGCAAAATACAGCAATCATTCTGATAACACTGTATGTGATATTAGATTTCTGCATTCACTCTTTAGACAAGATAGATTATTGTCCATTCTTTATTGATTCATTCTGGATCATTGGTTTTAAGAGTCAATCCTGATTTTATTCAATGTTAGTTTCCTTGTATTAGCCTGTTCTAGAATAAACAAAAATGTGTCTTTTGACATCTTAACTAAACACATTTAACCCGGTTTGTGATTCACTTTCCCTCCGGGTTGGTGAATCAATTCTATTCCATGTATCATTCCCACTATGGAAATTGGTCTTTTCTTTATTCACTTTTTTGGCATGATTGTCATTCCCACTAGTTTGTGCCCCTTCAAAATGCCTGTCAATCATCTACGTGTCATTGGTGACTCAACCAGCAACACATTCAAGAAAACATAGGAAGGAGTCATGGGTGCCATGGCCAGAATCCCTCACTAGTATCCCATCTCTCACTAGTTTTTGGGAAAATCCACCATTTCCTCCCTCTCCTTTCCCAGGACCCATCCTACATTCCAACCTTCTATCCAGAAGGAATTCCAAATTGCCCTAAATTCAGAGCTTGACTAGGAAGCATATCTTCCAAGTTTTGCAAGGCTTTAACTCCCCATGTCCTCCAAGTTTCCTGAGATGCCTCAGCCATGGGTGTTATATGGAGGAATCTCCCCTGGGTGAGGTGCTGCCCTCCCAGCCTTGCAGACTTGGAGGACATGCTTCCTAGTCAAGCTCAGAATGGAGGGTGTTTTGGAAATCCTCCTGGACAGAAGGTTGGAATGTAGGATGGGTCATGAGAAAGGGGAAGGGGGAAGTGGCGGATTCCCCCAAAACTGGTGAGGGATGTGCCAACCCTGTGCCACAGTATCCCTCCCCTTCTGTTTGATGTGATTCAGGTCTTTCATTCCCACTTGCTGAACAGGCTTGCTAATCGCTTCTTTTCAAAAGAACCACCAAAAACTAGTGTCAGGAAAGAGTGGCTCATTTGCATTTGCCTCACTTCATCATGATTGAAAGTGATTGCAGTCAATTCGGATCCAGTTTCAAGTGGGAACGACAGACATATAACCCGATCAGCAATTGTTTTTAAATCATAGTGGGAATGAGGCCCATGAAAACTTGCTGGTTTAGGAATGTACAAAAGTCTTTTGGACTTGGAAGCAGCAGGGCACTGAAAGAACATTTGTGTTCAGTGATTTCTCCTGAATTTGAAAGAGGCTTATTTTTCTCTGGCTGGCAAGAAAGAAGTCCTGCAGTGAACAAGAACAACCCCCCCACACACACACACACACCACCACCACCACCATTGCTGAGTCAAGGGATTCAGTTGTTAATAGTCTTCTGCCAAGAACCTTGAGCCGTCATTGTACAAGTTCTAAATAGTTATTAAAACAATCTTCTCCCTTCAACCAGACAAAAGCAACAGACAGAGCAGATTAGTCTCCCTGCTGGCTTCTTCTTCATTCCTGTAGAGTGTCTTGTAGACATCCATATATTGTAGTCATCTATACCCAAGTAACATTAAAGAAGGCAGAGCTGTTCCTCTTAAACTTTAAGACTTAAAGAAAGACTGGAAATGTAATACACTGATTTAGAGAGAGACTGTATGCCTTTTAAGGAGTAAGCATAACTGCAATGGAATTTGCTTGTCAAGCATTTTTTGTGCTTTATCTTGTCTTGAGTGTCTTATCTATAGATCTGGAGGAACACTAAGTAGGAGGGCTCTAGGAGTTGTATGTAAAGTCTGAGTTTAGACTGCACAGCACCAGACTCTGGTTCTGGAATGGTTGTTCAGAATTTCAAACATACTCTGCCTGGAATAGAGAATATATGGTCCTCCAGATATTGGGTTGCAACTTCCATCAGCCTTAACCAGCATAGGCAGTGGTGAGGGACAAAGAGAGTTATTGTTCCCTGTCTAGAATGTGAAGTCCCCCAGGCATTGTTGGTCTGCCCTAGCCAGCATTGCCAATGATGTGGAAAAATGCAAGGTGCAATTGAAGAGCACCTGGAGGGAGGGCTGCACAATTTCTAGCCCAATATAGAGAAACATTGTTCTGATTCCTGTTTTAAAACTTATAGTGGACATAGTGGCTCAACATTATTTGTTGGTTAAGAACCAGTGTTTAACTGTGCCTGCCTTCCCTAGTCTAGTGCCCTCCAGATGTTCTCTAACCATTGGCTAGGGGGGCTGTGGCTGAAGGGTGTTGTCGCCCAAAACATTGGGAGGATGCAAGATAAGCAAAGACTGACCAATGCAATAGCTTAATTATCTATGTTGTCTTCCTATGTATTAGTTAATTAGCATTACACTAACACTTTATTATCTGAAAACAAAATGTCCTTCCCAAATTAGACACTTAGAGCTGCTTGAGTAGAAGATTTTATTTTATTTTTTTGTACAGACAACCTTTCAGGATCTAACCATTTTCCCTTTTAAAGAAACAGGTATGAACTAAGGTTATATAGTAGAATATATCTGAGCATATCC
>CM034703.1:224707466-224725795 GCA_020142125.1 Phrynosoma platyrhinos
ACCCGACTTCCGAGCCGTAGGTTGCTGACCCCTGCATTACAGAGTTTGTATAACAACATCATGTTATTTTGTTCAAGAAACCTGAAAACCCCAGAGACTTGTCTGACTTTCTGTAACCTCCTTGGATTGTTGTTTCATCTTTATATTCTACAGGAGCTTAAGATGTTTAAAGTTGTGTTTCACAGTCTTTGCTGGCATTCATGGAAGATGGGTTTTACTCTGTACCACATTCTGTGAACTGTTCGTTCATTCCTTTCACATATGATTATGTGCAAGAGATTATGCATTAATGTGCATTAAAGAAGTACAAGTTGTTTTATAATTTCCTACAAAAACACGATGGCATAATATCCTTTCCTGTACTATATCAATCTCCTCTCTTTTCTTTTCTTTTTTAAAAAAAGCCCTTTCTCCTCCCACTGAGCCTCGCCTCACTCACACCATTTCTTCAGCATTTTAAAGTGATGCAGTCAACTGCCACAGTCCATTTCTGCCCAAATGCAGATGTTTGAGGAACAGTGGTGTCAATCCTCCTTAGGGTGTTACCTGGTGCAGTCTACCCACACCCCCTAATGATGCCCCTGTATGACAAGGTTGTCAAGTTGTGTCCAACTGTAGGGGGCAATGCTTGGATGAAAGCCTGATCTTCTCTGTCACTATTTTGAGAAGCTGTGTACTTAAATTATTTTTAACTCAAAAGAAACAAAAGACAGTTTGTTCATTCCCTTCACATATTTCATTGGTGAGTGCATTAGAAAACTACTCTGCTTGAATTATCTGGAAATGATTCTTATTACAACTCCCAGAAAAATACAAGCATTAAAAAAAACTCCCTCATATGTCTGTTAGTGCCCTTGCAGGTGAGCAATACAAGGCAATGAGGAAACAGCAAATGGGAGGTAAGGGGGAGGGCAACAACTGGTTTTCATGTGTCATTTCATAAGAGTCATATAATTGCAGAAAGAAAGAAAGAAAAAGTGTGTGTGTTTTTTTGGGGGGGGGGGGTTGGTGTGTTTTTTTGAAAGCTGAATTACCTTTCAGTTTGTGTTGGCAAGGTAGTTTCCCAAGGTAATTCATAAAGTGGATGGCTGAAACACAAATTATCCAATGTCTTGGTACTTGTTTCTCAAGTCTAACAATCTAGTTTTAGTCAGACCAGGCTGTTACACTAAGCCCCTGATCAGTTTTCTTTTTTCCTCCTCAGGGAACCAATTGGAAAGAAGAGATCTGGTAAGGCAATCTTGCTTTTCTTATTTTTAGTTTTGGACTTTATTGTAGAATAAACCAGTACAAAGCTTGACCAATGCACATGATACACAAGCATCTGCAGAACAAACGTTTGAATGAATCTGCTCTGAACTGTTTCTTCTGTTGGTTATTTTGCCTGTTTATTCTCTCATATTTTCTTTCTACTTTATAGGACAGGCTAACACACAACTGAGGTGTATGTGTCAACCATAAGATTTTTGTTGTGTGTCTGGCACAATTATCTATTTATTACTACCTCTGGTGTGTTGTTTGAGTATATTTCCCATTATTCAAGACTTAATATTCTTGAGACTCTATAGAAATCCTAAAGACTTTGTATTGCTGTCCTATTGAGTAGTATTGACAATATAATCTCCAATCAGTTTGGGGCCAAGATTGCTATTCAGCTAATATTTCATTTCCATGCTTGCAGCTGACTTGGACAATGAAGCCTGCGCTTTGAGAATTGGGGTGTGTGTATTTTGGGGGGCACTTACTAACAAATCATTGGCACATGCATGTTATCCAGAAGTGCACATTAATAGCTCTACATACTGTAGGAATGGCCTTGTCTGCCACACTGCTGCAGTTGGTTCTCAATCTTATTGTTGCACAGTTGGCACTGAATCCTATATCCCCATTGCAGACCTCATCCATTCCTACATTTAACTCAGTTGTAATGTCCGTGATGAGGCTGTATCTTTATTTGCCACCCAACAGTTTGTGTCTACCAATGCCAGCTGATAGCTCCAGTGCCAATGGGGTGGTCAATCTACTCTGGATTTTAACTTGAAGCCTATTCCACCATAGCCCTTTGCTTGCTGAATGATATGTGAGGCAGGCAGTGCAAACGAAGAAAGGGTGTAGGATGTGCGTAGTACAAAGTGAAAGGAAGCAAAGTAACTGTCTGTTGGTGGAAGCAGGGTATGAGGGCAAAGAGTTTTTAGAAGGCCTTCTCTTTTGTTCAGCAAGCACAACATTGCTCATTTTTAATTGTACACATTAGTAAAAGTCTCTGTTCTGAGCTATGTTGTTTCTCCAACATTTTATTGCATAAAAAAACCCCAAATCAAACACAGGCAGACCAAATTCTTTGACTGCTTACTTGCCTTTTGGTGCCTGGGGCTGATTTCTGCAGATTACTTACTAGGACAGCATTTCTGACAATAATTCCTCAGCAAGTTTGCCTTTTTAAATTTGGTTAGAGGAATGCAATAATAAGCACACATATACCTGCTTCTATAGCAGCTTGTGTCCTGACATACAAATCCTTCTGTTTTGGGTCTGGAGCATGCTGTTAACTTGGTTGCGCTCCAAAATACCAGTACATCATGAATCCAGTCCTGTAAGACCAAATAGATTTCTGATTAGACCAGCCTATATGCTTTATTTTCTTGTAACCTTTGGATACATTAGCATGAACCCAAAAGTTCCAGAGCAATTGTGTATATTTTCAGTGCAGATACACCATTCAGAGTTTTGGTCCCCTGCAAAATCTGAATGGGCAACTTTATCTGAACATAAGCTTGTTAATAAATGTATCAAGTATTTATATGTACCATGAGTAGCAGAAGCCAGCATGGTATAGTGGGTTGAATGTTGGACTATGTCTCTGGAGACCAGGATTCGAATCCCCACTTGACCATGGAAACCTACTAGGTCACCTTTGCACAAGTCACGCTCAGCCTCAGAGGAGGGCAGAGACAAACTGCCACAGAACAAATCTTACCAAGAAACCCTGTGATAGGTTCACCTCAAAGTCAGCGTAAGTCGGAAATGACTTAATGAAACGACACAGCAGCAACAACGAGTAGCAGAAATAGCAGATTTTCCACCTGGATCTTCCATCTCTTCTTGTAATTGCGGTTTTAACACAGTTTCTGCAAGAATGTCTCCTGTTTCCACTGTAGGACAAGTGTCAGAGAATATGTACAAGGGAACAACTACTTTGTGTCATTCTAAACATTTTGTGCTGTAACAGAATTGCTGCAGTGGAAAAGATATAATCAATAACCCATTTGTTTCAGGGCCATCCAGGGCTGCACTTTACTAATGATTTTCTCCTGAAAGAGTTTAGGATTTCCCCCCCCCCCCCTTAAAGAGATTTCTTTTTTGGGGGAGGAGAGAACTATATATTGGCAAACATGTTTATTACTCTGTTTTATCCATGGGTGTTGCTGTTTTGTCTCCATAAGGATCCATATTCAGATTACATTAGCATATGTAGTATCCTCTTTACACCTTGAAGAACCAAAACGGCACTGTTTTCTTTGGTTAATCTCCCCATTCCCTTTACACTTCTCCATGTTTATATTCTCGCATCTTCCTCATTCCTTTTTCCACCATTTTTTGTTCCTTCATTAGGATTTATCCAGAGAACGGCTTCTTTCCTTCTGAGAGGTAGTAACAGCAACTCATTGCTTGGGCCTTGCTTTCACGTTTCCTTTCTATTCGGCCACATGTGCTATTCTTCTTGGGCAGTCCAGGTGCCACTGTCTTGCTGCTGCTTTGTGGGATTGCTGCTCTCTCCTGGGTAGGGAATAATGGAAAGGAGGGGGGAGGGTCCATTAAAATAAAAGAAAAAACACTTTCCCATTGAATAGCACTGTAGATGAACTAAGAAAATTCAATTGGGCTGGTTTCCAGCTACCTAGGTGGCAGCTCTTCTGCTTTGCTGGTGATGGCTTGGAAGGATATTGTATAAAATAGCTTGAGATGTCCTGCAACTGGTAGTATTACTACATCTGAGTTGAATGAATAGCCATGGCTCATTTGCAATCATTCATTTAAATATATGCAAAGGTATGGTTATCAATTGACTAATAATGTGGCTGAACACTATACAAATATATAATATTTTATTAAATGAAAACCAAAAACATTAAAACACTGGGGATCCTATCTCTCAGCATTTGTCCATTTCCATATACGAGACTACAAAAATGGACAAGTTTAAAGTGAAACTTCTATTTATTTATTAAGATCATTTATACCCTGCCCTTCAGCCAAAAATGCTCCCAGAGCAGCTATTGCAATTATTATTATTATTATTATTATTATTATTATTATTATTATTACAATGTCTTTTTTAAAATTCTGGTTGTGATTGTTTATATCCAGTGAAGCAAAGATCATAAATGTTTTTACTGAAAACACAACTTTACAAACACTGAAACATAATATAGCAGTCCTACCATCTATCTTCTTTTTAATGGTCTGAGAAGTCACATGAAGAGTCTATATAGATGGATTTCTTTGAAGGGAATAGTTTAGGTGTGCAGCTGCTGAAAACCTGTATGTTAATGTCTAAATTTCAAGGTGAGGTGGGGATTCACTTTGGTCTCAATTAATGTACCTATATGTACATGATATACATGCAAAAACACACATGCATATCATTATTTTACATGATTTGGCCAATGATGTAATTTATTTACAAATTGAAGAATATTTTAAATCTTGCCTGTACAGTCAGCTAATTAAAAACATTTCCCCAGACATTACTGGTAATGTTATTTGGATTAAGGGACCTCTTTAGTGAGGTTCATATGAAAGATTACTATATTCCTCTGCAAAATTACTGTCTTCAATGGGCCCTGACCTAAATAGATACAATAGATCCTTGGTATCTGCTGGGGTTTGATCCCAGGACCCTCTATAGATCCCAAAATCTGTGTGTGGTCAATTCCCATTATATACTGTGAAATAGTAAAATGGTGTCCCTTATATAAAATGGCAAAATTAAAGTTTGTTTTTTTAGAATTTATATCTTTTTGGAATATTTTCAAGCCTTGGATGGTTGAATTCGTGGATAAAGAGTCCATGGATATGGAGCCCTGACTGTGTCAAATAATTATGTGCTTGGAGTAGAGGCACTCTCCTTTTAGGATGTTTGTGGGAACTCTTCCATGGCTATGAAATTGTGTGTGGGGGGGGAGATAGAATCAAATTTTCTTTAAAAAGTGGGGCATAAATTTTCACTCAAGCTAAACTTGACCTTTTGAACACATTGAGAAACAGGAATGAGAAATAACTTTGTCCTTGGTAGTCTTTGGTTATTTTGTTTGTAGATGAAAAGGTTAGGTTTTCTTTCTCTTCTCTTTTTCTTTTATCTCTTAAAGTGATAAAACATAATGTGATAGGCACACTACTTGAATCAATGAATCTTAGAAGCAAGAGGTAATCTGAAAAAATTCCAAGACTAGGATGTCAATTGTAGTTTAATCAGGTCTAAATTAAGCCTCCCTCATCTGGTGCTGGCCCTTTGCTCTTTCAGTCTGTAGTGGTATATATGTTTGTCTTTCCTGGCGACAGGTCACCAATGCTCAAATAAATGTAACTTTCTCAAGTTCAATAGCCAGAGTGCAGTTGTACGTTAACACCAAACTCTGGACTCGAGATTTGTGAGCATCTTGTACTAAGAAAATTTCTGTCCAACCAATTGTCCTTATTGGGAATACTCTTCCCACTTGCTCCTTACATTTAGCTTTTTCACTAACTTTAATTTGAAAGACCTTTGATTATATAAAGTCATTAGCAGAGAAAATGTGTTTGACTCATTGTTCCAAGTGCGCTGGTGGCTTTCATTGGAGTGCTGCATCTCTTTGTAGAACCCATTTATTTATCGTGGTTAACTTATGTCAACTACAGCCAGGCATGTTCATCAGTTGGTATGTAATCACTTGGCGATTCTCAGCCGTATGTTTGGATTGTGGGAGCCAAATATGTGAATGGTGAGTGAATCAGTCATGAGTGGCATTAAGTCCCATACATTATGATTAACCTTAGATGGCAAGTTACCACGTAAACTACTATGTCAAATATGCACTTTCAGAATCCTATTTCCTACTACCTTCATTTGAAAGGTGAAAAGGTTGTGTTACTTTTCAGAGGTCACTTTTTCTCGTTAATTCTGCTTCCCAGTTTAGCGGCTGGGAATTACTGCCCTGAGAGAAGGCGCTGCTGAAAATAATTCCCTGCTTTTCCATTCAGTGCTGTTTACTGCTTTGTGTTTCTGGTTTAATAGGTACTTTGGAAGTGCCAGAGCTGTGTGTCGAAGCTGCAAATAGCCCCAGAGAACTATGAGTAATTATATGGAGAGTTGGGGGCAGGAAAAGGGTTCTCTTCTCCTTTCCTGTAGTTGTTGCCTTTTATTGGCTGGATGACTACTCTGGCCTAGTCAAAGTGGTAATTGGCACAGACAGGCGATAGGACCTAATTTTAAAGTACAGACATTATTTTCCAAGAGTTACATTTGTCTCCTTCTTTTAACTCTTTCCAATTGTCTTAAGTGGATGGACACTGTAATTAGAAGTAACTAGGCCTGTGCACTGCTCGCATGGAACATTGTACAGAATTGTTAATCATGGAAAACTGTCTTTTGTTTCTTTGAGTGAAACTGCTTTTTGTTCTTTGTATTTAACAAAACTGACCTTTTCAAAAGCTAAACTGTTCGGCAAGATTAGAATCTAATAAACTAAAAGCTATTAAAATCCTGTCAAGCAATTTTGATCCTTTGGCTGTGTCATACTGCCAGACTGTTCTTTGTTGTTCTCTGATGAGATTTCTTAAGTTGTTGGAGTTGCTTTTCTCCAGCTGAATTAGATTATCTTGCCAGATCTTACATTCAGAATCACCTTGTTTCCTTCACTTGTTGAATCACTTATCTTGTCTTTACTTATTTTCATGTCAGGCTCATCCAGTTTGATGTTGCTCCATTTCTTTTAACCTACTTGCTAAAAGTAGTTAATTCTGGTTAAAGAAATTTTTTTTGGCCAGAGATGGAGAAGTTGTTTCTGAAGAAACATGCAAAAGAATGGCCTACCAATGAGGCCAGGTGATAACACCTGGCCCCAGGAGATTGAAAATTATGCCATTGTGTATGTAATTTTCTTAAGAAAAGCAAGCATTGAAGGCCAGGTAGGAATGGTCCTTATATTACTTTTTATTGTTAAGGCTGAGATCTTGCTCATTGCAGTTAACATCTTAACATTCTGGGCAATGTTCCTGAGACCTTTGCAGTTGATACACTGATGCTCATTTGCGGTCATGGGGGCAAACTGGCCTCAAATTAGGAACTGCTTATATCAGAGGGTACTGGGCACCTCCTTACACAAGTGTGTACAAAACAACTGATGGTGTAATCTGGAGCTCCACTGGTATTATGCCTGAGTATCCTAATATGTTACATTATTCTTTCTTTCATCATTCTTTTTGTAGTTCCTTCTTTTCTCATAATAACTGGGATTCAGACACACTTCCAGGGGAACCTCTGCTGCCTCATAGTGGCACTGATTTTTCATTTAGTTTAGCTTTTATAGGGATGTGGTGGCTCAAGCGGTTAAGACGCTGACCAAAATCAGCAGGTTGGCAGTTTGAGGCCCCAGTGCTGCATGATTGGGGGGGGGGCTCCTGTCACTAGTCCCAGCTTCTACCAACCTAGCAGTTCAAAAGCATGCAAAGTAGATAAATAGGTATCACTTCAGTGGGAGGGTAAACAGAGTTCTGTGCAGTCATGCTGGCCACATGATCACAGAGTAGTCTCTGACAACACTATTAGGGTTAGTAACAGAGATGAGCACTTCCCCCTACAGTTGGACACAACTTGACAACCTTGTCAATGGGGAATACCTTTACCTTTACCGTTACTTAGTTTTTATAAAGTATATAAAGTATGGTTCTCTTAAGATGCTACATATAGCTTCCCTTTCTGTACAGAGGTACTAAAAGCAGTTTGAAGGCCATACAGGTTTCGCTTTTCTTTTTCCTCTTTTTATCTACTGCAGAAACAGCAGCTAAAGCATTATTTACAATACAAAAGAGAGAATCATATGTTAAACTGCAAAGGCTAGCTGAATTCTTGAGGGCTGTGGTCACTGAAGCCCAAAACCACATCCTCCGGAAGTACAAATCTAGAGTTCTTGCTGGGCCAGATGGAGTGACCACAGGAAATTACTCCAGATAGTCATCTTTGACAAAGAGCCATGCAGTTCCCTAATGTAAGGAGAAAATTAAGCTCTCATGGCGGTGATATAGAATTCCTCACTGATTACATTCTCTTGATAGACTACTCATGCTTAATTGGAAATATCCTGATTGCTGCATAAAAATGAAAGGGCTTCTTAATTACCACCGTCCCTTTTAAAAACATTTTCTTTATTATTCTTTTACACTTTTGCAAACATATAAGGTTAATAGAATTTCAATTCCAGAAGCAATATAGCCTAATCCTGCAAAGTCTTGAGTCAGTGGAAATTATGAGAAATCTTTACTCAGGACCCCCATGTTTAAATTAACAGTTCTAGCTCCTTTCCCTCAGTTTGCCTACTCTATCCAATCACTTTTCTTTGCATGCCTCTGTTAATAGGGATTTAATTATTTTTTAAAAGTCAGTAAAATAAATTGGGGAGCCCTTAAGGGTGGCTAGAAAAGTTTGTGCTATACCTGTTGTTCAGCTCTTGGTTTCCATATAATTTGATCATGACTCTGCACTCAGTTCTGTCCTATGATCAGACCAAGTCAATATAAGCATGTTTTCCAGGCTAGTTTAACTTATAGATTTGGGTTTCAGTGCATTATATGCACTAAAGGGTTGCAATCACCAGGGTGGTTTTCAGATTGGAGGAACTATAATAAGTTGAACAAAGCTTCCCAAACATTTCTGTCATATTCCAGCACTCAAGACAGTTAAAGACAGAGCTGGGCAAATAAGGGCTTGATTGGTTTCCCCTCATTCCCAGTGAGTTCTGTGTGACAATACTGGATGTTTAATCTGGGACATGGTAAGAGGGGCAAAACCTCCATCACCTTCTTGGAAGGGCTTCTTAGATTTCAAGTCACCTGCCATATATTCATTTGTTAGAAATTTGACCTTTAAGGAATTGCTGTCATATTAAAGCTGTTCATATGACTAGGGTATCAATATCAACATGTTTAGTGTATTACTGAATATGACTGAGTCTCCTTCACAACCTCTGTCTCATAATATGGATCAATTAACATTTGAGTGATATCTTAACACCATAAGTTTCATTTCCCATTTTACTTCCTGTGGGGAAACATACCATGTGATGACATCATGTCATATGCTTTACTTCAGTTGACATTATTGGGGAGGCAACAGAAAGAGATGTGGATTTTGGAGGATCTGTATCATATATTTTTATTTACTTATTTATTTCAAGGATTTATATCCTGCCTTTCTCCCAGAATGGGATTCAGGGCAGGTTTAAGCCTCAGCCTCTAGAGAATTCTGTGACAATTTTGGGTTAAAGTTATGCTCTAAGATTTGACAATATTTCTCACTGACTGCACTTGCATTGAACTGTGTGTTTATATAAGCAGGCGATTCTTGTGTGCCATCTCCCACTGGTACAAGCTGCTAAATAAACCAGAAGTTTATTTATTGTTCACACTAATTGAAATGCCTAGCATTATGTCATTGCTGTGTGAATTTCCCCAGCTTTCCAAACAATGAGAGGGGAAGTAATGTAGTAGCTGAAACTTGCAATGTGAGAATACATGTCACATTGGAATACAGGATTAGGAACTTCCTTAAGTACAAGACAGAGAGGGGGAAGGGGAATGGGGAGGTCCTCTGATAAATGAGTTGCTTATACACATTAGAAGATGGGTGATGCACAGGTGTCAAGCTGAAAGGACCTAGCTACTCAAATTTCAGTTGTTACCTTTTCCCATTTACTGCCACATTACCTCTTACAATTCACATCCAGTTCTAATGTGTGTCCTACAACTATGGTTATGAGAGAATTGGGGAAAAGCATACATAGAGATTTATTGTGCATGGTGACTAAAATATGTGTATTGTTCCCCATAACCAGGTGGTGATTTCGCATCTGCTGATCCTATGGTTCTGGAACAATATGTGGTGGTAGCAGATTACCAGAAACAAGAGAGCTCTGAGATTAGTTTATGTGCCGGACAAGTGGTGGACATAATTGAGAAGAATGAATCTGGTAAGGAGTGCTTGGCCAATAAACACGAATCAAGATAAAAGAAGTTGTAAGAAGGACTTCCTATTCTTCTTAGGTTTTTCATGAGAAATGAAGTCCAATAGGGAATAGGGGACAGGCTGGTAATTGAACAAATTAGTTGCTACACTAGATGTGATTTTAAATGAAAATATACAGTACTACGTTTTCCATCCACAATCCTACCCTTTGTGAAGCAGTGACAGAAACACTTGCTCTCCTGAAGTAATGTGCTGAATTTTAATGGATAATTTAAAACTTTTTGTTGTTCTTTCCCTGAATAGTTTTTGTATAAGTTACCCATCTTGATTTGCCTTTATGTCATACACAGATCAAATTGCCTCATAGCTGATGCTGAGTACTGCATAACTTTGGGTTTCCATTCAGATCATTTTTCTTATGAATTCTGAAGTGAATTCCCCTTTTTATGCATAAAAAGTGCCTAATAAATGGAAATGCACTATTGATTATCCTTGGTTTTAAGCTCAAGTCAGCCTAGGTAAAGCCTAAAGAACTAAAATTATCTGTTTATGTAAAAGTTAGCTTCCAGCATTCCACTGCTCTTCTCCAACATTCTGTTGTGCTTTAGTGTAGCTAAGAAAGAGCCCACTGAGGCAGAGCTACAAAAATAGGGCTTGATTTGATTCCTGGTGGGCTCCTGTCCAATTCTGTGAAGTATTATGGAATACATTCTGAGAGGAGACAGAACCTGCTTTCCACTCCAAACGGATAGATCTCCAGGGACAGCAGCAGACAAACTACCTATGGGTTTATGCCTTTTATTTTTCACTCACGTGAGTGAAAGGCTACCATTCAGTTTTATGCAGAAAAGTAGAACTAACACACCTGAACAAAACATTGTGGTGGGAAATTCATTAATCACTGGGTGGCTTCAAAATATTCTCTCCCATTTGCCCACCACTCTGGTTTTACTACACCTTTCCAACAGAGAGCTTGAATTTTTTTTACATTCACAAATTTAGAAGTGTATGTGCCGAGTGGGCAATATGTGTCCTATAGCCCCCTCTCAGCACCCAAGTTTCTTTGCTTTGTTGTTTAACTTAAATGCCCCTGGTAGTGTCTCAGTGACGTGAGAAGAGATTTTGCTATGTTTTTGGATCCCTATTAGAAAGAATTCTGTATGACTTCAGGCTTTGAGGACTTTCCAAACATATTTAATTTGGAAAAAAGCTCCCCATAACCCTAAAATAGGTTGTCAGTTTGAGGGGATACAGCCTGAAAATTCCCCCATGCCATCTTAGCAGGCATGGAGGGGCCTTTTAAACCCATCTTTTCAACAGCACAGTGTACCCCATTGAGGTTTGGAAAAGGTGTGTAACACTTGAACCTCTAGAAGTTTGGCCACTTCTGGGATAGTGAAATGGAAGCAACTAAGAGATAGTTAGACCTGTCTTTAAGTGCCTGAGGTGCGGCAACAAATGGTGATTTGGTCTAAGGTTGCTTTTCCCCCCAGATAGCACCCAGAACAAGAGCAAATTCATTTGAAACTGATAAGATGGTTGGTGTACAAAGCTACAACTTAGCTAACATTATTTTCCTTTAATTTTAGGCTGGTGGTTTGTGAGCACATTGGATGAGCAAGGATGGGTCCCAGCTACATGCCTAGAAGTCCAGGATGGAGTCCAGGATGAATTTTCAATGCAACCAGAAGAAGGTGAGAAAATAGCTTGGGACACACCTGTTGTGTCCTCATGTTATCCAAATTTGTTCCTAGGTTGTTGTTTTTTCCTTTGAACTACTTCAGCCCAGCTAAAATATTGGAGGTGCTATCCAGAAAGGAAAAATCCCATGTTGATTTGGAGGCCAGAGAATATTTTAATGTGAATCTTGGTAATAGTACTTTCCTGTCATAAACAAGCTGTTATGAAGACTTCAGACTGCCTTATCTGATGTCACTGGCAAAGTCAGTGATGCTGATGAGCTTATTTCTGTGTTCCTTATCTTTCCTCAGCCATCAGTAGACAAGTGTCCATCCATGAGCCACAAATCATACCAGCTTTTGGTACGAGGAACACAGGTTCCAAATAAATAACCTTTTACAGGTGCTTGTCTTGAATGGAAACAGAAACTGCAGAATGAGTGCAGTTTCTCTCAGTGCAGTAGTACCTGAGTGGTATTTAATGTAATAATGTATACTAGAAAGCTTAAAATAGTTTTTGTGGAACCCACAATGGTTTCCCCTCCCAGTACAAGTCATGTTCATTCCCCTCCCAGTACCAGTCATGTTCATACCTTTTGCAATTTAATATTATTGAATTTGGTGTACCACCAAAACATTTACTAAACGGTTGGATGAACTCTTATTTTGTAGTAGAAGGAAAAACACAGAGACAAAGGTAAGGACAATAGATCTAAATTCTTTTAGGACAGTAGGTACTTCAAGAAGGATGGGTGTTAGCACTGCCAATTGAAAGTATTGTGCAGCTGTTCCATCTAAGGGCCTTTGCAGACTGCTAGAAATAGTGCAAATTGAGTTCACTTTAACTTATTTGGCTCAGTGCTAGGGAATCATGGGAATTGTGGTTTTTTTTTTCCTGAGACATTGAGCCTCTCTGTCAGAGAGCTCTGGTGCCACAATAAACTACAGTTCCCATGATTCCCTAGCACTGAGCCAGGACAGTTAAAGTGGACTCATTTTGCACTATTTCTGACAGTCTGCAAAGGCCCTAAGTTTCCTTAACAGATTTTTCTGTGTACCTTTTCAGAAGATTTTAAAAGAAATAGTTGGAAAATTACAAACAGTTCAGTTACAAAGTGAAGTGGACACTGTCTAGATTCCCCTTCCCCTGCAGAATTGTATATCTAAAAGGCATCTCAAGAAGCACCCCACATGTTTATGAGGATATTTTCCATATGTATGCTTTAGAGATATTGTCACTTTAGTGTAATTCCTTTGTTAAGCAAGCCATTCAATCCTGATCATGGATTAATAAGGAAGCAAGATATGCTTATGGAATTGTTCACCCTCCTAAACAAGGCTAATACTTCAAGATTTGAAGAACTTCTACTTACACTTACTTGTTTTGTCCCTCTCGTGCTTCCCCAACATGCTTCTCCCAGTCTCATGGAGATACTGGTCTCTTCCAAGACATGTGGGCCGCCGTCGAACTCTTGGGGACTTGTACAACAGTGGATGGGGTCAAGGTGGATTCTGTGGAGATTTCTTCTCTTGGCCTTATATTGTGCTTTGGTCTGCCTGCCTCTGTTTCTGCATGTGTTACCCATTGTGGTGTTTGCATGCCTTTTTGCATGTGATATATAATATATTCTTTGGGGTCTGCCCTCTGGGTTTTTCCCCTTTTTATGCATTACTGGCCATAAACACTAAGCTTCTGTGCACTTGTATGGTGATTACCATCACTATGCCTTGCTCTTGATATTTACAGAGGAAATGCTTCCAGATTAGAAGTTTTCACTACATTACTCAGGGCCAAACTGACTATGAACCTGAAAAATGCATTTTTGTATTAATTAAAAAAAAAACAACTTGGGAATTGAGTGAAAATTGCATTATGAGTGATAATTACTGGGATTCCAGGAGACATAGACCAGAAAATTAGTTCTCTCCTATTCTGCTGTAGGAATAGGAAGATCCATTCTCTAGAAGGAATTACTTCTAGCATACCAGGAAATACTAGAAGAGATCCCTAGATTTCTATACTAAAAGAAATCTTTGTATTTGCTCTGTGTCCCAATAGAACCTTACATAGAACAAGAAGGGAAATATCTACATTTCCTTTCCATACTTCCTGTAATCCCCATATTTATCAGCCTTTCTTCTCTTCCTGCCCAGTTGATGCAATATTCATTATTTTAAAATATACTGTCACATGAGTTTTCCTCTTTGTTGTTTGACTAGCTTAGGTGTTGGTTTTTGTACTCTGTTTAAAACTAATTTCTCTATGGATCTAGAAGGGAAATAAATGGCAGAATGGAATTGCTGGTTGCACTAGGATACTTGGGAGCTATCATGCCTCTCCCATATTCTATTAATTCACAATGAATCCAGATAATGCTTGTTTAATAAGTTCAGATAGTTATTGCTGCTGATGGTCTACTGATATGTTTTATAATCTTGAAATGAAAAGAGTTGTTGTGGCTACATATGGTGCTGAACATGCTGATTTGTGTTCAGTAACCTGAAGATATTTTTTACACTCAAGACTGAAATGGTTATCCAGGATTAAAGATTATATGATTCTGCCAGGATGCAATACTGCAGGTAGCAAAGATTTTGAAGGAGCCTATTTTTTCTGTACTTTCTGTTTGGGAGGTACATTAATCTGTTATAAAACTGATTTCAATTTAAAAAATAAAAACATAGAAAATTTGAAAAAAACTGCATTGGGTGAAATCAGAATGCCACACAAATGCACAAATTTTACATTCTGCAGAGAATTAACAGAAAAGTCTGGATATCCCAAAACTTCAAAATGGTGTTTTGGTCATGAAGTTGGCAGTTTAGAAGGGTCTCAGAATGGAGATGGCTGATTGAATGCATTAGTCACTGAAAGGTTTATTAGAGTACACATAGCAATTCATAGTTGGACAATGGAGCATTAGCCAGTTCCTGAAAATTCAGTAGCTGCACTGCTCCTTTGCCTTGAACAAAAACACAGGGTCCCAAATGGTCATAAAGCAAAAGTACTAAGAAACATGACACTATTTATGTAAACCAAGATGGAAATTAAAATTTCGCTGGTGCCTTGCATTAAAAAATAAAATGAAGACAAATTATATCCACTAGAGATGGAAAGGAATGGAACCCTCACTGCAAAGTCCCTTTTCAGGCGTAGAAAGTCTTGTCCTCTGATGGTAAATTTTCTCTTGAATGAATAAATGTGGTACTTTCTAAAACAAAAAAAGAGCCCCCCCAAAAAAAATCTGCTCTGCTCCTTGCTAAAATCAACAAAATGATAATTTTCTCTCTGTATGCATGTTTGTGTGTGTGTAGGTGAATTTCACATTGTCCCACTTCTCTTGTCACTGGCATTATGTTCTTCTGCATGAACATAGGCGGGGACTTTGTTTTCTCTTCATTAGAGAGACATGCTATTGAGAACAACCTGTGTAACCAGGATGGAAATCTGTTAAATACTTTATTTCTCTGATGTTGGTGTAATGCTCAGTTCTATGCTAAGTTCCCTACTGAGAAGTTTCCTATTGATGTTACATCACTCTCATTAGTACACCTTTGAAATTGCTATGTGCTCATGTAAAGATGCTTATGCTCCTTTGTGGTTGAAGTTAATAGGACTATTAGGAAACTGGACTATGTAGAAGATACTGCACAAAATGCAATTCCCCCTGCCTAGCTAACTGCAGCCCACCAACTATGTACCCTAGGGTTCTATAAACTCCTTGTCTTGCTGGCTGGCTGGCAATTTTTGGGGGAAAATTGGAGGAGATGTTAAGTCTGCTGGGGGCTGAAGCACTGCATTAAGACTGTGGAGGCAGACTTCATAAGTTCTACAGCTCTGTCTTTAGAAGGTTGTGCTAGACTTTTGCTGTCCTGGATGAATACGTGAATTCTCAATTGGTTGACGTTTGTATAGGGTTACACATTTTTCTGTCCCATGCTGCCCAATATATAGTGCTCAGTTAAATCAAGCAGAAACTGTTTTCAAGCCAAGCTGGTCTTTTAACAGACAGACATTTTTTGTTGTTGTATTTTGCTTTGAACAGAGGAGAAATATATGGTAATTTACCCGTATACTGCTCGGGACCAAGATGAAATGAATCTGGAGAAAGGAGCTGTAGTGGAGGTCATGCAGAAAAACTTGGAAGGATGGTGGAAAATCAGGTACCTTTTCTGTTGTGATTCTGGAAGAAATAATGGGAGACGGAGATTTCAGATTATATGGAACTGGCTACATTCCTCCCTCCCTCCCCATTTCACTTTTGTACCAAAACCCAATGGCTTTTTCCTCTCATGCAAAATAAAAAATATTAAAAAATAGACCAAAACATTAGGAGGGAGGCTTGTTTCCTAAGGGAAGAAACAGATGCCCAAGTTATATTACACAAGGCTCTGACAGCATCTGGATATAAAGGAATGCATTCTGGGGTATTTCATGCTGTTAAAATAGGTAAGACAAGATCCTGTGGTAAAGTAGACACAAAGGGACAATTAATTTTGGCTGCCTGTCTCTAAGTGTCTTGTTAAAAGTAATTGTTCAGAGCAATGTGAGCAGGTCATACATTGCCTGAGTACACATTCATTATTTTTGTAAAAGAAGCAATGAGATGTTCTGGGAAATTTTCAGGGGAAAGGCACAGTTTTGCATGTGTGATGGCTCTTTCAAGAGTTTTGAAAGCATGTTGAGTAAATTATTCCCAAACCACAAAGGCATAATATTCTACTGAAACTGTGTTTAATATTTCAGAATGTATGTTAAAATAAACCTCTTTTATAGTAATGTACTCTACACTTAGCTGTTACTCAAGTCTAGGTAAACGCTCAAATACTTAGAATCATACCATAGACAAATACATGCTTGGAGTACGGTAATTAGACAAATGTTAGGAGATGTAGTGTGCAAAGCATGTGGTATGCAATAAGAATCTATATGTTCCAAGGGGTGGTTTTGCACAAATACCTTAAACATAAATCTGCCTTTTGAGGATACATTGTATGTGTGGACCTGGGAATAGAGGATAAAAGAGAATTAAAGGTTTCTCATTTTTAGTAATGCAATCCCCCTCCCCCATGCTCCAATAAAATCAATGCTTTAAAAAGAAAAATGGATACTACCATTCAATACTGTTATTGCCTGAAACACTGGTGGCACAAATTGATGAATAGTTCAGGGAGAGGGGTTGTGTCCTACATCCTGCTCAATTTATGGTTTAAACCACATCCTGCTATAGTGGCCTCCATGGTCCAGTTGCGTAAGAGGAAATTTATTTCTGATTTACTGCTAAAATAATTTATTTCACTGTCTGCAGTGTTGTAAATTGTTTTATTTGCAAGGGCTTGGATCAGCTTCCAGTGGTAAATATTTGAATGATGCATTAGGTTGTCCATGCCATGCCTCTTCCCTGTGTTTTTCCTGCTTTGGTTCTGTTATAGAACTAATCGATATGGTTGATTTTGTTTAGTACTTTATGTTAGAGAATTTCAACCCATTTCTAAATGGTTTCCAGGATATCACGTGAGTTGATTAAAGCACACTTCTTTATACTCTTCATTTTGTCTTGCAAAAGTGAACCATATTTCAATTCTGCCCATTTGTCAGAGTTATGTAATTGGTTCTCAGATAGTGAACCCAAAAGCTTCACATTCTGCAGCCAGTAATGTGTAAAATAAAAATGCAGTTAGCTGATGTAATGCCATCTAGTCCTGTGTAAATTTGGATGCTGCATTGCTCAGCAATGAACAAAGTACATAATTGGAAGGCATACATCTGATACTGCAAGAAGATGTAGTGATGTCCACTTGCTTGGATGATTTTAAGAAGTAAAACACCCACTGCTACACCTTTCTATGTCTCACGCTCCAGGAAAAAAACTATTTAAACATTCCTAGTCTTTGGAAGAAAAACTAGCAAACACCCTTGCACTCTGAAACAGTCTCTCATGGGGATTGGAGAACCCTAATAAAACCATCTACACTGTAATTAGTAGCTAGAGAAGTTGGCCACAAGTTTTCATCCTCTCTTTTCCGTCCTCTCTTTTGCTATTCTGGCATTTTCTTTGTATAGAAAGATGGGCTGGGGGAGGTGGATATACCCATTTTTGCAGGCTCTTGTGTCTGCTCAAATGTGAATTGCAAATGAAGGTTTCAGAGAGTTGGTTTCGACTTAAGAGTCAGTCTGTTTTAAAAGAGTCCCACTTTGGTTCAGACATCTGCTGAATCTCTATAAATCAAATGTGAAGTACATCCCTAGTTCTTAGTAAAAGTAAAAAGACTGAAAGACCAGGAACAGCAGGAAGTATTACACCGAGGAGGAAAAATGGGAGGTGTCTCAAGAAACCAGCATGGATGACTAAGGAACTTGCAACTGAACTAAGTTTTAAACGAAACATATATAAGAAATGGAAAAATGGGGAAATCACCAAAGAGGAATT
>CM034703.1:224729415-224749170 GCA_020142125.1 Phrynosoma platyrhinos
GTCGGACACAACTTGACAACCTTGTCAACAGGGAATATCTTTACCTTTTTATTTTGCAAATAGCAGTACTTCATGGTCATCCTATGCATGTTCTTTCCTACTAACATTTAGAGTTGCTTGTATACGATGTTCCTCAACCATAGTGGCAGAGTCTGGATGGCAGACATTTGGCTCTAGGATTCCAGTTTATCCAAAGGTACATAGTTTTCATGTAGAGAAAGCTGCTATCTGCAGGCACTCTCACATAAATAGACCTGCCGCCTACATCTCTTCGTCTCCCATGTTGCTTAGTAGAATTCTTTTATCCACTAGCATCTGACCAAATATTTAGCAGTTGCCCAATAGTTCTACCTATTAAACAGAATCAGCAGTGATTTTACATCAGCTGTTGTGGAGTGGTGAAGCTTCATGGTGGCAGCTTATCTTGCAACATATGGAGAAGCAGTCGTGAAAATCACTGTAGTTCTTGGGCTGAGGCAATAAGGTCTTCTTTGTGCGTGTTGCCCTTTGAAGCACATTCTGTGAATTTGCAATTAAATATTTTTGACAGAGTCACCAAAGATGAGGCAGAGACCTCCTCCTCGTCGAGACCTCACAATAGTAAGTAGTATCTTCAGCTTTGTGTAACTGGAGAATTTTTGTGCGTTTGTAGCCTTGGAGTTTAAAATTTAGAGCGAAAGTGTCAAGCATTAGAAAAGGACACTTGCTGTCCTACATTTTGTACTTTAGCACAGACTCCATGGCCTAAATTTAGTTGGCCAAATCTAATCTACCAACTAGAGTAGATCCACTAGTTGAAATTTCCTTTCCTTTTTTCTTTTTTTGTTTTACTTTGAATTTGATGGGACCATTGGTTTGGTGTCAAATATTACAAAGGGACACTTGCCTTCCTACACCTTGTACTTTAGCTCAGCTTCCGATGGCCTAAATCCAGTTGCAGATACCAACTAGAGTAGACCCACTAGTTGGCATCTTTTTAAAAAGTGAATTTGAAATTGATAGGACCATTGTTTTGGATCTTACCTTGAGCCTCAAAAGTGTCTCCTTTATGCTCTTGTTTAGGATCCCTATGTATAGTTGCTGCATCATGTACAGCTGATGCAGGAATCGGGCTTAAAGACCCATGATCGTTTTAAGACTCCTTTAATTCAACAGAGAGGTCCTAAACTAACAGATGTGCACAGAGACAGCACAGTTCAACTGGCTTTTGGGGTTTCTTAGGTTTAGATGAGGCCTCATTCATCAAGACTATAATATTTCTGAAATTCCACTTGTCATGGCAGGTTCTGTGAAATAAATCTGTCCTTTTTTACAATGTATACTGGATAGACAATGTAAATACTTAATCAATAATGGTAGGAAAACTTTACCTATAAACATCATAGGGCCTTTGTAGACTGCTAGAAATAGTGCAAATTGAGTCCACTTTAACTGTCCTGGCTCAATGCTAGGGAATCATGGGAACTGTATTTTTTTTCTGAGACATTGAGCCTTCTCTGTCAGCGAGCTCTGGTGCCACAATAAACTACAGTTCCCATGATTCCCTGGCACTGAGTCAGGGCAGTTAAAGTGGACTCAGTTTGCACTATTTGTGCCAGTCTGCAAAGGCCCATAGTGGTTTTGAGCAAGAACAGAGATTCACCAAGGAAACATTGCACTCTTCTTACCAGGAGACAAGTGAGTTTGCCAGTGCTCACCTTGGATCAGTTTTGAAATACATGGCTCAGAAACTAGAATAAATAATACAAATTCCTCTACTCTCAAGGTCTCCCAGGGAGGTGGGTGGATTATTTGACTCCCCCTCTAGATTTCCTTTGGACCAGCTCCTACAAGACAAGTGAAAACAAAGACAGTATTTTCCCTAGGGACTATTTTGAAGAGCTGCTCACAAAGACAACTGGAAGTGGGGATCAGAAGTCTGTTCATATGTAGAAGGGGAGGTGGGGGTTGTCCCAAAGGTTCCCCATATTGCTTTAGAGCAAGTGTGTGTGTGTGTGTGCGTGTGTGTGTGTGTGTGTAGAGTGTGTTTTGAAGAGCAGGCTTTGGGGAGAGTGCTACTGAGGATCAAAATCCTAGTAAGATAAAGGATCTTGAGGCTGGATGGGGAGGTTTCCCTGTAAGGGCTGCCCTTTTGCTTTCCCAGACATCTTTTCCCCAGGAGCAGTTCAACAAACCAGGGATTACTTTTCCTATCCCTGGTTTTTAATCTGATCTGAACAAGAATTCTGCAGCTTCTAACACTGCTATCCCTTGAGATGTGTATGATGAGCTCTGGAAGCTCCTTGTTGCTTATGAGCCCAGCACATTTTGCTGGACCCTTTCTGGGCTCCCCTGAAAAATACCAGTAGTCTTTGTGCATAACAGCTATGAAATAATTAGAGATGGTTGTACTTGCTGGACAAGCACAAGTCTTATTTTCCGTAGGTGAGAGGAGACTGATATGTGTATTGTGTTTCTGTGTATCTTTCTGCAACAGCCACGTGGCCTCAACTTGCCTAAGCCTCCTGTACCCCCCCAAGTGGAAGAAGAATATTACACTATTGCTGACTTCCAGACTACTATTCCTGATGGCATCAGTTTCCAAGCAGGACTGAAAGTAGAGGTTAGAGTGCTTTCCCTTGTCTGTACGTTTCAGGATTTTCCAAATGGTTCACTCTGATGGCCCATGACAGTTTATTGCCTACTAAAACAAGGTCTCTTTTTCTAAAAGGATTGACAGTGTATTCTTGCAAAAACGCAAAACAACAACAACAACAAACCCCCCAACAACACAGTTCTGATATACCAGGGGTAGGCAACCTTTCCCCTTTAAGGGCTGAGGGACTTCAGCTCCCAGAAGCCTCAGCCATGTTGGCCAATAGTCCCATGTTGGCCAAGAGCTCCTGGGAGCTGAAGTCCCTCGGCCCTGAAAGGGGAAAGGTTGCCTACCCCTGGTGTATACACTAAAATCTTTGTGTGTTGGAGTAATACTTTGGTCTTTTGTGAGCCACCTTGGGTCCAATTTGGGAGAAAGACATCATATAAATAAAATAAAATAAAACAAAGCAAATCAGTATCATACATGAAAACTGTCCCCAAATTTGTTAAATGAGCTTGGGGTTCATTCTAGTTAGGAGGGAAGAGGTAGCTGCTTCTCTCAGCTAATACTGGACAGGAATGAGGACTATTATTGTATGCCTTCAAGTCATTTCTGACTTATGGCAATCGTAAGGTGAATCTATCATGGGGAAGCAGGGAAGAATATTGCTTGCGTGTAGCACCATGGATTTGCTGTTTTAGTCTGACTGACTTTAGTCTGACTTCTGCTGTTTTATGTAAAGGGATCGTGTGCCACCTTTGAGGCTGAAGCTGCATCTGCACTGCAGAAATAATCATTTGACGCCATTTTAACAATCATGGCTCAGTGCTATGGAATTCTGGGAATTGTAGTTTATTGTGGCACCAGGGGTCTCTGACAGAGAAGGCTAAATGTCTCACAAAACTAAAATTTCCAGCATTCCATAGCATTGAGCCATGGCAGTTAAAGTGGTACCAAACTGGATTATTTCTGCAGTGTGGATACAGCCTGAGTGAAAGAACTTAGTAGCATAAACTTTCTCAAACTAATTCTACATCATCAGATGTATCAGACATAGTTATGAGATCTTATGCTTCCAACTTCTTTCTCTCAGTCTCAAAGGTGTTACAGGATCCCTTTGCATACTGATTCAGACTAACGCAATTGATTTCTGCTGTTTTAGTCAAACACCTCTACACATTCTTCCCTAGGGTACTGCTATATCCAGAACTTTTCTAGATTCACTTCTGCTATGGTCTCTGTATAAGGCAGGGGTAGGCAACCTTTTCCCTTTAAGGACCGAGGGACTTCAGCTCCCAGAATTCCCAGGAGCTATTGGCCAACACGGGACTATTGGCCAACATGGCTGAGGCTTCTGGGAGCTGAAGTCCCTCGGCTCTTAAAGGGGAAAGGTTGCCTACCCCTGGTATAAGGGCTAGTCTTCTAGGCTCTTATTATATTACTGTGGACCTTGGTATCCACTGGGATTTGCTTCCAGGACCACTATGGATATCAAAATCTGTGTATACTGAAGTCCCATCAAATACAATGGCATGGTAAAATAGTATCCCTTACATAAAATGGCAAAATTGAGATTTGCGTTTTGGAATTTATATATTTTTTTAAAAAAATCAAGCTGAGGATGCTTGACTCCATGGATAAAAAAATCTGTGACTGTGGCAGGTTGACTGTCCTCTGGTAATAGTGACTAGATGGAAGTCATGGATCTAATTCATATATTAAAAGCAACTTGTAGTGTTATTTATTATTCACTCCTGATTGCTCTTTAGCACTGTTTTCTTTTATCATTAGTATAATAATATTCTAACCATATGAACACATTCTTCCCTCAGAGAACTCCAGCACGCACCCCATGAACACAATGTCTTTCTCCTAAATCCCCTCTACACTGTGAGGAGAGTCACCTCTGCTTCTCCTTGTCATTGGTTTCACCTGGGGCTCTGCAGGTGCTGGACCAGCACCTGGATGCTGTATTTGGCTGGACGAGGGCCATTAGACAAAAAGGAAATCTCAGGAAAGAGAGACTGTGCAGACTTGTGAGTCTCTAGTCTAGGAATTGGGTCAATGGTCTCTCCTGAAGGGAGTTGCACTCCCCCTGAAGGAGCAGGTGCATAGCTTGGGAGTAATCCTGGGTGCATTTCTATTACTGGAGGCCCAAATAGATTCTGTGTCTTTGAATGTCTGATACCAATTTCAGCTGGTCTGCCAGCTATATAGTCTCTCCTGGACAGTTCATGCACTTGTAAGCTCCTGATTAAGCTACTGCAGTGCACTCTGTATGGGCCTACCTTTGAAGATGATGCCCAGGCTATAGCAAGGGCAAAATGCAGCAGCAAGTTTGATGAGCAGAATAGAAGCCATATAACTATGGAGGAAATTTAAAGGCCTGACTGCCAATATATTTCTGGTCTGAATCCACAATGTTCTAAAGCCCTAAATGTCTTGGGACCTCAATATTTGAAGGAGTGGCTCTTCCTATATATGTTTGGCAGAGAACTGAAGTCTGCTGGAGGGGCCTGCTTCTGTCCATTGGAAGCAATTTACTGTGGGAGGACATGGGATAGGACCTTTTGAACTGTAGCACTCCAGTTGTGGAATACACTTTTCTATAAGCTCTGATGGGTGCCAATATTGATTTCATTCCCATACTAATTTAAAACACTTGTCTTTCTGTTGTACATGCTTTGGTAACCTCTCGATTGGATTTCTGCAACGCGCTCTACATGGGGCAACCCTTGTACCAAACCCAGAAGCTGCAATTGGTGCAGAATATGGCAGCTAGATTGGTCGCTGGTAGTTCCAGGTCGGACCATATAACACCTATCTTAAAAGACCTTCACTGGCTGCCTATTCGCTTCCGAGCTCAATACAAGGTGTTGGTTTTGACCTATAAAGCCCTAAATGGCTTGGGCCCAGGGTACTTGGAGGACCGCCTCTCCCCACATAATCCGCCCCGCACACTCCGATCATCTGGGACTAATCTGCTAGAGGTCCCCAAGTTTCACTTTGTGAGGACCTCTCAGAGGGCTTTTTCCATCATTGCCCCTTCCTTCTGGAATAAGCTTCCTGCAGAGCTTCGCTCCTCTGCATCACTCGTCTCTTTTAAGAGAAATTTAAAAACGTATTTATTTCAGTTGGCATTTCCACCTTAAGTAATGGTATTTTTTCTTTCTCTGCCCCATGTGTTTTCTTATTGACCCCGGATTGTTTGTAATTTGATTCCTGCACCGATGTTTTTAATCTTTATATTGTAACAATTTTAACTTTTTGTAAGCCGCTTTGATCATATTCATGGAAAGGCGGGGTAAAAATAAAATTTATTATTATTATTATTATTATTATTATTTTACTCCGGTCTTTGCATACCATATATACTCAACTATAAGACAGCCTCATGTAAGGTTGAGGGCAGGTTTTGGGCCAGAATTATGGAGTTTGATGTGACCCATGGATAAGTCGAGGGCAAAACTTAGGGGCGTGCAGCAAAAGATCTAAAGGATGAAGCAAAGGAAACCAATGTCAAAGAGCATACAAAATTCCATCAGCCACTCTTAAGGCTGGACAGAAGAGAGAGTAATGGGGATCGATGCTTCCAGGATAGATTATACTCTTGCCTTTCACCAGGGGATGGTTCCTTCTTTTAAATATGATGAGTTAAGATACAGTACTTTCATTGACCCATGGATAGGTCGACTCAGGTTTTTGGGGTCAATTTTTTACCTAAATTTCTAGATGTATACATGAGTATATACAGTATATATGGTTTAAAAATAGCTTTAAATACCCTAAAGGCAACACTGATCTCGGAATCTAATCAGAGTTGGTCCTGGCTAATATTTGGATGTGAGACCATCAATGAATACCAGTTCCTGTAAGCTATATTTCAGAGGAATGAACTGGCAAAGCCACCTCTGAGTTACCTTGCCTAAGAAAACCCTATGGAATACATGGGGTCACCTTAAGTTGACAATCCACACACACACACACACACACACACACACACAAATGCATATAACATTTCAAATTGTTCAGTTGTTCATATGTTTTTAAATGTTTATTTTTTATTGTTTTACATATTAAATTGTTTAAACAGATGTAATTGGAAGCCACCCATAAATCTTAAGATATAGAGCAGGATGTAAACATTGTAATACATGGATCTCTGAAGATCTCTGCAAATTAATTTGACACCAAAAATTATAGATGTGTCACTCAGCCTTCATACATGTCCCATATTTTGCGCTATAGTGCAAAATACAATCCATCTTATAATACCAAGTCTCCTATAGGTGTTTATTTGGTCAGTGCTGGAACAGACTGCTGTAATAGATAGGCCTGTGGTCTGATCTGGTACAATTGTTACTTAGGCTCTTAGGCCATGATTTCCTGCCACCCACTCACCCTGAATTTTTCTTTGGCAAGAATCCCCCTAGAATAATATATTAATTTAAATGTAAAAATCTAAAAATGTGGGTGTTACTAACACTTAGCTCTGCCATGAAAAGTCTGAGATCCTATAAGTATCTTTAGAGACATCTCAATAGAGACATCTAGTGGCCATGTTATCTTGTTTTTATTGCGTATCCTCAGATTGTTTCCGATTTAGGGAAACCCTAAGGTGCATGTTTTAATTGGCACCTAACATGGGTTTTTCTTGGCAAGGTTTGATTAAAAGGAGTTTTGCCAGTGCCTTCCTCTGAGGCTGAAAAATCATACCCAGTGGGTTTCCATGGCTGAGTGGGGATACAAATCCTGTTCTCCAGGTTCTAGTATAGCGCTGAAACTACTACATTATGCTGGCTGTCTCTTGTTTTCATAACCAATTACATTTTTATTATGAAGCCCGGCATTTGTGCAGATGTGAGCTGACTTGGAAGATTTCCCATCCATACATTTGTGTATGCATGGACATTCCAGCACAAGATAAACTTCCTCATAATAGGACAAATCACCTGGCAATGTATAATTATAGTTTTAAAAATTGATGTCTGAGCTATTTGATACATTTCTTAAAGACCATTCTAGATTGGCTGCTGTCTATTTGCTTCAGGAACTTGTAGCTAACCAAGGCCCCTGATCAGCACACTTGTGTACAGTTAATTATATTAATTTTGCATTTTATATTTTGGGTTGTGTACATACAAGATGAGTGCTAGCATGGTATAGTGGCTTGAGCATTGGATGACCACTCTGGAGACCAGTTTCAAATCCCTGCTTGGCCATGAAAATCCATTGGGTGACCTTGGGCAGGTCACATACTCTCAGCTTCAGAGGGAGGCAAAAGCAAACCCCCTCTGAACAAATCATTTCAAGAAAACCCAGTGATTGGTTCACCTTAGGGCCACTATAAGTCAGAAATTACTTAAAAGCACACAACAACATATAATATATCTGATTCTGCACCTATGTGATGTCACTTTTGAAATAGTTTTCTGACATTTCAAATCTGAGGAGAAATTCAGCACCAAAACACTGCAGAATTTAAAAAAGATAAGTACAGTTAGGACACTTTTTAAATATATAAAAGATGTAACTTGCAGTGGCTCCTCAATTTCAGCTCTAGTCTGTGAGGTAGAATGCTAGAAAAATAAAGAACTGTACAAAATTGAGGATACAAACTAAAAAAAAAATTTACTTTATTTTTTATATATATACTACATTTTCTCTAGCCCTGAGATTCAAGGTGGCTTACAAGAATTAAAATAAATTATTTGTACTTAAAGATCATAATGGCATGTCACTGAGAGCCTCTCACTCTGACATCATTGTGCTGCAGAGCTAAAACAAGTAATTCCATTTTAAATGGGATTAATTCCTCTAGTTGTGTATCTTTCATCACTCTCATCTTGATGTCTTGATCAGGAGAACCTGATCCATTCAGATCCTGTTTGACTCAAGTTAAAAGGATACATTGAAGTAAAACCAAGCCTCTGCAAGTAAAAATCCTAACTTTATTGATGCCACACAGGTTGAAAAAAGATGCAGAAACAGAATTAGACCAAGGAAGTATTCTCACATACTGACACAGCCTAAATGCAGATGGTCCCTAGATCTGCATTGGTAGACTTTATTTTGTTCTCTTTGTTCTTCATGGACATTCTTGGGCAAGGATCCTTCTCAAAACCTGGACACCCTCCCCTGCGGGGGTTATATTCTTCATCTGGTTAAGTTTCTGGAACCTCCAAGATGACATTCATTGGCTGAGGTAGGGTATAGTCCCCTTGTTCCTTCCCTCCCAAGACTGGGAAAAGTGAAAGATTTCTGCTCTCAGAGAGGGAGAGAGGGAGCTTCTTACCAGAACCAAGACTTGCATAATCACCCTGACTGTATCTCTTTTCACCTTTAGGCTCAAGGCCTCTCTGCTGAGTAAGTCAAGCACTGTACAGTAAGGTTATGAAGCAATTAAATGTGGGCTTCAAAGCAAGCAATCTGTACATGTAAATGTTACAACAAATATATATGAACAGATGAGAAGCCAATTGCTAAAATCTCCCTACAAATGTAGCTCATTACATTTAGTTAACAGGATGGATAACATACACACTCAGCCACGAAAATCCCATTAATTTTTCTGGAAATAGGACATGAACAGATGGCTCACATTGTACAGTCTGTGGTGTGGCCCCTGAAGGCTTCTCTGTGGAGAAGTTTGCAACCCCTCACCCCAAGAAGTTGCCTGCCTGTGGTTGACAGTGTTATATGAGTTGAAAGCATAAGAAATTATCACACGGGAGGCTAAAGTGTCTTTAAAGTGCCTTTAAATTGTCATTGACACACAATCGGGGTTCACATGCTCGCACATTTGTTGTGTCTGTAAAGTGTCATGGACGCATACCTTGCTCCCCACTCTCCTATCCCATCAGTAATGCGTCCTTGGTGCCATCATTTTTCAATAATGTGATCTTCTATTATTGAAAAATGACGGCTCCAAGGATGCGTTACTGACAGGATAGGCAAGCGGGGAGCCGGGAATGCATCCATGACACTTTACAGACGCGACAAATGTGTGAGCGTGTGAACCCTGATTGCACATTATTGACAATTTAAAGGCACTTTAAAGACACTTTAGCCTCCCTTGTGATAATCTCCATAGTGTTGGTTTGAGATTACAACTATTGAAACTGAGGATATATTACCAGTGGTCTAATATGTGATAAAAATGTTTTAAACTGTATTAAGGCACAGTGGTTTTGTTTCTTTTTCCAGGTGATTGAGAAGAACCTGAGTGGTTGGTGGTATATTCAGATTGAGGAGAAAGAAGGCTGGGCACCAGCTACTTTTATTGACAAATACAAGAAGACGAGTAATGCATCTAGACCAAACTTCTTGGCCCCACTACCGAGTGAGATGGCACAGCTGCGGCTTGGCGATGGTATAGCAGAGAACAGCCCTAATGGAGAACAGTTTGGGCCATCCAGACCTCTACCTGAAGCACCACCTAATGGTATAGACTGTGGAGCCAAATGGAAAGGGAGTGAGGCCTCCAAGGGTGCCACACCTGAGACTAGCGATGCATCTCTGTGTGTTGGCTATGAGGAGATCTGTGATCAGGATACAGAGGAGAAACCAAGTCTCCCTCCTAGGAAAGAATCCATAATTAAGTCTGAAGAAGAATTAATGGAAAGGCAGCGGATGGAGCAGAGGCCACCTCCCAAGCCTCCTGGCATGATTTTGCCTGTGATTCCCCCAAAGCAGGGTATCCCTCCAAGGGACAACAAGAAACCAGAGCTCAAAACAGAGAAAGGGAAACTTTTCCAGTTGAAAAATGAAATGGGATTAGAGTGTGGGCACAAAGTTTCACCCAAGGAAGTCAAGAAGCCAAACCTCCGGCCCATAGTCAAGCCAACCAAACCAAAAGTTGAGCCACCAGAAGATAGCAAGTCTGAGCCAGCTACCCAAAACCTGTTCATGAAATCAAAACCTCAGATCAGACCCAAACCACCAGCAGCCCCTAGGACAGATTCTCCTCAGACAGATGATAAACTAGACATTTGCAATTTGAGGAGCAAACTCCGCCCTGCAAAGACTCAAGAGAAACCTTGTGAGCAGGAATCCATGTCTAGTGAGAGTGCCTTCAATAACAATGTGCTTCCCATAGAATCTTCTGTCAGATCTCAGGAAAGACCAAATACCGAGGTAAGGCCTCCATCCAGACCAGATAGCCAAGTCTTTAAAGAAGCTCCTTTACCCAAAGTTCCCTTTGGCTCCTCCAAAACAAGTGAGAGTGAGCCAAAGAGCGCCTTTCCTGTTCCCAGAGAACCACCTCAGCGGCCCGTAGTACCACCCCGGAGGCCTCCTCCTCCTAAGAAAGCTTCTGTTCCATCACCTGCATCTTCATCTGCTCCTTCTCCAGAACATAAAGCCCCACTGAGGGAAGTGCCTGAAGTCAGAGCTACTCCTGTGCCTGGCAGGCCAATGTTGGTTCCACCAAAAGCCAAAGGTTTCTTGCCATCTCCATGCCAAGAGGATGCCAAAGTGAAAAGTGGCTTAGGCCAAAAGCCAGCACCCAAGCCCTTGGAAAGGGAGAGAGTGTCCCTCCCCATCACCAGTGCAGATGTTTCCAAAGAATCCCTCTATGTGGCAGTGGCTGATTTTGATGGAGATGAAGAAACCAGCAGCTTTAAAGAAGGGACCTTGTTTGAAGTCCGAGAGAAGAACAGCAGTGGCTGGTGGTTTTGCAAGGTTCTTGCTGGAGGGCCATGTTGGGAAGGCTGGATTCCTTCCAACTATCTCAGAAAAAAGCCATAATCCCTTCTTTGTCTTCATTTTAAGTAGCAGCTCAACATGCCCCATTTTAGTAACAAAATATTTAATTAGCTTATTTATAGTTTTCATAAGGCTGGCACTGTAATTAAAAAAAAAAGTATCTGGGATACCGTACATTCCAATTTGTGTCTTTTCCAAGAAAGAATAATAAGAGAAAAAGGCCTTTGTGTAGCAGAGCTTAGCTTTTGTTCTTGCTCTTGATAATTCATCGCCTGGTTTTTGGTAGGCAGTCCATCTCTTCCCCAGCCTCTCTGTGGTTTAGGCGAACAGACCCATCATAGGACTTGCTGATGAAAATAAGATTTTTTTAAAAAAATGTACAAATTCTGGAGTAAACAGCATCAAAAAAGAGAGATGGTGCCTAGAGAACATTAAAATATGTTCACATCTTCAGAGAGTCTTTAAGAGAGAGAGTTTTTTTGGTTTGGTAAAGAAGCAAAATTAATTCCTCTAGCCAAAGAAGGGAAGTAACAATGGATAGGCCACAATTTGGGCTACGATTTCCTGTTCAGTATCATGTGCCATATTTCACTATTAAAAATAATCAGGAAGAAAGAGATTCCATAGCGGAAAAGAAAAGAAAAGAATGAATAGAAAATGTAGTAATAATTATTGTACTTAGGTACAAGGGTCTATCCAAGTGGATAAGAGATTATTTCTAGTCTTATGTCCATGTTGTTTGTCCCTCTGCCAGTATAGATGTTCTCTGTGTCGCAGCTGGTGTCATGTAACACTTCTTTTCGTGATGTTCACACTTATGCTAGTGGAGGTCTTTGTGCTCTTTGTCCTTATATAGGCTTGTATTTTTCAGCCTTATAGGCACATTTCAGTAAATAGAGAGGATCCAGACCCCTCTTTAGCATTTTTTGGGAGATAGAAAGGCTGCCAGGGGGAGGAGGGGTTCAGTTTTGCCAGACTAGTGGCTCAATCTACAGGACATTGCATTAGGTTACTTATGCTGTTCAGCTGTGTGGACTTGAATGGTAGAATATGGTGCTCGTTCTTCACTACCATATCACACTTCATATTTTTCCTACCTGCTTCTCCAAGTAGCTCTCTCCTGCTGTTCTGCCCTAATTTCCCAGGATTTTCAGTGCCCAGGTATCAGGAAGGTGGCCCTTTGGTGGGTGCTAATAATTTCTAGTACAGGGCTTCCCAACCTGGATTGTCGTAAAGCAGTAGTTCTCAAGAGTACTGTGAACTGTTCTACTTCTCTTGCTCAGAAGATACGTATGTGGATCCTTATCTCTCAACCATGGAGCATGCAATTTTCTGTCATATCATGATATTCATACTTATCTGAAGGAGAGCTCAATTCAAGAGCACCTTTTGCTGTGGGAGAGCTGATTAATGTGTATTTATCCTTTGAAACAACGAGACGTCGGATATGGAAATGTGCTCATGTGGGTTTGTTCCTTTTAAATATATGAAGCAACACCAATTGATCCCTTCCTGATTATTCATCATGTGTATTTAAGGGACAAACACAAGAGAAATGCATTTGCTTGTAAGTGTACTTACCCTTGGGTTTTAAAAACACAAGAAATGATCTCATGTCTTCAGTGTTGGACATTTTCAAACCAATCCATAATGCAGCAGATTTTAACTTCAGGTTTTCAGCAATTCAAACCTGAATGGATTCACCATGCTTCGAGGATGTGGCTGAGACCCTGATATATTGAAAATTTACCATATGCTTTGTGTTGATAAGGAGAGGCCCGGTGAAAGACTCTGGTTTGAAAAGCTATACATTGGTGTATGCTTGTCATGGATTTGCCTAGCTTGGATTCTTGTGGGCTGAATCACTAGACTGCCAAGTTAAACCTACATACTACCTGAACTCTTCCTTTAAATGAACCAATTTTTATGAAGAATTTTGAGACTCTTAAATTTGTTCCAACTACTAAATTTGCCTTTCAAATTCACTACTTGAAGTTTTTGTGGCTGCATTTTCCAAGTACTGTTGTGTTGCTCTTTTCTGTCCATTCAATAAGTAAGTCCTTAAGACTCTGTTTTGGAGGCCTTCATGCCTTTAGGAGAGATGGGATCCATTTCTCATAGTCCTCCCATCTGTTATCTTTGCAGTACTTACTTCTTGATACCACAAAAGCAGTCCTTTAACAGTCTGCTACACAGTAATACAAATTCAACGCTCAAATTACCTGTACCTCTTTTCTATTCTGTTTGATCTGTATGTGGTAGGAACTCCAAAGCATGCATTCCAAATAGCTTAATACCAAAACAAGTGTTAAAAATGTCTCCTCCTTCTCTCATTCTCCCCAGCCCACCCCGCACTGATTCTCTTTCTGAAAAGCTTTTTGTTTTCTGTTTTCCTGGATGTGAAGGTGCAGTCGAGAATTCCTTCATAGTTCTCTTCTTTGTTTTTCTCCTTTTTCTTCTTGGCAAAATCTTGACAGATCATAGACTGATTTGTTCTCTGGACTACTCCAGTTCTGTGACCAAAAACAGTTCACAGACATACATCAGTGCCTCCATTTTTATTATTGCCTGAAACACACACAGTCAGTCTGCATTGCCATGCTGCAGGAATATGAGAAGAATATGTAAGCTGACATTGGCTTCAATACTTTGTTCTCTTATTCTGAACTGGGAAAGCCACTCTACATACAATGGCCTGTTAACATAGCACTTGCCATCCGTTTACTTTCCCCCAGATCATTGACTTCTGATACAGTAACTTTGAGAGTAACTGTTGTGTGACCTTTGGGAGTAACTGTTCAGTGTGGGGTAAAGGACATTTGGCCTCTTGCTTACCAACGTGAGCTTTACAGTTGTCTGCTTGAGATGTTTGGGCAAGATGGAAGGCTGCCTAAATGGCTTTACCCTCATCTGCAATCTTTAGTCTATTATATAAACTTGTATCAACCTGTACGTAACCACGGGTGGGTGGAGATGGGAGGGTGGGATCATGTATACTTCCAGCATTAAAGGATTATGGTTGTTGTTTTTTTTAAAAGGTAAATAAAAAATAGGCTTGACTGGTTTCAAGCAGAATTGTTACACATCTTGTGTATTTTGCCCTTCTATTTTGTGTGTCCTGTTTGCCAGTTTGTATTGTCTTAATAGTACAAAGTCAACAATCAAGTGGTTGAGCTGCTGCTTCTATTTCTGTAAACTATCCTATATTGGCTCCATAATGACTACCAGGTCTGTGACTAGATTTGCAAGGGAGTGAAATGCTTACGCTGCAACAGTTTTAAAAGAGAGTCACTCATTAATTCTGCAGGTGACAGTCCAAAATTGCTGCTGTGGGAACATCCACCTTACGCAAGCTAGCACCATCTGGATATTAGAAGTGTTCATTATTTGGTGACCTTTTGAAGCTGCAAAAGAACAAGAGTAATCTTCCACATGCAGTATGATCCATCTTGCCTGAGCAAAACTAAAAAGGCATGTAGAGGCCCCACTGTTAACATATCTGCTGAGGTAACTTGGTGGAAGCCATTATAAAAGCTTGAATTATTACACACACTGAAGAGCAAGCCTCACTGCTGACAAGAGACAGCCTGTCTCATCAACCTTCATGGGGTTGTTAAGTGTCAATTAGCATGTCGATAAAGGTGATCTGATCAACATTTGATAATTAAATTTCAAAAAAGCTTTTCGCTATGTCTTATCATCAGAACGTTTGATCCAGATCTTCTATGTCACAGAACAAGAGGATTAGCCCTCTTATGAATTGAAAACTAGTTAAAAGAAAATGAAGCTTAAGGATAAGTGAGTAGTTCTTAGAACAGAGTGTAATAATCAGTGGGGATATTATAAACGATCAGTATTGGGTTCCATGTTATATCATTTATTCATAGATAGTGTGCAATTAGGGAAAAATACTGAAATAGTCATGTTTGTGGGTGTCATCCAGATGTTTAGGCTGTTAAAATCGTTAGAATCCTGTTAGTGTTCTACCAGATATAGAGTTTAGAGTTTATATTGGGGATGATGGGAGATTGTTTGGTATATTTAGAACTTAGGCTGTGAGATTTAGGGTAGAGCAGGTGTCTTATCAAATGGCCTTGGGTGTCTAGCTAAGTAGATTGCAAGAAGAGCTCTACAACTGAAGGCAACCAAATGGCATGTTTGATTAGTATGTCAATTCTGTGAAAAGAGCAAGTTAGGATTTGAAATCAAGTGGTTAGTGTGAAGGTGGAGGTTTGGGTTGTCCCTCAGCTACAGGGTCAGAGAAATCCAGTACTGAACTTGGAGGACTACAGGACCTAGGATGAAACCAAGAGCGGGAAGCATGGGGTCAAGAAGAAAAAGAAACAGCTAAAGGAAGACAGCCAGGGAGGAGGAGCAGAGCATAAAAGGGAAGGAAGAGGTGGTTGGAGGAGGGCTATTTGGAAGAGAAGTTGAGGAGAATGCGGCCAAGCTGAGGGAGAGGGAAGGTTCTACATGAGTCAGTAGAGAAGGCTGGACTGCTGCCTTGGTGGGGCAGGAAGGGACATCCCGGCATGGTAGTTTGGGGACAGAAGTATTGGGGGACCCTAAAGAGGAGGGATTCCTAGGGGAGCTTCCCAGGGCAACAGAAGGAGAACCCCGACAGCATGACGGAGCTCTCTGAGTACCACAGTGGGGTCCCTCCCAAGTATAGGGGAATATCAGAGGCAAGTGCTGGCCTGTGAAGTGCCCTCACAAGACGGGGAACAGGCAGCAGTAGCCTCTTTAGAGAGAAGTAGCAGAAGTGGGGATAGACCCTTAATAGATATTTAAGTTGTAAACTGAATGGTCTGAAGAGAAGCCTATGAAGACACAGTTCTCTGCAGCAAGTTTACACATTTGGTTTTGTTCAATAAAGTTTGTTGTGAGCATTGGCAAGTGTTGTCCTACTTTGGCACTGCTGAAAGCCCACTATGGACCCCAGTTGTAAGATTCCTGCAGCCAGGGGGCCATGCAGGCCTGCCACAGTTAGTACATATGTTCCATACCAGTTTTGCATGATCTGGTTGCAACAATTTAAAAAAATGGTACTATGGAGCTGGAAAAGATTCAGGAGAGGAGAATCAAAGTTAGCACCTCAACTTGAAGCAAATAAAATGTTCTGAGGCGTTTTAATTCAGAGAAAAATGTGTCTGGGGTAGAAACATTAAAGAATATGAGCATCTGCAGTGTGGAGAAAAGTGTAGACTCCTTCCCTCTTATCTGTCCCTAGATAAATGTTTCCTTCTTCCCATGCTCCAAACATGGGTTCACCAAATTAAATAGGAAGTATATTTGGGACAGGCAGAAGAGGACAATCTGCTCTCATCAATATGTTCCCATGCCCAGTTCAAAGCATTGGTTATGTTCTTTAAGCCCTTTGTGATATGAAGTGTATGAAGGACCACTTTCTTTCAGGTGAGCTTGTTGGGCTGCTATGGTCATCATCTGTGGCTCTCCAAACATCTGAGGTATATTTGGTGGGACACAGGAGAGGTCCCTTTCTGTGACTGCCTGGACCTGGAAACTTCTCGCTGTGGGAGGCCTGAACCCTCCTTTAGTGGTCTTCCACCACCATTTGAAGACCTTTCTCTTCTTCCCATCAGACTTTATATTGCACAGGTAGATTGATAGTGCCTTAATTACTATGTTTAATGTTTTTTATTTTATTTTAATATTTTATAATGTTTTATATTGATACCGGCCTTAGACATTTAAACAAAAACATGATTGAAATGTCTTTTAGCAAACCAATCAACTAAATTATTTTTTTACACAATGTATCATTTAATGTATTCATTCAAATGTATGTTGCCTTTCTGCCCACTAGGGCTTTTGGAAGTGATATGCAACAGATTAAAACATTATTTAAGGACAGACTGAAACATTTTTAAAGCATACAGTAAAACAGTCTCAAATGCCAACTGTAGTTTTGAGGTCCAAAGGACATACAAAACAGTCTAGTTATAGCACCAGAAACTCAGCTGTGCGGTGTCTAAAGCACATATCTGATATATTCTGGCTGCTGTATTTTACACTTTTGCAAAATGCGTTGGAATTGATCGGATGTGATGGCCACTAGCTCAGGGCATTAAACAATCTATGTGGGGCAGCCTTCCCAAACCTGATGCGGTCCGGGTGCTTTGGACCTCAATTTCCATGACTCTGGAAGGTGACATAAGAGCTGACCAGTCCAATGAGACATTTGCAAGAATAGGTGAAGCCTCGAATACAGTCTTTTTCCCTTGGGGCAGAGTCCACAGAATAAATGGCATGTACATTAACCCACCCCTTCCATGTCATTTTTCTAGGATTTCGATAGCATAGTCTATATAGACCTGGGACTATATTGCTTACTAGTCACCCTACTTAAGGGAATGATTGCCTCATGTTGCTGAAGTCTATATTCTTCTTCTTCGTCTTGTGTGTCTTCAAGTTGTTTCTGACTTACAGTGACACTAAAACAAGCCTATCGGGGGCTTTCTTGGCAAGATTACTTCCCTCTGAGACAGAGATTGTGACTTGCCTAACATCACCCAGTGGGTTTTCATGGCTGATTCTGCAGAAGGTTAAATCTCTTAAGAATTATTCAGAAGTCACTGTAAATAAGCACCCAGTAACACTGTCAAGAGAAATATAAATCAGTCAGTGGGTGTATTCTGTTTTGTCTTTTACACTTCAGACTATGGGAAGGCACAAAATGAAGGCACACACACACCCTGGTAAGTAAGAATTCTGTGTGTATGTGCCTTCATGTCCCCATCAATTTATGCCACATGAATTTCAGAGGGTTTTCTTTGGCAAGGAAAACTGGTTTTGCCCGTTCCTTCCTCTGAAATATAGCCTACAGCATCTTGTTTTTCTTGGCATTCTCCCATCCAAGTACTAACCAGGACTGACCCTGCTTAGTTTCCAAGATCACACAGGATCTGGTGCCTTTAGGGTATTTAGGCCAACATGAAATTTTCGTTCAGTCCCCAAATTTCTAGCATTGCAGAGAGCAAGACGCTGAAAATCATTGACACCTACAACTTTTATATTTGCTGGTGTTTGCATTCCCTTGGTCACTTTGCCTGCCCCTTTACTTTGGATGCCAAAAACTGTGTTGCTAAATGCTCAGGTAAAGTTTAAGGTTAATGTAATGCTAGAAATGTAGGGACTGAAGGAAAAATTCAGAATTCTTAGCATGGGGAAGCAATACCCACATTTTTTCCTCCATACCAGCAACCAACAGTTTCAACAGCAAGAGCAAAACCAAGTATGATCAATTCTAAGAAAGGTCATGGGAGGCCTGTTTCCTTTTACAGTCAGCCCTCCATATCCATGGATTTTTCATCCATGGATTCAAGCATTCACAGCTTGAAAACATTATATATATATATTTCAAAAAGCACGCCTTGATTTTGGCATTTTGTGTAAGGGACACCACTTTACTATGTCACTGTATTTAATGGGAACTGAGCATCCCTGAATTTTGGGATCCTGGAACCAACCCCAGTGGATACATTCACACTGTTTTGAGCATGAAATGACCACTATGTGGTGCTGTTAATGCAGTTACCAAATACTTTGCTGAGGCAGCTGCTGTTGTTTTTCTTCCCACCTAACTGCTCAGCAACACCTGTTAGCTGGAGGCAGCATGGAAGAAAACTCCTTGGCTTTAGCAGCATCTGTGATCTTTGAGGTACTCCTTCAGAAATTACACTGAAGCTGGACTGAAACAGCAATTATGGAAAGACAGAAAGCTGTCGGGGAATAGAATCATACAGCTGGAAGAATCCACAAGGGCCATCCAGTCCAACCCCTTGCCATGCAGGAATACTCTCTCAAAAGTACTCCTGACAGATGGCCATCCAGTCTCTCTTTAAAAACCTGCAAAGAAGGTGAAGTCGTAGGCTTTCGTTGCCGACATCCATAGTTTTTTCTGGGTTTTTCAGGCTGTGTGGCCATGTTTTAGAAGAGTTTCTTTCTGACTTTTCACCAGCATCTGTGGCTCCTTGGAACATTCAGTTTCTATTATTGGAATTGCCTTTTTTCTACCAACTTTGAGCCCAACCTGCTGTGCAGTCAATCGCCAAGCTTACTGCTTCCATAACTCCTGACGCATCAAACCTCACCATTGCCTTCCTTCTCATTGAACAACAGGCAAAGAGGATTGGGCCATACACAGAATTGCTGGGAAGAGTGAGAAAAAGAAGGATCCTCTTCAAATGGAGAGAAGTCAAAATGAACTCCCTACCTTTGCTCCCCCCCTTTTTTTTCAGAGCTGTATCCACTTCGTTTCCTGGTCCAAATCCAATTGTAGTAGTGTAGATCCATTTAATCAATTGCTGAATGGTAAGTCAACGCTTCTATAAATCCCATTGATTCAATAGCTTTGCTCCTGTAAGGACTAGAAATTGGGCTTGGGTTCAGGTCTGCATCCAAGTTATGGAGGGAGTTGCCTTAGGAGGGATACTAAGGACGTTATCACA
>CM034703.1:224751227-224786649 GCA_020142125.1 Phrynosoma platyrhinos
GAAAGCTTGCAACAAGTATATTGTGCATTTTGGTTCACCAAGAAAGGTGTCCCTGATGGATTTTTGTTTGAATTTGCTAAATGGCCAACACAGCTATCCCTGAATGTAACCTAAAAGAGAGTGTGTACAATAACATTATTAATCTTGCCATTCCTAAAAAAAAGAAATTCCTGTTTGAGCAGGGGGTCTTTTTTCCCCTACATGAGCAACATAACTGTGAAAAGGATAGTCAGGCAAGACACCATAAGTTCAAAAACAAAGCATGGTGAACATGTGGCATTTATTTATTTATTTATTTATTTATTTATTTATTTATGTGTATAGGTTGCCATGCCACTTGCAATTCTGTGCAGTTTCACTTGCTAAATTGCATTTGTATGGATGGGATCTGAGCAGCATAAGTACACAGGGACAGCTCTGCTGTTACTCTGTTTTCGAGTGAGCATCCTCTTGTAATACTACCCATCTAGTATAAGACAGGTTGATATCGTGCCTGGTTTATTTGTTCTGTTTTATTAAACCAAACTTTTAGCAACTTCAGGAAATGCAGTTCGGTCACCTCAGATGTTAAGATTATTCTTGCTATAGTTGTTGGAGAAAGTAGGATGCTGTTATAGGGACACTGCCCATTTATCGGAACAGCCAAGTGTCAAATGAAAGAGCCTTGAGAATTGTTTCTAATGCCTGTAACATGGGGAGAAGGACGGGAGCCTCAGGGAGGTTGCAAAAAGCTTAAAACAGTACAGTCTGTCAAGCTACCTACGGTGAAATGGAAAAGGATGTGACAACCTAGCTTAAAAATGAGCCGAGGGCATTGGCAGCAATGCCAGATAGGCAAGGGACCCTGACTCCTGCCAGAGTCAAAGAAGCTGAACTGACACCTAGCCTTGGCTTTAAAAGAAAAACAAAAGCAAACTGCTGTGGAAAACATGCAAGCCAGCTTTGTGTTTAGTTGTCTTGCATTTTAAGGAACTGTTACCAGGTGAAGGGACTGAGACTCATAAGGAGGTGACATGGAGTTAAGATGTGGAGTACCATACTTTGGTATGTCATTTTGTGCAGGGAAAAAAAGGTGGTGGGGAGAATCAGGTCTCTCTGTCTCTGGTTCCCAAAATGGTTCTAATAAAGAGGATCAGGCAGTATGAAAAGGTGGAACATTGCAGAGAGAGAGGTTGTGTGTAAGAGAGAGTTGGGGAGACAGAAAGCAAGGAGGAGAGAAACAGAGAGACATGCTGCAATTGCAGTTGACTTTGCATGTGACAATAGTGGTTAGTAATTAACTAACCAATATTGGTTAGTAATTAAGCTATGAGGCTGCAGTTAAGAAGTGGCATGTTCACCAATGTGTTGTTCATCCCAGTGCTCAGTTGTAGGTTTCACACTCTGCGGAAGTTGCAACATCCAGCATTCATGTATGCAGAGTCTTTATTGTAAGAGTGGGCAACTTTGGGAGTATGAATCACACCCAGGTCCGCCCATGAGTTTGGGCAGGGATTGCCCTTTCTATGCACAAAATTTGCCTGCCACTTATTTGTAGCAGCTTGTTACAAGCCTCTATGGCAGCCCTTTCTCTCTCTCCCTGCTTATCAGAACTAACAGCTAGTTTTGTTGATACTTTGTTATTGTTGTTAACTGCCTTCCCTATGGATGAGACATCTCCAGGCCCCCCTATCCTCTACTGCTCTGCCCAGCTCCTGCAAACTCATATTGGTGGTCTCTTTAATAAAGTCCATCCGTCTAGCATGCTACTACAGTAACAAATTCTCAAAAACAACCAACAGTTTGGCAGTAATCTTTATTATCAAAGCTTTTCCCATGGGCTAGGTATAGGAGAGGTGAGTAAATGAGGACAGTGGCCAAGGTTCCTCAGCTGGGATAGTTGGGATGGGCAAAGAGAAGAAGGTATTGTTACTTGCATCCCATGAAGATTGATATGCTCTTTCTGAATGTGAGGGAAGTACAGACTTACAGTTCAAACTAAAGCCATGGGGTCAGAGTCATGGACTTTGAAACAATTCTGAGTGAGTCAAAAGAGGAGTTGGTATAAATGTACCAACTCCATCTCTAGCTTCAAATAGTGTAGTGGATTCTCTGTCTTTGGAGGTGTTTAAAAAGAGACTCGATGGCCATCTGTCAGGAGGGAGTGCTTCGAGTGTGTATTCCTGCATGGCAGGGGATTGGACTGGATGGCACTTGGGGTTTCTCCCACTTTGTGATTTTATAATTCTATAAAAATATATGGTATTTGATACTTAGATTTACCTACCATATTTGAAATTAATTAAATGCCTAGTTTGTTGCATAAAGTATTCTTGTTCAGAAATTTTAATCAAATATATTTTATGTTCTCTCAGTCTAAAACTGATGATTCCTGTGCTGATGAAATGCCTTGTGTTACAATTTCACTACAGCAAATTTGTTATTACTAATTAATATACATTTGGCATTTATGAAGGAGTTGGGAGTCACGCAACGGAAAAATAGAGATCTCGGAGTCTGAGTTGAAGTTTTGGTGTACTGATTCCAAAAAGGGAAGCATTAGTGATGGATACCATATACCAGAACATATTTAACCATGGTAGCAGAATACCACAAAGACTTCACAAGTCTTCCATCATTGTCAGTGTGTAGCATTAGCGCTACATGTCAGCATCCATGTTCCCTAACCATCCTTTAGTTTTACTTAAGAGGAGGGGTGAAGCAGAAGTTGACTTCTGCCACAAGACTCAGATACAGAAAGAGGGGCAAAGAGGGGCTGGTAGAAGAGCAAGAGCAGTCTCCCCCCCACTCCCCCCATTGTAGAGCATTTTCTTCAGCAAACCTGGCACTGAATTTCTGTTCTAAGGGGAGGCAACAAAGTAGAAACTTTAGTGTTGTTTAACTTCTCTTTATCACAGTGCATCAGTGCTAATAAAGGCCTTTGGGAACAAATGAAATAATTTTGAGTTCCTTTTGTGTTGGAATGTCTGAAAAGCTAGCCTGGCTCAGCTACATACCATTCCTTTCACAATATTGATGTTCATGATGGTAGTGAACTTTATTTTATTGAAGTGTGTTTAAACAACCTAGTAACAATCCAGAATTCAGGGAAGAATGGATTTTGTTTAAAAGACTTGCTTGCACTAGTCCATAGTTTCCCAGTTTAGGTGAAGTGGGTCTTGGCTTGTTAAGTGATGATCTGAACTAGTTTGCCCATTCAGATCACAGTTGCTTTCCCCAAACATAAACACATCAATATATACAGAGCTGCATGTATTCTTGTTCCTCTTATTATCACAATTGATTTACTCAGTTATCTTAGCAACAGGACAGGTGCGTGTTAACTTCTTGCACTATACACACTAGGTATTTCCCACAGGGAGTAACAGTGTTACCTGGCCAGGCAAACAAATAACTTCTATGATGAACTGCTTCTAAGTCCTAGGCAGAGCTTTAACAAGTTACTGAATTACAACTCCCAGACTACCATCACCACCACCACCACCACCCAGCAAACATGATTATTCTCCATGCTATCTGAAGGATTCTGGGAACTGTAGCTTGAAAAAGCAACCTATGGTCTGGTCCAGGGTTTAGGACACACCAATGCTCCAATGGTCTCTGCTTTTGCCTCTGTCCATTTTAGGCTAGAGTGAATACTTACAAGCCAATATTTTATTTGTTTCATAAACAGGTAAAATTTTATATTAATGTAAAACATCAAAATAAAAAAAAACACACATTACAGATCACAATGCTAGAGGGTATTAACATGTAAAGAAGTGCAAACTTCCCTCCCCAAATAATTTGCTTTGAAAGTCTTTTATCACAGAGAGAATAAAATCTGGCTTATTTTAGAATGTGATGTACAGACCACAGTCATGAACCAGAAAAATATCAAGAAGTATTAGAAATCTGGAAACTTTTTAAAAAGCTTTTTATACAAAGAGGACACGGGGAGGAGGGTGGCAGCAAAAATTCAATGAAAACATACAATTTTCACTCCAATATAAAAAAAAGAAAAGAAAAGAGCAGAGTTCTTGATGAACACATAAAATTCTATAAAACTACCAGCCATCTGTGGTTAAGTTCCTTTTTTCTCTCCATTTGATTTAAAGTAGCATTAAAAAGGATAAAAAGTGTGCAGACACCCTTATAAGGCACAAACAGATCTGAAAAGAGATTGTTTTTTTGTTTTGTTTTTAAGAAGAGCACTAACGAGAACAAATTGCTAAGTAACTTCCATCTCTTAAATGTTATCTGTCAGAATTTGAGAATTCCTTGTGAGGCTGCAGTTAAGTAAAGCTCTGTGTCCGTTGCTCCTTTTTCTCCATCTGCTTCATAGTCCATAGCTATGGATGGACTCATTTACCTTGTCCAAAAGCCCTGTGAGATGCTGCTCCTTTGGGGAAATCCATTTCAACCAAAATATTTAAGACAACACATGCCCTTTCTATCTCTGCACCAAGGTGTAAACTTAAATTTCTTCTTGAAATATAATCTCACTGGCAGCTAGTAAACAGTTGTAGGCACACTAAAGCCAAACACTTCTACCTCCAAAGAGACTAGGCAAATGCTTGAGTAGGTTTTTATATGACACAGCAACTGGCAGTGTTAAACTGAAGATGCTATGGGGGGAAAGTATACCATAACAGTTAATCCCCCCATTTGTTAGCAGTAGAAAGGAGGTAGTGACTATGACTTGGTAGTAGCGACTTAGTAATGACCAATTATTAAATGGCTAGGCTTGCTTAGAATATGTCACATCTGGAAAAATATATGCCTCTCTTTCTTTCTGATAAACCTCTCCATCCACTTTTCTACCTGTGGCTTTTGAGACTTAAAATGGTAGCCACAGCTGCCACAAAGAAATTCCATCCAAATTCATTGTAGTTTGCAGTCAACATGTTGCTTAGTTCCATGCAAGGTAAGCAGGATGAAGTTAAGATGTAAGGGAATAATCTCATCATGTCTGTGGCATTAAACAACAGGGACTGTGAGCACGCACAATTAGACATCCTTTTGCGAGCAAAGGAATCACTTTGGACCACACCAGTCAATGCCAGTTAGGCAGGCAAGAGCTTCCATGATCAACAGCAGAAGGTCAGGGAACTAAGCAGTGTTTACTTGACTAGGAAGGCTTCATGTCTGAATAAAAAAAATTGGTTCACACGACGACTCTGACCACATGATAACTACAACTTTGAAGAATGGCTGAATTATGTAAAGCAGACGAGCTTTCAGGTAAGTTCATCTCCATGGATGGTGCTAATGAGCATTAAAGCCTATCATTAAAGCCATAAATATATATTGCAAAAATAGATAAACATGTACCTCAAAGATATGAATTGACCCTTAACTGGACTTTAAACATACCTTCCATAGACATTTTGCAACTGATTGTCCAACATCTGTTAACCAGTCAAATCCCCACCCTGTCACACACAAATGATGCCTCCTCTCCTTGGTGGCTTTATCCATGTTCAATGCAACACACATACCTACCAATTGGTGGTCAATGCCAGCAAGGGCATATTGTCAAGCTTATGGAATACAAAGGAAAATAAATCCACACACTTCAGTTAATGTAGTCAGAATTATCTGAATATGCCTTGCTTGCTTTAAATACTGCTTGCATAGTGCCTTCACAATCTGTAATTCTAACATTATCAGTATTAAGAATTCTCCCCATGTGGATAACCATGGGTGTGTGTTCACTGGTTTATAACCTCAGTACAAACAACAGAATTAAACATTAGTGTTTGGGTACATTTTGTGATTCCAGGCTATACTGATCTCACAAGGCAGCTGGCATCCCATCTGAGCAAACAGTTGGCTGTAGCAACCAACCACACTGTAACACTAACCTCACCAATTCTGCAAGTCTCTGTATGCTAATTAGGACACTTGAAAGTATTATGGAATGACTGGTAGGCATCACGCACTACAATATCTCAAACCACTAAAATAAATGGGCTTTCCTGCTTGACCCACGATACTATCTGCTGTTTGTAGGAACTTGCAAGAGAAAAAGCCTTTGTCTAGTTTGATGCCTTTGAACTATTTTTCTGTATGCAGAACATGGCTGTAACCAACTGAGGCAAGGAATTGTACTTCACCAGTATTCAACTTCTACCATGGTCTATAAGTGTGTGTGTGTGTGTGTGCACCTTCAAGTTGTCTGTTGACCTATGGTAACTGCACAAATTCCATAGGGTTTTCTTATGCAAGGAATACTCAGAGGTGGTTTTGCCAGTTCCTTCCTCTGAAATATTAGTTGGTGGTCTCCCATCCAAGTAACTAGCCAGGGCTGACCCTATGTAACTTCCAAGATCAAATGGGATCTGGTGCCTTTAGGGTACTTGGCCCTAAATGTGAGCATTTTGGAAGTACAAGTATCATTTTGCTAGGAGCTGAAGGCTGAGCCAGGTGGATGCTAATGTACCACTGACAGTCTAGCTGGGCAACCACCCACAAGAAGCCCAGTTTGTGCTCCACTGAACATAGAGTGTGCGCACAGGAAAAACTGTTGTAGTCTCATTGAAGCCAACTGCATCCACTGTAGGTTTAATGACAATCCTCTGCCCACCTAGAGAGAACCATGCCTTATCTGTTGTGAAGAAAGTTTGCTCTAGTCCTTATCTCCCTCCCAAAGCTTCAAGTAGGCCACATAAAAGGAGGGGAAAAGAAACCTCTCATCTCCCTGAAAGCAAGAGCACAAAGCCTGCATTCTAGGAAACAACCCAAGTGGCTCATGTGTAGTAGGTTCCTAGTTCTCCCATATATGGAGTGTTTGAGATGTATTAATCTCTGGGAATCCTACAAACTACTCTAGCACTGTGGTTCACAGGGATTGGGGCATAAATCAGCAAATATGCAATGCTTTGGAGAGCACCTGTGGCATACTAAATACAGCAATTACTATCATGGCAGACACAACTGTTGCATTTCCATCTGATTTGACAGAATTTTTTCATACAGGCTTTGGTTAAACAAAAAGGGTCAGACTGGGAGGGCATGGCCAGATTTGTGTGTGATGCAACAGGTCAAAGCCTAATTGAGAAAAGAAATTTAGTCAATGGACCAAAGATAAGGTGGTTTTATTGCTCTTTTCCTAATGTCCCAAGCCTGTTTCTCATACTGTTCAAGCTACTGCCATTCAGAGCTTCCTAAGACTGCAACCAAAGTTGCATTTCTCTTTTAAGACCAAGCATCTAATAATAGCTTGCAAATTCTTTTTCCAACAAACAATGCAAGCTTCTTGATTTCAATTAGATGCCTCCATTGTGGAATAGAAAACAACTCTCTGGAGAGGAAGAAAGGAGAGCTTCCACATTGCTGCCTACTTTGTTGATACAACCTCTATGGAAGGATGGTGGAAAACATCAATCAATGAATTTATTTACAAATCACAAGGAAGGAAATTGTGGAAGTCTGAAATGCCAAATTCTATCTTAATCTCATTCCTTTGCGGTCTGGTTATAAGACCACTGCACATGCTGCCGTTCACAGCTGCTTGACTAGAGACATTCATAACCTTCAGGGTATCCAGTATTCCTCTTCTGCAGGCTGAGGCTTACTGCTACCAGTAAATGAATTTCTCCACATCAAGATGTACTCAGCAGTTGCTCAGTACAGCAGCTGGAAGTTTCAAATGGTGCCTAAGAGAGAAGGAAAAAGCTCTGCCCAGAAATTGTTTACTTTGGGTGTTCAGATGACATTTATAGCTTTTTGCTGCTTTCACAGACAGACTTATTCATTCATGCAAGTGTCTGCCTCCTTAGTCCATCAACTAAGATAAAATCTGAAAATGTGGGGCACTAAACTGTGAATGGGTAGACATAGATCACTTCTTCTTTCAGTTGTTTTGAAGTGTGATTTTTCATCAGTATGCCTTACATTCTCACTCTTGGCCTGTGAAGGGCGGGGGTGGGGGGGGGGAATGCCATGAAATGAGCCAGTGTCATCCAGTGTTTCCTGCCCTCTCAACACTCTTTAGAAGGTGACAGGAGAGGCTTCATGGCCTGATGGACCTGCTGACTTCTAAAGAAAACATTTAATCATTAAAATCTCCTCCTTCCTGCTTGAAATTCTCTGAGAAGCTGGCTAATTTGCTAAATTTTCCTAAACTGGGATAAAGTGCTGAGAATTTTAAAAACTGGTCAAACAATTGCTTGCTGCAACACTTGTTGTGATAGGGCACAGCTGTATTTCTTAATGAGGACAATTGCACAAGAGTTTTCTTTCTTTTTTGAAATCTATTTAGAGTTCAGGTCCTACCACACCAATTTTTCACCCATTAGAGCAGCACCATTACAAAACCCTGCCCACTCACAGCTATACCTTCAGCCTCCACGAGGACCAGAGAGTTGCTCAGTTCACTTAATTATCCCTGATTTGTTTCTACTGGTCAAACACATGGAAACAGAGACAAAAGAGCCACTCAGGATCCACCAACCAGCACAATAACCCATAAGCAGGGACAGTAAGTTGTGGTAACTGTTAACAACATTCTTCCTCCCGTCTCTCATCATTCACACCCGGGTGGGGGTGAAGTGAGGTTAAGGACGGTAGATTTTAATAATGTCTTTGATGACCCGTCGGCAGATGGGGCAGCAGGCATTGAGTTGCTTCTTCAGCTTAAGACCACAGGTGTTGCAGAGGCACATGTGTCCGCAGGTGTAGATCACCACATCTACCTCATTGTCAAAGCAAACGGTGCACTCCCCGTTCTTGCTGCTTGAGGGCTCTGGTGGTGGAAACATTGGGGATACTGGAGGGCTCAAAGGAGAACTTGGAGCAGTCACTGCAAGGAAGCAAGAACAAAGAAACCTTGGTAAGCAGAACCATTTCTCTGTCCTTCCAGACTCTACTTCTAGCACAAAACAGGCAACATTTCTTTGTCAGAGACAGAAAAGTATTGATGATCACGGTGTGCATGCTCAACCCATTTTTTGTTAGCAAAGAGATTTTTCTGTAGTGTTTGAAAAACCTGCAGAAACTTTGTCACAGATGTGACAATGGGACAAAAGAAAGGTGTATGCCTCCAGCAAGAAACAAAGCCTCTATCACACTGTCATTGCACTCTTAAAAACTACTCTTTGTTTCCAAGAGATCTTTAAAGCTCTAGAGTACACAGTCTGACTCTGACAGGGGAAACTGCTGTGTGGCCTCTGCATGCAGCTGCAGAAGAAACCACTGTCAACTATATTGTTATACTGCCTGGCATGGAGAGCAAGCACACCAGTGGGAATCACTTTTTGGGAAAGGTAATCTCTGGCCATGTATCACAGAAGATTCAGGTGAGCTTTATGCAGCAACACACACACACACACACACACACACACACACACACACACACACGTTGTTGTTGTTATTATTATTTGGAGTAAAGGCTCTCTGAGAGGCTTACAAATGCTTAATTAGACAGTTCCTTCCCTCAGGCTTACAGTCTAAAAAGACATGACACAAAAGGAGAAGGGAATGGTAGTGGGAAGGGGATCAGGTCCAACAGTCCTTCTCTTCCTCTGAGGCCTGGACCATGGCAGATGGACTGGAGGGAGGGCTCTCTTTCTTAATTTAGGCTAGGCCTGATGGAGCTAGCCTGCACTCCAGGCTGCTCTTTAAAAGTTTTTGTTTTGAATGCCTGTCTGAAAAGGAAAGTTTTTGCCTGTCGGTGGAAGGCCATCAAGGAAGGGGACATTCTGGTCTCCCTGGGAAGGGAATTCCAGAGTCTAGAAGCAGCTACGGAAAAGGCCCTCTTTCATGTCCCCACCAAGCATGTGTGATGGTGGTGGGATGGAGAGAAGAGCCTCCCCTGAGGATCTTGGAGCCCCGGCCGGCTCATAGTGGGAGATACAGTCTGCCAAATATCCTGGACCTGAGCCATATAGGGCTTTAAAAGTTATCACCAGCACTTTATAATATCCACTAATCTCCATGTGATGTTCATGTGTGCCACAGTAGTCAGCAGTGTACCTTCCTCTTTTTGTTTTTGTTATCATGTGCCTTCAGGTCTTTTCCAATTTGTAGCAACACTACAATATAAATATATATTTACCCAGAAAGACTTTAAAAAATAAACTTTAAAAAGTAGCTTAAATGAAAAGGACTTGCAATTGGTTGTGGTTATGCAACATAAATGTTTCCTTGTTTTATATCATTATGGGCGGCAGCATTTTCAACTTGCTGATGCGGGATTAAGAAATTGTTTTGAAACAGAGAACCTCTGAACCAGGATTCCATGGAGTTCAGTTCAGAAGACACTCTGTCATCCAAAGTTTCATTAACAGAATTCTATAGCATCTGGTCTGAAGTAGCTAAGGACATGGACCAGCTGTGAATATCTCTGGAGCAGAGGAGGTCATGATGAGAGATTAAGTAGCCCTGGCTCTCATCCAGCTTTGGTTCATTGCATAACAATTCTGTATTTTACTCATCGATAGAAATGTGATTCTTTGGGGAATTTCAGTATTGCCATGCAAAATGACAGTTGCTTTGTCATTTTTATAACTGTTCTTTCATACATGTTAGATCACTTAAATTATTATGACTTTTAATACAAATAATTTCATATTATAATTTATCACATTTTATAATTTGTGTTACTGACACATTTCAGGCTGGGTCGCTGGAGATTAGTGGTCAGGCTGATCTAAATCTGGCATATTCCTCCTTTTCTATCCAATGGGAATTCTCCTATCCAGCTGCCAGAACGGTGGTGAAAACTGCACATTTCAGCCACAGCAAAGGAACATCTTCCCCACTAATCTCCATGTGACATTCATAATGTGTGCTACAGCAGTCCGTAGTGTAACCTCCTCTTTTTGTTATTGTTATCATGTGCCTTCAGGTCTTTTCCAACTTTTAGCAACACTACAAATTGGAAAACACTACAAATTGGAAAAGGGATGCAGTGGCCCAAGTGGTTAAGACACTGTTGATTACAAGATCGGCAGGTTGGCAGTTCAAGGCCCAGGTGCTGCATGATGGGGTGAGATCCTGTCACTAGTCCCAGCTTCTGCCAGCTAGCAGTTTGAAAGCATGCAAATGCAAGTAGATAAACAGGTACCACTTCTCAGTGGGAAGGTAAGCAGCATTCTGTGCAATCATGCTGGCCACATGATCACAGGGTAGTCCCTGACAATGCTGGCTCTTCGGCTCAGTAATGGAGATGAGCACCCCCCCTTACGGTCGGACACAACTTGTCAATGGGGAATACCTTTACCTTTACCTTTGCAACCCTAAGGAGAGCCTATCACTGGGTTTTATTGGAAAGATTTATTCTGAGGAGGTTTGTCATTGCCTTCCTCTGAGACTAAGAGAGAGTGACTTGCCCAATGGGTTTCTTTGCCAGAGTGAGGATTCAAATCCTAGTCTCCAAGAGTCCTAGTCCATTACATGATGCTGGACTATCTTCCAAGTTAACTACTGTAATGCACTTTACGTAAGGTTTTTCTTGAAGGCAAATCCAAAGATGAATCAATGAAATTGCAGTAGCTAGAATTTTGACCAGAACAGTTACCTTCAAAGGAACCCTCACATAAAGAGGGAGGGCATGGAAAAGGGCCTTCTCTGCTCTGGCACCCTGGTTGTGGCCTTATCTCTTCTTAGATGTCTGAATAGCACCAAAACTGGTGTTCTACTGGGGCCAATGAAATAACAGGGCTTTTGATTAAAGCCTTTGGGGCCTAATAGATTTTATTCAAATCAGCACATGAATAATGGTGTTAAATTGTCTTCTGAAGCTTTTAAAACTGATTTCAATTTTCCAGTTTTAACTTATGAAATTGTTTAATATGCTTTTAGTTTGCATATGTTATTTCATACTGTTTTATATTATTTCAATTGGTGAAGCTGATTTCATTATCCACTGTCTTGCAATTATACAATATGCTGATTCTAGTCTAGTAAGAAACAGGGAAAGAAGAAGAAGAAACCTAAGGATGGTTAAAGAGAATAAAAATATCCCAGATACATTAAAAAAAAAAGACAAATGCTATAAGAAGTTACAACGGAGGAAGAGACAGCAGGTTTGACAGAGCCTAGCACACTTCCCTCCCCTCTCCACTTAACCCGCAAATACTAGTTGTTAATAGAACTTCTAGCTGAACTAGCAAGACTTTGCCTTCAACGCATTCTCCTTCTCTACTTCTTTTGTATTTCTTCCAGAGATCACTACACTGCATATATGAATCAGAAAGCTGTGTAGCTGGTACAGCTTTAGTCTCTTTGGGGATACCTGAAACCACAAAACCCTGCTACCTATTCCAGTTTCCCTAAAATACCTTCACTGGCTTTGTTGGCCAGTATTAGACAAGATGGCTTTTCCACTGATAATTTTTATACCATAGATTTCATGTGATGCAGTGTGTTGAAATGATCTAGGTGCTGGATTAAGATTTTTTTGGGAAACCAGAGTTTGAATCCCCACTGAGCCACAGATATCCACTGAGTGACCTTGAACAAATCACACATGCTTAGCCTAAGAGCAAAGCAATGGCAAACCTCTTCTGAACAAATTATGCCAAGGAAACCACTAAAGCGCATGAGAATAAGACCAAATTTATCCCGTTCAGTTGAGAGGGGCAAGTTCCTGAGGTCCAAGGGCCAGTTTTCCTTCACAGGACCTAGGCTGCAACACTTCAAAAATCAAAGCAGGAAGGGGGTTAGAAGCCCACGTATGGTTTTGAACCCCTTCTCTTCTGAAGTTCAGGGGAGGGGCTGTGTGTGTGTGTACCTTCAAGTCACCTGTTAAGTTTTTTTTTTTCTTAACCCTCGATATGGGGGCGGGCAGTGGGAATGTCCAGGAAGGTCTGGGGTGGAATGAAGGGCCAAAGAAACAGACAGTGGGCAGCCTGTTGCTTACTCCTGTAGTATTTTATGCTTCAATTTCTTGGAAATCATTTCTTTCATGATTCTTCGAGTTACTTTCTGTGTGCTTTAAAGATCAACTTGTCATCTTGGTAAATGGCACCCTGAAGAAATCCAGGTATTCCCCTCTTTCCCATCAGGAAATATGGCAGGGATTTATTGTAACATGTCCTACTTCAGAAGAGGCAAACTCTTCTCAAATGGTAAGGTTTGGTTCTTAGAGTACTGGATGTGAATACTCCAGCTACAGGAGCATAGAGAGAAAAGCAAAGGGTCCTTTACCTAAGGATGACTCAGAAGTAGAAGAAGACCTGTTCACACTGAAAGCCATATCTGAGTCACTGTCATACTGGGAGCCTCCGGGGGATCCTGAGGGGGAGACCGTCACTGGGCTGGACTGCACTGTGCCTGAAAATAGAAAATACAGGTTCAATTTGGCTTCAGGACTGGGACAGGAATCTCTCAGGTATTAAAATGCTGAACTGAGTACACTGGGACAACAGCTTCTATTTAATCTCTGCAATGGGTTTTTGCAAAAGAGCTCTGGGTAGCCTGTTCCTTGTTCTCAACTGCCAATTTATTTAAAGAAAATGAGATTCCTCTGGTCCCAACCTGCCTTAATTAACTGCATTGTTATGGTGCTCTCGTTTCCTCTCTGACTGTAGGGGCTACAGTCTATTGGCAAGACTGAAAGCTGAGATCCTCTTTGTTAAATTGGCATTTTATCTACTAAATGCTCCTGCTGCATTCATCCTGGTACTCAAAAAAAATGAGAGGGGCTCTGTGCAAAGTAGTAATTTGCTGTTGTTGTGTGCCTTCAAGTCATTTTGGACTTATGGCGACCCAATGGTGACTATATCCCTGGGTTTTCCATGCACTGCAAATGCATGGGGCCCCCAACGATGGAAGATACTACAGCCTACATCTTCCTAATCACATGAGTGTTAACAAATGAAACAAAAGGCCTAATTAAAACAGATCAGCCCTGCTAGCTAAATGGAGCCTCCCTGTCCGAAGGCAGTGCGTGTCAGCACCAGATGCTGGGGACAAAGATTAAGATAGCTAGGGGACAAAGAAAGATGATCAGCTGCTCTTGAGAAGAAGATGCACATCTTGGGCTGATCATGCAAAGACAGTCCTGATGTTATGCTTTGATTTAGAGTCATCAAAGCAATGCCTCTTTTCAATCAGAAACACAGAAGTCAAATGACTTGATCTATGTCCTGAGGATGTTGCCCATAAAAATACAGTGCTGGTGCTCAAGAATATGTGTCATTTCATCTGTGCTAGCACTACAGCTGTCCCTTTTGCATGCTCTCTCCCGACATGAGCAGAATCTCCTCCATTCCACCCCAACCTTCTGCATGTATCCTCTAGACATAAAACATACACACAGCTTCAGGAATTTCAATTTATTGAAAGAACAAGGGCAAACACAGAGTCAGTATATGCTGCCCAGCTCCCCAAGTATAAGTTTATGCTTTAGCAATGCCAACACAAGTTGCTGTTTTTGCCTAGGAGACTCAGAAATAGACAAGGGCCCATTGAACCCAACTGAGAGATGCGATTCCAGATTTTAGTAAAGCCTTATTTCACTTAATTCTAGTTACTTATTTTTGAACTGGACTTACCTAATATTTTGAGCTGATTGATGACACCATGGATAGTGAAGAACACCCATAGTGATTGTGAGGTATCGACACACATCAGCATCCCACGACTCATCCCATTTATTCCATGGTGCACTTCTCCATTTGGCAAGACCACAAAGTTGAGGATGTCACCATTGTTGAGGACTGGGAATCCTCGGCAAACCACCCAGTACTCCTTGCGATCCAGAAGGAAGTCTGGATCTGCTGGGAGCTCATTGGTCCGTAAAGTACCTGGATCACAAGAGGTGATGCCAAATGTGAACGCTCCATAATAGGGCAGTCCCAGATGCCCAACTTCCACAAAGAGGTTTTCACCTATGTGCAGTGGTCGGTCAGAAAATACCAAAGTTCTATTGCTCTCTTGCCAGTTGGTGCAGGCAGACATCCGGTCCTGAGAGAAGTTGATGTCAGGCCCCCGGGTAGGGTGGAAACGCAGATCAGTATCCAGAAAGGCAGGCACCACTTGGGCAAGCTGCCGTCTGCTGGGGCAGCAAGGAATGGTGTGGTTATCTGTTGGCAGCCCAGGCATACGACTCAAGTTCAGATTGGCAATTTTGGCCACTACTTGGTTATTCTCTAGTTCGTTGTTGTTAAAATTGGCTGAATCATGGCTGCTTTGTGGAAGGCAAGTGCTGAGTCGTGCATTGCTGAGACGGGTAGAAGTCATTGTTTCAGCAAACATGCTCTCTGTAAAATGATAAAAGCAAAGCTGTATTAGAAACAGGCTGAAAACAGTAACATGCTCCTGCTGGCTAGTTGTTTTTTGGCTAGATCTGATAATAAAATACTGCGCCCCCCCCCCCCCAAAAATATGGTATCCTCCAGATGTCTTTGATTACAACTCAGCCACAGACAGTATGGCCTGTGCTGTCTGGGGATGACTGAAGTTGTAGCCTAAAACATCTGGGAAGTTCCAGTTGGGGAAGGCCACTTTCCCTGTCAAGCTGTTTTTCTGGTTCTTTAAACAAGCTATGTTGAGGGTAGAGGAAAATATCTGGAAGTACTTCATTTACAAAACAGTGAACAATCTTTCCATTAACCAAATCCCACCAAGTCAATTTGCTATTATTGTCTCTACAATCCATAGAAATCACCTTTTGGATGCTTTGCATATGAGTTCTTGTTCCCTACCACTCTCTGCTTTGCATTCATGAAAATGGAGGTCCACACAGAGAAATCCCCCTGATCTCCCCCTTCCCTGAATTAAGGGGTGAACAGATTTTGCACACTCTAGTATTCCTTTTCATTTCCCATCTCCCCCCTCCCCTTGGCCTTGCCAATTTAATTCACGTAAGAGAGATTGGAAAGCAAAAGCATTCAATCACTTTAGAGACCATTAATAATAAATTGTGTAATATGTTGCATGCTAAAAGTAGTGACCTTTTAAAAATGTTTCAAAGCACACTAGCCTCTTTGTTATTTACAGGCCATGTGAGCAGGCAGCACACTCTCTTGGAACCATGTCCCATCTGATAGCATCAGATATCAAGAAAACAAATTTAGAAGCAGATCACTCTCTATTAACTGTCCCACTCATTCTTACTATGACCTGACAATGAGAAGGGGGCTGGCTGTTTTAACCAGACCCCTCGAATTGGGACATTTGGATGTTCCCCCAATAGGAGGCATATTTCTCAGTGTCTGTTCAGTCTTCAGCCAAAAAGTACCTTGTATTTTTCCTTGGGGAATAGTATGAGAAAGAGGCTGGAGAAGAATGTGGGAGCTGGGGGGGGGGGAGGTTGAACTGGTAGGTTTTTTTTAACCGTTAAGGTTTTATGTGGACTAATTTAAACCATGCACTTAAAAATAACTTGAGACAAGTCCCATTAATGCATTCATTATATCACTTACAGAGCATCACTTAACATTATTGCTCTCCATCTAAATTATCTTTTGCAATTATGCTCATAATAAGATGACAAGGCATACCTAATCCTTCCTGTTAAGTCAACTTTAGAGCTACAGCAGATATAAGCTGTAAATTGACACCAGAGAGGTTAAGTTGGGTAGATGATACTGGCTTTATTCCGATAACCCCAGAATATATCTGAGGCATGTGTTAAGAGCATGTTCTGAGAAGACCTGAGGCAGCAAATGCCTCACAGGCAGCGGCATCCAAGACCCTTAGTGCTTTGTAAACACACATTCAGGGGCTTGTATCTAGGACAAAAATAAGTCCACAATCACACCTCATTGAGCTATACTTGTAGGTAAGACTAAATGAAGCCAAGTTATCACTCTGGAGGACAAGGTGATAATTCAAGAGCAATAAATCTCTTGTATAAATGGGATGGACTTAAGGAGAGGAAAACGGCAATACTTCAGAAAAATTTCCAAACTCTTGGAAAGAGCATTAAAACACTGCTGTCCCCGCCCAGAGTTCTCTGATAAGTAGAGAAGCTGGTGTTTCTCTTGTGTCTAGGTGCTGTACTTTCTAAAAAAACTCTGATAGGGCAAGAATGTAATGTGAGAGACTTTAAGTGGCTCTCCAAGGAGATAAGAGATCTAAAGCCCAGAGCTGAAGAAGGAGAGAAAGGACAGACCTTGAAGATGAGTCATAGCACTCCCTTGGCAAATCGTAAAGCTAAGGCATAAGTGCAAGAGACCTTGGCTCACTTGCTTGGGCTCTCTGGTCACTGGGGCATACACTGTACCAAAAGTTTAGCCCTGTTTCATACTAAGGACACCCACACAACTGATCTACAACCTTACCAGGTGACTCCATGCAGAATATGTGCTATTTAAGATCTGTGGAGAACAGCTTCTGGCAAAGGTGACATAATTTTATGTGCACCATGCTGCCCAGTTATGCTACAGTCCAAACTGGCACCATGGGAAAGAGTGCAAAAGTCAGACCTCCATTAGGTTGCTTTAGGAAAAACCTGCTTTACAGATAAAACTTATGAGCTATGTTGGAGTGGCTGGCAGACAGTAAACTGCAATTTCACTGGTATCTCTCTGGGTCAAATCTCTGGATTTGCTATCAATCTACAAGGTTTCCTAATTATTGAAGAGCACAAGAAAAAGGCTCTCCCCCATCGCACCAGTGTTCTGCAGTTCTGGCTCCAGTTAGTGTACCTTGAGATGCCAGTAAAAAACAAAGTAGACCCTGGAAGCCTGAAGTCTGCTCTTCTGTGACATAAGATGTTTGCTATAGAGATGCATGGGTGAAGGATGCTTCACTGCCATATACCTTCATTCTGTAGAGTTTGCACTAGAAAGGCACAGCAACAAGGGGCTAAGCATGCTCAGTTCACTGGGCACAAGGTTCTCTACACATGATAAAAGGAAACAGTTGAAAAACTGCTTCCATGTCGCTATTTGTTTATGTTTATCAGCATTAATATGGCAGAAATAAAATAGTTCTGGGTTGTGGAAAAGTTGAAGGGAAGGGAGAAGTGGGAAAAGGGATATGGAATCTTCTGCATTTTAGTTGGATGATACATTTAATCATGAGAGGGCAAAAGCCTGACTATAGGTTTCCCATTTTCATGTAGAGGTTTACTTCAAGACAGGGTGCTCCCAGTCTTTTAAAGGTACAAGCGTATTTTCATAGTATGTAAGAGCTAGCAATGGGTTTGGTTTTGAAATTACAGTTGAGAGTTTAAGACTGGTCATTTGTTTGCCAAATCACACAATAGAAGCCCTGGCAAGGGTGCTGCGGAGCACCATTCCTAACCTAAGAAGAAGACATCGTTCTTGGGATTATTTGTGCAGTTTTTAACCTCTGCTTTTTCTGTAAATTCTAGTGCTGTAAATAAAGAAGAAACAGAAGGACCAAACTGCAGTCCTATATAGAAGACAAAACCAAATAAATTAAACACCTGCTCATTGTTGGCCATCTCAGCCTGGTGCCTGCCAGATGTTTTGTACTGCAGCTCTCATCAGACTCTGCTAACAGAACGGGGTTGCAGACTGTCAAAAATAGTGTGAATTCAGTCCACTTTTAGGGTTAGGGTTAGTGCTAGGGAATCATGGGAATTGTTATTTTTCTGAGACATTGAACCTTCTTTGTCAGAGAACTCTAGTGCCACAATAAAATTCAGTTCCCATGATTCCCTAACCTTAACCCTAACCCTAAAAGTGGACTGAATTCACACTATTTTTGACAGTCTGCAACCCCCCAGAGAGTCTGCCAACGAGGAGGAATTGTAGAAGCTGAATGCTAAAACATATGGAAGGAACTGTGCTGGGTGGTGCTGCCATATGCATATCCCAATGGAACTTAACAAAAGCTCTGTGCTGAAAACAATGATTAGATTATATCACACCCCAAGTAAAAGATAAGAGGAAGCATTCTCAAGGGTTTAAAGAGCTGGGAGATAAGTGGAAATTATATATTCATGTGGCTTTTTTTGCTTGTGATGTTAACAATCTCCATTAATTTTGTAAGAAGCTCATCTGCCAGAGGAGTGAATACACTTAGAGGAGTGAAAGTACTAAATAGACTTGACTAGATGAAAAATGCAAAGCTTAGTATTAGGATTTTATGTTTTCCAATATAAGTAGCAGTTTCATTTGAATGCCAGTAATAAAAGAGAAGGTTTTGATGGGAGAGACAAAAGGAAAATGTTGGAAAGTAAACAGCATTAGGTGCTTTCTATGATCAGCTTGGCTTTCTTCTGCAGAGTTCAACCAGAAAGCAAACAGTAAAGCCAAAGACAAGTAACCTGTAGCTGTCTTATAATTTGATTTAAAATTGCCTTCTCTGTGAGTACATATCTGGTTGTGGAAAAGATTAGCATTTAGATAGAAAAATTTTATTACAAAAAATATGCATACTTACCGAGTATCTGCACTTCATGGGTGATTCCATAAACATCTATCAGCGCCCAGAGAGGCCCAGAGACTTTGACGCCACAGTGAAACAAAATTGGCTCTTCGTCATTAATGCTGTAGAAAACTCTCCCATGGCGATCAACCCAGAATGCCAAGATGTTGTCTCTTAGCGCAAACCTCTCCGGCAAAGCTTTGGCCCAGAAGCCAGGCCTTGTTACCAGGTCTGGGCAGGCATACTTTGGGATGTCATCTGCACTCATCAGTGATGGATCATGAGTAGTGAAGCCAAAGCGCAGGGCCCCACTCCACCCGTGGTGCACAGAGACCAGCTTGAGCCGCACTTTCTCATAGAGGTGAATAGGTCGGTTAGTGAAAGTGATGCCATTGCAGAAACTGTTCCTCCGGGTGGCCTTGCGAGAATGGGTATCCAGGCGGATGTTTTTTCCTTTGGCCTGGAAGTGGAAACGTGGGGGCTCGGTAATTGTGAGGACAGAGCGCCTCTCATGGTTACCATTAGGCAATGTGTAGTAAGGCCTGTGAGATAATGAACGGGCCTGTTGGCTGGAGTCTGCAAAAAGAGGAAAGAAAAGGCATTGTAGGAATTTCTCACTTAAAGCAAACCACTCTAAGGACCTTATCACACGGGGTCTGAAGCAGTGCCATCCCCGTCGCATCCCCGTCCCATTGCGCTTCTCTTCCCCGTGTTTTCACATGACGTCGCAGAGAAACCCCACCCATCCCCGTCGCATCCCCATCCCATTGTGCTTCCTTTTCCTGTGTTATCACACGACATCGCAGAGAAACCCCGCCCATCCCCGTCGCATCCCTGTCCCATTGCGCTTATTTTCCCTGTGTTTTCACACGACGTCGCACCCATCCCTGTCCCATCCCCGTCCCATCCCCGTCCCAATGCGGCATCATGCTGCATTATCCGGCATCATCCCCGTTCTTTTTAATTCCAGTTGTAAATGGGAATTACATTTCCCGCGACCGGAATGATACCGGAATGATGCTGCTTTCTGTATAAGGAAGCGCAATGGGACGGGGATGCGACGGGGATGGCACTGCTTCAGACCCCGTGTGATAAGGTCCTAACTTAGACAGTAATACTAGAAGAGCAGCTTCTTTTCATCCATCTACTGAGACATACACAGACTGGGCTGCTAACATTTTGACAGGCAAACTTGGTACTAGCCATTCCTTCATCTCGCCAAAGCTCTGATATTTTCTATTCTTGAAATTGCAATATAAAAGACCTCCCCCCCCCCAGGACTACTTGGGACCAGTCTTCAAACAGAATTACTTCTAAAATTATAAACATTGCCCTCACGCCATCAACAACAAATTGTTTTCCTTTTAACCTCTACAAGCATTTTCAAAAAGGAAAAACAGATGAGACATCCAAATGTTGTTTTTGCCCCTTTGTTTCTGTTTGGTACCAACAGATCCCCTGACTGGGCAACTTTTCTGGTTTTCAGATAAACGCAAGCAGTTGATTCTAGGGTTCCAGACTATGAAACATCAAATGCTTCACCCCATCCAACCCCAATTTAGATGTCAAATAAAGTAACCAGTCTGGAACATCCTACTTAGACAGCCTGTGTGCTCTGCAGGAAAGGCAGCCCTGATTTGGAAAAGGGAAGAGGCCAAGCCACTGATGAAAGTGTTGTGACTTGCCTTAGTCTCCATGCACTGCTCTATAAATGGGGCAACGTGGAGGAAGGCAGATGGTTTTGTGAAGTTCCTTGAATCTCTAGTGCTATCCTGAAACTATTCACTCCACAAGCAGAAAGGTAACATGTGTCAGGAGCACTGTCTGTATGTTACCATATTTTAAGGGGTACACTTTTATCTTTGTACTGTTTTTCTTTTTTCTCCCCCCATTTTTTCCCTTTTTTAAAAAATTAATTTTTAACACAGACAATCTGATTTACAATCAAAGTAATACACATTCAGAAAATAAAAGGCAGAAAGAGAAAAAAGAGAGAAAGGAAAAAAGGACATATAACTAACACACAATAGGGCTCTGCCCCCTCATATATCCTGACCATAATGAAAAGAGAAAAACCTTTTTCCCAACTAAATAATCCTACTGCAGTTACTAAATACCATAAACACAGATTATTATATCATCAGATTTCTTATTGTTCAAAAAGTCCATAAATGTTTTCCAATCTTTCAAAAAAGTCTTCAGCTGGCCTATCCTTTAGAACCCACATTAATTTGACCATTTGAGCTAAGTTGGTAACTTTAACAATCCATTCTTCCATGGTCAGTGCTTCAGTCTGTTTCCAAGTTTGAGCAAACAATATTCTTGTTGCTGTTGTCATATATAAAATACATAATCCATATTTCCTCTCTAGTTCTTTCACCATAAAGAAAGACTGTAGGGGTCGGTGATCATCTCCGCTACTAAGCCGAAGAGCCAGCGTTGTCTGAGGACTGCTCTGGTGGTCATGTGGCCAACATGATAGCACAGAACACTGTTACCTTCCCACCGAAGTGGTATCTATTTATCTATTGCACTTTTACATGGTGTCAAACTGCTAGACTGCAGTAGCTGGGACTAGTGATGGGAGCTCAATCCATCACAAAGCACTTGGGCCTCGAACTACCGACTTGTCAATTTTGCAACCATCAGAGTCAGCATCTTAACCACTAAGCCATCATGTTCCTTTCTCCATAATGCCTAACAAAAATATTTCTGGTGATATTACAAAATGTACCTTTACATATTTTTTTGGATTAACGTATAAATCTTAGACCAGTAACTCTTCACCTTCTTAAGGTCCACCACATATTTAAAAAGGAGCCCTTATCTTGACATCCTCAACATTGGTTAGAAACATTCTGAGACAATTTCAATTTCTTTTTGTACTGCTGATTTTCTTTTGCCGGATGAAATGCAATGTCTGTCATATCAACTGGGGTTGCATCTGCAGAAATAATCTAGTTTGACACCAGTTTAATTGCCATGGCCCCACGCTGTGGAATTCTGAGAACTGAAGTTTTGTGAGATATTTAGACATCTCCTGTCAGAGGGTTCTGGTGCCACAACAAACTAAAATTCCCAGGATTCCACAGCACTGAGCCATGGCAGTTAAACTAGTGTTAACCTGGATTACTTCTGGATGCAGCCTAGAACTGAGCCCACAAATCAGTAACTCATGTGATAGTACACTTGTCCCTCCACATTTGTGGATTTGACTTTTGCGGATTTGATTATTCACAGATTTTATTAGTATGTTCTCTCTAGGAATATCTAGGTTCTCCAGTGCAACTCTATGGTCAACTTTAACCAAAGGTTGCACTGAAGAACGTAGAGATCCCTAGAGAGAACACTCCACTAGGCATTTGTAGCTCCTCCAGCACAATTCTATGGTCAGTGTCTGGCAGATGTTGACCACAGAGTTGCACTGGAGGACCTAGAGATTCCTAGAGAGGTGTCCTCTCAGGTAGAAACATAATATTTTTGTTATTTGCAATTTTTCCACATTCATGGGGGTCCTGTGCTCCTAACCTCAGTGTAACTGCTCAAACAGTCCAACAAGCAAGTATATTGCAGTGCCTAAAAGACACCATATTCTGGGCTACAGGTGTTGTTGTATCATGCCTACTTAAAATATAATATGCTTGGCAGTTTTATAACTTGCTTTTCAATTTCAGTTGTTTCCAGGCTTTAGAATCTTAAATTTAGAGCAGGGTGGGAATAATATAGCCCTCCAGATGCTGTTCAATTCTCTGCACCCCTACCCACCGGCTAGGGCTACTGGGAGTTAAGAGTCCAATGCCATCCAGAGAGCCATGTGATCCCCACCATTTGTAGATGAGGATAGCTTAAATTCTGAAAATTCATCTGGGAATCTTTATTCCTATCTTTTATTTCAGATATTTTATCTTGTATAATGCCAGACATTTTGTTTTATATGATGCCAGAACTGAACTGCACAGCCAGGGAAAAACCCAAAAATATAAATGAAGTTCTGTGAAGCACTCCAATTGCATGTGCAATCTGTGAAAAAACAATTGGTTCCTGTAAAGCTGCTTTTGTAGGTCTAACCTATGACTTCTCCTTATGGCAGGAACAGTGTAATGGCAAGTATTCAGTAATGATTTCCCTTATTTTTAATGAATCACACACACACACATGCATGCACCCATAAAAGCTTCAGTAAGTCACAATTAAAGCTTTTGTGCTAGTAAACCTCATATCACAGGTCAAAAACCTGTGATATGCAGTGTATCCATAACACAACTTTGTGATATGAATAAGCTTCATACCCCAAGTTTGACAAATGTCGAAACACCTTTGCTGTTCTAGCCATTGGCTAGAACACTTGCCAAAATGTTCATATAGTAACTGTATCAGAGATAAAGCACACACACATGGCATGTTCTATTTCACAGTTCACCGTTCTATTTATCCCACTTTCCAGTATAGCACAGTTGAGGGGCGGGAATATAAAGGAACAAGAAACTGAGATTCATGAAAAAGCCAACTCAGCTATTATGGTTCAGTGGAAGAAATCTTTATGTGAAATATGGTAGACCAAGAGCTTAAGTCTCATTTCAGACATAATACTCTCTGAGCTCCTTGAAATTACATGCTCAAAACTGTACTGGTGTGACTTCATAGTCTCTCCTGTAAAAAGAAATGTTGCTTGTGGGAAATTGGCATTTTTTCTATATAATAGTTTTCTTTTGCAGTTGTTATTTTTTTAATGTGGGGAAACATTCAAACATTTGATCCTTTCCTTAATATCTTGTATGAACCAGTGAATTTTGGAAAGGGCTGTGCCACATCCTTGTTCTTAAACACATGGCTGACTCTGGGATTGCCCTTAGCCCCTCATTTCTAAAATGAAAACTAAAAGGAAGTTACCTCACTGAGTTCACACAGGGACAACTGAGGCAAAGAAGATACTGTGATTAATATACTAAGCTAGAGAGACAAGAGAGACTGCCATTCAGAAATCTTGTTTACCGTATATACTCGTATACAAGTTGACATGTATAAGTCGAGGGAAGGTTTTAGGGCCAAAATCATGGATTTTGATATGGCTTGTGGATAAGTCATGGGTAGAATTTAGGAGACAGGTTTTAAGATTAGCTTGAAAGTGGAAGGGGAAGAGGAAAAAAGAGCTTGGTTTTCAGAGGAAATTTAAGAAGGAGGAGGATAAGAAGCAAAAGTTTGGAGATCAGCTTGCAAGTGAAGGGAAAAGGTTTGGGGATCGGCTTGAAAATGAAGGGGGTAATGGGGAAATGCAAGGAGGAAGAAAGGTTTGGAGATAGGATCACACACACACTCGTGCCTCGCAGCTTTTTCAGCAATTACTACCGAGGCATGGAGAGTGGGACATCAGGGCTGCTTTTTAAAGGAGCTTTATGAGCAATATTACTGTTTGTTGTTGATTATGCTAATTGTCCTCCAGTTGATCTTAACCCATGGTGACTGTACTGACCCATATATAAGTTGATCACTAGACTTTAGGGTCAATTTTTGGGCATAAATGTATTGACTTATAGTTGAGTATATACAGTATTTATATCTCTATTCTAGCAATCCCTATATTAAATATTATAAAAAAGATAACAAAGGAAGACAGAGTTTACAGACCCTGAGAGAAATGTCAACAACAGGATTCAGAAGAAATTCATGGTCTCAGTCCTGTCGCAAACACTGTCCAACATTCAAAAAGTCTCTTTTGTTTGTGTATTCCAAAATAAATACATCTAGATCAAATACAGTTGTCCCCTGTTATCCATGCGGGACACGTTCCAATACCCTTAGTGGATGCCTGAAACCACACATAGTACTAACCCCTATATTAGTAACGTTTTTGGACTATGATTGACCATGTGTAACTTAAACCATGGAAAGCAAATCTGCAGGTAAGGGTGGACTACTGCATTGATTTCTCAGTTGCAGATTCTTGGAACCTTTTTGTAAAAGCAGACTAACAGAGCAATCCATCCTCACTTAACCAAGTAATCTGACTATAGTCCCACTGTGTTCAGCCAATATCAGCCAATATCTTGGCTGATATTGGCTTTAATATCAGCCAAGATATTAAAGATATCTTGGCTGATATCTTTAATAGGTAAAATCTGTAGCAGAAGTAGTGCCTCTAGGACATTACAAGGATATTCTTGTAATGTAAACATCCTGCCAAGGATGACAGATATGTTTTTTAAGAAAAACTTTCCAAAAGAAGGGAAACTAAATGACTAGTAAAGCAAAATAAATAAACGGGAAAGGAGCTTTTGAGCTTCCCATGAGAAGCCCGTGGGCTATAATCTACCCTCTGGCTTTACTACATAAGTAGAAAAGTTGAGACCAGAAATTAGAAGCAACTTCCTGTAGGCAAAAACGTAGTGTTTTTGGCCAAGCATCCTGAGAACTTCACACAAACACACTTAACTAAAGGAAAATAAAAATAATGATCATGGAGGGTTTACACAAATTCAATGTAGATGACAAGGAAATTGAAATAGTTACAGATTTCCCATATTTTGGATCAATTATTGATCAGAATGAAGATTGTAGTAAAGAAATCAGAAGACTAGGACTGGGAAGGGCAGCTATGAATGAATTATTCAAAATCCTAAAGTGCAAAAATAGACATTAGAACACTAAAGTTAGGATTGTCCATACTATCATATTTTCTACCACTATGTATGAGTGTGAAGAAAGCTGATACAAAATCAACTCATGTGAACGGTGGCACTGGAGAAGAGTTTTATGGACATCGTGGATGGTTAAAAAGACAAACGAATGGATCCTAAATAAATCAAGTATGAAGTCTCTCTAGAAGCCAGGATGACATGGGTTGCAGACTGTCAGAAATAGTGCAAATTCAGTCCACTTTTAGGGTTAGGGTTAGAGCTAGGGAATCATGGGAATTGTTTTTTTCTGAGACATTGAGCCTTCTGTCAGAGAGCTCTAGTGCCACAATAAACTACAGTTCCCATGATTCCCTAACCCTAACCCTAACCCTAAAAGTGGACTGAATTTGCACTTTTTCTGGCAGTCGGCAACCCCCCTAAATTGAGGCAGTCATTCTTCTGCCACATCACGAGAAGGCATGCCTGACCAGAAAAGATGATAATGCTAGGAAAGGCAGAAGGCAGTAGGAAGAGAGGACTGTATACAAGATAGATAGACCTGATGAAGGAAGACATGGTCCTACGGTAAGTCTGCAGGGCTTGAGCAGAGCAGTTGAGGTGTCTTGGAGGTGTCTCATTCACAGAATCACCATGAATCGAGGTCGATTTGAAGGCAGTTAACAACAACAAACTACAAGGCAGTCCTGGAGAGGTGAGAAACATCTGCCCTTTGAGGATCTTTTTTTTTAAAACCCAACAACCGGCAGTGGGAATAATGTAAGTACACAGTTTTATCTTTAGATGACAAACAGAAACGGAACTGTAAGATATTTCTTTTCATTACATTTATCTTAAGGACAAAGAGATATGGGAAAAGAATGGACTGAGAACTACAACAGTGGTACACACTTCACTGCTTAATGAATAGTGAGTAACAGATAGGCTTAAAGGTAAACATTTCTCAGGCATTCAACTCAGCATTTACTCCACTGAACAGCGGAGGATTTATTCGATAAGACCATGATAAGACCAAAGGATTCCAAAACAAAGACTTGCATACACAAACATATCAACTATTAACAAATCTGGTTTTGTGTAACTGGAATACAGCCTTCTTCCAGTTGTTGCTACTGGCATGAACAAAAGACATTTGCTTTGGAAATGGCAAAACTATCAGAACAGCACTATAGTTTCAATGCAGTCCAACAGAGCTTTAGTGTTACAAGTTGAGTCTACTTTATCCGAATTGGGACCAGAGGTGTTTTGGAATATGGAATTTTTTGTTTTGTTTTGTTTTTATTTTGGAATACCTATATTTGCATATACATACATAATAAGATATCTTGGAAGGGACTCAAGCCTAAACACAAAAGTAATTTATGTTTCATGAGCATCCGGCATGGTGTAATGGTTTGAGTGTTGGACTACAACTCTGGAGACTAGAGTTTGATTCCCTGCTTGGCCATGGAAACCTATTGGGTGACTTTGAGCAAGTCACATGCTCTCAGCCTCAGGAGAAGGCAATGGCAAACCCCCTCTGAACAAATCTTGCCAAGAAAACCCCATGATAGTGTCTCCATAAGTTGGAAACAAGTTGAAGGCACGCAACACCAATAACCTGTACTGGCCTAACTCCAACATTAGCTGTATCTAAGAAAATCCACAGCAATGAATGGGACTTGATACTCACAACTAAGCTAAGGCCTATTGATTTCAATGGATCTGCAGTAGATAGGACTAATATTGGACTTACCCTGTTCACCACAAGAAAAACTGCTGAGATTTGTTGTCAATTTTTTTTAAAAATTGAACTTTCCTTTAAAATAGCCCCACCACCACCACCACACACACACTTCATTCTTAGCTGAACAATTAGAGATGACAACTGCTCAGAGCATGGGAAAATTCCTTTCATGGCTACAGCTCTCATAATGCTCTAGCCACCATGGCCACTAGGTGGCTGAAGGATTCTGGGAATTGTAGTCCACCCTCACCTTCTATATTACAAAGGAAGGGACATGACACACAATATTTTCAGCAAATGTAGCCTTTTGTACAGCAGCAAAACTGTTTTAATATCTATACTTTTCTGTGGGTTTTCCAGGCTACGTTTTAGTATCTGTTAGTACAATGTTTTGGTCCCTCAAAAACATGCCAAAAATGATATCAAGGTAAACAAACACAGAAACAACAATCATTGTTATATTACACAAAAGTCTAGGAAAGATGGCAGTGTATGAATAGAGCAGAATATCAACCAGAATTTTCTGTTTATTTACTGATGCAGTACACGAAACTAGAGAACGCTGAAAGGATTGACAAGTGATGTCAGATGAGATGGAAAAGCAATTATATACCCAAAGGACACTTTCATTCTAAGCTGATGAATGGGAAGCTTAGGCCACAGGTTATTTTTGAAAGAAAAAACAACAGGAAAGCATGTTGGGATTATACAATAGGAAATTATCCAGAAGGAAATGAATGGATAATTTATTTTTAATGCCACCTCTTACTAGCATGAACACCTGTCAGTAATCCTTCAAAAAATAAAATACTTGGCTTATGCTAGGAGAGGTATTAAGAAAATCAAAGAGCACTCAAAACACAGATGTCCCAGTAGCAAGCATCATTTTGGGTCAAGGTACTTTAAAAGCTTGGAAGGCTGAAAATCAGTGCCTTCCATAGGAGATGGGATGAAAAGAGTGCAAAAACTATTCTCTTGCACTTCAAACCAGCACAGTCCATTAACTTGCTCTCATTCCAGTGAATAATCACCACTTTTTCAGTGAAGGGAAACCTGCAGCCAATGTGAGGTTGCATAGCTAACCAGCAACAGATTTGGTACATTATATACTATAGGTTCAAATTGCTGAATTGGTGATGCAGTGGGTTCTTGCTGTCTACTGGGGTTTGGTTGCAGAAAACCCCATCAATGCCAAAATCCAGGAATGCTCAAGCCCCATTATATACAATGGCACAGTAAAATGTTGTCCCATATATAAAGTGGTAAAATCAAGGTTTGTTTTTTGGAATCTTTTTAAAAAATATATTTTCAAGCCATAGGTGGTTGAATTCATGGATACAGAATCTGTGGATATAGAGGGCAAACTGTAATAGCTCAAGTATTAACAGGAAATTGTATTGTATTTGCATGCAACTGCTGGCAATAATTCCAGGTTATGTGATGAACTAGAAATGAGCTACATGGTTTGCCAGGTTCCTGCACTTCCCGTCTCCTTTCCTCTTCCTTTCACATGATTGGAAGGAGAAATAGACCAGAATTTAGTGTTACATTAGCAGATTCTTGGATTTGTGCCACATATCAGCCGGGGGGGGGGGGGAATTCTGTTTTGCTAAACAAACCATACAAATAGTCCAGCGTTTGAAGATGATTCATCTAGCAATTGACACAGGGTTTATTTTAAATCTCAATAACCGGTTCTCATGAAGCAACAAGCCATGAACCTGCAAAAATTAAACTAAATTCTAGTTTATTCATCGACTGTGACATGGGGGAACAGAAGCAGTTGTAAGTGCTCAAGCCCACTCAAGTATTATGACCTTCTATTACGGCTTTTCTATATGACTGCAAGCTCATCTCCTGAAGTATGACTGATCATATGGGAACTCGTGACATTAAATTTGGTTGAGGTTTAACATCAAATATAACATGAACAGCATTGGATTTTGGTTACTAAGTGCCTCTTTTATTATTTATTTATGTATTAAAAGAATGTCAGGGTTTCCCCACAAAAGATAGAAATGAACACATAATGTAAAACACCCCAATGTCCAGAAATGTTTGGAATGGAAATGGACATTCTACCTATAAAGCTTTATAGACTCAGGACATGTCTGCACAGTCCTGTATAGAGCAATTCTGAAGGAAGAAATAAAAAGTTGCAGGGCGTAAAGAATCAAATTGAAAGAGGATATGATCTATTTGGAATACAGGAGGGTTTGCTTCATGTAATGTAACCATCCTGAGTTTAGGGGAAGTGGCCGATGGGGGAAAACTGGGCTACATGATGGCTCTATTTGCAATCTGAAATTGACTGATGTGCTTCTGTTCCTTAAAAACAGAAAGATTACAGTGGTTCTATTTGTTATCTATTTCAGATGATTAGTTTGCAAATATTCCAGGTGATCTCCCACTCTATCGTACAGCCCTCATAAGTTATACATATTCATTTAATCCACATATCTTTTAATTTACTTAGCTAATTAAGCCAGATGCGTGAGGACTGGTGGAGCCTGACTGTATGGATGAGGGAGCCAGATGCTGCATGCCACCCATCTGGATTCAGAAAAGCTCTTGGATGCCAATCCTAATAGGATTTTGTTGTTATATTTGTTTCATTAAAAAACAAAAACAAAATGTATCTCAAAACCCTGGCTTTGGATTGTGTGGGTTTTTGTTTTTGTTTTTTGTTTTTTTAAAAAAGACACCAAAAGAAAGAAAACCAGAGAAGTAAGTTTAAAAAATAGTTACCCTCAGTACATTTCTAGTATTGTTTGGTTGTGTAACTGAGAAAAAAAAGCAAAGCTTACTTTAAAAAAATGCTGCAGCTTTCAACAATCCATTTTAGAACAAAACTTTTACTGTAAACAATATTTAAACCGAAAAAAGATTCCTCAAGACATACAAATTATAATTTGCATGTTCTCCTCCACAGCAGAAACATGCTGTGTCTCTTTGGTTCTTAACCACACTTATCAACATTACAATCACACAATGTTCATCTCTTGAACACTCAAGTGGCTTAAGCTGTTTGGTATCTCTCAACAGCCATGGCAATAATTCAAGCAAATTGTAGGAATGCTGAAACTGAAGGACACATTAATAAACTACATACATTTTACCAAAAATAGTAAACAGGAAGAGTAAAGGAGTACCTGGTTTTAGTGAATTGTAAAAACAGAAGAGGCCAGAAGAGGAGCAGGCAGCTACGACCCTCCAGTTGTTTTTGAACTGCAATTCCCCAATGAGCATACCATTGGGGATGCTGGATATGGCTGGTGAGGTCTGTAAGCTATAAATAAATCTGGGAGGCCACCGTTGGTCAATTCTGATATAGCCCAATGCCCTGCATCAAGCCAGATCAACTGCATATCAGTCCACAAAATATTAACCAACATAGACTACAATCAGACTACAATGTTCCATGATCAGAGAACAAGAAGAACTGGCCAAGATGCGTAGAGATCAGATAGTGCCAGATCACATACACATTACAGGAAAGCAATTCCTTCCCAACTTCCATTTGAGCCAACAGTTCATTTGAACTAGAAGGATGTTCCTTCCCAAACCCAAATATGGTAGTGCTAGCCCTCCAGCAAGTAGTAAATCATCCCTTGACTCTCTGTCAAAGAATATTTTAAGCAGGCATAATACATCCAGCATCCTGTCCTAAGTTATGGGAGATTCAATAGTCCAAAGGTGAAGAGGGAGAAAAGATTGGTTGTGGGCAGTAAGGTTCAAGCTTAAATTGGCATTTAGTGTGGTTCAGGCCTGTTCTTATGAAGAATTAGCAAAAGAGTCACTTATACATCTTGAATCATTAACACTGTAAGGATGGAAGCTATACAACTTTGTGGTGGAATCCCCAGATGCACTGGGAGCTTACATTTCACCATATCCCTACTGCAGATGTTACATAGGAATCACGAACAAAGGATATCACCTCAGCATCCTGTGTTCATGTTTCTTGCTACTCTTGGACAGTTTCCACCAATTTCCTCCTAAAAATTTTAGTGACAATTTTAAGTCAGTCATTCTTGTATTTTCCCCTTTCCTCTATTTTCTTTGTCACCCCTCCCACCCTAAATGTGCTACACTAGTAAGAAATAGAGGTAACATTGCTCAGTCAGAGAGAATAAAGATCCAAGATGAAAATATCATTACAAGTGTCACTCAGGATGAAAATCACAAACATTTCAGAATATTGCAAGCTGACAATATCCAACATAAAGAGAGTGAAAGAGAATACTAGTATCAAGTATATAAAAAGGTTACACACAATCTTAAAACCAACATTTAATGTTAGAAATATAATCCAGGCTATAAATTCCTTTAGCACACTAGTTATCCAGTAAATTGCTGGAAATGTTGACTGGACTAGGGCACAATTACTTCCTCCTCCATACAAGTTACACCTCCTCCATACAAGTTCTTACCTAGCGTGTATGGAGCATATCAGCTCCATACTTCCAAGCCTTTTCTTACAAGAAAATACAGAATATTTATATTTATTTAATATAAAATAAAATATAATCTCCTTTGGCCAATTCACCAGCCTTATGCATTATCTTTCATGTTTGTTCCCTGGACCTCCAATTCTTGTTGTATAGCAAGGTCCATCATCTGTAGCAATTCTGGCCAATAGTAAGGCACAATGGGAGTGATGTTCATCCATTTCTAGAGGGCAGATGGGTCCTCACCTCTGGCATTAGAGGCGAGAAAAAATTCTCATGGCACATCAAGTGCTTGAGGTTTCAGCCTACAAATGAACAGTGCTGTCAGAGGCAAATGCAACTCCATAATTTTGATTAGTCTCATTCCACTCAGAATGATTCTTTAATGCAGGGGTAGGCAACCTTTCCCCTTTAAAGGCCGAGGGACTTCAGCTCCCAGAATCCCAGGAGCTATTGGCCAACATGGGACTATTGGCCAACATGACCGAGTCTTCTGGGAGCTGAAGTCCCTTGGCCCTTAAAGGGGAAAGGTTGCCTACCCCTGCTTTAATGCAACTGGTTTTTTACTACCTCCTCTACAGTTATGTCTCCACTCAGGGTTTATGTCACTGGAAGCATTATTGTAACATTCAGATAATAAGTACACAATGTGAATCTATTTGCTTCATGTGGGAATTCTTGTCATTAAGACATTTGTCCTCATAAATTTGTCTTTCTCGGAGTAGAATTGGGCAGTTGTCACCAGAGTGCCAGCCTTAAGCGGCTTTGTCCAACATGTGTTTTATTTTCTTGTTGATTTGTCCCTAAATTATCTCAATCTGTAAATTCAAAGTCCATTTGGATTAATCATGGGTGGAATAACAGGCAAACATAATGTTGTGAGGGCTTAAATACCATAAAGATATCAGATCCTCTTTCATCTTGGAAGCTAAACAGGGTCAGCCCTGGTTATTATTTGGATGGGAGACTGCCAATGAATACCAGGTGCTGTAGGCTATATTTCAGAGGAAGGAACTGGCAAAACCACCTCTGAATTTTCCTTGCCTAAGAAAACGACAGATGACTTTGAAGGCACAGAGCCAATACTGTGCCATGGGCAAGAAGGAGCTCTGGAAAAATAAAACCTATGGGAGTGAGGGTATGGGAGATGCTGAACACTCTTTTCCAGAGAGACTCCATAAATGATACCCTTACTTGTTGTCAGCCCTTGCTCTCGTATATTCTCACTTAATTAAAACCTCTACAGCATATTCAGAATGGGAGTAGAAGACTCCGTTTGAAATACAGTTTGAAACACCCAAGAGAGAACAAAGTCAAATGAAAAAGTTTTAAACAGTAATTGATTTATGAGAACAAGCTCTGAGGCTTGTTGGCATACAGATCTCTGGGGGTCCTTCTTTCAGTTGCTTTAGATAGAGAGCTTGGTCAAATTGCTCTTGTTGCCCATCTCTGTAAATGAGAGCAGGTGTCTGTGCCTCAGGGTCGTAAGAAGGCATTTATTTATCTGGTGTTTAGATTATGGTTCTTTTGACTTACCAACAAGGCAAGAATGGGCTTTGACAACATTTTATATGATGCAGCTTTCTAGGAAGTCCTCAGTGTTCTGTATAATAAAGCTGAAGGTTGTAATTTGTAGAGTGTAAGCCAGGGGTATGGCTGCAGGGAAGGCACTGCCACCCCAAATAAGAATTCTGCTCCTCCCAAATGAAATTCCTTCACTCCCCCATTTTCTAGCATTGATGGAACTTAAAAATCCAGCTAGGCATTTAGAAATGCAGTTTAGGCATATGCAGAAAAGAGCAGGCAAAGTTACCAAGGAAATTTGAACACAGCCAGTATCAGAGTTCTAAGTATGAACCGTCTTCAGTGTCTCACTCTCTGTGCTACTAGAAATTTGAGATGGAAGAAAAAATTCATGGGGAGGCAGAATTCTTGCTACACCGCTGGAGTGAACCATGAGAAGTATGCATATATGGCAAAATTCCTGGGTGTAATAACCCCATTTTTTTGTACCCGACCCACAAAGCTCTTTGAAATGCATTTTGTCATGTTAATTTATGTTAAGGAAGACTTTTCTTAATCTTTGTTCTGGATTTCGGTTCAAGTTAGAAGTCTGAAGATCTAGAAAGTATATTATGGTGATGGTGCCTGGTGCTTCTTTGTCAGGTGCCAAGGTAACCCACAACTTCAAAATCCAAGTATCTTTGTGGCCTGAGAGTGACCCAAATAATACTGAATCTGGAGAAACAATAAAAAGCAATTGCAGTTCTAGGGATGAATTTGGCATAGTGTTTATTCTAAGGGAAGTATTTTTATTTACACATAAGGCATTGATAAAGTTTTGTTTTGAATATAGTTTCCATGCTATTATATCAACCCTTGTGCAGTCTGCCCTCCTTATCCACGATTTTTTTTTATCCATGGATTCAAGTATCCACGACTTGAAAATACTTTAAAAATACACAAATTCCCATAGGCAAACCTTGATTTTGCCCTTTTATATAAGGGACACCATTTTACTATGCCATTATATTTAACGGAACTTGAGCATCCACGGATTTTGGTATCCACAGGGGGTTCTGGAACCAAACTCCAGTGGATACCAAAGGCTCAATGTATGTAAAATTTAACAAGTGCAAAGCAGAGCTTCTAGAATCGTTGTTGGAATGTGGAACTTACCTTAAAACCAAAAGTTAAGAAGTTTAACTTTTCTTTAAGATGGGTAGAAAAATGGAGACTAGTCTTCCATTTATTATTAGTTTCATGTTATACTGACTAGCATTCTGGACTATCAGTGATTTGGATCCTATTCCAGAATCATTGGACAACGTGGCAAATTCCAAATAATGTCACTTTTTGTAATGGCCTATTGTATTCTTATCTGTAGCAATTTAATTCAGAAGTTTTATCAGTTTGCTTGGAATTCCTCTCAAAGCACGTACCAGCACTAGAGCCACAGTTGTTTTCTTTTCCCAGTGGCGCTGACTCTCCCTATGTAGGTTTCAATATTTTATTATCTCTTCCTGCTTTTAGGCTGCATCTACACAGCAGAACTAATCCAGTTTGACACCACTTTAATTGCCATGGCTTAATTCTATGGAATCCTAGAATTTGGAGTTTGTTGTGGAACCAGAACTCTAACAGAGAAGACTGAATGGACGTTATCACACTGGGGTCTCAAAGCGGCAAGAAAGTGGAATGGAATCAATCCAAAACCATACCGGAATGGACCCGGCAAGACGGAAATCGTTATCAGACACAACTGGAATCATTGCGGAATTGATGATGCTGCGATGGTTCCGCTCCGGGGACTCGTATCTCCTGTTCACACACAAGTG
>CM034703.1:224786749-224810538 GCA_020142125.1 Phrynosoma platyrhinos
TACGGCGAAAGCAGCATCATTCCGGCATCATTCCGGTCGCAAGAGTGTCATTCCTCAAGATACTCAGAATTCAAAAGGACTGAAATGATGCCGGAAGTATGCAGGGATGATGCAGGGAAGGGCGGGGCTATGTGCGACGTCGTGTGAACACACGGAAAAAAGAACCGGAATGGTGCAGGAATGATGCAGGATTCTTTCTGCTTTAGGGCCAGTGTGATAACGTCCAATGTCTCACAAAACTGCATTTCCCATAATTCCATAGCACTGTGCCATGACAGATAAGGCAGTATCAAACTGGATTATTTCTGCAGTGCAGATGCAGCCTTAGACATTTCTTCTGCTATCGCCATATCTATAATTCAAACTTTCTTTTTCTCAACTACAGTTATGTCTGGCATATTATGTTTTAATTGTTTATCAGTTTAAAGTCCCATGAGATTTTTAAAGTTTTTAAACTCCCCCCCCCCCAGGTTTTATGTTCCTACTAGATGACAAATTATACTCTTTGCATAGATGCCAATGTACTATGGCACCCACTTTATTTGTGGCATTTCTTATATTCTGTCTGTGCAATCAGACTACATGAACTGATCAACAAACAGTTCAATTGTTGTGGTCAACAGTTTCATCTGTTGCTTTGTACAGACAACACTCATTTTGGGTTGTTTTTTGTTTTTGTTTTTGCCTTGTTGCTGTTAGTCTGAAGTGCCTGTTCTTGAGCCACAAATATAAGACCTCTTTCTTTTTTCAGTGCTCTCTTCTGTAATCATTTCCAGATATTCCTCAGCTTTTCCTTCTATGCTGTTAGAATACAGATCATGTATACAGTGGGCCTTTGGTATCCACTGGACTCCCCATGGATACCAAAATCTGTGGATGTTCACAGCCCACTAAATACAAGGGATAGTAAAATGATGTCCCTGATATAAAATAGCAAAATCGGGGGTTTGGAATTTATAAATATTTTTAATATTTTCAAGCGGTGGATGCTTGAATCTGAAGGTAAAGGATCTATGAAATGGAGGGCCAATCACTACTACATCATTATGTAAAATGGCAAAATATAGCCACCATTTTCTTCCTTGCTGCTTCATCTTGCAATGACTTGCAAAACAGTAAACTGTGTTGTTGAGAGCCAATTTCATGAGTTTCACTTGTGACTTAATTCCCTTCCTCCTACCAATTTAATCAGCTATCCCATGACATGTCTTAGAGCAATGAACCTTTGAGCATTGTAGTTCCTCTCTATAAAAATAAATAAAAACATCTCATTCTCTGCAATGGGAAAGTTCCTACAAAGGCGGGGATCAGTCACATTGTTAAAATCCACATACAATGGAACTGTTACCTGGAATGGGAAAATTACCTCAGGGCCATGTCATCCCCATTAACAGAATATCCCTTAGCTATATTAGTGTCACAAGCCAAACTGCTGAGAGAACAAACAACTGGCTTACTGAAACTAAATTCAAATATTCCTAGTTGACACATAAAATCCAGAACAAGGCATGCCTTATTTCAGCAATAAATAAAAAGGTCAGGGGTAAAATCACTCCTTCTTTGGAGTAATAAAGGATATCTAATTTTCAGATGACTACTTTTCAGATTCACAAGCTGATTCAGACATTTTCCCTGTGTCTAAGGCCAGAGCTTTTGAAAGTTACTCTAGATGATAGTTCCCTGAGTTGCTCAGCCAGCATAGCTATCCTGGGAACTTATGCATCTGAGGAAGTAGACTGAAGTCTACGCAAGCTCATGCTGCCAATTTCTTTATTTCAGATAGTCTCAAAGGTGCTACAAAATCTCTCCCCCACAAAAAACTAACTTTCCCAAGCTCCATCCATTGTAAGACAGCATATCATTTCCCCAAGCATTCGCAGGGCCAACCAAGGTCTATTTGGGACAGAATGATAAGCCAGTTGTGGGCAATTTCCTGATGCATGTGTGTGGGCATATTACACCCACATCACTGCCCTTGTCATTCTAAGTTGGCAGCTGCTGTGCCATTGCTTTACAAACACACATGAACCTCCTGCAGCAAAAGGCTTTGAAAATTAGCATAAAATTCCCTTCCGTAATGAAACAGATGAGCAAAAAGGTGCATTTTTGAGATGGCACCCCTTTTTGGTGGCACACTTCTTTGCTGTTAGTAAGTTTTCTCACCCCTGCAATATACCACAGAATGGTCCTATATGAACAAGGAGGAGCAAGCCTTAGACCCACCTTTTCCTGTCCCCATCTCTGATGTGGCTATGAGAACAGTAGCAGCTCTTCTTGTTTTAAACAGTCTTGAGTTGAGGAAATTAACTGAAAACTTTAAACTGTTTTATTCACAAGTCAGAGTCATAAATTACAATTTGATACTGGTTTGTTTCAAGAAAGGCACAGTTGTCGCTCATCTGCTCTTACTTCATCCATATATCTTCCATTGAGATTCAAATGTATTTTGTTGCTGGGAAAAGGCAGTACTTTGCCTGATGACTGTGAAGTGTCATTACTGAGGCATGGCTCATAAGGAAAAGGTGTGGAGGAGTATTAGCAAGGAACTTCTGTAATGTATGAGAATGAAAAGATCCTCTCAATTCATGCCCTTATCCAGAGAGAGGGTTTTTAAAAAATGAAAAAAGCTTTAGAGCAGAGTGGGCACCTGTGACTCTCCAAATGTGTTTGGCCTGCAACTCTGTAATCCTTCACCATTGTCTATACTGGCTAGAGATGATGAAAGTTGTAGCTCAAAAACATTGGCAGGGGCATACTTCACAGTATCTGTTTTACAGGTTGCACAGACCATATATGGATGGGCTGCGGCTTTGATTAGGCTTTTCAAACAAAATCAAACTGAAATTAAACTATGATTTTCTCACATCTGTGGGAAAACAATTTAAGAAAGGCACAATGCTAGATGCACTAGATACCCCCCCCTTCTAAGCTCTCTCAGTTCCTTTAGGTAAAACTTTCTGTACAAGCTACACAAAAGCTACTAATAGTAAAATATATGATGGCATTCCACATTAACGGGATTGTCAACTGAAGATGGGCAGAATTTAGGTAGTGACACCCACATGCATATGTATCCTTTGGACATGCAGATGTGCTTTTTCAGGTGCTTAAGGGTTGATATTTCCATCTTCTCTATACAGCACCCAAAGCACCCCCTCCCGACTTATTGTAAAGTGTTGAGAACCCTGGAGTATCCCTGCACACGTCAGTGCTGATGTCATCACTGTGCACCTGGCTATGGGGGGAAGCAGCCAGATGTTTCCCTGATCTGGCCTGCTCATGTTGGAGCACAGAATGGCTGTGCAAGGCAGCTTTGGGACTTTATAGTAAGGTAAGGGGGGTGGAATATGACTCAGTATAGTACAGGTCCACATGTAGGTATTTATGCTATGCTGAGGGGATATTGGATTGAGATCAAAAATGATTTGAGATTAGAATCAGTAGTCTTTTAAACTGTTCTAGTCATTCACAGAACAATACGAAACAACATATTATAACTACACACAATACAATTAACTGAATCTTAAAGGACTGTATCCAAAAAGCACAGGCAAAAATCTCCATTAATAGGGTCTTCCTTGCTCCTCCTCTACCCTACATTTCCACAAAAGCCACTCCTGAGGGTTGAGAGACTCTCTGGAACAACATACTGAGAGTGCAAGGGACTGCCAGAGAAAAGGAGAACTGATATAATCTGGAGAGACTGCCTTGTGTGTTAAGTGTCTGTGTGTGCCTTCAAGTTGTTTCCAACTTATGGTGACCCTAAGGCAACTCTATCACAGAATTTTCTTGGAAAGATGTGTACAGAGGGCAGTAGCCTTTTCTTTCCTCTGAGGCTCAGAGTGTGGCTTGGCTAAAGTCATACTGGGTTTACATGGCAGAGCTAGGATTCAAGCCCTGGTCTCCAGAGTCATAGTCCAGCACTCAAAGTACTACACCATACTGGCTCTTGTGAAGCATCTTTACTGTGGTGTAATTCCCTTTGTATCCAAGCCAATGCGTATATTTTTCTTTCCAGTTTCTGCTTCACTTTGCATAAAACTTAGTTATGAGCTTCAAGTTCGTTTAGGATATGACTTTTTAATTCATCTATAATTTTTGTTTCCCTCATCTGAAAGTTAAACAGCATTTAAATCAGATGTAGAGCTGTAATAAAGTATTTTACATTGAGTCAGGCCATTTCCATCATGGCTTACACTGGCTTGCTTTGGAAACCCAAAAGAAGTGTGGAACATGGCCTACTTTAAGTAGGACTAACAACAGGGTTCAGGCCCCCCTAGGTCCATCTACTTACCCTTTCTGTGTAACAATTTGGTCTTGTACACTGATCTTTTCCAGCATGGCTTGAAGCAAAACCACCAAATGGATATAAGATTCATGGGGCTCTCTTGGTGTTATACTAACATGTTTGTTCAAGAGATCAAATTATATGTCTCAGCATATTTTCAAAGTATCAGATCACAAGACATGTACATCACTTGATAGCACACAACCAAATCTGTGACCTCACTATGATGAAAAGAACTGTATTGGAGGCCATACAAAACATAATACTACAGTGGTACAATGCACCACTGTTCTGGAGCATTCAAATGCTTGAAGGTCATTTCTGGCATTTTGGTCAATCATAAGAGTGCCTAAGGATTTCAGATTTTCTCCTTGTTTCTGGATTTTTTTCAAATATAAAATCTGTGGCACTTGGTCTCTGATACTTCATTCATACATGTAGTTTTCCAGTTACTGCTGCAGCCTCTGGGTGATGATTATGCCTATGGGAATATTGGGCCTTGGCCTAACTCTCAAGAGTATATACTAAGTTCATATTTAAAAAGTGTACAACGTGACCTCCAGTTTCAGTCAGGAAGCCTCCCTCTTTCATGTAGCTTTATAATATTGAACAGTGGAACAGAGAAAGACAAATGGAGATGATGAAGGACATAAGTGTTTTTCAGTCTGTTCTAATAATCTGCTTCCCCTCTGCAAAATAAGATAAAAGTAGCTCCTCAATACTGTATATAGTCAACTGTAAATCGACCTCATGTATAAGTCAAAGTCAGGTTTTGGGGCCAAAACTATGGATTTTGATGTGACTCGTGGACAAGTCAAGGGTAAAACGTGGAGGCTGCTTCAGCGTTTCAAATTTCATTTCAGATGGGAGCCTGCCAGAGTGGTATTCTTAAACAAACAGCAATATCAGTCAGTTACCCAGGACTCTTTCTGCTTGGCTCAAGAGAGAAAGAAACTGCATGGGGAAATCTGAAAGTGCTTTCACATTACCCGTAAATAACTCGACCTGGGATTTTGGGGTCAATTTTGGGGCATAATTTTTTAGACTTATAGATATATGGTAGATAGATGGAAGCCATGGAAGCTGTTTCAATTTGCTCTAATTGATCATATTCATTTGACATCCAAGTTCTTTCCCTCTTATATTTACTTCAACAATAAAGCTTTTAGGAAGATTTGTCCATGTGCAAGGCATTAAAAATATGAAAATAAAGGACACAAAACCTTCAGCCTGTGGTCAAAGAAAAATGTGCTGTCACTGAGTCAGGCAATTAATCTTACTACAATTAAATCTGCCTGTCATTTTCTAGACTATACTCATTAATATGTTTGGCAGACATGTTACAGCACTGTGGACCACTGAAGTCAACTATTGGAAGTTAACTCACATGATACCATGGAAATTTGACAAATAGCCTTTTCCACATCCATCCTTGTCCTGATAAGAAGTATTGATTTACATTTGAAAAGTTTCTGATTGCTAAAGAAAATACAGATATTTTATTCCAAGGTGTCACTCCCCCTTCCTCCTTTTTCTTTTGTATATGTGTCTGAATACTTCATAAACAGCACCAGTCACTTGACATTCAGCCTACAATCCTATGAATACTGACTCAGGGGAAAGTTCCACTGAACTCAATGGGATTTAATTTTGAAGGCCATGGTGAACATAATGAGCAGCTAGATCCTTCTGTTTGTTTTCACACTATTTGCATAGTAAATTGCTGGTGCCTGAACACCAAACCAGATCAAGACCATAGTATACTTATACTCTCTGCCTCTGGATTGGGATAGTAGTATCTGGACTGGTTCCGGCAGGTCATTCCACAACTTTGGAGCAGTGGTGGAGAAGGCCTTCTTCCTAACTGAAGTTAGCCGAGAATTTTTCGGCTGTAGTAGGTTCATCTCCGAGGACCTTAGTATGTGGGATGGCCAATACGGAAGAAGGCGATCCCTTAAGTATTCTGGTCCCAAGCCATGTTGGGCTTTAAAGGTAATAACCAACATGTTGTACCTTGCCCAGAAACTAATTGGCAGCCAGTGAAGGGTTGGGTCACACACTCAGTCTGAGGCAGGCAATGCACACCCCTTCTGAAAAATCCTGCTAAGAAAACCCTATAATAGGTTCACTTTAGAGAAGCCACAAGTTAGAAATGACTTGAAGATACAGCAACATCATTATTATCCACGAAACACCATTCTGTGTTATGGTACTGCACAACCAAAAATGCTTGACAGACCTTGGCTCAAATTCCTTCTGCTTTACTGCTGTTGCCTTATACCTAGCTTATGAACTTCCCCTTTCTTTCAGAGAATATCAACTAAACTTTACTAAAGTTTGGCTAAAGTTACTAAAAGATGCTACTAAATTCAGTCTTAATAGCTAGTATCACTCCCCAAATGATTCATTATATTTCTATTAATTATATTTAATAATGATGAATTATATTAACCAAAATACAAATATAACTGAAAAATATATAAGACAATATTCTAAGGTAACAACAAATGGTATAGAAACAAGAATATCAAAAGTGTGTGTGTCATGTTGTCTTTATAGGACCATCTACAGAAGATTTCATTTTAGATCAGATGCAAAGGTCTTCAGTGCTGCTCTCCTCCCCCATCCCAAAAATATTGTACCATTATGTTCCATTCTGTTCTATCATTCAGATGCAGCAGGTCATGGAAAGGGTGTGTTCACTTGTAAAACATTTCATATGCTGATATGATGTTTTCTACTGAGGCAGAAACAAGGAAAGAATTTTGTTGTCTGTAGGAGGCAGGAAATCCACTCCATCCCCTATAGACCTAAAGGGAACTACGTTACAGTGACTATAGTTAAATAATGTTAGATAATGACCAAAAGGGGGATGGAACTATGGAACACTTTAAAACAAAGGAAACACAGCATAGCCAAATAACATATTATACTGTAGTTATTGATCCTTTGAAAAGATCTAGCCAGGCCACTCTCTCAAAGTCTCAAAGGTGGAAATCCCAGTGTTCTGGATGACAACTGCCATATTCTCTTACTACCAACCACATTAACTAGGGCTTTGGTTTTACAATTCAGAAATACCTGGAGGACCAAAGGTTCCTCACCTCTGTTCTAACTCTTCATGACCAATACAATGGATGCAATATGGAATATTTAGCATTTCTATACCAAGTGTTCCTCACATGTTATTATAAGCCTTGTAGCACTGCTGCAAGTCAGTAATGTCTGTGATCAAGTAATCCAGCCTTATTCCCATACTGCAGGCAAGGGCTGGGTGGGAGAAAAAGAGGCTTGTCTAAAGTCATCTGCTGAGTTAATGTCAGAAGCGAGATTTGAACCACGTACTCCTGTAATTTTTGTACAAATAACACATCATTCACTTCTTCTCACCCTGAACTAATACATTCTACTCACCCACTGCCACCTCTCATCACTGTCAGAACTAAAATTTGTAAGCTCTTAAGGACAAAAACCTTCCTTCCCATAAAGTGCCATTTACATTTATAAATCAGGCCCTCTATAATAATAATAATAATAAATTTTATTTATAGCCCGCCCCTCTGCGGAGCAATCAGGGCGGGTTACATCAATTAAAATACAGGAAATACAGAGGTTAAAACAATTCACATACCCAGCTCTGAAAATCAGCTCTGTTTTCAAAGCTTGGAGTGAGTGTGACTATGTAGCCAGAATGGTCCCATCTCTACACAAGAGGGAGCTATGGTCAGCAGGGGTGGGGGACACTGCAACATTTGCAAGCATACAAACCTAATGGGTGGAGGAAGACAACCACTAAAAATGGACTGAGTATAGCCACAGTACGATGGCTGGCTGCTAAGAAGGAATGGAATGGAGTATTCTGAAGAAGGGCAGAGCTGCATGGTTGGAACACGAAACAGAACCATTTCACACTGCAATGCACTGATGTGGGTTCCACTTGTAAATATTAGCTAAGAAAAAATTTTCATACTGTGACAAATGATGGCAAGGATGTAATGCTAGGAATTCCTCTGCACATTCTTGCTGTTGTAAAATATTTATTAGCTTCCTGCTTGTGGCATTTCTAAAGTCAACAAACCTTTCTTCTGAGCACCTACCAAGGTGGTCAGAATCCTCTGTTGTTTGCTGGAGAGAACCTGTAATGGATCAAAAGGTTTAAGCTTTTCTTGTGTATGTGTAAATGTGCCACCTCTCTTAGTTTCAATTATCATCTATTAAAAAGGGAAGATTGATGATCCATTTCATGAAACTTATGTAAGGACAGAGCTAAAGGTCCCAAGACATTAAGACTTCACTATAGGCCAGTATTCTTTATCAGCTACTTAAGAAACCTCTCCTGGTCAATCCCTCCCCACACTTGACAGAAACATCATTTATGCATGCTCTGATCTGTGGCAGAATGGACACCTTCTCACCACACAATTAAACTACGTGGGGGGGGGGGAGTTACAATTATGGCAAAAGTGTCACAGTTGTAACTAAGCAGCAATGGTGAATACAGAAGTTACAACTAGATAACCTACTTTACTAGGCATCAGCTGCCAGCAATCAGAGCATAGGTGAATGGTGTTTCCATCATGTTGAGCGGGGGGGGGGGGGGGGGGGGGGGGGGGGGGGGGGGGAGGCCAGTAGAGAGGTTAGTATACTTAACTAAGTGATTGACGTAGGCTGTAATGTTATAAAGCAGTAATTCTTAAGCTATCTGATGTAATGGACTACCAATTTTTTCTGTCTGCCATGGAGCTATACCGTATTTGTGCCATATTATTGTTAATATCCTCATTGTTTCCTAGAAAGTCTGCAAATCTGCAGCTGCTGCCTCATGTGGCAGCAGGGATCCAAGGACCAACATTCTGGATAGAACTGCTATAGACAATTTATCAGTGAGAAAACCTCTGTGAATTTAATGGGACATACTTCTAAGCAATCATGCATGGGACTGCAGAATAAAATATCAGTCATTAACATTAACAGTCATTCTGCTGCAGACATGTGTCCTCGGTTCTTCAGGGTCAAACATTTTACAGCCTAAAGCAGGGGTAGGCAACCTTTCCCCTTTAAGGGCAGAGGGACTTCAGCTCCCAGGATCCCAGGAGCTATTGGCCAACATGGGACTATTGGCCAACATGGCTGAGGCTTCTGGGAGCTGAAGTCCCTTGGCCTTTAAAGGGGAAAGGTTGCCTACCCCTGGCCTAAAGTCAAGGGTTTTCCTGTCACATTTTATGCAGAAAAGCCAACTGGTCAGGAAAGTAATCTTCTTTCAAGTCTGCTGATGGAAGACCGTCCTCCACCACACCTAGACATCAAGCAAGCCACATGGTGCATGACTCTCTCAGTCTTCCAGTACTTTTCTGATGCTTCCCAGCATCTGTTCCTTGATTATAGGGTCAGCTTAAGGCTTGAGACAGAAAGAATATTTGTACGTGTTTGTTCAGGATCCAAACTATTTTCTCCATGACAGTTTGAAGTATGTATGTACATAAAGGAGCCTGCTCCATTCTGGTGCTCTCCAGAGGCACTGGACTATACACGGGGCCATGCTGGGGGTGAGAGTGAAGGTGAGAGCCCACCATCAAATCTGGAATGCTCCTGGCTGAGAGAGGCTGAGTATAGTTTTGTGACCAAGCAAGGGGAGAATAAAAGTGCTGATGTCGCTCCCACATGACTAGTCTCTTCCTGATCGTTACAAGAATGCAAACTCTGTTTTATCTAGCCACTTCTAAGAGGCTCATTATACCGTAGTTATTTTATACCAAGATCAACTTTGGCATATGTAGAGGGCTTCTTTCTGAATTCTGTCACAAATTCCATAATGGAACAGAGGCCTCTTGAACAATTTTGTTTCCAGCAGTCTTGGACAGAGTGTGGTACTGGATTATGGTCTGCTGTTTTACTTCTTATTTATACATGGTTTAAACAAGGTTCTGGCAAAGCAGAAGGAAAATGTTTGTGTAAGAATGCATGGGTGAAGCTAAATAATCACTGGCTTGCTCTTCATAAAATATTCATTTTATTTTACACTGTGAACTCATGTATACATTTCAAAATAATTTATAATGAACCCAGAGGGGGGCAGGTGGGGGGCCAGAAATTGTTTATAACTAATTCAGAGAGGGGAGATACAACTATTACAACATAGCTATAGGATAATTATAGGGATCTTATTTTTATGTGGTCTTTCAACCTCAACACCCTAAGATTCCTCACAAAAGATTATCCCAAATGCAAAATTCAAACAAAAAAATACAACTTACAAAATATCATGAAAGCAACATCCAATAGCTTAGCCACATTATCATGCTTATCATATCACTCAGTGGTTCAGAAAGGGATTATTTTCCTGGAAAATATTTATCCTTTGTAGAATTCAGAACATAGTTCAGATTTAGTTTAACAAGTGCAGTTCACTAAAGAGTTGAACAGATCTCTCTACAAAAGGCAAAAAGAGATCTTACCCTTCAGACCAAGTTACTCTGCTCACAAACTAACAATACAACACAACACAACACAACACATATACCATACAGTTTACATGGAATACAAGACTGGGGAAAAGGATTTATTGAACACAATAATTTCTATTGAAAAATAAAGTATTGTCCATCTGGGGTGTCTTGCACCTCCCCTCATAATATTTATAATAGACGTTCTTGCATTCAAGAATGTACAGTCACATTTTAGAGCTACTTTCAGTAAGCTTAGGGTAATACCGGGGGTGGTCCATGGTAAGGAATACTAAAAGAGAAGGGAGTTCAGGATGGATTGGAGTTTCTTAAAAGGGAGATACTGAAGGCACAATTTAAAACAGTACCAATGAGGAGGAAGAATAGGAGGTGTCTCAAGAAACAGAATGAGCTCAGGCTTGCTAAAGGGGTTAAGAATGATAAAAAGGGCTTTTGGGGTATGTCCATAGCAAAAGGAAGAAGGGAATGGTAGGGCCACTGCGCAGAGAAGATAGCAAAATGCTAACAGGGGACAGAGAAAAGGCAGAACTACTCAACATCTTCTTTGCCTCAGTCTTCTCAGAAAAAGAAATGGGTGCTCAACTTGAGGAAAATGGTGCAGAGGACACAATAGGGGAAATGCAGCACAGAATAAGTAAAGAGGTAGTACAGGAAGACATGGTTAATCTAAATGAATATAAGTCTCCAGGACCAGATGAACTGCATCCAGGGGTATTAAAAGAATTGGCAAATGCAATATTGGAGCTATTGGCAATAAATTTTGAGAACTCCTGGAGAACAGGAAAAGTCCCAGCAGACTGGAGGAGGGCACATGTTGTCCCCACCCTCAAAAAGGGAGAAAAAGAGGATCCCAACAACTATCGTCCAGTTAGTCTGACATCAATACCAGGAAAAATTCTAGAGCAGATCATTAAACATGGAGTCTGTGAAATTTAGAAGGGAATGCCATAATCATTAAAAGTCAACATGGGTTCCAGAGAAACAAGTCATGCCAGACAAATCTGATTATTATTATTTTTTTATATATTTATATATATATATATATATATATATATATATATATATATATATATATATATATATATATATATATATATATATATATATATATATATATATAATAATCAGATTTGTCTGGCATGACTTGTTTCTCTGGAACCCATGTTGACTTTTAATGATTATGGCATTCCCTTCTAAATTAATCAGCTTGGAAGATGAAGGGAATGCTGTGGATATTGCATATCTTGATTTCAGTAAGGCCTTTGACAAAGTTCCCTATGAAATTTTGGCAAACAAGCTAGTAAAATGTGGGCTAGGCAAGGTAACTATTACATGGATTTGTAATTGGTTGACCAGTCGAACCCAAAGGGTGCTCAACAATGGCTCCTCTTCATCTTGGAGATAAGTGACTAGTGGGGTGCTACAGGGTTCTGTCCTGGGCCCAATGCTATTCAACATCTTTATCAATGACTTGGATGAAAGAATAGGGGGCACATTTATCAAATTTGCAAATGACACCAAATCAGGAGGATTAGCTAATACCCCAGAGGACAGGATGAAAATTCAAAATGACCTTAATAGATTAGAAAGCTGGGCCAAAGCTAATCAAATGAATTTCAACACAGAGAAATGTAAGATATTGCACTTAGGGCAGAAACATGAAATGCATAGATATAGGATGAGGGACACCTGGCTTAACACAACTATGTGTGAATGGGATCTAGGAGTCCTAGTAGACCACAAGTTGAACATGAGTCAGCAGTGTGATGTGGTAGCTAAAAAGACCAATGAGATTTTAGGCTGCATCAATAAAAGTATAGTGTCTAGATCAAGGGAAGTAATACTGTGTACAGTTCTGGGCACCACAATTCAAAATGAATGTTGAGAAACTGTAGTGTGTCCAAAAGGAGGGTGATTAAAATGGTTAAGGGTCTGGAAACCATGCCCTATGATGAACGACTTAGGGAACTGAGTACATTTAGCATGGAGAAGAGGTGGTTAAGAAGTGATATGATAGCCCTGTTTAAGTATTTGAAAGGGTGTCATATTGAGGAGGGAGCAAGCTTGTTTTCTGCTGCTCCAGAGAACAGGACCTGGAGCATTGGGTGCAAGCTACAGGAAAAGAGATTCTATCTCAACATTAGGAGGCACTTCCTTACAGTAAGGGCTGTTCAACAGTGGAACACTGTTGGAGAATGGTGGAGTCTCCTTCTTTAGAAGTTTTTTAATAGAGGCTGGATGGCCATCTGTCAAGGATGCTTTGATTTTGAGTTCCTGCGTGACAGGGGGTTGGACTGGATGGCCCTAGTGGTCTCTTCCAACTCTATGATTCTATGCTTCTAAGATATGTAAGAGGAAAACCTTGGATGGGCAACCTGTGACATTAAGAAGATGTTTAGTTGTATTTCCCTTCTTCCCTCACCATTGGCTATGCCGGCTAAGACTGATGGGAATTGCAGTCCAACTTCTAGAGAGTGACAAGTTGCCCACCCCGATATACATATCTACTGGATGAAATAGGTCTTTCACAGCATAGGCCTAAGCAATCTTACTTGGAAGTTCCAACGTGTTTGGTGGCATTTTCATTCAAGCATTCATAGGACTGCAGCCTTAGAAACTTCCTTCCTACCTAACTTAAACTTTTTAGTCTTTGCGGCATGATGTAAAGTTCATTTATTTTGAGATGCTGGATGAAGCTCTGCTTGTGTCAAATGGAAGACTCTTGTTGGGAGGTGAAGGGGGAAAACACATATCTAAGAGAACACAGAACAAACAGAAAATCACTATTCCCAAAGCAGGGGGAGGGGTGGTGGTGAAAGCTATCCCTATAAAGTAAAAGAAAAACAATCTCTCTTTGTCACCGTAATAAAAGCAAAAACATGAGCGTTGCTAAAGTTTCAGGCACAGGCTGTGCCTTCCCTAAAGAGAGCCATTTGTTGCAATGGCTCTTGTACAAACATTCTATTAGGAATGCCTACTTTGCCAATGGAGAGGGATATGGTTCACCTTACACTAGGACCCTGGTTTATTAAAGCTTAATTGAAAAAGAGCATTGAAGAAGAATGGAAGGGGAGAGACAACTACTCTATGGGCTATTTCCTTCCCCTGAGAGTCATTTAGAGTTGTGGAAACAAACACCAATGCATCACAAAATGCACAAATTGCACTGAGAAAAATACAAGCCCCAGCAGTATCTATGAGAACACAGGGAGTTCACACCACACCATGTGACACCATTAGAGGAAGTGACATCCAAATGACTATGTCACAGCATGGCACAATTAGTTGTGTGCCTCCCCATACCAAGTGTATGGTCTCCAAATAAAAAACACAAAAGGGAATATGTTTCCCAGAACAAGTCCAGGTGGATTTATCATTCAAAGTGTGTGTGGGAAGGTGAGGACACAGAAGAGAAATGTCCGATGATGCCCTGCAAAGCAATAGGATGGGGCATCCCTTGTTAATAATTGTCCCAACATCCCTGTCTTGGCAGCAACAATGGACTGATCCACCACCACCAGGGTTCAGGAAAAGATGTGAAAGTCTCTCTGAGCTGTTAATTGATGTTAATGTGGTTGGGCAATGCTGTGAGGAAGGGTAGGCTCCCAGCAGGTAGAGTGGCATCAGTTCCTCACCTGCCGAAAATCTGGCCTTGGAAGGGGATGGAGCTCCCTCTTGATGCCTACTTCCTTCCCAGCATCATTCTAAATGAGAGAGAAAGAGGTGCTTATCTTTGGACTGAGGGTGTATGAAGGAAAGGAATGACTGGCAACACCCTTGCCCTTCCAGAGGGGCCAGCTGAGAAAGAAAGGGGGGGATGGTTCTGACAGGTACCGGGTCACAGTACCTATCAGCTCTGCAAGGGGCTGCAAACCCCACGTAGCCCTTCCTTTTCCCATCTAGAAACCCCCTCAGTGCCCCCAAGAGGGGCATGCCACCTACTTCCTTCTTCTGAAGTACAGTCAGCCCTCTGTATCCACAGATTCAACCATGCACAGATTGAATATGAATATATATATATATTCCCAAAAAGCAAATTCCCAAATATATATATATATATATATATTCCCAAAAAGCAAACCGTGATTTTGCTAGGGCAAGGAACCGTCATTAATCCACTTGTAAGCTGCTCTGATAGCCTTTGGCTGAAGAGCAGGGTATAAATATTTCATAATAATAATAAAATTATTATTATTATTATTATTATTATTATTATTATTATTATTATTATTATTTTATATAAGGGATACCATTCTACTATGCTGTTGGATTTAATGAGATTTGAGCATTCACAGATTTTGGTATTCATGGGGGGGTGGGGGGGTCCTGGAACCAAACCCCAGCAGATACCAAGGGACAGCTATAATCCTGCTCAAACTAATGAGAAAGCTGGCTCCCCTGTCCAATTGTTTTCCCCTGAGGTCACCTCCATCAGGTTCATGGAAAGCCACCTCCCCCTCTTCCATCTCTCTGCCCACCCAGAGAAGCCCACTGGGACTCACAGGCATCAGTCTCTTCTCATCCAATCTCTTCTTCCCTGTCCAACTGAATCCCCTTCTGGTTAATGATAATGGATGGCCATTCCCATGCTCCTTTTCTTCCAAAGTAGTCACCCTCAGGACTACTCTGGCAGCACCTTCTTTCTCAACAAGGGATCTGAAGTCTCCTCTCTCCCCACACTCTTTCTCTTCAAACTTGGCATTGTTGGCCTAAAGCAACACTAATCGCTTCCCAGCCTTCCTCCTCCTGTCCCTGGCTAAAGGTGGATAGAGGGTGATTGACAAGGGAGGCTGTATTGGTAAGAATGGTCTCTTCTTCCCTCCCTAACTTGCTTCTGAGGCACACATACACACATTAGACTCTGGAATTGCTTCCCTCGGTAGCCTTTTCCTTCTTTCCAGCTGAGCTGAGACTGCCAGAGGAAGCAGAAAGAGGAGGCGGCACTGAGCCATCCTGCCACTTCTCACCCCTCCTCTGTCTCTCGGGTCGAAGAGAGGCTTCTTTCCTGCTAGTATCCCTAACTCAGCTATGGCACATCCTCCCTTTCTCCTACTCCACTAGCCCTAACTGTCTCAATTATCTTTCAGCATGACACCTTTCTTCCTTCATTCCACACCGCCTGCTCAGTTTGGGTGGAGGATGAAAATAGGGTGTCAATTTTTTAGGACCCCACAGTCTCTCCTACCACCCCAACTTGTGAGTTGTTTCCCCCCCCCCCATTTTTTTCTTTTTCTAGTACAAAAAAATAAGGATTCTGGCATGGGGAAAGGTTCATGGGTGACACCATGAGTTAACATACTGAGTGACACCAACTCTAGTGAAACCACTGACAAGCCCTGCATAAATGTTTCAAGAAGATCACTCTTTCACTTTCAGATTTTGAGTATTCAGTGTGAAGGAATATGAACATAGTGCTGTATACACTTGTGATTCTCAGACTGTGGGGCAGGGCCATTCTGGGAATGGGAGAGTTGCTCAAGGATGAGACTTGGAAGTCCTAATCTCATTTCTTTGTTTTTTTCCCCAAAACTTTTTATATGCCAATTTACACATGCATTGAATTAAATATTGAATTTACTTAAATAAAACTGTTCTAATTTGAACAGTTTATTATAAAACATTAAAATGTGAATATACATGAATGGCAAATGAAAACCTGAACACTAAATAATCAAAATATTTTTATAAACATACTGTTTCAAGGGGGGAATGACATCCTCAGACAGATGTATAGGTGGGAGGGCCACAAGGTTTAAACGTTTGAGTACTACTGGTATACCCTAAAGGTACCAGATTCTATATGATCTTGGAAGCTAAACACAGTCAGCCCTAGTTAGTACTCAGATAGGAGACCACTAACAAATACCATGTGCTGACAGCTATATTTCAGAGGAAGGAAATGGCAAAACCACCTTTAAGTATTCCTTATGAAAAATTCATGGGATCACCATAAATTGACAGATGACTTGAAGGCACATACATATACACACAGAGCACTCCCATCCTTCACGCTACTAACTGCTGCTGATCCACTTACACACCAATATTCCCCTTTTCTTTTCCTAAAACAAGCAAACAAAAAAATCTTGACCACTAGCCCTAATGCTCCCCAAAGCAGACTAAGAACTTTTACATATTTCATATGCCTCTGATACATTATAATAATAATGAAGATCATGAGTTAGAAAGCTTGAAGCCCAACCTTTAGCTTAGATATACATTTTCTGGCTGACATTAGGCATGTCACTATATTTCGATAACATTAGTTAATCTTAATCGTAGAGAACCTGAGATGTGTGAAACTCAAAAATCATTTTCAAAGTAATAAGCATTTAAAAAAAACAACACTTCTTTAAAAGGACATCTAATCTTCCTTCCTTGTCTGGATTACAGTCACTTTCTTTCCAAGTCTGATTCAGTATTGCTGATCACTGCTGATTAACAGCCTGTCATGGATCTTGAGAACTGGGTTGACAAAAGGTGACTTTCACAGCTTCACCACACCTGGCAACTCCTCTCCAAGCCTCCCTGTGGAAAGCCTCTACTGAAGATCAGGGATCAAAAAACAGGAGGGAGGAAAGGATGCCTCTGCCTTGTTTTCAGCATTTTCAATTTTTCAAGGCCTTCCCTTCCACCACACCAATAATCCATCTTATTCAAGAGGATTCCTTGACTTTTCAGAGAGGCTAAGGGCAGCTATGAATGCAAAAAACACCTCCCACCAATCCTTTTCTAATGGTGCTTCTTAGGATTTAAGATCTTGAGTTCCTAGGTTTGATTTCCAAATGAACATAGACAGGGTGCTAATGGCACCATGTGAGAAAAAGCCTAAAGAAGTCAAGACCGTGGGGGTCAAAACTGTGTCTCTGATGGTGTCATTTGCACAGGGTGAACTCTTTGCTTTTGCTGACACAATGCTCCTTACTTTAAATAGGCCACACATATACAAGGGCCATGTGCTATTTTAATTTAACTGAAATTTCATGAACAGGCAAGTGCTAAGGTGTGATTTCCTTGCCAGGATAACAGTTAAAGCTATATCATTACACATGAGCTGGTTGTTTTAGGTTTCAGCCAGTCTTAATATACAGTCAAATACAGAAAACCTTCTTCTGAAATATATTTTACCCATTTGAGAGGCTAAAGATAACTGCCTGAAGGAAAGGAGTTCCTTGTGGAAACTGCCAATTTTCAGAGGAAGGTTGTTAGGCAATAGTGCACTGCTGTTGCAGCTCTGGGACGTGAGATCTCGGCTGTTCCCTCTCACAGAGTTAATAAAACAAAGTATGAACTGCCGACAAACATTTATGCTGTTCAGACAAAATGTGTCAGGGCTTTTAAAACAAAATGAATGAAGAACCTCAGTTGATCTCAGGAAAAGAAGAATCACAACCCCCTTGACAGAGGTCTTGTCTGCGCAGCCATTTTGAGATGCCTAGGGAGGTGTATGAATTCATATTGCATGCATCTGTGACAAAGTAATCCAAATTTAGCTTCCAGGGCAGGAAAATGCTAACACCCATTATGTAGACCCAGAGATAGTTGTTTATCTTGCAAAATATATTCTATTAGCTCTTGAGAAGACATTAAAGCTGTGCCCCTAGACCAATGAAAGGAGGTAGTCTCTCCCAAAGTATTGCCTAAATTCTTTAGACAAAGGATGGGAATTGTGTAGCCCTCCACAAGTTGTTGGGTTGCAAGTCCCGGCCATTGGGAGGGTTTCATGGTTCCCAACATAACAAATAGTGCAGAATACTGGCAGTCCAACCACATCTAGAGGGGCACAGTTTGTCTACTTCTACTTTACAGAGGAAAAAAATGAGACTCTTTCAAATGCTACGAAGTATTGTTTCCTGGTAGGTTTAACGAAACTTGTCATCTCTGCCTCCCAATTCAAAAGGCACACAACATATGTTCTGCATATACTGTCAAACTTTGGCCAGTTGGGAAAACAACCAAGCAGATTCAAATACAAGATGACAGTTACAACAGCCCTAGCCAATTGTTTGCACTCTAATGATCTAACACCCTTAACCTCTCCATATGTGCTTGGAAGGAAGGCCTATTAGTTTAACCTCAACATGGTGCCAACCATGTGTGCTTGGATCTACAAACTCATTAAGCTATAACTTGTATTTCTGGACAGGGCAAATTTACTTCAGGAGATATTTCAGATAAACTCTATTTATAATAAATATAAATACACACTAGATTTATTTTCCCAGGCATTGGTAATTTTTCTTCATCTTCTCAGAAGTCTCTGACCTTAGGTTTTCATCATTTGTTTTCCTTCCTCTTCCTTCTGCCACTGAACCTAAGGCTATATGTTTGTAAAAAGTACTACAAATAGTAGTTACTGTATAAAGCATCAGGTAGGCTTAAGAAAATTTCATGGTGTAGCAGAGAAGGGCGAAAGAACAGCAGGGAAAGAATCTGTATACCTGATGCTACAAGAAGTAATATATGGGGCTGGACCTCCAATGAATCTCTCTAAATGCATGCAGAGCTCCTTCACCTGCAGTATCTATGACTAGTCTAGAACACATAAGCAGCCCCATAAAAAGGCTATTTCCTATATCCTCTATGTGACAATTTTAATAGCCTGGAGCTAGTCATATTTAGAATAGACCTATTGAAATTAGTGGGATTTAAATTAGTCACTAATAACTTAAGAGGCATTACTTTCAAAATGTCTGCTTTAAGTATGACTGATTCTGGATCCAGCTAAACAATTGTATTTTAATTTGGGTGAAAAGAATCTTCTTGGCCAGGTTCTTTTTAAAGCCTTTTTTGATCTTGGTCATCTAAAAACAAACACTGTTTGCTCAGAAAAAAACATGTTCAGTAATTTACAGTAAGCAACCTTCTAAATGATTTTATGTTCCCAATTTTATTTCCTTTTAACTGCCTGCTCATGGTGCACCTCAAAACTACACATCAAACCACTAAAATGCAAGCAGAATGATTTGCTGTGTATATAACTCTAGTTAGGTAAAGAATTTTATGGAGAAACAAGATTTCCAGATTTACTACTCTAAATACTTTAGAGTTTTAACTTAACTACTGTAAGATAGTCTATGAACAGAAAATTATTCAAATTAACTTAATGCAAAGCAATTTAAGAAACAAGCCTCAAGAAATTCTTGCCACTTTCTATTCATTTGTGAACTACCTCACTTCTCAGAAGCCTAGTTGACAGATGAGCAGAGACTGATGACTCCTGACAGACATGCGAGTGATAAATCTTTTCACTTAGAAAAAAACAGCATACTGTAGAGCAAGACAATTTTCATAAGCATCACACTCCCACATGCACAACACAAAGCAAACAAGACACCTGGGGGGGGGGGGGAATCAAGCATTTGCAGACTGCTAAATGACTTAAAAGCTATTTCCCTCAGAAATACTGAGTTGTATTTTAGGATTTATTGTTAAGACATCCTTAATAATAAAGCATTATCTCTAAAAAGGAAGGAAATTCCCACATTAGACCCTAACCAAATATATCATGGGTATGCTTGTGGGTCAGTTAAGAATTAAACAGCCTAAAAAGAAGCTCACAAATCTTCATAGTCAATGAAACAGAAAGCTCCACTGACGTAACTCCATTGTAGTGCAGAGAGGACTCAGCCAGCCAACTGCAGGTTTGGAGTTGTGTTGAGAGCTCAGTGGTCTACTGGTGTCAGTCCTGGACTAATAAGCTTATTGCATGGCACTTACAAGAATGGGAACGGAACGGAGCAAAAGCACATTTTACTGGACGGGAGAATGCCACCGATGCCTCCGGGAGTCCCCAAGGCATTCTTCAGCCGTTCCTGGCAGCTGATTTTTGAAGGACCCCAGCGAATGTTGAAAAAACGCAAATAAAAAAACACTATTCTTTTTATGGAGGAGAACACTTCTCCAAGAATCTCCAGCTCCTCCACTGTAACTCAATGGTCAACATCTGCCAGATGTTGATCACAGATTCATGCTGAAGGATCTACAAATGCCTAGAGAAGTGTTTTCTCTAGGAACGCCTAGGTTCTCCAGCACAACTCTACGGCCAACTTCTGGCAGATTTGCGCTGCAGGACCTAGAAATTCCTAGAGAGACCATATTAATCAAAACCGCAAATAATCAAATCTGCAAAGGTCAAAGTCACAAATGTGGAGGGCCAACTGTACTAGGAGTAGCAGAAACAGCAGCAGCTATCCAACCACTTATATATTGCCTGTCTTTATGACTGTCTATATGACATCAACTGCAGTAGAAGGTGGAGACCTCCAGGTTTCTCAAAACTGTCACCTACATAGGCATCTGATCTGTTGAAAAACAGTGACATGAGTATGGCAATAAATATTTTGATTATATAGAGAAGGGACAAATGACAACATCAATAATTAACAATGATGTCTGTGGAACAGAAGCAGCAATGAAACTTGCTGGGGCATGTTGGTGGTACAATTGTTGTGGAGTACCTCCAGCTGAACATGTGTTGCTTAACAGTGCATGAACAATTATTCTTATCTCTCCCAAATCTTTGTAAAAAATTATGCTTGTGCTTCTACCCTGTACATTTTGTCAAATATTTGCACAGAAAATCATACTGGTTTTATTCTACAAGCATAGCATTATTTAAAACATAGTTTGTTCTAAGGGTACAAGAGTCTTGAGAAAGGATCATACAAAAACAGATTCTGAGCTCCCCCATATTGGTTAAGATGGAGGTCTGGAAACCACTTCCCTATCATTGCTTCTACTATCACTACAGTACATTTTGGAAACAAATGGGGGCAAGAAAGTCACATGAATCCATTACATCTGACTGCAGTCAATAAGAAAATTACAAGCAACTGAGGAGGAAAAAATAATAAAAGTAAGTATCCCTGTTTATGTGCTTGTGAGAAATTCAGGATGAGCAGAGGCATGCTCACACATTGCTTTGAGTAGGGCGAGCACAGCTGTGCTCAACTTGAGCCTACAATCAACCATCAGCAGCAGCAGCAGCAGCAGCCCCTACTCCAAGGCTCTAGCAGGATGTCCTTTCTTGTCATGATCTGGGTCTACAACTAGAATATGTAACAGAAATTAGTCATCTAGTTCCATTTTTCTACTGGGGGTCCTGTGCTTTGCTGTCCATGTCCCTGGAAGGACTAGGGAGCATTTGCTACTGTCTTCACTACCTTTATCTGGGCCCCAAAGCAAAGTTTTTGAGTTTCCATACTGAGGATTGCAGAAAGTGGATTGCAGAAAGTGGACTTGAGCAGCTTTCAGCCTTCTACAAGTGTATGGAAAGCCCACAAAATCTCCATACTCTTCAGACCAAACCATGGCATGCCCAATGTATCTTCGGGCATCAAATCAAGAAGGCTGAACAACTTTCTGATGAAAGGAAACAAGTGTTCAGCCCCACCCTGACCCAGTCTTACAAAAGTTATTGCCCTGGTATGGGAGGAAGCCACAGAACCATAATAAAGTGTGAAGGGTCTCTGTCTTCTAGTGAGAGAAATTAACAATGCTAAAGGATGCAATGGCACAAAAAATGCCTCAAAGTAAATGGAAACAAGAGAGAAAGATGCTCTGCAGAGAAAAGACCAGGATTGCAAAGAGAGAGCAAACTTTTCCTCAAGACAGAAATCTAGCACTTGTTATCAACGTTCCCGATTTTGGTTAAAAAAAAACACAACAATCTGAAAGGAGAGTGCGAAGTGACAGATCACAAGATACAGTACAGTTTGCTCCCCACCCCTGTGTGAAGATCAGCTGCAGATGGTGTGAAAAAATGCCATTCTTAGCATACTTTTGCCTATAATTCTCAAGACATGTCTTTCCAAAAAAATCACTCAAACTCAAAAGGACTTTTCTAGAGAAGGTAATTTCATGACTTAAATGAAATAATCAGCCACTTCATTTTTTGAAAGTTATGGCCAGTTATCTTCACTACTCAAGAACCTAATAAAATTGTTCTCAAAGACCAAATGTTCTGATAAGCATTTACAAAGCTAGATGATACAGCAGAACAGAAGATATGTGGGAGAACCTGGCAGGCTCCCCAAAAGGCACAGGAAAATGTAAGGAACAGAATATACTTCAGAGGCTAAGAAATGTTCTAGTAACATATTTCATTGACGTCATTCTCCAAATGTTGTGAATAGCCTCAATAGCAACAACAAAAATCTATTACCTATGAGCATACAGCTTTTAGACAGTATATACAGAACATGCAGTATATATATTTGGTATATACAAGGTGTAAAGATTTATCATTGAGTCCAAAATCAGAATAATCCATGCCACAGTATTCCTAATTTCTATGTATGGTGAAAAATGGACAGTGAAGAAACTGGACAGGAAGAAAATCACCTCATATGAAATGTGATGCCTGAGGAGAGTTCTGTGGACAACATGGACTCCCAAAAGGACAAATGAATGGGACTGAAAGGAAATGAAGCCTGAACTTTTACTAGATGAAAAATGACTAAAATGAGTTATCATACTTTAGACCAGGGGTAGGCAACCTTTTTGAGCCGGGTCCGGGTTGCTGTCCCTCAGACAATTGGGGGCCGAAGCACCAAATATAAATAAACAAACAAACAAATAACTAAATATAAACCCCCAAGAACAAGTAATAACAACAATAATCAATATCATCATGGCGGGTGGCGGAAGCGGCAGGACTGGCCTGGGGCCGGACCAAAGGCCTCGGGGGGCCTCATCCGGCCCCCGGGCCTTAGGTTGCCTACCCCTGCTTTAGACATATAAGCAGATGACATGGCTTAATGGAAAAAATATCCTGCTGGGAAAAGTGGGAGGCAGCAGGAAAAGAGGAAGTTTAATAGACTTCGGGGGGAAGCAGATGGCGCTTTGCGCCATCTTGGAGGCAAGGGAGGGGAGGGGCAACTTCACGCTGGGCGCCCCAACCCCTTCCCGAACATGTCATTGGAGCGCCCGTCACTCTGCACGACCGGCACTCCGACAACATACTTCCGCCGCAGCATCGCACCTTCGGCATCTTGCAGAAGGAGTGCTATTTTAGTGCTCCTTCCAGGGCCTGA
>CM034703.1:224810638-224828526 GCA_020142125.1 Phrynosoma platyrhinos
GGGGGGGGGGGAATGGCGCCGTGCGTGCATGCTTGTGCATACGCAGTACGCCAGAAGTACTGTGCATGTGCGTGCACGCTCACTCGTATATGCGCAGTACTTTTGGCATACTGCGCATGAGCGAGCGAGTCACGGCCGCCATTTTGTTTTCCAAAATGGTGCTGTGACTCATTTGCACATGCGCTGGAGTACTGCACATACGCAAACGGGTTGCGGCCGCCATTTTGTTTTCCAAAATGGCAGCTGCAACTCGTTCATGCATGCGCAGTACTCTGCCACATGCGCAAACAAGTCATGGTGCCATTTTGGAAAACGGCCACGACTCATGCAGCTGCAGCCGGCGATGGCGGCAGGACCGTGCTGGGGCCAGTCCAAAGGCCTCGGGGGGCCGCATCCATCCCCCGGGCTGTAGGTTGCCAACCCCTGATACAAGGCTACTGTGTTTTATGTCTAGGTTTGATGTGTATGCATTTAAAGCTTCTGTGTTATTCACTACTGGCAGAGCAGAGCTCAAAGAAGAAAACATCCAAATGTTTCTCCTGTTCCTTCTCCTCCTCCCATAAAACCCTCTTTTACCTTCACTCTGTAAAATTTGTGCAACACCTTCTTACACTATACTGGGAAGCACAAGATCTCAACCATTTCACCAAAGGTCCTTCAAGGGCCAACAGACCAAATTTTCAGTTCAATATTAAGGCAATTTCAGATGCTGAATTTGCTTTTCTCAGAAATGTAATTTGGAAATGTCTCTATTCCACAATATAAAATAGTACACAAGCAATAGCTTTGGTAACTGTTGCTGTGCTCCATATAAGCATATTAAACAAGGGTGTGAGTAACTTTTGGCTCTTCAGATTTGTTGGACTGAAAGTCACAAGATCCCTCAACTCACCATTGGTTATGCTGGCTGTAGTAATGTACATTACAGTCCAAAAACGTCTGGAGGTCCACAAGTGTCCATTACAATGTAGTATATGAATGAAACATACTGTAGCTCAAACAAGAAGCACATGAAAATCCTGTGATTGTCCACTAGCTCTGTTCAAAAGCACTGACTGATCTCATAATGCTTCAGGCAGAAATTTTTTTAAATAAAAGATGTGAAAGTGCTCCTATTGAACACTGTAATTTTGGACAAGTTTTCTTTAAAGAGGGCCAAGAGCAAAACATTTAGGAGTTGTATCCATGAAATACAAAATCATTTGAAGCATTCCTAATTAGGACAAAGTGTACATACCACAAATCTACATCTAAGCACAGATGGCCCAACTTCCTTTAACTGGTTATGGTTACAGGCACCCACTAGATTAGGTAGCAGAAACTTTTGCTATAGTTTTATTTTTAAATAATACATTTAAAATGATATTCAGAAAGTGAGAGAAAATTCTTTCCCTTTTGTCACCCACGTGGTATCATTAAAATGATTTAACATGAAGTAATTACTCCTTAGCATATCTTACAGAGAGGGTGAGACAAGAAATCTTTTTAATGCTTTCATTCCATACTTTTAGATGGAAAGAACTGTAATCCACACTGGTGAAATTCAGTACAGAACCAAAATGTGGAAATTATTTTGGATTAATCAAATGGGCACAAGAGTGTGAACATGTGTGTTGAGTGAGAAATGGGTGTAAATAAGGCAGTAACATTTATACTTGTGTGTGTGACTCATTTCAGGACCTTTGTAGTCTCATTTCCATCCAGAGTTGGCTTCACTTCCCATCCCTCCATATTCTAAAGCTAATAAGAAAGGACTCAGTATAAAAACTCCCCATTTGCTTTTTCATTTGATCAGTAGAATTAAACATCTAGTAATGAGGGACACAGAGGAGTGTGTGCATGTGTGTGCTTGAGATCTGATTTTCTAGAAAAACAACATCAACTCAAAAATGTCTTGATTGAGTTGTAATGTGTATAAATATGACAGGCTATTACGGCAAGAATGTGTCTGAGATTACATTTAACAAACAGGTTATTCCACAGGTTTTACATTTATGGCAAAGTTAAGTAACATGAGATATCTATTCCTGACAGTTAGTATGCTTCCAAACTTATGCCTTTCCCAGAGCTCTTTTTGGAACTCAGCTCCTAGAAACCCCTGACCAAAATGGTTCTTTTCCAAGCTTTGGTCTCTCCCTGTCCCCAATTCACTTGCTCCTCTGTGCCAGTGAGAGTGAAATAATAACTCTTTAATCAGTCCTACTGGAAGATGTGAAACAGCTTCCCATTGTTCTTGCCAACTACTGAATCACCATCTTGCACCATGTTAACTCACCAACCCCAAAAGTCCATGTTCAGCTCCTCTCCAATGGAGCTAAAGTATGTGACAAGAAAGGGCCCTTTAAAAAGTCTGCACAGAAGATGATCAAGGGTAACTCCCTATTTATTCCATGTAGGTCAAAGAACTGATTGAAATTAAAGTTAGGGCCTCCTTGCAAAACAGATATAAATCACATAAACTTTTAAAAAAAACAGCCTTGTAACCACATTGTTTAAACTGAGAGAAAGAAGATAAACATGGGTTGAATTACTTCACTCTGCCTGCCTTCTTAGTTTAAAACCTTGGGTATTTTTTCATTAATCTCTGACTTGACAAACAGGGTAAGCAGTGTTAACATTTACCAGGAACTCAAGAGACAAAAGTAGTAAGGCAACTTTCCAAAAAGTACAGAAACAATGGAAAATATTCTTCCTGGAGATTATGGTGGGACCACTCTTGGGACGCTTGCAGCATACATACAGTATGCATTTCTTGTAAGTATCTGAGGTGGCAAGAAGGAGGTGGCATATGAGGGCACCTCAGATTTGACAAAACAATTGTGAACTCATCAGTATCACAGAAACACATTTCTGGCAAGTTAGGTAAATAATAGTGTTTTTGATTATTTTCAGATAAATAATAAAATCAGAGAGGGAACTCTGCTGTTTGTCTAGCAAAAAGATACTCTGTTGCAATAAATTATCCTGCAGCACTTTAACAAAAGGAAGGGTTTTGTTTTAGATTTTATGGGCAGGAGCCAACTTCCAAGCAATGCACACAGTGAACAATAAGTCTCAAAGTAGAAAGAGCTACCTTTTGCAGACACTCCCTGACAGAAAGATATTGCAACACTGCAACTGAAGGAGGGCAACTGTTTAGGAGACTCTGTTGCTTGCAGACCTACAATAAAAACCACATCTACGTAATCCCGGAAGAAAGAAGCAGAACAAAAGGAGTACTGTATATACTCATGTATAAATCTAGAAATTTCAACCAAAAAATTGACCCAAAAAACCTGGTCAACTTATCCACGGGTCAGTGTAAGTATGTACTTTAACTCTCATCAAAAAAAGGGAACCATGGTGAAGGATGAGAGCTTAATCTCTTCTCAGAGCACCTAAAAGAAGCATCAACCCCTCTACTATCTCATCCATCCAACATTTAGAGTGATCACAAACAGTTATGCCTGTCAAAATTTTTAAAGATCTTTAGTATCATTTTCCTTTGCTTCATCCTTTACATCCTTTGTTACATGCTGCTAAGTTTTACCCTCAACTTATCCATGGGTCATATCAAAATCCATAATTTTGGCCCCAAAACTTGCCCTTGGCTTATATAAGAGGTTGACTTATAGTCAAGTATATACAGTAAATAAATAAATCCCATGATCAAACCAAAGAAGCTGTTGCTTCAGACAATGGAAGTAATTGTGAGAAATTATTTAGCCAGATTTCTATAGTAAGAGTGTATAGTTTAATCCAATGTATGACTCTGGATCTCACCCACTCCTACAAAAACAGGTAGCAGCAACCTGCTGAGTTACCATGGCAAATCATATATATATATATATATATATATATATATATATATATATATATGGATAAAGACAGAAAACAAACCATTATCTGAAAGTACTTCTTGAAGAAGAACAGAATGAGAACAGATGTGGAAGTGCTGCTAAGTAGATAGGGGTAAGGTGGTAAGTAAGTGCTGGTAAGTGGGTAGGGATAGGGGTTCAGAACAAGGGCTCACCCAATAGCCATCAATCCTACCAGAATCAGAGCAGATAATATAAGACCAACTGCTGAACTAAAAAGGAACCAAAATACTTCATAGTTTGACTCCCTGCCTCCAGGGCAAAGCAAGCCCAATTTCAAGCAGTCTAGTAAAGGGTATTGACATGTTCAGGTTACAACAGAAAGAGTATATAATTTGCCATCTCACAGAAAAAAGAAGTAGAAAAAGTATTACCAGAGGAGACGCTGTAAGGACAGACTGAATCTGTTTTTTTAAATGAAGTTTAATGTATATGTTGTGTTGTCTGCCTTCAACTCATTTCTGACTTATGGAAACCCTAGGGTTGACTTAGCATAGATTTTTTATGGCAGGTCTCTTCAGAGGGAGTTTGTCATTGCCATCCCCTGAGGCCGAGGGAGTCTGACTTGCTCTAGGTCACCAGTGGGCTTTCATGGGCAAGTGGGGATCTGAACCCTTGTCTCCATAATCATAGTCCAATGCTCAAACCACTACACCACACTGACTATGGCTCACAGTAAACAGGGCTTCTCCTCCCTCAAAACATGGAAATGCCTGAAGAGGAGAATAAGGGGTTGTCCATTACAATAAACCATGTAAATCCAGTTTTGTTCCTATTTACCTTTTAGAATCATTTGCCTTTGAAAGGCATGCATCTTTGGAAGGAAAGCAGATGCAAAAGAAGGCAGGATCCCCTGCAGCCTTTCCTGGTTGGAAAAAGAGTCCAGCAAGTATGACTAGAAGAGAAAGCAGCTTCTCTAAGATTCCTTGTTCTACCAAACCCTGAAAATATGCAATAGTCTGTTATCATCAGATTTATGATGTCTTCATCAGAAGATAGGCATCTTCTTGCCTATCACTCCACGTCAAAAGTCACTGAAAAAGTTTTTTTTAAAGAAATAGCAAGTGGAGAAAACAGATGTTAGCATTTATCAATAATCTCAACCAAAAAAGGGTAGCCAGTTGTGATAAAATGTTGAGTTAACAACCTCTCCCTCCCTTCTTGCCTCTCCTAAAAGCAGACTTCAGTGTTCTTCTGAGACCACATCATTGCCACCCATCACATATCTTGCCACTGCCTCTGATCCCCAGTTACACAACTGCTCTGAAAAAAAAAAACTGAACAAACAGAGCAGCGTTCTTCCAACTGGCATGTCCCCAACCCCAGAGTGCATGGAGTGCAACACCCATCTTCCCTCACTAGTGTTCCCATGCTACCTAAGGATGATGGATTTGTAGTCTGAAAAGATCAAACTAAGGGACAAGATGTCTGGAATTGACGTTTCCTTTAAAGCAACTATACAACAGGCCCCACATACCCAGAACTACCTTAATTCATGGGTGCTGCCCAAGAGGCAGATGTTTATTTTCTTCTTTGATTAGAAGAAGAGTGGAACTGATCTACAAGAAGATTTTTAGAATATGAACAGGGATGTTATGTAATCTTGCAAATCATCTTCATCAGTCACATAACGAAGCTTACATTCTCACAAAAACGACTGAGAGACACTAACTTTATCTATATATTTGAGCATTCAGGCATCAACACAATAGTGATTCCAGAAAATGGAATGAGTGTGTGTGAGTGAATTAATAAACTAATGGGCTTTAATAAGTTAAATATTGGCAAAAAAGTAGGGAGAGAAAGAGAGCATCAAATCAGCTGGGACATAAGCTAAGTGTAAATACTAATACTGAAGCAAAGCTGAATTAATTGCAATTGGCAAGCCTGTGATGCATAAAGGACTTTTGATTCAATCATGCTCTTGGTAGTATAGAGAGGCAATCCTAGCATGAGGCAAGTCACAGCAGTCAGTCCAGGTCCCATGGAGTGTTCCTTGAAGGGGTCACAGAATGGGAGACAGACAGATATGATCCAGGGGGGAAATCCATCAGGATGTTTTCTTGCACAATTCCCACTAAAATGAACAAGAATCATACAAGTACTCAGTGCAGCAGAAGAATGCTGTAGGGGAGAATTTGTTTTTCATATTCATAAGAAAAATTGGGGAAACAGGAAAATCAATTTGGACGTTCTGCCTTAGACACCCAAATATCACTGGCCAGTTCTAGCTCTAGTAAGCATTATATTCTGTACCAGAATATCTAACCAGCACTTGAACTATCTGGATAGTTTCAGACATACAGGCAATTCTAGAGGCTTGAACAATCTGAAAGGACAACAGCGAATTCTGGATACTTCAATATATGTGAATGAATTCTGAATTCTGGAAATTCCTTGGGAATAAATATCATTGCATAGTTATGCATGGAGGAGAAGGAATACAATGTTATCACAGTTATTATTAATTAAGCATGACAGGTGCTTCTATACAAACTATGACTATTTATTGAATAAATAAAACAGCTTATTCAAGATCAGGTGCAAGAGATGTGTCAATATAAATCTGTACAGTTAGAATACTGCAGCATTGACGTGCTGGTTGTTGATATTCTCACAAAGCCTCTACAAACAGATTGCTTCCAGAGACTACAAGAAGGGATGAAATCCTTGATGTCGGTCCAAGAGAATGGGAAGGTGACTGTTGGAACATTTCAGCATTCTCTCTTCCACAGCCAAATCAGGACAATTTCTATCATATTTTGTACTTATACAAGAGGTGAAGCTGTATACCATCATCAGTTGAAATGGATGTTTGGAGGTCCAAACATCAGCTGGTGGCCAGCTGCTCTGTTTCTGTTCATGCTTGGGCCAGATGATCTCATGAGGCCTAACTGCCTGCCATTTTCTGCCTCTTGTCCTTCCCTGTGGTTTTTCAAGCAGTCACCCCAAATGTGTGTCTATATGTTAATGGGCATAGAGTTGTATTTCAAAAATGTATTTCTAGACCTCTCTGAAGCAAGCTGGGTAAGTCCTTCAGCTATTTCTGGAAATCCAGAATATTCTGGATTTTGAAAATGTAGAGAAGAGAAACAGGTGGACTCAGTGGTGAGGAGAAGTTGACTCTGAGCTCCAAAAGGAACATGGGGGGGGTTTATCTTTCAACACTATTGGCCATGCTGGTTTGAGGATTCTGGAAGTGATAATCCAATAAAGTAACTTTTTTCTGAGCTGTAGCAGAATCACGGTGAGGATATATGAACTAAGGATAAAAAAGAAAGGAAAAAGGAGATCTGTAGAGGATGTGTAGATTTGCAACAGCAAGAAAGAGCAGGTGGTGGGGAAAAGATATGAGCAAATGCCACATAGTGATCAGGAGACACAGATTTTGTTTCATTTTCCTCAATATCCTCTATTTGATTTGAGGAGTAGTTTGCAGTAAGAATTTAAGCATTTTTTTTAATTTCCACTGTAATTTTTTTTAAAAAAAGAAATTTTAAGTACCAAAATCCTGTTTTGATGTCCTAAGGATACAATATATTTATGACCTAATATGGTCATTATGAAGACTGGATTGGGCAAGGTGTCTGAATATTTTGTTATTCTTTCTGAAGTAATCTTTAAGGATGTATGCTCTCTCTCTCTCTCATACATACCGTCAAACACCAAAGCATACAGAGAGTGAGAATGAGAGAGAAACCTTCTACTGTCTAGCTATAAACCACAATATGTCCTATTCATAAATGGCAGAATGCAGGTGAAAGGTGATAATTAGACATCCAGAAAGACAGCTGGCTGTTGGAAGCAGAGGTGAAATGAACGTCAAAGGGGAGTGATAACTATAAATCTACCTTGAATGAAAAGCAAAATATCAACTAATTTAGATAAGAGGAAATTAGCTTCAGACCACAAAGGGGTGTCATTAAATACTAAGCCACTAAAGTTTCACAAAATTATAGATTGGTATGTTGTTGTTCATAATCCAGCAACAGCAACCAGTTTTTCAGTCAGAACAAGCCCTACTCATTGCTGCAATGTTGCAAACCTAGCTGATCAGTTGCATACAGTAGGAGCTGTATTTGCTCATGGCTGGCTGTCCAGTATGGAGAAACAATTAGGATGCTCTTAAGTCATATAATCAGTGCATCCTTTAGGGAGGGTCAATTACCAGCTTGTTTAAAGGAAGCAGTGATTAAGCCACTTTTGAAAAAAACCTTCCCTAGATCCCCTGGACAAAAATAACTATAGGCTGGTCTCCCATCTTCCATTTTTGAGCAAGGTGACAGAGAGAGCTGTTGCCACTCAGCTCCAAGTAGTCTTGGATGAAACAGATTATCTAGATCCATTTCAAATGGGTTTTAGGACAGAATATGGAGTTGAGACCGCCATGGCCACCTTAGTCGATGATCCCCGTCTAGGTATCGATAGGGGAAGTGTGACCCTGTTGGTGCTCTTGGACTTCTCAGTGGCCTTCGATACCATCGACCATGGTATCCTTCTTAGGAGATTTGGGGGCACTGTATTGCAGTGGTTCCTGTTCTATCTCTCAGGCAGATTCCAGATGGTGATACTTGGGGACAGTTGCTCCTCTAAGGGGGATCTTAGATCTGGCGTCCCTCAAAGCAGCATTCTGTCCCCAATGCTATTCAACATTTACATGAAGCCACAGGGTGAGATCATCTGGAGACATGGGGAGGGGTGTTATCAGTATGCTGATGACACCCAAATATATTTCTCCATACCTCAGACTGCTGCAGTGACTAAGGATGGCATCTCTCCTCTAAATGAATGTCTTAAGGCGGTAATGGACTGGATGAGGAAAAACAGACTAAAACTGAATCCATTGAAGTTGGAGGTACTTGCTGTAGGGACCTCTAATCCAGGTATGGAGATATGTTCACTGGTCCTGGATGGGGTCACACTGCCCATAAAGGACTGTGTTCGCAGTTTGGGAATGCTCCTGGAATCAGTTGTCAACTCAGACAGATGTGACGGCCAGGAGCGCTGGTTATCAGCTTTAGCTGATACGCCAACTGCAACCCTACCTGGAGCCTAGAAACAATGGTACATGTGCTGGTAACTTCTTGATTGGACTTCTGTAATGCGCTCTACATGGGGCTACCCTTGTACTTAGTTCGGAAACTCCAATTGATTCAAAACATGGCAGCCAGACTGGTCACTGGAAAATCTAGAGGTGAACACATAACACCAATTCTAAAATCTCTCCACTGGCTGCCTATTAGTTTCCCAGCTCAGTAAAAGGTGTTGCTAATAACCTTTAAAGACCTTCATGGCTTAGGTCCAGCTTACTTACGGGAGCGCCTTCTTCCATACAATCCACCCTGCACACTCAGATCCTCTCGGAGCAACCTATTATAGCCAAGGAAGACAAGGCTTCTATGGAATGACCTGCCATAGAGGATCCATCACATTATGTCTCTTGATGCTTTTAAAAAGGCTGTCAAGACGGATCTCTTTTGGCAGGCCTTCCCTGACTGATCGAATGATCGTTCCATGATACTGATGTAGGCTGCCCTTGTTCGTCCCATGATGCCTCATTTTAATGTGTTTAATTTAGTTAATTTTATTCACTGAATGTATTTTATGATGCGGTGTTAGTTTTAATTGGAAGGAAAGGGATCATGCTATTTTATCATGTTGTTTTATAGCCGTATTGCTGTATTTTTATGATTGTTACTCACCTCGATCCTTTGGGGATCAATAAAAAAATATTATTATTAATATTATTAATTTTACAAATAAAAAAAATATTATTATTATTATAAATGCTCATGAAGCCACTACATCAGGGGTAGGCAACCTTTCCCCTTTAAGGTCCGAGGGACTTCAGCTCCCAGAATCCCAGGAGCTACTGGCCAACATGGGACTATTGGCCAACATAGCTGAGGCTTCTGGGAGCTGAAGTCCCTCGGCCCTTAAAGGGGAAAGGTCTCCTACCCCTGCACTACATAGTGGATTTACTCAAACATATGGCACAAATTATAATTTAACAATTCCAAGCATTCCCTGGTGAAAGGGAATCAACAAAGAAGCACTTTAAAAATGAACAAATCTACTACAGCATGAATGTTCATGGACCATAGCCTATGACAGTTCACACCATAATCAATTTGTTAGCTTTTAAGGTGCTTCGATGACCACCGAGGACCTTCACAAGTTCAACCTAGACAATGAAGAAACAGAAATAAATAGTAAAAGAATTCTTATACGTGGGATCACACATTGATAGAAATGGGGACTGCAGTCAGGAAGCCAGTAGAAGATTAAGAATTGGGAAAGTGGCTATGAAAAAAACTAAAAAAGATTTTAAAAAGCCAAGATATACAACTGAGCACAAAAGTTAAAATCATACAAGCCATTGTCTTCCCTATTACCATGTATGGATGTGATAGCTGGACAGTTAAGAAAGATGATAGGAAGAAAATCAATTCCTTTGAGACTTGGTGCTGGAGAAGAGTGTTAAGGATCCTGTGGATATCCAAAAGGACAAATAAATGGGTCCTAGAAAACTCCCTGCAAGGCCAGAAGCCTCCCTGGAAGCCAAGATGACCAAACTGAGGCTGTCGTACTTCGGACACATCATGAGAAGAAAAGACTTATTAGAAAAGACAATAATGCTGGAAAGGTGGAGGGAAGTAGGAAGAGAAAAAAGTCACATGCCAGATGGATGGACTCTTTTAAGGAGGTCACGGGTACTAAGGGGTTGCAGGAATTAAGCAGAGCAGTGGAGGACAGGGGGTCTTGGAGATGTCTCATCCATAGGGTCGCCATGAGTTGAGACTGACTCGAGGGTAGTTAACAACAACAACAAAGGTACTTTGGGACTTTGTTGTTTTCGCTGTAGGAAACTAACTAGTCAGCTATGTAGAAATAGTGACATGCAAAATTTAGAAAAATTAGTTTTTTTGGAATACAGCCCCCAGAATCCCACCAGCCAGCATAGCCAGTAGTCATACCAAGTGGGGAATTTTGAGAATTATTACTCAAACGATAACTTTTCCAAGCTTTATGCCAGGTGCCCTCACTATGGTCTCCATTCATTTATTCAGCAAATGGATACATTATGTTTTCAGTGACAATATTCCTAGGAAGAGATTTGCCAACATAAAAACAACAATAAATGTGTACAATCATAAAACAGTAAATAAATTTAAAGCAATTTAACCAAAAATATCTTAAAAGCAGTCAAGCAGCATCTGGACATTTAAAAATACAAAAGGCATGGAAGAATGGAAAGCCAACATGGTATAATGATTTGAATGTTGGACTAGGATTTTGGGAAACCAGGGTTCAAATCCCAGGTCAGCCTGGGAAACCCCACTAAGCAGCCTTGGGCAAGTAACACTTAACAAAACCATATAGGTTAACCTTAAGCAGGGGTAGGCAACCTTTTTGAGCCAGAGGCCGGGTTGCTGTCCCTCAGACAATGGGGGGGGGGGGGGCTGAAGCACAATAAATAAATAAATAAATAAATAAATAAATAAAAATATATTTTTAAAATTTTTTTAAAAATATGCATGCACACTATCTCTGCCCCAGAAAAGCCATGGCAAAACTCCTGTGGAGATTTAGCCAAGAAAACCCCAAGAACAAGTAATAACAACAATAATCAATATCATCATGGTGGACGGCAGTGGCGGTGGCAGGACTGGCTTGGGGCCAGTCCAAAGGCCTTGCGGGGCCGCATCCGGCCCCTGGGCCTTAGGTTGCCTACCCCTGACCTTAAGAGTTGTACATTGGAAACTACTTGAGAGCACACAACAACAACAACAATAACAACAACATCAACAACAACGTACTGAAAGGATAAAACTGAGTGGGCTCAGATACCATGACAAACCACAGTTTTAACAGATCTGAGATGCTATGAAAAATGAAAACAGCATATAAAGATTATCAAGGAATTGTCAATAGCCACTTTAGGAATAAAAACCAGAGGGTAGGGGTGGAAAAACTACTAGACCTATACCCCTCAAGCAGTTTAATCCAGCGAAGTCACAATGACTACAATTGAATAGTATGCAATTTAGGGACTGTTGTTCTACCATAATAAGGAGGCTATGTCCTCCCAATTGTGTAAATGCTTGTCCACATAAAAAAATTCAGAGTATTAAAAGAAAATATACATCAGAGTATTCTAAAAAACAAGGTATACATTTACTGCACCTTAACTTACTTCTTTATCACACCCAATATAAAAATAACATTGTTGTGTGCATTCTTGTCTTTTCCAACATATGGCAACCCTAAGGCAAACTCATCATGGGGATTTCCTTGCAAGATATGTTCCGAAGGGCTTTGCCTTCCTTTGAGGCTCAGAGAATGTGACTTGCCCAAGGTACTATTATTCATTCCAGTACCCTGCCATTATTGTTAATATGGTCTTCTTCTATGTGCTAACTATCAAAATACTGGCCAAGCAGATGTCGAAACCAAAATTCTTTCAAAAATGTTTTGTTTAAAAAAAATGGCAAAAGCAGAAGGCAGTATAGTAGCTCCCACTAATGGCTGATAATACAGTCCTGTGTTTACTCAGAAGTAAGTTCCACTGAGTTCAATAGTGTTTATTCCCAAGTAAATGAGCATAGGACTGCAGCCAAAATAGCTTAAAAGGCAGCAAGAAGAGAATTTCAGAAATGTTAGTTTCCCCTAATATTTCCCATGAAAGGCTAAAGTATCTTAACAGATACCAAGGTATGTTGGTTATTTGGGCTTTTTCCATGATGTAACTGCTTAAATTTTGTCTGTCTGAGATCAGAATAAAACTACTGCCTCCAATTTTAAAAAACACACAAAGAAAACTAACCCTTTAATGCTGAATTCAAGAAAAAAAAAACCTCAACAAATGAAGTCTGGGTACAAAAATAAAAGATTTTCTAAAGTGATAATAGAAGATAAAAGATTTTCCAATGAGCGAATATTGTACTAGCTTTTGTACAAATTGTTACTGTTTCAATGACAAGGCAAGAGAAATTTTGTTTCTTTAAATAAGAGCATCTGCTGTCACAATTTAAAAGAAGAAGCTCTTCAGATTTTAGATGAAAGGCTTCTAGAGATACTAGGGCAGTCAGACAATCATTCTAAACACCCTTATTTTTCAAATGGGAACCGGCCCAAGAATTTAAATATGCCCTGAAGAATTTCTATTCTCCAGCAACTGTTGTGGGAAATGTAAAGAAATGACCATAATCTAGTATGCCCATTTGATAAAACAGATTATCACCTATGCAAGAAAATAAGGACATTATTTTGCCAACAAATACACTGCTTTACATGAACTTCGGGTGTGCTCTTCAAAGCAACTTGTTTTTAAGGACTGTGGCAAAATTATACAGTTATACAAGCTGTACAACTTCTCCAGCAAAGTAGAGGAAAGTGGGTTTTAATTACTAGGAATTGTTCATATGCATATTAAAAACAACTTTCCAAACCTCCTGTTCATTGTTAATCTGGTTTGGTGGGGAAAAACATGCATACCATATAAGCTGACCTCTGGAAGGAAGAAAACTGGTTCAGGATTTTTTGTCAAGCATATTAATAATAAAAAAAAAAAGCATTTCCAATTGGATGATCAAATTCAGAATGGAATCCAAATTAATACCCATTCATACAAGCTATGCAATTTTATAACTGCAACAGTGACTATGCAAGTCCAACTATACATTGTAAAGTATGAGCGCATAGGACAACTCTGTGCTAGATAAGAGTGCAAGTCCATTATGAGTCAAGGACGTTAAACTCTCAGCTATTAACATTCATGTTGGAGTAGGTAGTTGCACTCCAAAGCCAGCTCAGTAGAGATAAGCAGCTAAGCCTAGCAAAATGACAGAAGGAGCTACATTAACCTTCATGCATTGCATAAAACATCTTCTCATTGCCTTCCACACCAGAAGATGTAATGCTCACTCTTCTCTATGCATGCCCACCATCCTACCTGATTTACTAGATATCATATGATCACCACCACTCCACTACATGGAAAATGTAATTTCCCAAACTCTGATGAGCTTTTTGCAATTCCCATGCTTTCAAATGTGCCCAGATATACATTAGTGGTGGCTTTTTTAGCTTGTGGGTTTGAATCTGCTATGAACCCTATTTCAAGAATTGATTTAACCCAGGTTTCTAAGGTACTCTGTAGGATACAGAGAAAATAAAATACTTCTGACACTATACCAAGAATATACATAGTCAGGCAAGCAGGCAGACAGACAGAGTAGATGTGTGTGTGTGTGTGTGTGTGTGTGTGTGTGTGTGTGTGTGTGTGCACGCATGCATGTGTATCTCCATCCTGTCCTTCCTCTAAGGATCTTAGGGTAGCACATACTGTTCTCATACCACCCATTCTGCCTTCACAACAATCTTGTGAAGTAGGTTAGGCCCAGAAAAAGTGACTGGCCTAAACTATACCTATGCCCATGATCCAAACAAGACACCGGTAAGCCTGCAGCAGCAGCTGAGGTTTTGAAACAAAAACTTCTTTCTCTTGAGGTGTTTCATGCACCTCAAGATTAGGAGCTGGTCTCAAAGTTCTAAATTGTAGACTCTAAAACATCCTTCAGGTGCCCAACTACTTGTGACCTGCTTCCAACACTTCCATTGAAGAATCAAACTACATTAATTTATTTCTATGTCTCATCCCAATCCTAAAGCAGAGGTAGAATTAACATAAATTTAAAAGTTGAATGGGGTGGGGTGGGGAATCAAGCTAAATAAACCAATAGCTAGATTTAACAAAACAGTTTTGCAATACAGTACTAAGAAGAGACATTTAGGCTTGAGGTCATCTATCCCTCACCCATATTGCAAGGGAGCTTCATAATAGTGCCATGTAGCTGCCACATTTTGGAGAAATGTATCGGTAGCTTTAGTAAGCTAGCCAAGTACAGTATACTAAATGTGACACATAAGGCTGCTCAAAAGAAAAGCTGAAAAGAAAGCAAGGGGAGAGGGAGGTAGACAGCTGAAGCTACAGGCTTACAGGAGCTCAAAGAAGCAATTCAATACTCTTCATTCTTCATCAAACAACTGTTCTCATTGCCCACTGACTCACTGACAGCAGGGATGAACAGCCGAGTCCCTATTATACACTTGCTAGCCAAAAAAAGGAAAGAAAAAAAGGAAAGGTTTTGCTTTCCATTATACCAGAACAATACAGGCTGGGTGGCTGGGGCAGGAGAAGAACCTTTATTTTATAAAAAAAATAAAAATAAAACATAATTCAAAATATCCCCCACCACCACTTTTGAGTTACTGAGCAGAAACTACATACAAAGTCTTCAAAAAAGTTTTTTTAAAAAAAAAAACAACTTCTCTTTTGCAAACACATTTCACAATGGAAGGCAGCATCTACCCAATTCGGCTACATAAAGGGGGTTTCTCCCCAGCCAGAAACAGCAATTTTGCCATCTTTTGTTATGTTTCCAGGGGATCAAGATACATCCCTTCTGCCCCTGAAGTTCAGTGCTTTTATTTCAGTTCAGGATTGGGGAGAGAGGATGCATTTTGGATACTGAAAGGTCCTGAATTTTCAAAAGCATATTTTTTCTATTCTATAGAAGAAGGCTTTAAAAAAGAAGGAAAGAACTTCCCCTCAGAAAACCATCTGCCTCAGAAACTGACCATTTTTGTGGCTAGCATGCCACTTGGCTAGTGAATAAAAACCACCAGCATCTGTCTCCTTACACGCATCTCATTTGCCAATCATATTCATCCAAAAAAAGCAACAATACTTTCTCAGTACACAATTGCTTCAGCTCTTTCTCAACCAAATCTCAGACATACACAGATCAGGAAGGAAGCCATAAAGTTTCCTCTGGACCTTACTTCCAAGTAAATGCACAGAGTGATAGCCTTTGACAGGCACTAGGTGTTTTTATATACTATTTAGACTGTATCTTGTGGGACTCAGCCACTTCAGTCCTCATGAAATCTGAGGATGGTGATCCTTTTCAGGTGAAGGCAAATTTTAAAAACACATTAACTCCTTTCTATGAAGCTGCCTTAAACTTGACTCAGACTCCACTAGCCCATCCTGCTCAGCAATGTCTTCTTTGACCCATCCCAGGTCTTTAAAAGCTCCTGCAAAGGGATCTTCCCCTGTCTTCCTGCTTCTGCTGCCTCTTACTGCAACCAGAGAAGGTTTTAATTAGAAATGCTGGGGGTTGAACCTGGAATCTTATGCATGCCAAGCATGTTCCCTTCCCGGTACTCTGGCCACACCTCCTTTCGGAGCTCCTGGAGGCTTGTGTGTGTGTTATGTGCCTTGAAGTCATTCCGATTTATGCGTGTTTCCACACTGCAGAGATAATCTGGTTTGACACCACTTTAACTGCCATGGCTCAATGCTACATTATAATTCCCAGAATGTTGTAGTATTGTGCCATGGCAATTAAAGCAGTATCAAACTAGATTATCTCTGTAGTGTGAATGCAGCCATGGTGACCCTAGGGTGACCCTATCACACGGTTTCCTTGACAAGATTTGTTCAGAGGAGGTTTGCCACTGCTTTCCCCTGACGCTGAGAAAGTGTGAGTTGCCCAAGACAACCCAATGGGTTTCATGGCCCAGCTGGAAATCTAACCTTGCTCTCCAGAGTCCTAGTCCCACACTCAAACCACTAGGCCACCCTGGTTCTCCCAGGGGAGTAAATCCCAAATAAGGAGGCAGTGGGTCAAGTTGCAAGGATCTCCTAGGCACAACCTCTGCCCACCTTTGTTCACCAACCAGTCACAGAATGAGAAGAATCCAGTAACCCTGAATCACAGGGGATAAAGAACATCTGGGTTAGTAGATCAAGGTCCAAAACACACTGCAGAAATCATCCAGTTTGAGACCACTTTAACTGCCCTGGCTCAATGCTAGGGAATACTGGGAACTGTAGTTTTTGTGAGACATTGAGCCTTCTCTGTCAGAGAGCTCTGGTGCCACAATAAAGTACGATTCCCAGGATTCCCTAGCGCTGAGCCAGAGCAGTTAAAGCAATCTCAAACTGGATGATTTCTGCAGTGTGTTCTGGACCAAAATTCTGGGAATGTGGGGGGGGGGGAGAGTTACATCATCCCTCTGAAGTCACAATTCTCCTGCTCAACCATGCCATTAAAGTCTGACAGCCTATCCCCGCCAGGAGAGGCGACCCCTGTAATGGAGATCCCTTCGTGGAAGCCTAAACCAAGGAGTGACAGAAAGAGGCACGTGTGGAAGAGAAAAGGGGGATGGATGGACTGGATGCAAGGCAAGGCAAGGCAAGGCAAGGCAAGGCAAGGGAAGGCAAGGCAAGGCAAGGCAAGGGAAGGGAAGGGAAGGGAAGGGAAGGGAAGGGAAGGGGATTTTGCCCGCTGCAAAGCAGGCAGCCTCTGTCTGGACAATGGGACGAAAGCAGGGGAAGCGCCTCATGCCGGGAGCCGCGAAGAGGCAGGCGGCCGCTTCCAGGAAGGTCTCCTCTCTTCCCAGAGAAAAGGGAGGCAGAGGCAGAAGGGAGGCGGTAGAGTCACTAGAGGAAGGGGGACCAGGGGTCCTCCTCACCGCAAAGGAGGACGAGGTGCCTCAAAATGGAGGACCTTCAAGGGAGAGGTAGAGACGTGGCCAAAGCAAGGCGAAAAGCACCCACAGAAATGTAAAGGCATGCTTTTCCCTCCTGCTCAAAAGGGAGGACCTTTTGGAATTCCTCCTAGAGGAAGGAGGACCAGGTCTGGCCAACCCTAGGGAGAGGGGTCTCTCTTCTCTTCTCTTCTCTCACCCATCCTTCCCTGGTTGCAGCGGCGAGAACGAGAGAAGCCTCGCCCGAGAGGAGAGCCATGGCAGGGCCGAAGCGCGCCGCATCTCTGAGGAAGGGGGAGCCTGGGGCCGCTCCTGGTCTAAGCACCAGGCATTTCTGGGGGGTGGTCTCTGTGTGTGTGTGTGTCTATAGGGTTCGCTTTCCTTTGGTCAGGTTATCCTTGGAGGTCCCCCATTTGGGGTGCCTGTCCTCCTTTGCAGAGGAAGTCCTCTAGTCACCCTTAGAAGCATGCA
>CM034703.1:224838964-224851939 GCA_020142125.1 Phrynosoma platyrhinos
GTTATTACGCGTTTATTCTAATTGCGTGTGATATTTCATTTGCACAATTAAACACTATTTTCGCTTTATTTTCGGGATGGTTCATTTGCGCTTTAGTATCTTTTTAAAGATGGAACTGGCCCCCGTATGATAAAGTTCTGAGTCTCACTGCAGGTAGGCTCTTCCCACTTTGATGGGAGCATTTCTGAATAGCAGGGGAAAGGGTTTCCCACTTATACTAATACCACCCTATTGTGCATGAGAACGTCATGAGAACTGGCACTCAAAGAACTTTGTTATTATAGTTTTTGTGGGTTTTTCGGGCTGTGTGGCCATGTTCTAGAAGAGTTTCTTTCTGACATTTCGCCAGCATCTGTGGCTGGCATCTTCAGAGAAAACTGAAATGGAAGAGCATGGGTCTATATATACTGTGAGACCCTGGGTAGGGAGGAGTGGTTCCCAGGTGAACTGTGTGTTGTTCTGTGTTGAATAGGTATTGTCAGAAAGAAACTCTTCTAGAACATGGCCACACAGCCCGAAAAATCCACAAAAAACTATGAATGCCGGCCATGAAAGCCTACGACTTCACAGCTTTGTTATTAGATTGTTAAATAGCTCAAGGAGAAGGGGAAGGGAAAGTGCATTAGAATTAAACCAGTGTGCAGTGATCTACCACTCAAAGTTATGAGTCCCTGGTAGCTACAAGATAGGTAAAGAGATGAGAGAGAGTATAGAATAAAGCAACTAGTTCAGTTGTTCTCAAGCATTTTAGAATAGGAATTCAAACTATAAAATTGACATTGAGACATTAAGTGCCTGCAGCACTCAATCCAAAATGACTTGGCAGTCATGCTGTGCTGGTTTCAGACACAACAAGACCTGTAATCACTAGGACTGGGTGATCCATTTTGAGAGGACAGGAAGAACAGGAAGAAGACCTCATGGGGCAGAGTTCCAGACTAATGCAGCAGTAGTATGAGTCCAGTTTTATAATGCAGGATATGAATCTTGCTGGAACTGAAGCTGATTCTCAAGAGGGGGGGGAAGTCAAAAGTAGGAGATGAGACTCACCCCATAAGGATATTCTGAGTTTTTTAAAAGCTAATATTTAAGAGCATCTAGCCCCTTTTTAATGGAAATATGGTGGGGGAAAGTCAGCCAGCATTCTGCTAACAGCAGCACAAGAAGTGTTATGCTAACAGTGTTAAATATTCTAACAGTTCTACAATGATTTCCCACTTCTGCAACCCTGCTACCCAGTTCCCAGTCTTCTTCACCAGAGTATTCCTGATTACAGAAGACAAACATACATTCCAAAGTATCATGGAAGTAAACACAATGCCTATCTGCCATATTCTGAGGCATTTGTTTTAAGGGCAAAGGATGTTAATTTACTCCTACTATGCTTTGGAATGTTCTAGAGAGGTTTCAGTGAAATCCCTTCCTTTTTAAAGAATGCATACAGGATAGAAATGGGAAGAAAATGTATCATTATTCATCCCCCCAAAATGGGTTTCCTGCCAACTGGGAAACCCTGCTGGGAAGAATAATAGGTGAGCAAGAAACCTGTTTTGTGCACAGAAAACAGAGTTTTTGCATTGTTGTTAGCTGCCCTCGAGTCGGTTCCAACTCGTGGCAACCCTGTGGATGAGACATCTCCAAGAATCCCTATCTTCCACTGCCTTGCCCAGATCCTGCAAGCCCTTGCCCATAACCCCCCTGATTGAGTCTATCCATCTGGTCTGTGGTCTTCCTCTTTTTCTTTTACCCTCTACCTTTCCTAGCATTATTGTTTTTTTCTAGTGATCCATGCCTTCCCATTGTGGCCAAAGCATGATACTCTCAACTATGGAGTTTATCACACGGGGAGCCCCATGCAGAAATGAGGCTTTAAAGTAAAAAAAAAAAAAAAAAAAAAAAAAACAACCCCGCAAAAGCGGAAACTTTCAATGAACAGGATTTCTCCCGTTCTGCCCTGTGTGAAAAGTAAAAGTGCTATTAAAAGGAGGTTAATTTGAATGCAAATTAGACAAACACTGCTTCTTTTTACTTTTGAGATCTTCCGAAAATAAAAATAAGCAGTTTTTGTCCAATTTCCATTCGGATTAACCTCCTTTTAAGAGCGACGTCATCTGAAAAAACACCCGCTTTTGCGGGTTTTGTTTAATTTAAAGCCCCGTTTCCGCACGGGATTTCCCCCATGTGATAAACTCCTATATCATCTTTGCTTCCAAGGAGAGCCCTGGTCTGATCTGTAAAAGAACCCATTTGTTTGTCTTCTTGGCTATCTATGGTATCCTAAGTACTCTTCTCCAGCACCACATTTCAAATGAGTTGATTTTCTTTCTGCTTCCTTCACCATCCAGCTCTCACATGTGCCTGGTAATTGGCAATACAATGGCCTGAACGATTCTGACTTTAGTGCTCAGTTGTATGTCTGAGGAAGTAGACTCAAATATAGGAAAGCTCATGCTACCAACTTCTATCTTTCAGTTAGTCTCGAAGGTGATGTAAGATCCCTTTGCACAATGCTTTTGTTTAGTTATGCTTGAAGGCTTACCATGCCTGGTTGTTTCATTTAATATGTGCATATTATTAGTTTTGGATAAAAAGTATGTTAAAACATCTTGAACTGCTGTTCATCTCTATTCCTGCCATATAATTTTTGCCTCAGGTACAAAAATTTTTGTTAAAGAAGTAATGCCTAGGAACACATATAGTTTGTTATCTGAGATATACCTGTATCATAATTATTCATCCTTACATGTGAGCACAAATTAGTCAAGATCTTACAACCCTACAAGGGGGCTGGTGCTTGTAAGTCCCATTCTGCTGCCAAAGCTCACACCAGCTTCAGATTCTGCAACCATTTGAAAGAGTCCTATGTATATACAGATGGGCCAGCGGAACACACACAAAGGGGATTCCTAATAGATCCAGAATCCTCCCTCATGTGGAAGAACCACAGTTTTTGGGACAGTGTTTTTCTTTCATTCTACAACTCCCCGACTCCCCACACACATGCTGCCCAGGGAATTCTGGGAGCAACCATCTAAAAAAGTAGTTTCTCTAAGCTCTGAGAAGAACTCTGTGTACATATGCTGTTCAGCTGTATAATCATCAGCAAAGTGGTTGGCAGGAACAACCCTACTCCTAATCTCATGAAGCCATGATGAAACAATGATAGAAACTCATTAACATTGCTGCACATGCTATAGACAGTCTTGTTTCCTAAGTGATTTTTTTTTTTTTTTTTTGGTAGAGGGGGGAAATGTAGTGTTCTTCAGCTGTTTGGTATGCTGTAAATATATGTCAATTGCTATGTTCCTATCCTTACTAAAGGGCCTGGAGCTTGTCATCATTGATAACTTTGATATAGTTATTCCCTTAATACTGTTTAGTATTGCCATTTTATCAATCAGTCTCATGCTTAATGTGTGTTATGTAAATGATGTCCTGTATGCCTTCTGGAAGTGCCCATTAACAAGGGATGTGTCTGCATGTAGTATTAATTACAGTCTCCTTAATATCCCAATGGTGGTGGGGGAATTCCTAACCTGCATTTCCTTGCCCAAGAATAGATCCCACAAGTCATCAATAATGCTGGGATGTTATTAATTTAATTATTGATTATGATGACACACAAACAGCCGACTTCTGAAATGCAAAACACATTTTGTGCATGGCAGGGGGTTGGACTGGATGTCCTTTCTGATCTCTTCTAACTCTATGATTCTGTACAAGTGCAAAGTAGTGTTGTGTAGAGAAAGCTTCAGTTTGAGCGGAAGGTGGTGTATAGATGATGATGATGATGATGTTTGATGATGATAACTGCATAAGTAAAGCAGTTTGACACACTTTAACTGTCATGACTCTATAATACAGAGTGCTGGGATTTGTATTTTGGTGAGGCACCAGAGCTTTCTAACAGACCAGGTTGAATACTTTACCAAATTACAAATCCTAGGATTCTGTAGGATAGAGTCATGGCAGTTAAAATGATGTCAAACTGCTTAATAATAATAATAATAATAATAATAATAATAATAATAATAATATTCTGCAGTGTGGCTACACAGGATGATAATGAGGAGGACAACAAGATCATATTAATATGATCTTAACTGATCTAGCATTACATTGTTTGGCACCCATAAAGAATATTTTGAGTTTTAAAAAGCTGACTTCACACACACACACTATCTCCATTATTTTGACTACATCCCTGTAAGATAGGACTGCATAACTGATAGGTGTGTGGGGTTTAAAACAGAGATAGTGGCTTCTGTGGGACCACCTGGTAAATTTATGGTTGAAGTGAGATCAGAATAACTTCCCAACACACAGTGTTGACTACAACATTATACCAAGGTAATTCTTTAATTCTTATTGTTGCAAAATTGCAAAAATAAATAGAAATGATATGGATGCATATAAATTGAAACCCTGAGCTAGAGATAAAATGGATTACAAATCTAAATATCATCTTCATCTTTGTATCACATCAGAAACTTGGCAGCATTAAGCCTTCTTTCTACTTTCTCTCTACCTCTTTAAAATAATCTTCCTCAATGGCAAGGGGGTCCAAATCATTCTATCTGTTTGGCATTGGCACTTTAGGATAAAGGGCAGCCAGAAGTATAGCTCAAGTAAGTAATGTGACATTTATTTGCAATTTCATTCCTCCAGATTTCATGCCCAAGTTGAGTTTTTCTGAGATACCTTTCGGTTATGCAGTGTTCCATCTTCCCTATTTATTTATTTATTTATTTATTTATTAGGATAATCATATTTATTTGAATGAATGTATAACTATATATAGTTATATATTGTTGTCATGTGTTTCCAACTTATGGTAGCCCTAAGGCAACCCTATAATGGGATTTTCTGTGCAAGTCTTATTCAGAGATTTGCCATTCCCTTCCTCTGAGGCTGAGAGAGTACAACTTGCCCAAGGTCACCCAAAAAGGAATTCTACAGTCAAGCAAGGATACAAACTCTAATCTTCCAGAGTCTCAGTTCAACACTCAAACCACTATACTATGCTTTAATGTATATATTAAATGCTATATAAAAATAGGTGAGCCATAAAGTGCACTCCCACATCCCTTGAGTTTGAACCTCACTTCTGGTGTTATATATTGTTTAATGGGAATGCCAGGAAAAGATCAACAGGTCCCCAATAAAGTGGAATTGAAGAACTAAGTAACTGTTCTTGTTGAGCCTGCCTTACTCAAACTGAAAAGGGCTCTCCTAAAAGTAGAGTCACACATTCAGTTAAATCAGCCTAACATCCACATGAGCGCTGACTGTTTATGTTGTTGCCTCATTTATCTAGAACCTTGTTTCCCTGAGCATTACCCTCCCTAACTCCCTCCCTACTTTCTTGCAAGATTTGAAATGTTCTCCTTTTCATAATTGCAAAAAAGTGCTACTCTACTAAACTTTTAAAGGCGGGAAGGCGCAATCTATAATAAGCAAAGAAGAAGGGGGGAAAGCTTAGAAATATGGCACGAGGTACATGACTGATCCATTACTACAACCTTGCCCAACCTGATACTCTCTAGATATTTTCATCATGCCAAATGGGGCTGCAACTGCAGAATACAGGGTGATGGGAAAGGGTGGGAGTAACAGTGGGGAAGTCATGGACTAACACACACTCAGATCCTCCAGTTTTGGCCTTTCTCTATCCATGACACAACACACTCATGTTAAAGAAGGCTAATACAACAAAGGCATACTGAAATAATCATACTATTTGCAGTACAAAAGGAATCACTCTTTTGGGGATCAACCGCCCCCCCAAAAAACCATGTTTTCGCCCTTCCTCCAATAAACAGAAGGGTTCTGTTTAAGAAAGGGCCATTAGCTTGAGCACCACAGAGAAGGCTTTGCTGGAGACCTTTTAATGCTCTCTTGTCTTGTGATTTGGCTGCCTCAGTGCCAATAGGCATACAACAATGCTAATAATTACCCAAGCAAGCAAAAAGATCAATTCCCAAAATGCACATCCAAGAGCTGTTTGTTTAGAAAGGGCTGGCGTACATCATGTCCTCAATTCCTACACAAAGCTGTCACACCACCCACACAATCTCGAGGATGAAACCAATTGTTTTCTTTCTCCTGCTCCTAAGACAAGCAACAGGATGCCCAGGGTCTCCACAGGTCACCTGTGGAGGAACCATTTTTTCATTGGAGTGCAGGAGGGGGAAGTCAGGGGAAGCTGGAGCTTCCAGTACAGCAGAAGGAAAACCTAAACCCTTAAAAAAAACATCTTGAACTGCCCTTGGCTGCAGAGCCAGAAAAGGTGTTTCCTGATGGGAGACTCTCCACAAAGCCTTGTAGGAAGCTTAAATTATGGATGTGTGTTTATTCAAGTGTCAAGTGGGTGTGTGACTCATCTTCACAGAAGTCAGAGTATAGCATAGGAACTGCATCTTCCAAATCATATTCTCCAGAATAAGTAATAACGAAAGCCTGAGAATTACTGCAAGAGGCTTGAAGATCTATAAAACCTCAATGGGCATTCTCCATTAATGGGGAATTCTCTCCTTCCCAGTCCTATTACAAATGGCTGCAAATTCACGGTCCTCAAGGCTGCAGAGGAGCATGCCAGTCATCCAGAGTGTTTTGCTCAGTGTCTGAAAGCACTCTTCATACAACTGGTAAAATGGAGAATTGCAAGCATCAGTGAGATGCCAAACATGGCTAGTGTGTCAGCCATGCAACTTGGACACTCTACATTTGATAGACTAAGACTGCATTTAATACTGGTCAAAGGAACTGTAAGTAAATTGCCAGCTAAATTACACCACATCAAATAAAAAATATATCTTCACCAGTAGGACCGACATAGAGCAACAGTAGGGGAAATTACCTTGAAGTGGATAGGGAGTTGTATGTAATTTGAAATATTTTTACATATGCAGTTTGCATTAGCTGCATATGTCACAAACTGTGGAATGGAACTACATCTGTAAAACTGCATGAGCCCTTGCCTTGACCTTCATGTGCTGTGTACAGTTTTCAAGAAATAATTCCTTTTATTGTGGGGTACATAATAAAGAGCCTAAAGACCCCAGATCCCATCTGATCTTTGAAGCTGGTTAGTACTGGATGGGAGAAGCTGGTTGGAACTCTGGTTAGTACTTGGATGGGCGAATGCAAAGGACGACCAGGTGCTGTAGGCTACATTTGAACAAAAGGAACTGGCAAATCAACCTCTGAGTATTCCTTGCCTAAGAAAACCCTCACAGGTTACCATATGTCAACAGGTAACTTGAAGGCATGCACACACACACGCATGATAGAAACTCCCCACTAGTACTCCATATTCTACAAAACTTTTTACATGCCTGCCTTAAATTATAATCTATCTGGAGATCATGCACGCCCTGTTGTATATCAAATCAAATGAAATAAATAAATAAAATTTATTGATAATCTTAATAGCTAGATATTTTATCTCCCCAAAGTTAAAAGTGACATCCTCTGCATTCTGATAGGTGCTTGCTGGGTGGTATTGATTAGTATACAGCAAAAGAAATAATCTATAATAAAATGAATTATAAGAGAAAAGTTGTGGAGTATGCAGCTCTCCAGATGTTGGACTGCAATTCCCATCAACCCCGCCTGCACAGTCAATGATGAAGAACTATGAGCACTGTAGTTTATTTTTGGGGGGGGGGGTTTCACTAGACTCATGCCTGAGCTATTTTTTTCTGGACTGGGGCAAACAGTGGTAACAAGACAGGAACTGTAGTTCATCATAATCCAGAGGTTTATCCCCATGTTATGGCATTGTGCAAACCTGTTTTTTTTAAAAAAATATGGGGGTTTATTTGTTATTTTATTTGCAAGCCAAAATGAATCATACCTACTTGTATTAAATTATTTACTCATTGTGAATTTCAACCCACAGCCAATTATTTGCATTTAACTTTAAAAAGCAATTTTTTTAAACTGCAAATGCTTTCTTTGACATGCTAATGATGTAAAAGTCTACAGGAAGATGAGGCTACCACTGTTTGTTAGTCATCATGGCTATCTGCTCCCTCTAGGATCAGAGGCAGTATGGTGGGGAACATGAGTGGGAGGGTACTATCGATCTCAAGTCCTGATTGCGGGCTTGCCAAATGCATTTGATTTGTTGGTGTGGGATCAATGCTGGACTTGGTAGGTCATTAATATGACCCAACAGGGGTCTTCTGTGTTCTTATCTATACATGTGCACATGCATTTACACAGGTATCAGGAAGACACTTTGCCAACTAATTGCACTAAAGAAACTGTAATGGAGATGCAACAGCATATAGCAGGGGTTGGCAACCTTTTTTGCCGATGGGCCGGGAGGGGGGGAATGGCGCTGGGGGCCAGTGTGCAGGCGCATGCTGCTATTTTGAAAAACAAATGGCAGCGGCTGCCCCCCCATCGCGCACACATGTGCATGGCGACAGGGGCCTCCCAGGAGGGCTCCCTCGGCCGCGCCGGGCCTCCAAAATGGCGCCCTGGAGGAGCCCCGCAGCCGCGTAAGGTGGCAGCAGCGGCACAGCGGCAGGACCGGACTGCTCTGAAGGCCTCCGTGGGCCAAAGGCCTCCGTGGGCTGCATCCGGCCAGCGGGCCATAGGTTGCCGACCCCTGGCATATAGCATGTCAAATTGTTGACATATCTTAAAAAGCAAAATATTTCTATAATTCTTTTTATCTTTTACATTGTATTTTATTCTTTTAACATGTATCTTGTTTTAATATTGTAATAATTTAATTATATTTTAATGTACTATTTTATATGCTTTTAATTGTACTGTTTTTTTTAATGTTGTGAGCTGCCCTGAGTCCCAGTTTTGGGTAAAGGGCAGGATCAGGATCAGGATCAGGATCATCATCATCATCATCATCATTATCATCATCTATTACTATATGGATATAGTAATTTGTCCCATTGATTAATTTGATTTGGCACCCATCAGACATAACCTAATTTAAGCCAAACAAGCATTCCTATTGCATTTGGATTTTTCTCTCTCTCATCCTAAATGGACTGAAAGAGCTCCCTGCAGTAACCAAGCAGTGGGTCTGCAAAATGTGTTAACCCACAGATACCCACTCAGTCAGGAATATGAAAAAGGGCTTTCAGTTAAGCACATGAAAGGGAGCTCTGCAGGAGTCACCTAAGGGGACAATTAGCTAAGAATCAAAGATTTCCTCTTGCTGGGCTATAAAAGTTGCTACCACAAATACGCTGTATGATGTGGAATCATAGAACAAATGGCAGACACACTGATAGAGGCACAAACTGTTTTTGAGGTGGGTAGGATTCGTTGTTTTTGTAAAGCGAAAACCTGGAAAACACAAGAGACAATGCATCTCCTTTCACAAAGGTGTGTCATGCAGGTGGACAGATAGTTAAACATAGTGACAAAGTTAAAATTCATCCATCTTCCTAGCAAAACAAAAGAGCAGTAAGATTTTTTTCTTAGAAGCAGTGAAGTGTATTCTGGATATAGTTCCCCAGTCACTCTCTGGCAGGGTCGCTAAAGAAGGCTCTAGATTTGTTTGGCTGTTTACTAAAACTGTGTATGTCCACTTAACAAAAGGTCTCTAATTACTTGTTCTGTCATGATTAGTAAATCACAAAATATATTTATAAATCACATTCATCAAGGACATTTAATTATTAATTAATACTCCAGCTATGCTGATCCAATACTGCAATTCTAGCAATCAAAATGCTTTCTGAAAAAGAACAGCCTATGTTCTCTAGCCCCTGGAACACTGACACTTGAAATACATACATACATACATACATACATACATACATACATACATATATATGTATATATATATATATATATATTTACCCCACATTTCTCTCACCCAGTATAGGTGGATGGATGAGAGGAAGGAAGGAAGGAAGGAAGGAAGGAAGGAAGGAAGGAAGGAAGGAAAAGCCCCTTTTTGCCTTTAACAACAACTTGGCACAGGCACATTTGGCATGGAGAGTGGTGGGTGGGTATGACGTTTTGCCTGCTTATTTTCTGCATAATGTGATGCTGTTAAAAGTACACTAAAATGGTCAATAATAAGGTTGTTTTTCAGTGCACAGGTACAACAAGCAATCTAATTTTCCTAGTGAAAGCTGACAGAAAGAACTCTTCCACAGTTGACCCCTGCCATTCTTCAAAGAATCAGAATTTGTGAATGCACTGGATGCCATCTGGTCTTTCTGTTATAGTGTGCCACAAAGGCTGGTTGAAAAGGGGTTACAAACTAGCTTTTTCTGGTGGCAGGTAGAAAGAATATAAAATGTCAACATGTTAGCAGTAGCTTAGATGGAAATTTCAGGGAGCCCTAAATGTAACCCAGGCAGTTTTCAGGACTAGGTTAAATGACAACATTTGCTCTGAGAAACAGATTTTGTCTAATGTGTCACAATAAATCACCTAATTCCTTTTGCGTGTGCACACACACCTATGGGTTGGAAAGCATGAGTGAAACATGTCTATTTTAAGAATAGAGAGGAACATGTATGAAAGAGAGAGAGGGAGAGAGAAATCTTGCCTCCTAGGGTTATACAAATTCAACACTGCAGGCTTTGTTCAATCATTAAATTATTCAAATAGGAAAAAAAATGCATGGTTTTTTGGACCCCATCCCTAAAAGCACTGCTGCTGAATGTTGCGGCAGCAATTCAGTTTCATGTTGCCCAGGCAACATAGCATGTGAAACCTGAATACTGCATCTACTCCATTGCTGAGGCCTACAGTTAAAAATACACACACAGTTGCCCATGTAAATGTTGTAGCATAAATTCAAGTTTCATATAGTTGCCAGCCATGTACCACTTATGGTGGACAAGCAGGTAACAATGCACCTTCTCCAGTAATCTATAAACCCTGGCAATGTGGGCAGGAAGGATGCCCATGTTATTTATCTAATGTTTTGTTTTTGCATGGTTTGATGGCAGTAAAATCAGCCTGATAGGAGACACAGAATGGACAAGCTCTGTAAATGCTTTGAATGTATTTACTATCAGGCCTAACTGCTCAGTAAAACTGATTTTATTTTTATTTTTTTGAGATCAGGGCTGAGGCAAGTCTCCTTGACCCGATACTTTGGATTGCTGCTGTTAGTTAGGTCAGGTCATGTGGTCCTACCTGGAATGGCACACCTGTGGACTACATGCAGCCTGGGGCTCAAGTTCATGGTGCTCATGGCACCATCTCTTCCTTCAGATGATATGACCTTACTCCTGCTCTTCAGGAATGACTTTCTGTACTTCTAACTCTCTTTCTCTCTCTCTCTTTTTCTTTTTCTCTGTGTATACACAGACAGCTTGGGAATGTTGGGTCTACAACATGGCAAATGTCCATGTTGGATAAATGATTCAGGGAGTTATAGTCCAAAAGGGAAAAAAGCAACTCTTCCCAGGAAGGCAAGAGGATGAGCAAGAAAAAAAGAGAAGTGTTAGGATGGAAGAGCACAGGGTATGCAATTTTTTGGTGCTGCCAGCCCCATGGTGTTAGGCTCCATCCACCAGTGGTTGCAGCCTTGAGTGGATTTTTCTGGTGGGTCAGTGGTCTTCCATAGGAAAACATGTTCTCCATTCTTGGGCTAGACAAATAGCCTTTAGTATAAGGTAGCATTAGATATAATAGCCAGCACTCTTGGTCGCTATGTAATAAGCAGTGATATATTTAAGTCTTTTACTCCAAGTCTTAAATCAAGTCTCAAGTCCTTTCAAGATACTTTCAAGTCTGACTATGTAATCAAAGACAGAAACAAGAGAAGACAACCTCCATCTCATCTGAACCTTTGGTCGGACATTCTAGACTAGATTTACACAAAGACAGCACTAGACTTTAAAATGACCACTTACATTGAACAGAACCCAAGAAGGAGATCCACAACATAATTCAAAGTTGTGAGAATAATTGTTTTACAGTTGTCCCTCCCAATTCACAGGGGATCCATTCCAGACCTTCTCCCCACGAACATGGCAGCTTGTAATATTCGATCCCCATTGAAACTAATGGTGTGTGCACCTGTAGCACGCATGCAGGGCCGTGCACAAGCGCTCATGGCCATCTTAGTTATAGGCGTTGTCCCTCCCAGCAAAGAGCGAGACCACAAACTCGAAGTCCATGAACGGGTAGAGATAACTGTGTTCTGCTTTATTGTTGTGATATACATAGTTGTTTACTTAAAATAATAATTAAAAATAAAATATTATTATTTAAAATATTATTTAAATATTTTATAAATAATAAATATTATTTAAATTATTATTTAAAATATTATTAAAAATAAAAAATTAAAAATAAATATTTCAAAAAGATACTTTCAAGTCAAGTCTCAAACTGAGTCTCAAGTCTGGAAGTCTACTTCTAACAGCAAAAAAAAGAAGGTGAAGTGCATTTTTCAAAGCGGAACAGCAAATGTGTTAAGCAATGTGCTTGAGGCAGGGTTGAGGTCTGATTGACAGCCTGCTCCAGCTGCAGATCAGAGAAGCCTTCTAAAGCCTTTCAAAAACTTTAGAAGGATCCTTCCACCTCAAGCCCATTGCCTGATGCATTTGCTGTTTCCTTCTGAGAAATGTATCCTGGTCCCTGTGCTTGGGGTACAGGTCTTGCCTGCTCCTCAAACTGAACAATGCCAGCATGTTAGTTGCTAAAAATATACAAATCGCAAATCAAGTAAGTCAGTGCATCATTTATTGCCCAGTCAAGTCCAAGTCAAGTCACTGACTTGCATCTACATCACTGGTAATAACTGCCCAGTGGTCAAACATATACTTTGTATGTCTACTGTTCCAGGGATGGTTACAGGGAGAACACAACTCCCTGGCTAACAGGCACAATTCACTGGTTATGACCTACAGAACCCAATACTACTTGGATTGAAGTTATCTGAAGGACCGTATTCTCCCTGTACAAATGTGCCCTGACTTTTCACATTTTCACAGTGGCCCTTCCTTTGGTCCCCCCCCCCCC
>CM034703.1:224859331-224887565 GCA_020142125.1 Phrynosoma platyrhinos
GAGACATCTAAGAGCATGTGTCTTCCCCAGTTGCTGCCTGTGTGAGGGGTTTTTCCTCGCACTGTTGGACCCTTGCATCATTTGCCTTGTTACTTCTATAACACTTTGATTATTATTTCCAACCCATGATGTGCCTGCCTTCCAAGATACCTTCCAAGATACTGTCTCCCTCCCCAACATGACTCAGTTTAAAGCCCTCCTGATCAAATGTTTGAGACTATTGGCAAAAATGCTTCTGCCAACTAGTGTGAGATGCAGCCCATCTCTTGCTAGAAGTCCACCCTCATGGAACCACAGCCCGTGATCTAAGAATCCAAATTGTTCTTGGCAGCACCATCTACAGAGCCATTTATTCATGTCTGCTATCTTCCTCTCCCTTTTAATATTAATGAATGAATAGGCTTCCAACCATTTAACATTAACATAGTGCTAACACTAACAATTCCATGCTCTGACTTCTGAAAACACTGTTTTAGTGTAGACCAAGAGTGGGAACTGCTCAACCCTTCAGAGGTTGTGGAACAGCAGCTGCCATTCATTCCCTAGCCAGTCTAGTAAGTAGTGAAGAATATTGGGAGGTGCAGTCCAACATCTAGAGGACCACATGATTCCCACCCCTGAGCTACAGGGAGCTTTGCACTGATTCAGACATTCTTAGGTTCAATGCTTGACAACCATCACTTTTGCTAGTAACATCAAGCGACAGCCGAGGACTGCATAGGTGACCTTTTTTTAATGGTTGATATTATGTAATAATTAAAAAGCCAGGCCAGTAAGATAATAGCTCATTGTGTTTGTGTCCATGGTGTGTGTGTATATGCATGTGTGTGTGAGGGCCTTCAAGGTGCCTGTTGACTTATTGTGACCACATGAATCATAGAATCATAGAGCTGGAAGAGACCACAAGGGCCATGAAGGAATACACAATCAAAGACTCCCAACAGATGGCCATCCAGTTTCTGTTTAAAAACCTCCAAAGGAGACTCCACCACACTTCGAGGCAGGGTGTTCCACTATCAAACAGCTGTGTCAGAAAGTCCTTCCTAAAGTTTAAGAGGAATCTCTTTTCCTATAGTTTGAACCCATTGCTTTGTGTCCTAGTCTCTGGAACAGCAGAAAAAAAGCTTGCTCCATCTTCAGAATGACATGCCTTTAACCCCAGCAATCTCTTCTCCAGACTAAATATACCCAGCTCCCTAAGCTGCTCCTCATAGAGCATGGTTTCCAGATCTTTCCCCATTTTGGTTACCCTCTTCTGGATGTACTCCAGCTTGACAACATCCTTCTTGAATTGTGGTGCCCAGAACTGGATACAATATTGCAGGTGAAGCCTGACCAAAGCAGAACAGAGTGGCACTATTGCTTCCTTTGATCTAGACACTATACTCCTATTGATGAAGCCTAGAATTGCATTAGCTTTGTTAGCTGCTGCACTACATTGCTGACTCATGTTCAGCCTATGGCCCACTAAGATGCTTAGATCTTTTTTGCATGTACCCTATGAATTTTATTGGGTTTTCTTAAGCAAGGAATACTCAAAAGTGGTTTTGCCAACTCCTTTCTCTGAAATATAGTTTACAGCACTTGGTATGCATTGGCAGTTTCCCATCCAACTACTAACCAGGGCTGACTCTGTTTAGCTTCCAAGATCAGACAGGATCTGGTGCCTTTAGTTTATTTAGTCCCTGCCTATATGTTACACTCAAATTAATAACTTGACAGTAAGCTAACCAGGGGCAACCACAAATTTCTTAGAGCACTACAGTCTGTAATGGAAAAATGGTACAGAGGTACAAGTAATCAGATTATAACATTTCAGATCCTGTGTTTTCCTCTTGCTTTTCCTAGAGTGATTAGTCACACCTGATAATGTGGCCCCTGGCAAACACATATATAATAAAATTACCACAGGGATCCAATTTAGTAGAGATCTGTGATGTCTGAAAATACCCTTTCCTTGAACTGGCGTGATCACAATAATGTCTGTACAGGATGGAACAACCCTGGAGCCAAACATTCCCAAATATGGGAACAACAATGCCATCTGCTTTCAACAGAGAAAGAGGATGAGGCACACAAAGCAACCTTATCTGAAGCATAAGGGAGAACACTGGGTACTGTGGTAGTTTTTCATCCCTTATTGGTCCTCAAAAATATTCATACCTGTTGTACTGAGAAAGCAGCTGTTCAAAACATCCACAGGCTGGCACAGAAATACTAGCTACAAATTCTGGCATTGATTCCTTTTTGGCCACCCCTCTCCTTTCCTGAGACATGAAAAAGATGAGCTCAGACCTTTGATTTGTTTTGCTCCTCTGTTTAACACTGAGGTGACAGTAAATGCCCTGTTCTTGTAGCTTCTTCAGAGACAGCAGGATGTGCTTATCTTTCTTTTTTGAAGACCAAGAGGTGGAAGATGAAGAGAAGACAACATTTCCATATTGAGAAAATAGGGGCCACAGGTGGCTGCATATTTTAAAATAAATTGCTAGGCTTAGGTGTTGCCAGAACTCGAGAAACAATATTATTTTTGAATGACAACTCCCAGAAATCCACAGTCAGCATGGACATTCAACCTGTTGGATACAGTATTCTGAGAGTTCAGATCCAAAGAGTAAATTCAGCATGCTGCACTGCCATTCTTAAACGCAAATAAAACTGACATTATACACGAGAGAGCAAGAATTCACCCTACTTATTTGTTGCTACACACAAAACTATGGGGGGGGGGCTGAAGATTTTGAGAATGAAGTCATCCAATTGAAAGGCCATTCTGAGAACAGAATACATCCTTGCCTGCTTTGCCAAACACTTTGCACCCACTTGGGTGCCTGATATAATTAAACTTAAACCCCTATCTCCCCGAGCATGTTCTTCTAGTATTTCGGCAGCCAGCATTCAGCATCCTTGGGTGCGTCTGACATGCAAGCCACCCTTATCCCCAGACAAGTGACAAAGAATCCAAATCCACCATGTGCCTCCTTCTTGGGGGCAAATTTTGCAAGCCATGATTTATAGCCCAACAGTGTGTCTTTCATCTTTATAGTGAATAGCAGTGAGACAGCCTGGTTTAAGCAGGCTTTCTGAACCACACCATTCTCTGGTCTAACAATCCACCCCTAAACGAAAGCCAGCAAGGAAAGACATCATGTTGTAGGAATGCTGCAGAAGCGGCTGCATATACTGTTCCCTTTGTTGAATTTTCTTCCCTACCCCTCTTAATTCCATGAAACAAAGCCGAGTTCCAGCAGGAAAGGAAAAGACAGATAGAGCTTACTTCTGTTTTCCCCCAAAGACCAAGAAATCAGATTTCAAAAATATGCTCAGTGGGTGTTTGATGGGACAGGATTGCTCACAGCTCATTCTTAATTCTTGATACTAAAAAGAAAGGGGAAGAAAGATGTATCTGTGACGTATATTCCATTCTTCCATGCTTTTTATCCTTATTCTAGCCATCCTTCTCTCCAAAATGGATAATTATATATACTACATGTGTGTGTGTGTATGTTTCTTCAAGTCACCTCTCATTTTATGATGACCTCCTGAATTTCATACGGTTTCATTAGGCAAGGAATATTCAAAAGTGGTTTTACTGGTTCCTTCCTCTAAAATATAGCCTGCAGCACCTGAGATTCATTGGCTGTCTCCCATCCAAGTACTAACCAAGGCTAAGCCTGCTTCACTTACAAGGTCAAATGGGATCTGGTGCCCTACATATGGGTGTAGAATATGGCCAAGCACTTTTTGTTACCCAAAGAAAGACAGGTTGGACTGGGGGTCCCCACCAACTGTGTCAGCTTCACTTTAAATAGTGGAGAAGTTAGCTTAAGCTTGTGAAAGACTGTATAACTTTAGGATTGTTTCCACCTGTGTATATTGGTATTTACTAAGGAGAATTCCAAGTGTGGATGAATTAAGAAGGTTTTATTTAGAAATATGCAAGAGTGCAATCAAATACACAATAGTATTCAAACATACACAGCATTCAGAGCTAGCCAAAATGGAAGTATGGAGATTGGATAGTGGAGGTTTAAGAGTGCAGAGAGGTGATCTTTACCTGTTTGAAGAGTAGACCATGGAAAGCAGGAGTGGCTCAGACTATATCTGAGGGTGACACCATTCATACATGGAGCAAAGACTAGGGACTGACTGTATGTATACTGTGTGTGTGTGTGCTATGTGCTGGCTGTGTGCAAACAGGTTAGATTTGGGGACCAGTATTTATAGCTGAGATCCTAGTCTCAAGGGACGTGCTATCTTGCAAGGCAACAAAGACCTGATGGTCTTCCCAGGAATTGACAATGGGATTCCAAACTATTAATGGCTTTAGCTTTAGGGTTACAAAAACAGCAATTGGATTAGGACAACCCCAGGGTGAAGGGATAGGAAAGTTGGCTGGGAATATGACTGGTGGTAAGTAGGAAGTGCTGGCTTACTGTTTTGGTGCAATGAGACCTCCTTTGCCTCTCAGTGCAAGAGGATATGCAGAGGGCTTGGGAGAGGAAGGAATGATCAGCGCACCTATTTAGCTTTGAGTGCAGCATTACCTGGGTCTTACACATATCCTTGGGTCTGCACTCTTTCTCATGGGAAATCCATCTGGTGTTCCAAAGGTCATCATGGCCTCTTAAGAACATGCTGGCTCCAGATATGAAAATATGGAGAACCCCAACTACAATGTAGAGTATGCAGGGTATACTAACAGCTTTCCCCCACCCATTTCAACAATGTTTGAAAATACTTTTCAACCATGTTTACAAGTGGCAGTGTGCTTCAGACTTTTCCAACAGGACTTGGCAAAGAATCAAAATCAAATTTACCATTTATTTAGCCCTCCCTGAACAGCAGAAGCAAAGCAAAAGCAAAGCAGCTTCATTTATATACCACTTCATATCGTGCTATGGGATGTCTAAGAGGTTTACAACTGTAAGCTCACTGCCCCCCAACAGCTGAGTACTCATTTTAGCGACCGCAGAAGGATGCAGGCCTGAGTCTAGCCCGAGCCCTGGCTAGTACTGAACTCGCAACCTTGTGGTCTATGAAGCAAGTTTAAAAGGCTACTCTGGATCTTTGAGAGGAAAGACACTAGATTGATTTGTCTATACAGACAACAAAGAAAGTAGAAAAGCTTGTCCAGGATCATGCCACTTTAGAATGTACATGGTACTGGTTATATTTTTTAATCCTCTTGCGCACGCACACACACACAACATAGCATGTTATGGAGAAGATTGTGCATTAACCCTTCTTCCCCAACATCTAGTTTTCTATATGGAGGGAGATTTTTAACCAAGGGAAAAGCTTGACTTCTCACTGCTACTCTGAAATGGCACACCAACCAGCACATCAGGATGGACTAGGCTTCTGTCAGGAGTATGAAATGAGAAGAAGCTAAAGAGATGAGGAAGTCAGGCATCAGGGACAACAGATAGGAAGTCTTCTGGACAAAGAGGAGGATGAGACTTTTCACAGTTGTAAACATTTTTGCATTATGAATTACCCCTATCCATGAAGTTTTGCAACTCTGAAAAACACGTGCAACTGGTTTCAAAGAGGCACATGGGTTTTATGGAAAATTTCACCACTAGATCATCCCTGCCTTCAGAGCACTCTTTATTAGCATTAGTGGAGTTTCACCACAAATAAATGTCATAAGTGAAAAACAGCTGCTCATACTATACAAAGAGATGGACAAGTACAGTTGGCTCTTCCTATCTGTGGGCTTTCCAACCACAGACTGCAATATCTGCAGATGGTCCTGCCCCATTCTCCTCAATGGTGATGGATGCACACAGCAATGCTAATGTAGTCATGCACACATCACGCCACCATTGAGAATAATGAGATTTGAGGTCTCATGGAATTTGCAATCCATGGGGGGTGGCGGCACTGGAATGGACCCTTGCAGATAGAATCATAGAATCATAGAGTTGGAAGAGACCAAAAGGGCCATCCAGTCCAACCCCCCTGCCATGCAGGAACTCCCAATCAAAGCATCCCTGACAGCTGCAGATATGAAGGACTGATTGTATTTCAGGAGTTTCTTGAGACAGCCTTGCTGCCTGTCTCTATATCAGGGTTGGAGAAATGTGTGGCCATCCACATTTTGGACTATAGCTTTCATCAGCTTTATAAAGCATGGGATGATGGGAGTTGAACAACATTTGGAAGCCTACACATTCCAGGCCATGTCAATCCCCCTCCCATCCCATAAAAGCAGGTGGTCACCTTTGTTGACATTTTGGTTATACTTGTCTCACTTTGTAAACTTTTGGCTAAACAAGACATCAGGCAAAATATGGGAGGGAAACCAATATTAGTGTTGGGGGGGAGGAAGACCCATAAATGGTGGCCATGATTTCATGGAATTATCTTTACAGAAAGGTGGTGGTGAAAAAGAGAATTTCTGCAATGTTGGAAAACTTCTGTAAATTCAATCACTGGCCATCTCCTCTATGCCTCAGACAGTTTCTCAGTAAAACTGATGTTTTCATAGCTGCTAATGTTAAAATCATCCTCAAGGGCACATGGGCCTGAACCTGCTATCTCAGCTGTTAAATAAAAACAGGATATTAAAAGGAACCACAACAAAAAACAAGAATCAGCAGCTTAGGGATGAAGACAAGAGCCCTGCAGCTGTGGAACATACTTAAAGCAACCTTCTAAAATGGGGAAATGTGTGCTTGCATGTGTGGGAGTGGGACATCTATGACTGAGGTTGACACCAAAGTCTTTGCAAAATTTTCTCAGCCCATACTTCCTTTAACCAGCTCCTTAAGGAAAATGGGCTGCATCTCTCTTCCCACATAAATAAATATCACTGTAATTTTGAAAGAACTAAGGTCTGCTTCTCATGAAGTGCAGTATCTTTGGTTGTTTGTGCTGATTTCAAGCTGCACAGAGGTGGTGCCACTTTTCAGTGTACACAGATTTTTATTACACCCTTGAGAGTGCCAGACAAGGCCTGCTTGTGATAGCATGTTAAAAATCAAGGCATATCAGATTTTAGGCACACCAGAAGCCTGCACCCAACCATTCTCACATATACTGCTAGTAGTGGGGAGGCAGTAGTGGTTTTATTTATTCCAATAGCTGTAAGAGTCAGGATCTTACTGATAAATAAAAGTTAATACTAGGCTCTTGTCAATGGTTTCTGCAGACCCATCTAGAGATGTTCTTGTAACAATTAAATAGGGTCCAGATTTTTAAAAAAATTAACTGTGAGAGAACCATGCTTTCATCTGCAATGGGGAAAAGGCTATATATGGGTAAAGGACAACTGGGCAATATGTGGCCTCTAAGATGTTGTTGGACTACAGCTCCCTGCATTTATTGTTTTTCCCCAAAGAGATTGTTCCCAAATGCCCTCTAGGGAGCATGGGGATATTTTCTCCACATTTTTGTTGGTCTCTGTCTTTTTCAAAAACAGGGAGTGAACAGAAAGTAACATATGCTCCCTTCCTATTGTCAAAATGAGCCTTTCCTGAGCCTTAAACAGACTAGGGTTGGGGGAGATGCTGAAAACATGGTGAAAATGCTCCCCATGTCCCCAGAAAGCATTTGCGGTGTGTGTGTTTAATGTTTAATGTTTTCTGATTTCTTTGCAGGGATTGCAAGGGAGGTGCAGCCCTCCCAGTTCTCCTGGGAGGGGGGGGGGTTTGGCACAACCTCTTAACCTCCCACATCTGTGAGCCATCTTGGGTTCCACTCTGGGAGAAAGGTGGCAATATTAAACAAACAAACAAACAAGACCACCAACACCCGTATGCTAGAGAAAGGCTTTAGGGACAGCAAAAGCTAGTGAATAATTCCAAATATTTTTATTCATTTTCACTCCAAGACTGGTAACATTTCTCTTATATTTACAGAATGCCCTGGAAGAAGAATATGGATTATTCTGAAACTGTTCATACCAATGGAGAACGAAATTACCAAATATTTTCCTGATGCCATTTGGATGGGACCTAGCAGGAGATTATTCTTACTCCTTCTCATAGACTCAAGATGCTGAAACAGGAAATGACATCACCTCGGCTCCATCCACAACATAAATATGTGGTCCACTGGGGGGACATGGGAGTAAAAATGGCACCCCTAACTCCAGCACATATGCCACTCTGTTCTAACCCTTCTGCTCAAACATTGTTGCAAAGCTCAGTAGGAAAGCAAAGATGCTTGTGAAAGTTTCTGGCATATATAAATATGAAATGTTATTTAAATGACTGCATCAATAAGTCCAAAGAGAAAACAGAGTTCACATTGGAGAAACAAGACAGTATGTTAAAGCTAAAACTAAAGCTAAATGTGGGGCAATCTAGAGAAAAATAAAGGAAAGATATTGTGTGTATATCTATGGAGAGTGTATGACAGGACAACAGGAATAGAGAGAATTAGGAAACCTTTGCTGGAATGTCCTGGGAAACAGATGAATGGAGGATCCAAGACAGATCCAAAGGACAGGATCCAGCAACAGGCTAAAATACCTAACATGCAGGTTAACTAGGAACAAAGGCCCTCAAACCAAACAGAAATGAAATCTTCTAGCTGAACAAGCTAATCAACTGATTAGCTTTACACATTCTACCTGTTGAGCAACAAGTAGCATTTGTCAATTTCTGGTGGAAAGCTTCAAAACCACTCAGCTGATCTGTACACAAGATGCCAGGGCTCCATCAGCCTGCCATGGTGCAAAGAAAATAAGGCCCCCTTCTCCCAATATCTTTGGTTACAATGTTGGTGGAAATCCCAGTAGACCACCTTGAATCTCCAATATCAGAAAAGATCCTCGCTATTTCCCATAAGTAACAGAAGGCAGACAACAAAGAGATAGAACATGTCCTCTGGTGTGGGTGCTAATGGGCCAAGAAACCTGAACCCCTTTTATGTGTATAGACAAAGGGGGGTTGCAGACTGCCAGAAATAGTGCAAATTGAGTCCACTTTTAGGGTTAGGGTTAGTGCTAGGGAATCATGGGAATTGTTTTTTTTCTGAGACATTGAGCCTTCTCTGTCAGAGAGCTCTGGTGCCACAATAAAATACAGTTCCCATGATTCCCTAACCCTAACCCTAAAAGTGGACTGAATTTGCACTATTTCTGGCAGTCTGCAACCCCCCAAAGTGTGTGCAAAGTCCCAACATTTGGTTCAAACATTAAAAGGAGATTTTATGAGAGATGTTATCTCTCCTGAGTACAAACTGTGAAATAATATTAATTCACTCATATTCTAGTCTGTTACTTATCATCTTAGGCATAGTCCAAAACCTAAAGTTTCATCTACAATTTAACCAGCCTCTTGGGCCTTTGCAGACTGTGCCATCTTCTGAAGGTCTGTTTCTTAAATTAGGCTTTCAGAGTTGGCAAGACAGTCACTCCAGAGTGTTGCTGGAAGAGTACCTGTGCACTAGTTAATGCTATCACCACTACACTGTTTACTTCTCTCCTGGCAAACTGCATTTTATCATCACCTTTATGCCACTTTTGACCCATACACAACTTTGTTAGCATTTCTCTTCTAAGCCACAGTGTCTGCTTCATTTCAAGTTCTTGGCATCATCTAAGGAAATTGTCAAGAATGTGCAAAAATACAAGAACAGCTCTGTTGTTATTTGATATTAGCTTAGGAATGGATTCTCAGTAGTCATCTGCTTAAGGAGGTTTGGTTTCAAAGACAGAACTAAACACCACAACTTCCACTTGTGTTTATTACCATTCATTCATAAACATTATGAAGGATTTAGTACCACTTTAGGTGCATGTGTTGGTCTTTCATCTCAGAGCCCAGTTTTGGTTTTATGTTCTTATAAACAGCTATTCAGAGAACAGTGACAGAAACTCATAGGGAAGCTTCAAAGTTTCTCTGCATGCTCTCCCTGAATTAATCAAGGACCTTTTCACATTGAACAGTTATAGCACTATTGTTCCACTTTAACTGCAATGGCAAAATCCTAGGGAATCCCTGGATTTGCAATTTAGAGATGAGTATTTGGGATTATCTGCCAAGGAACTCTAGTGTCACACCAAACTGCAAACCCCAGGATTCCATAAAAAGTTGCCCTGGCAGTGAAGGTGCAATCATATTACTATAATTGGGCAGTGTGAAAGGGTCCCAATTTGTCCTTGTTACCAACCTATTAATGTGCATAGAGGAGGTTTGTGTTTTGTTTTTTAAAAAAAGGGATCTGGGACCATTTTCCCATTCCTTCCTCAATGATGGACCTCTCTTCAGTGAGATTAAATGATCTGGGAGTCAACTTACTCATATCTCAAAGCCAGCAGAACTGTGAAAAATTTCCTGCAAGAATAAAGATGGCCAAATGGCAAGTCACATGTTCTAAGCCTCAGGGGAAGGCAATGGCAAACCTTCTTTGAACAAATCTTGCCAAGAAAAACCCATGATAAGTTCACCTTAGGGTCACCACAAGTCAGAAATGACTTGAAGGCACACAACAACAACAACAACATCCCAAAGTTATATGTACATATACACAATCATTAGACTCTGACTGACTTTAGATGTGTCCTTGTGTATATATCCCATGTTTAAATACTCTCAGGTAGATGGATGTGCAAACTATATCTGCTAATGACCTATAACAGTGGTGGTGAACCTATGGCATGGGTGCCAAGGGACACTCAGAGCCCTCTCTGTGGGCATGTGAGCCGTTGCTTAATTTGCCAGAGTTCGTTACTAGAAAGCCAGAAGGGTGTGGCACTTTGCAAAAAATGAGTGGGCTTTGGGTTGGAGTTTGGGCACTCTGTCTCTAAAAGATTCACCATCACTGACCTATAACAAAGGAAACTGTATGCCCTCTGGGTGTTGTTGAAGTTCAACTCCCAACAGTGCCTCAAGGAACACAGGGAGTTGCAGTTCAAAAATATGTGCAGGGTTGCACTATTCTTACCCTGATCTATGGTACATGTGCTTTTCTATATTAAAAAAAAAGTATCCTCACAGGAAATCCATCATGAGTGGAGGACCTGCCATTTCTTGTAAGTATCCTGATTACATATGCAGTGGTGGTTTAATAAGCCCCCATCACAATACAGTCATGAGTTGCAAAGTACAATATTCCAAATGTGAAAATACATCTAAGCAGGACCTGGGAGTTGGGCATCTGTTTAGCTCACTGACCTGCTTTTCTATTGCCTTATCGGCTCTGTTTAATGGCAGCATCTCTGATTGATTGGTTACCAGAACAGCTGGAACAAAGGAGAATACAGGAAACACCAGCTCCTGCTATAAACAATAATCCTACTAAAGTGAAATCTTTAACCATCAACAGATGTGATGATTCCTACAAAAAGGCTTGACTATTCCATTGTAACAGTTTCCTTCCCCACTGCCCTGGCTCCTTAGGAAATGGCTATTCTAAGAATAGAAACTGGCACATAGACAAAAATCCTGTTTTCTGCCCCAGAAAGAAAGTGGAGCTAAATAATGGGGGGACTCTACAAAAGGTAGCCTGTGGTATAAGTCACCTCTGTGGCTCATTGTTTTCAGGGAGGCTAAAGAATGTGTCTTTAGCCTCATCTCCCTCACAGAAGCATGAAGGGAGGAGGAAATTAGTTCTAATCCACGGAAGAGGAAAATCAATGGCTTGTGTCAATGGAAGAAAGCCAGCATGGTATAGTGGTTGGAGTGTTGGACTAGAAATCAGAGAGACCAGGATTCAAATCCCTGTTCAGCTATGAAAACTCACCAGGTAATTGGGGACAAATCATATTCTCTCAGTCTAGGAGGAAGGCAAGGGCAACCCCCCCCCCGAACAAATCTTCTCAAGAAAATCCCATGGGTCTCCATAAACCAGCAAGCACCTGAAAGCACATAACAACAAACCAGGAGAGGACTCCTCATGTTAGCAATTAGAAGGCCCCAGGCAGCTATTCTATCTTTTTCTTTTTAAGAGATTTTCTATGATCAGAAAAAAAGACAGAAGTGAGGAGGGAGGGGGCTACAAATGGAAGAAGACATTTTCTAGAGCCCACATGAAACTCTGTGAAGCAAGGCATAATAAAAGCCTAATTGGAGAGTTGTTCCTCTCCAATATGAGGAACAATTCTTTCTAAAAATAACAATAACTTCCCTGCTGTGCCACTTTCTTAATTACCCAATTTCCTGCTCAATTATTCAAACAAAAATTATTTAATGCCCTTTTCCTAATTTTCCTGAGCTCTCACCTAATGATATAGGCTCCTTGTCTGTCTAGTACACTCAGTCCTTTTCACCTAAAAACATTATGGACCGGCTATATGTTGGCCTATAGTTTTCAAATGACCAAGGAAATAAAAAGGGAGACAGGAAAAAAAGACAGACAGACAAGAAAAGGAAAAGGAAAAGAATTTTTTAATGACCTGGAAACAGGAAAGACTCTGTTCCTGACCCCTTCACTTGAACTTTACTGGAAGATGCTGTAGTCTGTTGCAGCACGACAGGACCACAAAAAAGTACATGATTGTTATGAATGTAGTAATTTTTACTGGGGGATAAAGATGAAAGATACATAATACTCTTCTTATATGAGATTTTCATAATGGCCAGGCGAGGATACATTCAGCAAAGTCTTTATCATTTGTTTAGGCTAAAATGGAAAATTATCTTGAGATTTTTAAAATAACTTGAGCAACTTAACATGTCAAATGAGGATAGGTCATCTGCCTTGCCATCCTGCAATGCATTAGTTTTCATTAGGATTTAAGTTAGCTCACATATTACCTGTGATATTTGCAGTCTGATAGCCTGATAGCAATGGTAAGATATAAATTGGTGATTCTTGACCTTAGTTTTACTCCTGCCTTTAGGAGTAAGGTTAGAGGATAAAGGGTTGTAGGGTGGTGTATGCAAGGTTTCTTGCGAACAACCTTATCCTTACTTTTTTAAAACAGACAGCCAATGCATGCACAATATGAGTTGTAATTATCCTATCTCAGCAGCAGTGATGAGGACTATTAAGGAGCATTTTGCTAGCTCTCCTATTGGGAATGACTCATTTTCTGTGCATTCATTGTGCTATGGCTTCCTGGTGCACTAAAGCCTGTCAAACACCTTTGGTATAAAATGTACGCTGTGTGCAGAATCCTTTCTTTAAAAGACAATTCAAACCTCTGTGGTGTTTTTGCTTGTGAAAGATGCCAGATTGACAGCTCTGAAGGCTGATGCATCTCCTGTGCAATTCAGTTGGATAACAGCCTCTGCCTGTAGTTTCCAACTGGTGCCTCATGCTTGTCTTGACAAATGGGCTAGCTGAACAGTAAAAAGAAAATCCAAATTATATCAGGTCGCAGGCCTCTCACTGACTGTGTCATCCTAAGCAAATACTCAGCATGTTTTAATGGGTATACAGATGGTTCCCAGGAATTATAGTCATACCCCCTAAGCAGAGGGACAGCTGTGGGCCGCTCTGGGAAGGTGCACCACGGGACCGAGGCATCCCCATGCCTCAATCCAGCGGTGCACCGTCGGCGCACCTGGAAAGGAGCACTAAAATGGTGCTCCTTTCATATGTCGCCGAAAGTGTGCCGCAAAACGTTGAGGTGCACTTTCGGCAACCCTTCTGCTGCAGCGTGTCCGGACGCTGCAGTAGGAGGTCCTCCTTGGAGCGCCGGCCGTGAGTAGGGCTGGAGGCTCTGAGGACGACCTCAGGAGGGGGCGTGAACAAAGACATTGGCAGCTAGCCAATGTGTATGGAAATGAAGAGGCAAAACCAGTTTGGCTTTGGAAACTAGCCTGTAAGTGGGGAGAATAGATAAGTGTAGGACACCCCTGATTTCCACTCCACTAAATACATTTGAGGAAATAGACTGCAGTCTATGAAAGCTCATGCTGCCAACTTCTCTCAGTTAGTCTCAAAGGTGCTACAAGATCTCTCTACATACTGATTCTATAGACTAACATGGCTATGTCTTTGAATTCTACTACTGAGTTGCAGTTCATCAAGAGGTTCAACTCTAGCTCCTGCAGCTTGAATTGAGATAAAGGTTTTTAATGACACTACATTTACTAATTTACTTACCCACCACCAGGATGTTTGTACTACTAGCTACAGGGGTTTTTGTGTGTGAAAGATCACTGGCAATAACATATTGTCACTATATCATTTTCTAAATTTCATTCCTCTTTGCTCTTGCTGTTTACTTCCACCCCGACCCATGTGTATATTTCTTTGCAGCTCTGGAGAACATTTCATTCATCTCAGTCTTATGCCATAATAAATGTGCTTGCGTAAGCAGCCACAACACTCCACTCTTTTTACTGCAAAAACTAACACAATAACAATTGAAACTACAACAGTACAGTGCCTCTTGAGAAACTCCTGATCAATCAATCAATCAATCAATCAATCAATCATATTTTTTTCTGTTAGTCATCTTTTGATGTTTAAACATGATTGCAAAGACCTTATTATTGATTCAGAGCATTTATGTCTATACATCAGTGAAAGCAGGTGAATAAGCAGTTCTCATGTACATAAAAAATAATGCCTTGATAATGTTAAGAGATATTACAAAGAACAGGGTTATCTCCAGTTTAACTGAATTTATATTTTCTTCTTCCACTGTTCATGTACCAGAAAAGTATCATGCATTTTTCATATTCCAGGCTAGGCTAGGTTGTTCCTATGTATATGTGGATGTCATTTTATTTCTATATTGTCTTAAAAACCTTCTTCCACAAATTTTAAACACAAGAGAAACGCCCAACACCAAGGGTTTAGAAAGTTACTTTTTAAAATAGAAGACGTCTTCTTGTTCATTCATGTGAATCTTATTTTATGTAATGACTACATAGTATTTTGTAAAACTGTATAATTGTATGCATTTCTTGATGTTAGAAATTATTTTTTATTAAAGTTTGCTTATATTTTGGATGGTTTTTTATTATTTTCATATTTCTAAATAAAAATAAGTTTTTGAAAAAGCTTCCTCCACCATGTTCAGACATCTTGGTAGCCAAGAACCAATTAAGGAGCTGTGTAATTTCTAAAATTCACACCTAACTCTTAATTATCAAGATTCTATGATATTGTGAACACGGAATTGGCTCCTGGAAGAATTTCAGGCTGAAAGTTCAACCAAACTTTCTGCCCTACAGTATTGCGAACATACCCTTACAGTCTTAGAACCAGAGCAACTTAATAATATTATCTGTGACGCAATCAACACAAACTGCACTTTCCTCATGTATTTTTCTTCTGAATCAGTATTGTGAATACAATTACATTTTCATTTTGTGATATTTTTTTTAATGTCCCAGCTCAACATTAAGGATTTTATCTAATTATAATATCATAGTAAAACAAAGCATTAATCCCTCACACAAGTATTCTGGATTCAGATTTGCTGACACAGGGGCAAAACAGAACACTCCAAAGGGGTGGCTTCAAGCTGTCCCTGCCAAAGCCAGATTGGGGCCATGGCAAGCACACATTGCAGCCCCAACCCACCTTGAAGCTGGCTGAAAAAGAAGCGGCAAAGATCAGTCCTTTTTCAGCCGGAAAAAAGCTGGCTTTTTACACCCCGCAGTGGCTTGAAACTGACTGTAAAGTGCTCTGGCAGCATGTGGCACATAAACACCACACCACTGGAGCATTTTGAATCCACCCATGTCTAAACAGCTGGGTGGCTTCAAGATGTCTTGGGGGCATGCAGTGTCTAAATGCTGCACCCGGAAGGTGGCTTTACTGGGCCATCTGTTTAGAGCCCAAGATGCCACAGTTAATACAGTTTGGGTGGCTGTAACCTTGACCCATCCAGTGGTTCATGGATACTTTTCAATTTGTGCAGCCTGAGGATGTGGAACAGATTCTTGGAGAGGTGGGAGCCACCACATGTGTATCAAACCCTTGCCCTTCCTGCACAATGAAACAGACCAGAGGAGGACTGGCTGAGTGGGCAAGGAAAGTGATTAATGCCTCCATACAACAAGGCAGGGTCCCAACATGCCTGAAGGAGGCTGCACTAAGACCACTTTTGGAAAAAAATCCCTGGATCCTACTATACGAGATAACTTTAGCTAGTCTCCAACTTTCCACTTTTGGGCAAGGTACTTATGAGTAAAACATGTGGTGGCTTCTCACCTCCAGGGGTCCCTGGATGAGGTAGACTATCTAGATCAATTTCTGTCTAGTTTCAGCCCTGCTTATGGGACAGAGATGATTTTAATCACCTTGGTGGATTACTTATGCAGAGAACTGGACAGGGGGAGTGTGTCCCTGTTGGTTCTATCGGACCTCTCAGCAGTTTTCAATACCATCCACAATGGTATCCTTCTGAGTCACCTCTCTGAGATGGGGTTTGGAGGTACTGTTCTATAATGGCTCTGTTCAGTCCTGGAAGAGCACTCTCAGAGGCTGTTGCTATGGAATTCTTGGCTGACTCCTAGATCTATGGATCCCTCAGGGTTCTGTCTTGTGCTCTATGATATTTAACATTTATATGAAACTGCTGGGAGAGTTTTGGGGCCAAGTGTCACCAGTATGCTGATGATAGCCAGCTCTATTAATCCTTTCCACCTAATTCTAAGTAAGCTCTCTCTGTGCTTTACCAGTGCCTTTTCAGTTGTAATGGACTGGATGAGCACAAACAAATTGAAACTTCATGCAGATAACACAGAGTTGCTCCTGTTCAGTCAACAGACAGATCTGACAATAGGGATTCAGCTTGTGTTAGATGGTGTTACTGAAAATGCAAGTCAGCAGTTTGAGGGTACACCTGGATTCAGCTCTGAGCCTGGAGGCCCTGGTTTTGGCAGTTACCAGGAGTGCTTTGACACATTTAAAGCTAGTGTGCTAACTGCCCCCATTCATGGAGACATCTGGAGGGCAAATAGATGTAAATTTGCAGAGGAAAGTGAAGACAATTAAACGTCAATGTGAATGTTCGAAAATCGACAGCAATTCACATAATACACTTACATGTAGAGTAGCCCCATTCATGGAGACGCCACGGTGATACATGCCTTGGGGCTGCTCTACATGTAAGTGTATTATGTGAATTGCTGTCGACTTTCGCACATTCACATTGACGTTTAATAGTCTTCACTTTCCTCTGCAAGTTTACATCTATTTGCCCTCCTGAAAATGTACAGCCTGCGAATACATGCAAAGCTAACAAAAAGATGGTCACATGTTCGGTAATGCGCATCCTCACGAATACTCCAGTAAAAACTGTGATTCTTTTTGCAGAGTTTGAGGAGTTTTTCAGGGGGTCCTTCCCACAAAAAGCCCCAATTCCTCCAAATTTGTGTGGAGGAATCGCATTCTATTCAAATAGAATAAAGACTATTTCAATTGTGCAGACAAACCCTTAGTTACATCCAGTTTGGATTACTGAAATGTGCTCTATGTGGGACTGTCTTTGAAAAGAGCTCAGACATTTCAGTTGACCAAAGAGCTCCAATCAGGTTGTTAACTGGGGCTGGTTACAGGAAGCACACAACTCCCTTGTTGCAACAGCTCCACTCACTGCTGATCCATTTCCAGGCACAATTCAAAGTGCTGGTTTTGAGCTATAAATCCCTATGTGGCTTGTAGCCAGGTTATCTAAAGGGCCATATCTCCCTTTATGCACCCCTTAGAACTCTAAAATAATCTGGAGAGACCCTTCTCTCTGTCTCACCATCTTCTCAGACTCATTTGGTGGGGAAAGGGTCTTTTTGGTGGCTGCTCGCAGACTCTGGAATTCCCTCCATAAAGAGGCAAGGATTGCTTGGCCCTGTTCTTCTTCCTGAGCATACTGGGCAGATTATATGGGAGGAGGTGATCGTGTGGGTAACCTGGAGGCAAACCATGTAGAGCTTTAAAGGTAATAACCAACACTTTGTTCCTTGCCTGGAAACTAACTGGCAGCCAGTGGAGTGATTTTAATACTGGTGTAATGTGATCACTCCTGGATGTCCTAGTAATCAATCTAGCTGCCGTGTTTTGAACTAGATGAAGTTTCCGAACTTGGTACAGTAGCCCAATGTACAGCGTATTGCAGAAATCCAGCCTTGAGGTTACCAGCATGTGCACTAGCTCTAGGTAGGGGTGCAGTTGGCTGATAGTAAGCACTCCTGGCCATCACATCTATCTGAGCTGTCATTTGAAGTGACAGATCCAGAAGCCACCTCCCCCAAACACAGTCTTTCAGGGGGAGTGTAACGCCATCCAGGACTGCTTGACACCCCTCCAAATTCAGGTTAGGATCTTTGACAGTAAGCACCTCTGTCTTGTCTGGATTCAACATGTTTGTTTTTCCTCATCCAACCCATTGCCTCCTCCAGGCGTTCATTGAAAGGAGACATACTATCCTTAGCTAAGGCTGTTTTTGAAGGCATGGAGAAATATATTTGGGTGTCATCAGCATACTGATAGCACTCCACCTCATGCCTCCAGCTGATCTCTCCCAGTGGTTTTGTGTAGATATATGGTATATATACTTTATAGCATATATATACTTTAATGCTTTTCTATTGTTTTTAATTTGCATTGTTGCAATATACAGTATGCAAGCTCCCTTGAATCCCATTATCAGGAGAAAGGTGGGATATAAATGAATAAAGTAATAGTAATAAAAATAGCAATAATAATCCAGTATGACAAAAATCCATAAGAGGTATCCATCTTGTTTTGACAGTAGTACATTAAACCTGACTGTTAACTTTGAAAAACTTCACTTAAATTATCATTTTTCTAAGAAAATGCTAACATAATAATACAGGCACATCATCCACAATTCAACAGTTAGTCCCTTAGTTGCTCTTGAACCTATTTATTTCAATGGGGCTAAAGGTGCTCAACTCCATTAGGTTACAGTCTTTGTTCTTTCACAATATATATTTATTTTGTTTTATATTTAGCCTTTTTTTTAGCCTGAGTCTCCAACTGCAAAGTATGAAAGGTCACCTATGTCTTTTCTGATTCTGTCTTCAATCTGTTCTATTTTGTATTACTTACTTATAACTGTTGTTACCTATGATTTATTCTAGCCTGGTATTGTTTGTCAAATATTCCCCTTTTTAATGACACTGGCTATGGCAAGCATTAGGCTCAAGGGGTGATGGTAAGAGTGGCAGTAACAGAAGCAGATTCAGCTCTGAAAATGAAATGTACAAAGACAGGGTACATGCGACCTTTATAGACAGCAGACTCTGTGTAACACACACTGGCTGCTTTGATATGTGGTAAGCGTCTCAGATAAAGATGAGGTCAAAGAGTGAAGATCGCAGATGCTGCCTGGTTTATGATTTCTAGGATGAGGTTGGTATCCAAGAATATTCCCTTTCTCCTCCAAGGACCATCCAGGTCTCAAATGGTTAAGAAAAGGAAAACATTATGAAATAAAGAAAATATGTTAATTTTGAGAGGAATACCAGAGTTCACTCATTCCTGCAAAGAGAATGTGGTTTGTTTTATGATTCTGTTGCATCTTAGAATGAACCGAATTTAAAATACAGACACAAAGTGTCGACCATTTTATCACTCATCTGCAACTGACTCATGGTAAAATTCTAATTACTGCTTAACAGGATGGTAAAGTTGATTTTGTATCTTATAGCCCACCATAAGAACTGTTCCTTTCATGCGTTCATTCCATGATGTGGCTATAATGTTTAACAGCCCATTTCAACCCCACCATGGCAGGGTAGTTCTGGAATCACCCCAAGGTGACTGGCCACACAATCACCCAACTGCAGACTTCCAAATGTTACAGAGGCATTGTGAGGTAGACCTATAGGAAATCCTGGAAAAGGCATGGCAGATGGCCTAGCTATCGGGGGGGGGGGGGGGGGGGGGGGGTGTAGCAAAAGAGAGCTAACCTTAGGATGGTTCATTTGACCTATAGCACTCTGACATCTTGCTCCACTGGTGTTACGTGATCTTTATGGAAAGTCCCCAGTACATTACATAGGAATACAGGTGAATGGGTATGTTTACCTGTATTCAATCAGAGACAGGTGTTCCACAAAAAAGGTCTCACCTAAAAACCAATCCTTCTCTCACTTTTGCATTATGCATGGCTTTAAGCTTCACTCTCAGCAAACCTATTAAAATATCACCTTTTGATCACTACAGAGGTTAAAACTGTTGAGTTCCCTCACTCTTCATGCTGAATGTTCCTTCAGTTTGATAGGCTTGTTTATACACTTGCTCTTGCCACCAGAAGAGGAAATGAAATGACGCCTAAACACCAAGCTGATAATTAGCAATGTTTTTGTTATATGAGCACACCTTCCTTCAGGCCTTTAATTAAGAGGTGGGCCCTTCTGCTCTACTTGTTTCTTCCCAGGATAAGAAAGTCCTTCAAGTTGCAATCCTCTACCCACTTACTTAGGAGCAAGCACTATTGAAAATATGATTTATTTATTTTTTACTAAACTTGTACAGGATAGCATGGTGAGTTAGCAAAGTATTTCTGTCTAATATACAATACTTTTAGCTCAGAAGCATCAATATATTTGCAATATATTTTATTGTTAGTCTCAACGGTGCTATAAGATCTCTTTGCATACTGATCCAGACTAACACGGCTATGTCTCCAAATTCTTTATATACAGAACACAATATACCAGTATGCCTATGCATGCACACTGATATATACATGGCCACAGGATGAAATATGCTGTGAGAAACATGGTGCCCATTATACGTTTAGAAACAAATATCAAATATTCCATCCTGCTTTTAACCAATGATTAATATATTTCTAGTCTTTAAAAATTATTGCTTTAAACTGATTTTATTGTAAGCCACCCTGAGATCTTTGGATATAGGGCAGGATATAAATATTTAATTCCCTTAGAACAGCAACTTAATTCTGAAGAACTTTTAGATTCAGTTGTCAAATTCAAAGAGAAGCTGGAAAGTTATAACACATTCCTAAGTCATAAAAAAGATTCGGATAAACTCACATAAGGTGAAGATAAGGAATTAACACCAGGCAGTTGGAATTATGTTCACAGGATTGTATTTGTCTTCCCTTTATGCCTAGAATCTTTAAAAGGCACAATGTCAAATGATATTATTGCTGGTACTTGGTTCCCACCAGAACATTGGAGATGTATACAGATCCTTAGCATTGATCCTCAGCAACACAGTCTTCCAGATCTTAATGCTGCCCTTTTGTCCTCTCCCCATATTTTTATTATTTGTTATCTTTTTAACTGTATTGTTTTTCCTTCACTATTAAATGAAAATACTTATCACTCTTCCTATCACAGAAAATTTCCAATAAAACACATAATCGCATTTGACATGGAAAACACAATATCTGTCCTGTCAGTAAAACCATCATTTCCCCCCGCCCCCACCCCATTCAGAGTTCAGCACCTTGGATAACTTCTTGTTGGGAGGAAAACCTAGGGTGGATTCCCCCATCCTATGACATATAAGCTACCATCTGCCTCTGTTTGTTTGTCTCCTCCATTTTCTTCCCCCTTCCTTTACAAAAAACAAAACTACAAAAAATGAGAGATACATGGAATTATGAAGTTTGACTTCTGAGTTTCTTTACTCATTACCTGGCAATCGTCTCAGCAGAGACTTAAAACTACAATTCCCATGTAGAGGCTGCTTAAAGGCCTATCCCAGGTATAGTGCTCCACACAGCAAGAACAATTACACAGGCATGTGATGAAAACACTTTTTGCAACATTGTGGCTGTTCTAAATTCATTTTGGGATGCTGAAAAGCACAATAAAAATGTTGTACCACACACAGTTATTTCACAAATTTGTTATTTTCACCAACTCAGTTGTTACTCAGCTTTAAGTGTGGACACTGATGTTCCATTGCAATTTCTTTTAGTGCTTCTGAATGGATGTTTGATTTTATAACAGTGAATTAAATTTTTTTGAAAGTGTACTCTTTACAAGATAATTTACTCTTTACAAGATGATTCTTTGCAGAGTCATTTTATTCAGTCATATGTTACAACATAGAAATACTAAAGTAAATTGTGGAAAAAAAGCTATACACGATGGAGCAAATCTGTGGTAATTTTTGGATTTAGAATGTCAAATTCCTATAAAACTAGCATACATTTTAAAGAAAGTTTGCATGACTTTGTTCTGCAGGCCTGTATTAAAGTGATGCAGATAACAATACTATAAAAAGTAATGTTACCTATAACACGTTACTTTTGGGATATTAATACTGTCATTTTTAAAAAGCAGTATAACAACTGGTAATGCAATTAAGATCAGGAAGGGGTCATTTTGGAAGATTTTCAACCTTTTTGTAATTTATAGGGTTATTTTTTCAAAAAACAAACTACAGGCCTTTGCAGACTGCCAGAAATAGTGCAAATTCAGTCCACTTTAACTGCCCTGACTCAGTGCTAGAGAATCATGGGAACTGTAGTTTATTGTGGCTCCAGAGCTCTCTGACAGAGAAGGCTCAATGTCTTAGAAAAAAATACAATTCCCATGATTCCCTAGCACTGAGCCAGGGCAGTTAAAGTGGACTCAATTTGCACTATTTATAGGAGTCTGCAAAGTCCCTACCTTTTTTTTTTAAAGTGTAAGACATAACAAATTACTTTTATAAAGTGAAGTTCCAGGCTCTGTTTAAATGTGCCATACTGTATAAATCACCCCAACTGCTTACAGTGTATTACAAATACTTAAACTTAAATTTAAATGGCCTTTCCATCCCTCCTCAATATATCTAAAACTATAGACAAAGTGAATTTGCCCTAGACCAGTCTTTTTCAACCCAGAGCTCTCCATATGTTTCACACAATAACTTACAACATCCCGGACCATCAGTCATTCTGGCTGAAGCTAATAGGAGCAGTAGACCAAAATATATGGAGGGCTCCGGGTTAGGAAAAGCTGACATAGACCATGGGTGTACCACTGTCAAAGTTGTTCAAAACAGTGAAGCACATCTATGAAAGGATTGTTATTCAGTGGTAAGAGTATATGATCATATCTGCATTTCTGTGCAAGCTGCATTAATCAAGCCTCCAGATATAAGGTAGGTCCTGTCTCACAGAGCATTTAATATACAAATAGGGTATCCCTTACTCAGAATGCATACAGCCAGAAGTGTTTTGGATTTCAGATTATTATTATTATTTGGATTTTGGTATATTTGCATATACATAATGAGGTATCTTGGATATGGGATCCAACTCTAAACACAAAATTCATGTATGTTTCATATACACATAGTCTGAAGGTAATTTTATACCCATTATTTTTAATAATTTTGTGCATGAAACAAAATGTGTGTACATTGAGACATCAAAAAGCAAAGGTGTCACTATCTCAGACCACCCATGTGAACAATTTTAGATTTTGAAGTATTTCAGATTTTGAAATTCCACATAAGGGAGACTCAACCTGTATCATGGATTACATGTATATAAAAAGGAAGAAACATGATTATATAGACAGCTGTGTCAGTAGGTGGCATTAAACTTGGTTCAATCTGGCACCCAGAATTTCTTGTTAAAGTGTTGTTCTTCTCAGACAGAGATGATAAAGTTCTTGTCTAGCTTCCACACTGATATAGAAAACTCTGAGCCTTCCATGATACGAACACATTGCTCCCTCCACCATGGAACAATAGTCTCAACTGTCTAGTGTGTGTGAACTGAGCTCAAAGGTTTGTTTCAAAAGCATACCACAGATTCCCAAATAAATATTTATAAATAAATCACAATGTCCTTGTGATAATCAACTCTTACTAAAGTGACTGCATCAAGGCAACTGTTCAGAACCTTTTATGCTATGTAAAGTATGTGAATAATTTGAAAATGTATACAAAAAGTGTTTCTGCAATGTCAGAAGAATCTCTTTGGTTAGGAAGCATACGTTCTACCATCTGGTCTCTTTAATCACAAGGAAACACCCTGGTAATTTAGTTCCACCTTTAGTCTTTGCTCCTTGAAGTCATAAGCTAGCCACAGATTTAAAATAAAAGCATCAACATACTGCTCATGAAATGTCAGCATTTCTCACCCATGGGAACTTTGCCCCATCCTTCCTCACCTGTCAATAAAGTTCAACATTGCAGCTTTTATGACGAATTAAAAAGAACTAGGACCGATGCTTCCTTGATTATTTCTACTTCATAACAATTATGCATTTTTAGATGTAAACGAGGCAATTTGCTTTATGAATACATTGGTACACCTTCACTCCAGTGAGTAACCAGCGACATAGTCCACTGAGGGAGGTATATTGAGGTGGATATTTGCACAACCAGCAAGAGTCCACATTCTTCCGTCAGACCAGATTGCCTACAGGAACTCCAAAGTGTCTGGATAAGATGTGCCAATGAGGTCACTAATTCTCATCTTCTAATGGCAAGGAGTATCTGTATGATACTGAAATAGTGTAACTAGCTGAGTTTTCAGCAGAAAATCTATTTTGGGAGCTGGGTGGAGGAGGACTCCTTAACCTTCACTCTGAGAAAGAATTATTGTAGATGATCTCACTCAGTGGCTATCAGTGTCCGGTGGCTAAAAGATACTTTATGCTCTTGGAGTTTTGATCACTTGTGCATCTGCCATGTTAGCTAATTAAAGAACCAGAGACTGCACTTTCTCCTGCTCCTTACCACTCTGTTCCAGCAGTGACGGGGAGGGGGGTGATGCATGACAATCCGTTTGATCTCATGCTTGTTTGTGAACTTAGATGAAAGAATCACTCAAAAAATAATCCACATGTGGTGAGGAAGATTAAATACCTTTAGCTAGAGAATTTCAGTACACAGAGCAGGTGGGTGAGCAAGAGGAAATAAACCAATGTAGGACTCCAAGGTTATATTTGTAAGATATTAAGATCTGAAAAGGAACAGATCCTACTAAGGAAAGGGAAAACCAGATATAGCACCCACAGAGCCAAGCATCTGGATCAACTCTCCACTGAATGTCTAGAAAGAAGGGTCTGGAGGAGACTTAAGCAAGAAGGGCCAGCAGGATAAGAGAGAAACTTAGCCTGTCCCACCCACACCTCATTTTTGAAAAATATCTTTTTTCCCAGAATGAGCAAGAGAAGCATGGAGAAAAGTCTGTATCCTCTGTCTATGCTACATTTTAGATTCCCCCTGCTTTGGCTGTGTGGTGTTATTCCTAGGTATACTCAACAATATCTTTCGATGGAGGAATCATAGAATTGGAAGGGAACACAATGGCCATCCAGTTCAAGCCCCTGCCATGCAGGAACTCACAATCAAAGCACCCATGGCATATGGCCATCCAGCCTGTTTAAAAACCTCCAAAGAAGGAAACTCCACCACTCTCTGAAGCAATGTGTTCCACTGTCAAACAGCTCTTGTTGTCAGAAGGTTCTTCCTAATGTTTAGTTGGAATCTCTTTTCCTGTAGTTTGAGTCCATTGCTACCTGTCCTAGTCCCTGGAACAGCAGAAAACAAGCTTGCTCCATCCTCAATATGACATCCTTTCAAATATTTAAACATGGGTATCATGTCACCTCACAACCTTCTCTTCCCCAGAATAAACACACTCCGCTCCTTAGGCCACCTCTTATAAGGCATGGTTTTCACACCTTTTACCATTTTGGCCACCTTCCTGTGGACATGAGAGCCAGTGTGGTGTAGTGGTTTGAGGATTGGACTTAAGAATCCGGAGACCAGGGTTTGATTCCACCCATTGGGTGACCTTGGGTGAATCATACATTCTCAGCCCCAGAAAACCTCATGATAGGTTAGCCTTAGTGTGACCATAAGTTGGAGGAGACTTGAAGGCACACAACAACCACCTCTGGACACATTCCAGGAAAGGTAGATTTTTTATCTTATGTTGCCCTTCTAAGAAATGGGAGTCAGTCATTAGATGCTGAAAAGTTGTGTTTCCATAACAGACTCTCCTTTAAAACATGAACTATTTTTAACTACAGAAATACCAGTAATGGTTTCTGTCACAGTTTTGAGTGTTGCTATGTCCAAAAGTTTCTATGATATATCTGTAGCTAACACCATATTGACAAAATAAAATAAAATACGTTACTACTAATCATGATCGTCATCAGCTTAGGAGCTCCAAGGACTCCTGAGTATATCTGTCCCTCTACTATTTATTACAAGTTGCACTGGCTGCGAGTGCCTCTGTGATTACTAAACAGTTCCAGAGGTCAAAACTGAATCACATACCATTTTTAAAGTACAAGCATAGGCATTTGTGCAATTTATTATGTTCCTATCCAAACAATAGTTATTTCTGGTATGTAATCATGTAACTGGTTTCTTCTTCCCCATGACAACCAGGGACCATTTCCCCCCTATGGATGTAACACAGAAGTGGCCCATACTTACGGTAGCTTAAACAAACCTCACAGGAATTGAACCAGTATTTAATGGCTTTTGTTGGAAAATGCATTTATACTGACTATACTTGGTGGAAATTTGTCTGTACCCATGCAGAATTGTTCTACATCTCCATATCATATTGCATCACTATAATTTTTGTGGCATATTATAACTCTCTCAATGCTTGCTCTAGGGTATTTTACGTTGCCCACACACACACACCACTATCACCACCCAACTTGTTCTGGTTTCAGTGTGATCCTTTTACAAGAGGTAGATCAGATTACAGTGGTAGAAGCCAAATGATGTATTTGTCCAAGTGAATTTCATTAGTAATTACATACCTAATTTGTTGCAATAGCTTAAACCAGCTGCTAGACATGCAGGCCTATACCTTGTCTCTGGAATCCATCTTGAGAACACAGTTTACTTTATAAATATCTGTGCTACTGAATAGTAGTGCATAGTGATATCATTGAATGTGAAATATAATTCTACTTGGTTGAGATTCCAAAGCTGATTGATTAAATTCATTTTTGGTACTTACCTTTAAAAGTTGCTTGTAGCAACAACAGGAAAAAATGTGATAAGAAAATTGAAAAAAGAAATCCAAACTTTGAATTTCTTGATCAGATCTGTTGAGTGGAAACCTAAACACCTTGCTGAATTTTGGACTTAATTGAGCTAATGGGCTTAAGTAGCTAAAGGCATTAAATGTTTCCTAAAAAATGAGTAAATACAATTTATTTTGTGTAAAAGAATCGCCAGATAATTTAAAACAAGTACCTGGTTAACCTTCACTATAAAAGATCAATATTAAGATGATAATTCAGGTTGCTATTAAAGATAATAGCTATATTTTGGACTACAATTCCCATAATTCCTGGCCAATGGCCATGATATGTGGCATTTGTTGAGTCCCAGTCCTCTGTAATATTGATTAAAGGAGGGATGGGAATCATATAGCCTGCCAGAAGTTGTTGAACTGCAACTCTCAGCATTTCGCACCATTGGCTATGCCAGCTACAGTTGCTGGGAGTAACAGTTTGATAGCATCTGGAGAGCTGTATGATTCTAACCCTAGACCAGAAGATGCACTCAACTAACTCTAAAAGATGGTTAAAACCAAACAATGCCATCTGTCCATCATGCTTTAGATCCCTTGGAGGAAAAGCAGTAGTTCACCTGACTTGATGGAAGGATTACAGATGCAGTGCTTGGATGAATTTTACCTCTGAATGTATAAAGTTAGTAGAGGAATTAATATGTGCCTAAATTTATTTTACCTCAGAATGTGAGTAGGGGTACCAGTCTGTGACCTAAAAGGGCATTTTAGTCCAAAATTCTAACATGGCCCCATCAGGTGGAGAAGATGGGAGCAGCCAAGTTGCACAGCACATATCTGCCACAGCTTCTGCTGTGATCTGTACACTACATGGGCGCCTGAGCTGCTGCCAGTTTCCTCATGATGGATTGCTACAGCAGCCATACCAAGTTCCAGCTGAAACAGACCACTTAGGGTGTAGCAGGAACATTGCAAATATGGTCTCCCTCGGTTAAAACAAGTTGAGCACTAACTATAAAGCACACTTCATACCTGCTCTGGTACAGTTCTATCAACAGAAAGATACGCAATATCGTGCTATGCTTGTTTATATGCAAGTACATTCTACTGTGATCAGTGGGACCTATCTCCCTTGTAAGAATACTGACAATCACAATATAGCCATGTGAAACTATTGCTATTGCTTTTGTTATGAATAGAACTTTTACCCAGAATTTCCTCATAAAAGCTAGAGAAGCACAATGTTAAAATGCTCTATTGTACTACAGCATTGGTTGTACAGGGGAAGGATCTTCCAAAGCAAAGCAAAGCAGCTTCATTTATATATTGCTTCATATCGCGCTATGGGATGTTTAAGTGGTTTATGACTGTAAGCTCATTGCCCCCCAACAGTTGGGTACTCATTTTAGCAAT
>CM034703.1:224890282-224904973 GCA_020142125.1 Phrynosoma platyrhinos
TTAATTTTTATCCAGATGCTCTCCACTTGGCTTCCAGGATTGATGTTCATCTCTTAGTGAAATAAAGACTGGTTATATTTTGGAGGAAGAAACTGGCAAAGTTCCTCCGAATGTGAAGTCGAAAGCTTTCATGGCCGGCATCCATAGTTTTTTGTGGGTTTTTCGGGTTGTGTGGCCTCAGCCCAAAAAACCCACAAAAAACTACCGTGCCAAAGAAATCCCTATGAAATTCATGGGGTCGTCATACTTCGACGGGTGACATGAACACACATACACACATGCCTAAATTGATAAATTCTCTGTTCACACATTCATACCGCATACACTCATACAACAGACATCAAGGAGAGCAGGATCCATACCTTAAGGGTGCAATGTGGGCAATGACCAATGTGGCGGTACTAAAAAGGAAGACATGTACTAGAATTCCAGGGGACATGGCTTCTATTTACTATACTGCAAGTTGCCACCCTTTCCCATGATTAGCAGAATCCTATCTGTATCCAGTCAGAATCCAACAGGTAAAGCAATATTTAATAAATTGTGCTTACTTTGTATCACTGTAGCTGGTTATAAGACTTATGACAGAATATATTTTATTTTGGTGTGCCTCTACTGCAATGTTTGAAATAGTTGGCATCTGATTGCACATAGGTACTCTCAAGTCAAGGACACTACACAAATTCAAGATAATTGGTTGTCATACACCCTGCCTAGAGGAAGATTTTCAGTGCAGGATGCAACTATAGCACCCCTTAAAAGACTCATGGGTCTGTTTCACCAGCAAACAACTCTTGCTGTTAGGAAGTTTCTCCTAAAGTTTAGCCAAACTCCGTGCCCTTGCAATTTATGCTCTACTTGAGCAGTAGTACTTTTCTCAATAGTATTGTTGTTTATTTAGTGAAATGTTCCTGGTCATTATTATTCTCCTTAGGTAGAACCTCTTATCCAGATTTTAGTTCACCTTGACAAAAGTAATCTCTCTTTTCAATTAATAAACTTAAAGGAATTTACAATTACTACAGTTCCCACAGAGAACAAGTAATAGAATGCAGTCTAATCCTGCCTATTGCATATAAATCTTTACAACCTTCACATTGAATAAACCCTTTCCACAGATGGTTATGACTAGATGTTTTCTCCTTATGTGTTCACTTCTTGCAGGAAACAAAGTAAGCTTCCACAGACATTTCCAGAATAAATTCAGTGCAATGTTAGAACCTTCCAGATTATGGCTGAAATTTCCAAACAATTAAAAAAAAAACTGAATAAAGAATCTATGGTCCAAAACACACTGCAGAAATAATCCAGTTTGATGCCACTTTAACTGCCCTGGCCCAATGCTATGGGATTTTGGAAACTAGTTTTATGAGAAATTTAGCCTTCTCTGTCAGAAAGCTGTAGTGCCATAATAAGCTACAATTCCCAGTATTCCCTAGCACTGAGCCAAGCCAGTTAAAACAATCTCAAACTGGATTATTTCTGCAGTGTGTTTTGCATCTATGATAAAAAGAAAGGGGGGTTAAAACTGAAGACCCAGTTTATATATATATATATATATATTTATTGAGGTCAACTCTTCATGTGGTAATTTTCCCATCCCATTTTCAGGTGGTAAGCAATTTGTCTAAAATAAATCACAAAGGAAAAGTAAAGGGAAAACTACCATGATCTGCAGTCTTAGGAAGATAGAAAGGGAAAAATTTTCATTTTAAAAAAGATCTTCATCTAGTTTGGTGATCTCTAGGTTCAAGGAAAAGAGCATGTCCCAAAACTATGTACCAAAAACATTGTCTGATGATTGTAGTTTTACATCCATACTCGAAGTATGCACTTTGTGCTTGTTCTGTTGTGAACAGGTTAAAGCATGTAAGGGGGAATAAGCAATTATGATATTGTTTAGGTCTGCAACATCAGGCAGAAGAGCTGGCAAAAACAACAACACAACAACAAACACCCGACAAACAAACAGGTGGACATCCTTTTCTGTGCAACTGCCCTTAGGAAGGAAGAATGCATAAAATAAATTTCCTCCCAAAAGGAAGATAGTATCTAAACAGCTTCTTTAAAGAGGAATGTTTTCAAAATCTTTTAAAAGGAATCTTTGGCACTTCAACAGGAAGATGTGAAAAGAAAGAGTAATTACCCTTGTTGGAAACGATCCAATCTCTTGTTTAAGGAGTTGCCTTGGCCTTAGGAACTAAAGTGAGCTCATGTATGCACACCCTTTTGGCCTGAAAAGCTTGGGGCCAACCTATGTGATTGTCATGTCGCTGAGGAAATTATGGTAAGTGTTCCCAATTTAGAAGAAATGCTTTTTCCTTTCTAGTTAAGAAACCTTAAACCCTTGAATTGTTTTAGAATGAAGTGTGTGGGGTACTAAATATGAGTCTTCAGGGAGAACAACCCTATTTCTTGGGATCAGACATCAACATTTCTTATGATGGGTTATTAGCCTAGGTGGATTTAACATTAACACAGATGGTAAGGGATACATTTAGGAGTTATGACTTAGAGTGGCTCTAACTCTCATTCCCATTACTATGGAGACAGTCACTGTAGTTCATCTGGACTTCTTGAGACTCAAGCAGTGCCTCTCCTCTTGGAGTAAGTTGGACATCAGCAAGAGCTATAAACAACTTGACTTATATTTTTCTAATAGTACTCGGATCATACTTTTAACAGCTAACATAATTATTGGTAGTTAAGTTGCAGAGAGTTCATCTCATTTTTTAAAAAAAAGACAAGAACTGCTGACAGAAAAGCAAGTGAGCTTCCATGTTAAGTGATAGCTTCCATGTCAGTGTGGAGCTGAATTTACTCCAGTGCCTCTGTGGATGCATTGAAAGCCAAAGTTAAGTTTCCAAAATGGAACCTGTCCTCCATTCTCTGGAGGCAAGCAGGTCACGTAGGCAAAAGAATACTCACTGGACATCCCCTGTCACTTACTAACTCAGCACTTCAAGAAAGTGCTGGTTTTGTCTAAAGATTAGAATTCAGCCCTGCTAGGTTTACACAAAAGGTCAGGATGGTCACTAATAACTCCTGCTGCCCTATATCTGTGCCCTCAAAGCTGCTTTGTCCTTCATTCTGAGGCACCCTTGCACACATGTATAGTTTTCTGCTTTTCTGCAAATAAAATTGGGAATCCTTTTCAAGCCACACTCAGCTCTGAAGTCAGTTTCTCTGCCTCCAAGCTGTCCCCTTCTTAAGAGTATGAGGTGACAGCATCTACAGTGCAGAATTAATGCAGCTTGACATCAGTTTTACTGCTGAGGCTTAATGCTATGGAATTCTGAGATTTGTATTTTGTGAGATATTTAGCTTTCTGTGTCAGAGAGCCAGAACAAATAAAAATCCCAAGATTCCATAGGATGGAGCCATGACTGTTAAAGCCAGGGACCGGCAACCTACGGCCCGGGGGCCGGTTAAGACCCCAGACTTACCGGCCCCGTCCGAAGGCTGCCGCCGTGCGCCACCACCGCTGCCGCCGCACGCCGCTATTGGGGTGTGTTTTCGGCCACGCTTGTCGCGGCCGCCATTTTGGAAGTCAAAATGGCGGCTGCGACGCGTTTGCGCATGCGCAATACTCTTGCGCATGCACAAACATGTCACGGCCGCCATTTTGACTTCCAAAATGGCGCCGCACATGCGCCGTGGCAGCTGCGGCCGTGCGCGCTACGGCGGCAGCCATGGTAGTGGCCGCGGTGGCGGCGGCGGCGGCGTGCACGCGGGGGTCGCGCGCGGAGGAGGAGGGTGTGCGCGCACGTGCACTCCTCCATTTCCCCCCCCTTGGTCCAGCCGAGCGGCAACCTTTTTGAGACTGGCCCAGGTCTCAAAAAGGTTGCCTGTCCCTGGTTAAAGCACTGGCAAACTGAACTAATTCTGCAGTGTGGCACCAGATTCTGAAAGGGATATATGTGTTAGATGACAGTGGGCTCAAACTTTAGAGGAGATATCCAAGGTGCTGAACCTATTTTAGGAGTCTTCTATGGAGAATTTAGGGCCTGTACAGACTGCCAGAAATAATCCAGCTTGAGACCACTTTAACTGTCTTGGCTCAATGCTAGGGAATTATGGGAATTGTAGTCTTTTTCTGAGACATTGAGCCTTCTCTGTCAGAGAGGACTGGTGCCACAATAAACTACAGTTCCCATGATTCCCTAGCATTGAGCCAGGACAGTTAAAGTGGTCACTCAGTTCAGCTTTGTAAAGCTAATTGATAATCTGTCTCCTCAATGAATAAACTTAAAAGAATTTACAATTTCCATATTCCAGAATACTACAATTCAAACTAAAACCAAGAGGAGATTCATTCGTCCACGTGGACATGGAAGCTGCAAGTTGCCCTTGGATTATCAAATGTATGCCCAGCTATAATTTTGGAGCTTCGTTTAAAAATCTGTCCATCTGTCCTTCCTTTCTTCCTTCTAGCTACGAGTTCTTTGGCTGGAAGAAGAAGCTCCATGAACAACTTCAAGGATGGTATGTTCTGAAAGCCACAAGCTGAGGGGTTCCCCTCCCCCCGACATCAGATGCAGAGAAAATGAACGAAAGGGCCTTCTTCTTGTCAAGAATTGCAAAAGCCTAATGTTAATGGGAAGAGCAAGACCAAAGTATCCACTGACTCATGCTCACAGAAATCCTAGCGCCTAATGACTATTATGCAAACCTAACCAAACAGTCTTCTTTTATCGCTCATTGCAAAATCTTGTTCTGTAAATTCCCCTGTTGCTTTGCTATTGGTTATGCTATGTGCCGTGCCAATGGGAAAGCAGTTCAAGCTGTTCAGAGCACTGATGCAAAACTAGTAAAATCAAACTACCCTCATATTGCCAGGTTCTTCGGTATCCAGAATAAGTTACATCACAACCCCAGCTATTCTGTTATCATGTCTAGTTAACAGTGGGATTTGTTCCACAATTCCAGGTCTTCTTTGTCTTCAGAAATAGCAATGTTGGGAGAGACTTACACCTGCTGTCCTATGGACCTCCATATATTATTGGACTGCAGCTTCCATAGTCCCATCAGCTATGTTGGGCTGATGGAAACTGCAATCCAACTGCATACAGAAAGCAACATCCACAATTCTATCACAGCCAGTGCTAGTATAGTGTACATGCATCTACCCAACCAGAAGTGCTGTGGAAACAGCAGATCAGAGCCCCTTTCACCCAGGGATCCCAAAAATATTTTTTCTTTTTTTAATATTGTGGAGGGATGAACACTGGGTGTTAATTTTGTCTATTTGCAAGTGGAGGGCAAATTACTCTTCCAATTCATTATCATGAAAACAACCTTAAAATTAACATTCTTATGAGTACAATGTGTACTTAAAAGCACCCACAGTGTGTTCAACCTAGCTTACTCCCAAGTAGATCTGCATAGGGTAGATGGCATGTAGCTTTTATTACTCATTGAAAATTCTCTGATAATAACCGCCTTCATAATTCTTAGTGACTGATCTTTAAGTACACTTCAGATTGCTAATCCCTGAGGAAGCTCAACAACACAGAAGTCTTGGTGGCCCAATTTGGCTATATTATTTCTAGTGGGTAATCAGCCCCATTCAAGACTAGGCCGAAGGGAGCTGGAGCCCACTGTGCCCGCCTTTCCCATTCCAGGGTCCATGCACCCACCACTGCATGTTCTATGGAACAAAAATTTGTATTTTGAATTGTAGAGCACTATTTTGCTGTTTACTATACAACCACATAAGGTTTTACTTTCTTTAATTCTGATTTCCAGAAACAACCAAGTAGCTTCACAACAGCTGGAGTAGCACTGACTACATTTGGGTTCTCAAAGTGCAGTCTGCAGGATGCTTGCAGCCACCCAAAGCCATTTTTTGGGCCCAAAAAATGCAATTTGTTTTTTTAATGTCCCAAAACGCTCTTTAGTGGCTGTGGGAGGGCATTTTTACCATGTTTTGGGCCAACACTGGACATTTTAGCCCCAAGAAAAGTCTTTTTTTGAAATAGGAAGTGCCTTCTACTCACTTTCTGTTGTTAAAAACTGGTATCTCCTGGGTCTGAAATGCCACAAGGTGGTCTAAAAACATGGTTAAAGTGCTCCTGTTGCCCCTAAGAGGGCATTTGGGAGCAAAAAACATTTTTTTTTCCTTTGCAAGAGCTCATGCTCCAGGAGGTGCAGCCAGCCAAGGTCTCCTGGAGGCTAATGTATCCCCGAACCTTTCCACAGTTGCCCACCTTGGTCTAAATACTGGCTGCATAGCATCTCCCATTGCTAAGGTATCTCAAATAAATATTCCACCCTCTATTTTTAAAAATCCCAATGAAACTGGATGGAACATCCAGAACAGCTCCTCTCATTTTCTACAGGAAAGTTTACACAAAGAATGCTGATGTGGGCAGAACCAGGGACATAAAGTTCAAGATAGATTTATTCCCTAGTTGCTATTTGCTTCTAGAATTATCTTTGTAACTATCCCCCCTAAAAAAAATCATTTGTGACATGTATGCTCTGATAACTGTTACAGCCTTGTTGTGTTTCATGCAATGTTTAAGCGTGGGTGACAGACTATGAGCCTTTAATGCCATCTTTCCATCTTTCAGTTTCCATGACGCTGAAGGGCATCTGAATCTTAGGCATATATCACCATCCCATCCTATGACTCAGCCTATTGCAATTTCTCTACTTGCTTCTGAAAGAAGGGATCAAATGTGTCATTTGCAGTAAAACTTCAGGTTCTTTAATAAGGATGAAGCTGACCTGTATTTTCTAGTGAGACAACACACAAGGTGATGGGATGTGCAGGTCTGCAACTAAATAAGACCTGAATGGAGAGTATAGGTGATATTTAGCTCAACTGGCAAGCAGGCCTGACTTTCATCAGCATTACTGGAAAGGTACTACCAATGAAGGATACAAGGTTAGTATGTCCAATGTGAAAATTATTCAGTATGTTAATTGTGGGTATCATGTGGGCGTTTTGCCCATTACAATATCTGAATCAATTTTTAAGGCAGGGATCCCCTTTTCCCTTCACATTTCTCCCCATAGTAAAGCTTCCTACCGTACTTTTATTTTAGCATTTGTTACTATTATTAGCATGTAGACTCTCCAAACACACATGGGGTTTATTGCTTCATGCAAGTTGATGAAATTCCATCCTCTACCCCAAAAGCAAGAGAAATCCCCAAGTTGCAAGGAAGACCCATTAAGCAAATAACTGGAACTCTACACATTATTCTTTAGCAAAACAAAAACATAACTGAAAGTAGAGAAAATATGGCAATGTTTCTGTGCTCTGCTTTTCATATGCAGTGTTTTCAACTAAGAGGCACCACTTTGCTTTGCAAAACTCTTAACTTAAAAAAACCATAGACATCCCAATCTACAGCTCAGGATTACTCTGGCGCAATGGGATTTATTTATGTGTTGCATGACAGACCCTCTTCTGCTGCACCTCATTGCAACTTAATATGGCCATCTTGAAACAGGCATGGTTCTTCCACCACTATTTCTTTGTAGAGGGACTGATGGATCTTTGCCCTATGTTTGCCAATCTGGATCTACTTGGAGTTCCACATTTTGGTGACCTGAGCTCCCAACGTTTTAAACAACAATATTGTCTAGTAGGCAGATGAATATCAACATTCCCATTAAGAATATTTTAAACTTTGCACATTTAGGAAATTTATATTACAGGAGAACAAATGTGTAACTTTAACATTATTTTTATATACACTTGGCCCTCCATATCCACAGATTCTTTATCCATGGATTCAAGCATCCATGGCTTGAAAATATACATTCCAAAAAGGAATGTTATATAAAGGATGCCATTTTACTATTCCACTGTATTTAATGGAACTTGAGCATCCACGGATTTTGCTATCCACAGGGGTCCTGGCCCCAAACCACCATGGATACCAAGGGCCCACTGTATTTATTTAGTAAAGAACTTGCTTATGCAGTTACATTTTCTATGTGAAAGTTCATCACATCACATGGACATTACATGGCTTAGACACACTGCTTTTATATACAGCAAGCCCTCTGTCTCCACAGATTCTTTCTCTGTGGATTCAACTATCAAAAGATTGAAAATATTTTAAAAATATATAAATTCCAAAAAGTAAACCTTGATTTCACCATTTTATATAAGGGACACAATTATACTATGCCATTTTATTTAATGCGACTTGAACATCGATGGATTTTGGTATCCATGGGGGGGCCTGGAACCAAACCCCAACAGATACCAAGGGCCACTGTATGTTACATTACCTGTGCATATTTCTTCTCATAAAGAGGATTCCTCATTCTTATAAGGTATCTAGTATTTGTAGTACATTGGGGTGGAGCCATGCCTGTTCCAGGTAACACGCAAAATAGGGTTTTATGGAGGGAGGGTGGCCCTAATTCTTTTTCTCCTTACCACTTGTTCAGAAGGACTAGGGCTGTATCCATCTCCACTTCGATTCTAGTACTGTTGGAATATGCAATGTACGTCTGTTTTCACAGAGAAAGTGCTTCTTTTAGGCTTTAATATTACTTACACAAACTCACTTTGTACTCTACGGTTTCCAGAAAAAACTGCTTTTTTCCTGTTTTTTTTGCAATGTGTGTACTGCCAGTGTGGCATCAAGGGGTGGAGCAGCTGGATGGTGGGATAGATTGGTAGATGGCATTCTCCGTTCAACAAGCGTTTTGCCATTTTTTTCTTTTTCACAGTAGATCCACCCAAGGAACAAATCCAGTTCCTGTTCTCCTCCAGGCACTGACTGACTCAAATCTAAAGTTTGTTTTTGTCTCACATCAAAGCCCAGGGGTTGCTTTCTCTGCTTCTGAAAAGTTCTGGCCATCAGAATCACTTGGAAAGCGGAGCAGAGAGTGCATGAGGTGGAGGAAGAAATGCCAGCCAAACATCACACCAAGAAGGAACTTGTCCTGTAGACCTCAATTTTAATTCAATTAAAGATTTGGAGTGGAAAATGAAGTGAGGGAAGAAACATTTTATATCTTCTTTCTCCTTTTCCTTGGATCTGCCTGTGTCAGGAGACATTTAAAATTCCCTCACCTACTCTCTGGGGCATAAAGGGGATTGAATGGGATTGGATGGGGTTCAATGATTGTGCAAGGTGGGTGGTAAAACTGACAGAAAAATAAGAAAGGCTACTGGTTGATAGGTTTAGGCATACAAAGAATGGGAAGAAATGCCCTTTTGTATTGATTTGAAGTCAGCCAGGGAAACATGGCTATTAATATAAATTGAATCTGGATTTTTACAAGTGAGTGTGGCATAAATTGGGTGAAATCTAGACAAAATACTGAGCGTTGGATCTGGATTATTTTGGCATTGGCTCATCTCCCAGACCTTCCTTAGAAAACAATTTTCTATCATGTCTCTTAAACAGACATGTAATATTTTAAACTTCTTATTTCTAACATACACGGTACAAAATGGCAAATTATTGGCAAATCACAATGGATTGTCCATAATAGTTCAATAAAAAATGTACTACAAAGAGCCCTTTTGCAGTCCTGCTGTATTATGTAGCAATAAGGCCTGCAATTCATAGGATCAAAGATGGAAGAACAGAGCTAAAGCCAGGGTTGAGGCCTAAGATGGGTGTCTCTGGATACAGAAAGTCCAGTGCCTCAAGCAGTGGAGAACAACTTCAATGGGTTTGGAGATTGATTTTTTACCCCTGGGTCCTTCAGAGGGTGGGGCAGTCACATGGACTGACCAAAATGCCAAAATGAAAACAAAACAAAACCAGAAATGGCTGAAAGTCCACTTGTGTTTTCAAGAAAGCATATTTTTGGAGGCAGGAAGGTCCTGTATCCTACATAAAAGGTAAAATGCTATTCCTGGAAATTTACAGGCATGGCAATTTACCCCTTTTGATTAGAAAATTGTTGTTTTGGGAGAATCTAGAAGAGTCATGGGCCAAAACAAAAAAAAAAGGGCGGCACTTTGCCCAGTCCTATAGTTATAAACTATATGTTGGCAAACTTCTTCAGTGCCCCTGAAAAGACTACGGTATATTCTGACATAACAACCTGTGGGAAACTACAACCCAGAGCTTTTTCACTCTCATTCTCGGGTAACCAAGAAACCACCATTTCACTCACATGAGGACAAGGCTTTGTTCATTTTAACAAGTGAAAATATGCCTTAGGAAGGGGCTCTCAAATTTACTTTTTTTAATAATTTGTCTAGAAGGTGGCACACTAGAGGATGACACACAGGGAGAGAGCCACCAATGCTTCAGAAAATGTGTCAAACCACCATCCAAGGAGGAAAATGTTCAAAGCTATGGAACTGCAGAAATGAACAGCCAACCAAATAGGCATCTTATACCTAATAAAGCTCAAAATCACAAAATCTCAGAAATGGACTGGCTTTCTACAATGTGGGGTGGGATGGCGTGGGGGAACTTGCTCACAATTAGTCCACAGCCAGGAGATGATGCTGACATTTTCCCGCTATATTTAGCATCCTCATTGTCTGGCACTAATATGTGGCTGTCAGTGACTGCTTTTAATTAGATGACAGAAAAACGAATACGTCAAAGTCTCTTCCATTTACACACTACCATTACTTTTGCAAATAATTCTTGAGCAGATCTATCTGGCTGTCATATAGAATGATGCACGTCTGCCTTTTTGGGGGGGGGTCTGGTTCCTCACCTTGCTCCATGGTTTTCACCTATTTGCTTTGATTATTTAAATGTCATAGATGCTATTTAAAACCACCATAAATGTGTATCATTAGAAGATACTATTGGAACAGTTGCATAGCAATCTTCATCCAAAGATTTCAAGATACTTGTCAAAACTACATCAAATATCAAATATTTCTGTTCCACATTTTGATAAAATCAGAGAAGTCTAACAGCTAGTGGAGCATGGTAATAAAAATGCCTAAACCCCTATATATGTTTCTACTGCTGTTCCTTAAACAGGTTTTTCTCATACCTTTTTAACAGGCGATCTCTGCACTATAAGGATAAACCATGCAAGTTAGATTAAAAATATAAGCATTTATAATCACTGAAGTTTTTATTCCCCAAAAATGTCTTTTATTAATGACAGGAAAATACCTGGGGAAAAAATCTGTTTAGAGAGGGACATAAAAGGTTTTAAACATAAAGGTTTAATTTTCTAAAATGCATTACATTAAAAGTCATTATAATTGGGCTGTAAAAAGTGCACCCATCTTAGCAGGCTTCTGCAAATAGACCCACTTTGTAAGTTTTTCCTTGGAAGCACAACAAAGTCTCAGAAAAAGAAGCATGAGCTTAATATTTTCATATTTTGTGCCAATTTGATATGAGTCAGAATGCTACCAGCTTTCTCACACCAACCCAAAGGGCTTACTGGTGATGCTTGGCAACATCTCCATTGGATCTTTGTGCTTTCCACATATGGGAAGAACCAGATAACTATTTGCCTAGTCTTTGTACAGTCAGTGACCCACCTCACCAAGAAGTCCATATTGGACTTTCCTTATTTGAACCTGGCTAAATACATGGTTGCACCATGCATTCCTAAAAATTGATGCAGCAGGCAGAGACCACCCTCTTTAAATGGATTCTGAGAAATTATGGGAATTTCTCCACTGTTCTCATCCAAGGCCACTGCATCAGAACACATAAAGCTAACAAAGGATCTAGCTGCCAAGTTACACATTTCTGCATTAGATGCAATGCAACAGCATAAAATAGGGGTAGTCAACATGTACCAACTTGTACCAACTCCCACTACCTGCAGACAGCACAGTCAATGGTAAAGGATAGGACATGCAGTCCAACATTTTAAAAATGTTGTAGGCAGCAACATGCCTACAAAGTCATGTAGCTGCTGCTGCGTGCCTTCATGTTGCTTCTAACTTATTTTTTAGAGGTCTATTGTATACTATTGACCCCAAGGTGAATGTATTATGGGGTTTTCTTGGCAAATTTCTTCAGAGGGGGTTTGCCATTGCCACTCTCTGGGGCTGAGAGATTGTGACCTGCCCAAGGTCACCCAGTGGATTTCCATGGCTGAGCGAGGATTTGAACCCTGGTCTCGAGAGTCATAGTCCAGTGCTCAAACCACTACACTAAGTTGGCTCTTTTTTTTTTTTTTTTTTTTTTTGTAGGCATATACAATTCTTCATTATTTGCCCATCTTGAAACTTTTTGCTTTGTTTGTATGCATTAGTCATTCTTTCCTTTTAGAATGCATTCCTGGATTTATATAGGTTGTTGTGCCAAGCTTTAGTCTTCTTGCAACAGTAAAGCAACATTTGAACTGAATTTATGAGAAACAAGTGACAATGCAATTTTTAAAAGCCAGTGTCTGTTCTTATTTATAGAAATATTAATGCTCTCAGTGATCCCAAAGAACCGCAAGAAAGTTGCACACATGGATGCTTGAATATTTGGCATGAAGGTCATTCTGCTGGTGTCACTCAATAGTTGCCACTAATTGGGTCATTAATGGTAGACAAACAATGTGGCAAGGCAGTCTTGGGAAAATTATGAAAGCATGCCTCTGAATACCACTTGCTGAGAAACAAAAGCAGGAAAGGGTGACTGCTTCCACCTCCTGCTCAAAGAAGACATTTGGTGGCTACTGTGTGAAGACAATGCTGAATAAGAAAACTCTGAGCTCTTCTTATGCTGGCCCTTCTTATGTTCTTATGATTATTCTTTCCAGCAAAGTCTATTTGAAAATGGATAAGTCAACACTGGGGCCAATGCAGATCACATAGGGAGAAACTTAAAAAGGCGAAACCAGAAAAATTCTTTTGGTATCTCAGATCAAAAGACGTTTCTAGTGCTAACAGTAGTTGCCTAAATGCCTCTGGAAAGTTTACAAAAGCAGACTAAGACCATTCACAATTCTGATTGTCAACAGCCCTATGCAAGCATTTGCCCTGCATGTGTGAGGGCTAAAATGGGGCAGAGGCTTGGGGATGTACATATGAATCCCACTTGCAACCTTCCTGGATGTCCATGGTCTCCTAAAGACCTTTGTGAACTAAAGTCTTATGGAATTTGTTAAGTGGGCTCAATTAGACATGCTTATGAACTTACATTGGACCACAACACTAAATCCATGCAGACTGATACTGGAGTCAGGATTTGCATGTGTATTGCAACCCCACATCACTCTTTTAGCAGACTGAATTTTGCATAGGGATGCTAGCATCTGACAATCAGATACATACTGATTCTCTGCATGGAAGATACAGTTAAATTTCACAGCTAGTAGCCACTGAAATATCTCAGTAAGCATATCTAATTCTTAAATGTGTTTCTCAGCTAGTCAATAAACTACCAGTTATGTGTCCTCCTTGCTATTTGTTATTGTTGTTGCCTTTTTGCAAAGCCCTTGTTTATCAAAAAAAATAAACAGGTTTTCTATAACCTTTGCCTTTAATCAGAGTGCATGTAACTAAAATTAAACAAAAATCCAGCTAGAAAAACCCTATGAATATTTTTAATCCTCACATAAACATGGGAAGTTAAAAGACTAGAACTGTTCTTTAGTGCTGATGCAAATGTGAGACTCCTCTGGACTTGGAGGACATAGTGTCTAGCACAATATCTGATGGTGGCATACTACATTCCATTATGCAGGCTAGTCCTGATTCCATCTCTTAACTTCCAGAAAGGCTCTACACATCCAGCTTTTTTTTTTAAATTCTTTTACATTTTTCTAAAAAAAAGGATTATTGAGATAGCAGAAATCCGACAAAGAGAGACAAAGCCAAAATGGTGCACATACTCACAATGAACTCAAAGCGCCAAGAAATTTTAGTCAGCATTTGAAAGTGATGATCCCTGAAGTAGTGAACTATATATATCTGTTTGTCTCAGCATGTGCTCTTCCTCAGCTCAATGTCTTGCAAAGATATGTGCTTCATTTTGTGATTAGTCACTGGATGGTAAACATGGGCTTAATTTGCAGCTCTGCCTGTTGAGAACACACAGCTCTGAGGGAAACCTGCTATCAGAGAGAAGGTGTGCTAATAGCAGGGAATACACATTTCCTTTAATATCTAGTTTGATCCTCAAAGGCTGCTGTTCATATGCTGAAGCAATTCTGCTTCAAGGCAGGCCTTGGAAAGCTACTTTTTGGAAAAATAAATATAATATACATGTTGAGGCCATTTTAACTATACAGCTGTAGGTTCTGCAAAGGCCAGGCACTTATTATTGTTCTGTGTGCCAACAGTCTCCATTCGTTTCTCTCTCTTATGGCACCTACCTATTTTTTAGAGGTCTATTGTATATTAGTGTGGACAGCATTTTTATTTTTATTTTATTTTTTTAAAGCCCTTCTCAGATAAAATAAAAACTTTCCACTTTGGAGCTTTTAAACACTGTCTTTGTTTCTAACATCAGAGCCATGAAATGACAAAGGCTAGATGGCTGAAGGGGGAGAGGAAGCTGGCACGGTGGGCATGACTGATGTGTCTGTTTCTTGGATCCTTCACATCTACACAAATACCTTTTCTGTTATCCTAGGATTGCCATAATTCTCTTCCACAAAACCAGAACAAAACGTAGGGGAAATGTAGGACAACATGTAGGACAAATGTAGGATATTCAAGAAAAATGGAGGACACAACAAACTAAAAAATCAAAAACACTACTTTAAAAAAACATTAATATAAATTCATGCACATATAAATTCATGCACTGGGGTCCAGGTGGAGCCGGAGGG
>CM034703.1:224905073-224917407 GCA_020142125.1 Phrynosoma platyrhinos
ATCCCTGCTCAGCCATGGAAACCCACTGGGTGACCTTGGGCAAGTCAACATGCTCTCAGATTCAGGGGAAGGCAAAGACAACCCCCTCGGAACAAATCTTGCCAAGAAAAACCCATGATAGGTCTGCTTTAGGGTTGCTGTAAGTGAGAAATGACTCAAAGGCACATAACATAAAGTTTTATTTATATTTATTTATTTCAAGGATTTATATCCCGCCTTTCTCCCACAATGGGATAAAGTTGGGTATATGCCTTCAAGTCACATCTTTACTTATGGTGACTCTATGGATTTCATAGGGTTTTCTTAGGCAAGGAATCCTCAGAAGTGGTTTTGCTAGTTCTTTCCTCTGAAACAGCCCCTAGTACCGTATTCCTTGGTGGGCTCCCATCCAAGTACTAACTAAGGCTGACTCTGCTTAGCTTCCAAGCTCAGATAAAATCTGGTGCCTTTAGCGATTTAAGCCAATATGAAATTTCATAAACCCATTCAGCTACATAAAACTTTCCTAGGACTATGCTACTTCAGGCTATAGGTACAAGGACTGCTTGGGTGGTTCCCACTGACAAATACTTTCAAAATGCTAGCACTGTCTCAGGGAAAAGTCTAACAAAGCCTATTTCTCAAACAGACAATCTGCTGCTTATATTTAAATGCATTACAATCAAAAGAAGTCTCCATTTCAAGGGTTTTCTGAGGGTGTATTTTAGCTCTCACAGGTGCTTTGCAGAAGGCGCAAAGAGCCATCTTTGAGCCAAGGAAGTGGAGGGGCAACTGGACATCAGGTGCCCCAACCCCTTCCTGACGACGTCATCGGAGCATCTGCCATTGCATACGGCGAGCGCTCTGATGACATCCTTCTGTTGCAGCATCTGGACACGCTGCGATGGAAGAGGAGCAGAAGAGGTGCGCGACGCCTGTTCTGGCAACCTTTCTGTGCCTTGAGGAAGGAGCGCTATTTTAGCGCTCCTTTCAGGGCCTCCCAAAGAGTGGATTGGGGCTGAGGAGTGGGACAGCCTCGGTCCCAATCCTCAACTTCTCAGGGTGGCCCATGGCCACCTGTCTGTAGAGGCCCAGTTTCCCTTTCAACCTTTTGGACAATCTGAGGGCAATCTGAGGGCTGCTTCAATGCCCATCATTCCAGTTGGGAATTCAAGAGCAGCAAGATGGAATTTACAATGGACGTTGTGTGCACATTCCTCTCAGAACGTACTTGATTTGGGTAATTTCCACCACTTCTCTTTTTCAGAAAAAGATTACAATAATCAGAAATATGCCTCCCCACCCCTAGTCTTTGAAATCATCCCTGGTTCGTGGCAGCAAGAAAGGCTGTATAGCCAATGAAAATTGAGCAAAAAGGAAAAAGCAGCAAAAGACATACCAACTTTGCTAAGGAAAGGAAGAATACATGGCTCTGAGCATTAAGAGTGAGACACACTCCTCCCTCTGCCTTTTAATGCCCCATACAACAGAACAAAGGAAGTCACTTCCACACAGGCTATTTAAAGGAGAAAGAGCAATTTGATCTGGCTGTTGTGAAAGCCCTCCCAAGGGTGTGCACAACCCTGTTGCTAAAAGACTGGAATAGCAGGTATCAAGAGGGTAATATCCTCTCCAGATTTGCGCATAGCAACAGTGCAGGTTACTATAGAAACCTGAGGATTATTTTTAGAATTCATCATGTTTTAACATTAGTAAGCCCATCATGAGTCTGGAAGAGGAAGGCTGAATCCACCCCACCCTCCAACCTCCCACCCACCCACCCCATCATATACTTGCAGAGAGTGTATTCTTTGTGACATTTCTTATATATTTGAAAGTACAGCCCAAAGCTGAAAAGGAAACTGCAGGGGGAGTGGGCTACACCATCAGGCAGTAGGGCTGTGTGTGCATCCATCTCCTAAAAGTGAAACAAAGCAAAGCAAAAGGAACTGCATATGGAAACTGATCTCCTTCCAGCATCTTGTGATAGCTGTTGGTTAGTGAGACTCAAAGGACTGCTATTGAAGGCCATCTGTGCAGGCGTAGACTATGGACCTTATCCCACGGGGCCAAAAGCAGCAAGAATCCACTAAGAATCAGGCGCTATAGCGCTATAGTGTTCCGTGTGATTACACAACGTCGCTCAGAATCCGCTAAGAATCAGGCGCTATAGCGCTATAGTTTTCCGTGTGATTACACGACGTCGCTCAGAATCCGCTAAGAACCAGGCGCTATAGCGCTATAGTTTTCTGTGTGATTACACGACGTCGCTCAGAATCCAGCAAGAAACCGCTCGGAATGCAGCATCAATCGCATTCTTTTGAATGTCAGTTTCAGCGGGCATTGCAATAGCGCGAGCTTATCCATAGTGCTATTATAGCGCTAGCGCCATATTTATACTAGCGCTATAGTACTGCAATGATGCTCATATCGCTTTCTTGCCACTTTTGAGAGCAGCGTGGGATAAGGTCCTATCACAATGGCACTGGACAAAGGAGGGAAAGGGCACATCATGAGCTCACCTACCGTAGCCAAAAAAGGAGGAGACCTGCCCTATGATCACATCAGCCATCTGACTGTTCTTCCACTGCTGCAGTTACCCCAATGAAGAAGTACCTAAACATTTTCCAAAAGCAAGCTCCAATTTCCACACTTTTAAAAATTTGCTCATCTTTTTGAAAGATGCAGAATGGTTTTGCTGCAACAGACTAACTTGGTTCCACTCTGGACATTGATGCAACTGAAAACACATATAGCCCAGACGTGGAGAACATTTAACAGTGTGAGTTGCAAGGGAGATAGGAGAGGATGGTGGTTCACAGGAAGCACAGTGTGCCTGAGAACATGACAGTCGATAGTAATGAGTAGGTGGATATTTCATTAAGCAGAAGCCTTGCCTCAGAGACATCTAGATGTGTGCAATATGGGACTCCTCGCTTCTTGGAGACAGCTAACCATTAAATGCCCATATCTTTTGAAAGTTGTAGCCTTTTCTGATTAACATGATCGAACCAAGCAATTTGCAAAATGTTACAAACTGAGGGTGAGAGTGAGAATGAGAGCAAGCGCATGAGAATTATTCAGTCATGTGCCACAAATCCCATGAAAACTAATCTAACATCTGGACTATTTAGAAATCTCTAAAAAAATAACACAAAAGAGAACCTATCCTTCAGACCAGTGGTTCTCAACCTTTGATCCTACAGATGTTTTGGACTTCTCAACTCCCCCAAACCCCAGCCAACACTGGCAATGGAGCAGATGTTTAAAATATCTGGATACCAAAAGACTGAGAACCACTGTTTTAGATCATAAACTGATGAAGAGTTTCCGGAATCCCCAATCCTTTGTCTTATGAGCATGCAAGGTTGTGTATTTTAGGAACCTCAATTTAAAATTTGACTTGATTGGTCATCATCCGCCTTTTTAAAAACAATTCCAGCCCATATGTTTCCCCTCATATATAGCAATTACACTATGAAGCCCCAGTTCTTCTCTTAAATAAAATATTGCCTCCATCTGGGACAAATAATGTATATCACATACATTTAAATACATTTGACATTTGCATATTTAACTATTCTCCATAAAACCTGAAATTGCTGGTTACAGAATTGTTCTTTTGTACAGCATTCTTTACTAGAGTGGGGGAACATGTCAAAGGAATGACTCCTGTTTTCCAGATACTGTTGGAAAACAACTCCCATCTTCCCTATCTGGTATAGGTACTGGTGATAGATCACAGGAACTGCAGTCTCACAATAGCTGGAGGACCATCCATTCCCTACTGATCTCCCAGGCCACTGCCATGCTTAAGAATTAATACAGTTTGACCCTGCTTAAATTGTCATGATTCCATCCTATGGAATCCTGGGATTTGTAGTTTGTTGTGACACCAGAGCTCTCTGACAGAGAAGACTAAGCACAAAACAAAACTATAAATCCCAGAATCCCATAGCTTTGAGACATGGCAGTTAAAGCAGTGTCAAACTGCATTAATTCTGCAGTGTAGATGCAGCCCTAGATGCCGTGACTAATACAGACATTTGGCTTTTATAATCAGCATAAGTAGGTTTTTGCTTGTTTGAGGATGGAGTTGGGTGCTAAAACTGATTTTATAGCATCTCCACTCAACCCATCCCTGTACACTGCCCTGTAAAAATGTTCATTTCAGAGCTATTTTCAGACCTGAAAGCAATGAGATTTCTAACAACATGCAACACCTTTGATTGAAAGCAGTTCGCTCATACTGGTGCTGTTGCCACCATATGGAACCTTTCCCTCCTGCCAGTTTTTCTTTCACAGTTTTTTTTTTAAAAAAATCTGACAATAGCTGCTTTTTTGAATGTGATTGTATGCCTCACATTCACAAAAAGAAATTAAAACTTTCACCAAGTATTAAAATTTAGGATTATCCAACAGTGTTGGGGTTTTTCTTTGGTAGTTTTAAAATCCAGAAGGGTACTGCTAAGAAACCTATTAGGTTGATTGATAGAGCCCCATGATGCTGATCCTAATCCACATGAGACATGGAAGTATCTTGATTTGATTATTTATATGCAAAGATATTTACAAAGCTTTGGAAAGCCATCTTCTGGACTTCAACTCCCAGAAATCCTTCCACAGCCAGCAAGCACATTAAACCTGATGGATAGAGGATTCTGGGACTAGAGTCCAAAAAGTAACTTCCCCAGACTTTGGATTTTTAGGCACAATTTACCATATTTCTCTGACAGGCAACACAACCTTTGTTCTGGGTCACCCTTCATGCAGAAAGCAGTGACAGATTTGCCTTCCTTTTTCCATTTAACAGTTTTTATTACTGGCTAATAATGAAAATCTTTAGGAACAGCGAAAGCTCCTTGTACAGTTATGCTATATTCATCAGCCTATGGGTTGATGTCTATAGATTCCAGGGTCCTAACAGCAAGCCCATATTGTAGGCAAATTTTAAAGGGATCAACTAACAGCATCTTCTGAAAAACAGGTTCCAACAGGAGTTTTTGCAGGAATATTAGTATGGCCAGAGTCACATCAAAAAGGACTATGGTCCCAGGATCAGGAAACAGAGCGAAGATCCTGCAAAATGCAGAGCTTTCAGAAACTATTGACCATCTTATTTGCAACCTCTTCTTGCTTAAATTTTGAAGAATATTGACCACAATTGGAAGACAATGCCCACAACTGTTTAGCTGCCTACTGAACAGGTCAAAGGAATGACTCCTGAGCATTCCCAAACTGATCAGATAAGTTCACAATCATATGCATTTGAAGCATATATTGGATGGGCTCCTTTTGATGATTTAAACTGGCATAAGGGTCCATTAAACTGGTATATGCCATTTTTTCACATTGGATGTGGAGGTGTGAGGGAGAAAGCAGCAAACTGAGAGATAAAGCTGCTCTGCCAATCCTGAGCTAATAGGGTAGTTGACCAAGGTGGTTTTCTCTGCTGCTATCTTCCCTTCCCCACCCTAGTCACAGCACATTGTACCTCCACTGCAATGCTGCTGCCTCTACTGCCTCTTCCACCAGAATCGTATGCCAAACAGTAGGATCTTGGCCATGGTTATGTGCCTAACCAACTAACCACCAAGCCTGAGTGCCTCCCACTTTTAATTGCTAGACATATGTAAGATGTAGGACATTATCTTAATATTATAGAAGCCCCTCCTAGGGTGTGCCTGCCAATTATGCAGTTGCTCTGTGTGAGGTCCACAGATGTTGAAATGCAATTTTATTTCAGAACCTAACCACAGAACCCCAGAGGCAAGTAAGCAACTGAAAAAGAGAGAGATGCTTTACGGAAAACCTGCCTGCATCCTTGGAAAGCTAAATTCATGATTTACTGCCAGTGAGAGACAATGACACAGACAGCGCATCAGCTGGGCCCAGCAACATAGTAGGTCCTAATCTGCCCTTCACTTCAGGGAGTACCCTAATTCAGTAGTAAAGCATGTTTTGCACACAGAATTTCCCAGGATCAATCCCTGGCATCTCCAGTAAAAAGCACCTCAGGTAACATGGAATGTGAAAGATCACTGCTAGTGATCCAGGAAAGGTATATTTTTGGGTGCAATGTTGAAGAAGCTATCTAGTATCTTCTTGCACAATGTCCCTATTATGCAACAGCAATGTGGGTGCTCTGTGCTACACCTCTGTCCCCCTGCCACTGATCAACCATGGGGGTATGCCTAATTACTATTCCTTTCCCAAGAGCTAAAATGCAACTGGAACCTAATAAGGTGCATCTACTATAGCCATTACTAGAGCTTGGAGTATAAAACTATGTATGGGAACCATCGCTACCCCTCCTGCGTCCCATCTGAAGAGGAAACAGGAAAGAAGGACCAATGTCCACCCCCAGACAATGGTGTAAGGATGCAATGGAGACTTAACACTCTTATCAGAGTTGTAATGGATCTTGGCCTTATGTCTCCTTCAGTACACTTGTACCAGAGGAATCCCTTTGGCTCTCTGTAATGCATAATACAGAACATTTAGTTCAATGAGTGGTTGGCATCTTCTTAGCTTCTGTGCATTTCACAGTTCCCTCAGGTGACAGAATATTTTTCTAATTAAAATATAAAAGTGAATTAATTACTAGAAAGCTTTTGTAGCTGGAGAGTAAAATCCATACCAATAAAGTGTTCAGTGGAGACCTTCAGGCACTTCTTAAAGATAAAAAACGCTGATGGGTAAGGCAGGAGCTAACATCCTGTGAATGCGAATGTTTGCCCTACTTCGAGCAAGTTACAAACTCAATATTTTCCAAGGCCTCTGGGGCAGAAATAGACACTAAAGGCAGAAGCAGACCAAAAAATTGCAGCCCGTCCATTTTGAGTTTTCCTCCTTTATAACATCCAGTGGCCATCACCTTGTTTTGACCATTTCCTCTTGTCAGGGGCTTCTGGGCTGCTGCGGGGGGTGGGGGTTAATGGGGCAAGGAAATACATACACATTTGGTCTCCCAATTCTGAATATTATTTATAGCTGCTGAGTGGCAAATGTAGGAAGGGTATATACACATGAAAGTAAAGCCATAGTGATCCATTGTTCTTGTAATTATTTTAAATGCAGTGGATCCCAGGTCTTTTATCAGTCTTAGACTTGGGTCCTTTTAGAAACCTTGCATTATTGTTTAGGGCTCCTGATATCTGTATACTGAGGGGCTTTTTTGAGCCCAGATAGTTATTAAGCCCAGATAGTTGATAATACTTGATATTACTAAAAAAATTGTACATGGTACTTTTAAACATTAACTCTTCATTTAAGATTTTATAACTTTTTCAAATGCACACTACAAAATATAACCCTCTATATACTTGATTCTTCATTCTCCTACTCCAAAACCCCTCCTTCTGAATCTAATAAGATGTTACATGTAATGTGTTTTTTGCAAAGGTGCTACTCCAAATGATGATTGACGTCTGCTTGTCATAGCATGGGATTTTCCTCACCACTCTATCTTGTGTGTTTTGAAATTAGTAATTGGATGAAAAACAGAGCCTTAATTTGAAAGTCTGACATTGAAGGCATGTATCTCTGAGGAAATCCTATTGTTAGAAGAAAAAGAGTTTAACTGCAGGGGATATGCACTGCTCTCTTAATGTGTAGCTTGATCAAGTATAGGTTGCCTTTGGAATAATTAGCTCATTTTGTCAAACCAACATATTGAAATTGTGAGATTACTCAATCTCTCCCTAAAGGAGGATTTTCAAGACTGACCTGAGCTAATGAGTTTAGAATCTTGTTGACAAAATAGTGACAACCATGTAACATCCTTACAAGCCTTTGATTGCAAGTTTTGAAAGAAGCAGGAGCCCAGCCAGCTTTGCATGTGATCATACTACAGTCGGTGACCTCCTCAACCCAAGTAATTGGTGTCCTACTTAATTTAATCCCTGGATATCCTGGGTTATGACCCAACAGTGCACAGTGCTATAATTAAATCACACTTTTTTCCTTCCAAAGAGCTTTGTACACCTTTAGCTATATTTCCCTTCTAGTTTGTTGGCTAATTAATGATCCCTGTTGAAGAGATTAAATAGCATTAGATGGCACATGGAAGGGAAAGTGCTTAGTTAACCATCTCAGAAAACATAACTATGGGGACAATAAGGTCAGTAGACAGCATTTGAACACAATTTCGTAACAGATAACCCTAAAAGGGAAGTGATTCAAATACCCTAAAGGCACCAGATCTCATCTGATCTTGGAAGCTAAGCAGGGTCAGCTCTACTTAGTACTTGGATGGGAGACAACCAATGGATCCAGTGAGCCTTGGTATCCTCTGAGGTTTGGTTCCTGGACTTCCTATGAAAAACAAATTTCATGGATGTTCAAGTCCCATTAAATACAATGGCATAGTAAAATGATGTCCCTTATATAAAATGGCAAAATCAAGATTTGCTTTTTGGAATGTCTGTGTGTGTGTGTGGATAAAGTATATGTGGATATGAAGAACTGACTGAACTAGATGCTGTAGGCTATATTTCAGAGGAAAGAACTGGCAAAACCATCTCTGAGGAGTCCTTGTCTACAAAAACCCTTTAACATTACAACTTGATGGCACATAAACACACACAGTCCTAAAAGGAGGCCAAGATGTGACATGTGCCACTACAAAAAAGTTCCCTGAGATTGAGCCACAGGCACCTGCACTGCTTTTATGCACCTCCACTTGAGTAAACAAAATATTTTGCATACAAGATATATTTCTTAATATCTTTGTTATATCCCATAGTTCAAAGGCAACAATCTGCTGAGCTTAGGCAGGTGACAGCAGAGACAGGGGCTTCTAGAGGGCTGCATCCTATGGTCAGATCCAGAAATACTGAGATTATACTTTCTCTATGAGCTTTCAAGAATCAGGTGAATTTTATTTTCCTGAGTTTTTAATGGATGATGTGTTTTTACTACTGCTTGTTCTTTCATTATGATTGTTACCTAAAATGCCAGGGTCCCAGGAATATTAACTGAGAATTAATATCCAATAAGGGAAATAAAGTAGTTCAATTAAAAACAGCCAAGAAGGCTCAGACAACTCAAAGCAGAGATCAAGCCTGTGTCTATCATTTCTGAGACACAGAACTCCAGAGTGCCAATTCCAAATTGGTTTTATTTATGAGTCATAGTTAATCAACATCCATGCAAAAACACTCACTCATGCCACATTCAGGGATAGCAACTTAAGGGGTTGCAGAAGGACATACTGTATTGATTCCAGATGAGGAGCTCTAATTGGTTGATACAGGGAAGAGATGTGGCTCAGAAAGCTGCCTTAAGATCATGGCATGGTCATCAGTGCTGAGGAGTCAAGCGACATATGGACAGAGTATCTGTTTGACCTCAAGCAAGAGTAAATTATTGATGCCTAAGCAGGCAAATTTGTAGGGTAAAAGCTGTCCCAAGGCAGACTTCAGGATTAAAGGGTAGCTTCCAGGACAGAAAAATGAGAAGAGAAGCTGTGGCTGGTTGGAGAATCAATGCAAATGTCCTTGGACAAAGAAGAATCGCCCCCAGAGGGAAGTATACCTGGATTTCCGTTCACTTGCAAGCACAAGGTCTATCACCCACCATCACTCTTATTGGTGAAGGGATCATGCTGATTCCAATCTTGATCGATCTATCATTGGTTTTGTGCTCTTGAGCTCCCCCATACTGAGCCTCATAGATCTCCTTATATAGTAAGGCTGTTTTCCAGCACTGGGGCACCCTCGTGGCTATGTGCTCTAAACATCCCTTTTAATATCACCTTTATATCAAAAAGAGATGGGTGCAGGATGGCTAGACTTTGGGGTAACATAATGTTGCTAAAGTTTTTGTTATGACCTGATCTTATTTGTGGTTCTAAATTTATTGACTTAACAATTTTTGTTCTTGCTCCCTGTGGCAAGATTTAAACCAGGGTGGGCACAGTTCTCCAGATGTTGTTGGACTGTAGCTCCCAGCAACTCTACCCAGAATAGCTAATGGTGAGTAGTGCTGGGAGCTGCAGTTCAACATCTGGAGGGCCACATTTGTCCGCCCCAATTTAAATGCCTTTTTATTAAATGATAAAGTGTGACAAATCTTCTTAAATATAAATGTATATCACCATTTGAGAGGTGCTGTTATAATTCCAGCATTTCACTGATGTTTGTTTCTCACACACTGTATTTCATTAATGCTCCCTTAGCATTTCTCCCTACTCCTGTAGGAAATTGTTCTGCTGTAAGAAACAGTTCTCCCAGAATTTGACTGACTGCAAGACATGCTGGGATTCATATAACACAGGTGTTTTGCTAGGCTACCAATACACCCACATAACTAAGCCTGCTTCTCTAATAATGTTCTAGAGTTTGAATCACTGTAATCATTTTAAGTGGCATCCACTTACTAGAAAGAAAGAAAATAAACTGAACAGAACATTTGAGCAGTTGTCTAAAAATTCCACCCAGTTCCCCTATTTATGTGTGATATGGAATTGCATTTATAACCCATGGGTTTCATTTTGATTAAACATATTACAGTATATGGTGGGGTTTGGTTCCACAACCCTACTGTGGATACCAAAAATCCATGGATGCTCAAGGCTCATTATATACAATGAGACAGTAAAATGGGTTCCATTCTATGAAATGACAAAATCAAGGTTTATTTTTTGGAATCATTTAAAAAAAATTCAAGCCATGGATGGTGGAATCTGGATGCAAAATCCATGGATATGGAGGGCTGACTGTACAGTACCTCCAAAGTGTCAGTAGATGAAAACTGACCTTTCTGTTCATGCAGGACAGGCCACCTCACACTTGATTGGCCAGAGAACATTGCCATTTCCTAATGGGCAAATTCTGAGGCTGACTATCTGGGCTGTCCAGAAAAAAGCACACAGCTCTTTGGACCAGGTCCAGATGCAAAAAGAACCATCCCCATAGTAGAAAATTTTATTCCAGGAGAACAGTGTGTACCTTCTCCTTAGTCTTGACAAGACAGTGTGTACTACAGCTAAGCAGCCCCATCTTCCTTTGGATTAGTGTCACGTTTTCTCTGATGGGAGGACAGAATACTGATCTGTTGGCCGCTGTTTCACAACCTTGGCTTCATTTGCCCATAACTGTTGCTTCTCATCATTGGAATGGCCACCCTGACTGAATAGGTCAAATGTGGCCATTAGCAAGAACAAGCACAACTTCCAAGGTCTGCTGGAGTATATTAAGCTTGACTCACAAATTACATTTAAGAGGTGGTATTCTAACTTAAGAAGGAATTAATTCATACAAATGGTAAACTATAATGGTTATCCCTTGACATTCAATGATCTGCTTTGTCTACACTTTATCAAAGCAAATCATATTTCACGTCAAGAAAAATGGTACAATGAAGCCTATAACTGATGATGCGCCTTTGATTATGTGTCATCCATGCCTTTATTTCAGTGCAGTTTTTCTTATCTGACAATTTGCCAAATCAAGTCCTTTGTAACATTGATTCCTCCCATACTACTACTACTACAAATAATAATAATAATGTCTTATCCACCTCTTTACATGGATCAAGGCAAGAAACAACAATAGACTAACAAATATACAACATCAGTTAAAAACATGTATCAGTTTAAAAAAACAAGCAGGACACATAGGTATTAATACAATCCACATTTAAAATTCATCATTTAAAATATACGTTTAGAAATTATCTGGATAAGCTTGCTGGAAGAAACTGATCTCTAATGCTATTTAATTCAGTGGTCAAATCTCTTCTAGTAGGTTGTTCCACAGTCTGGGGTCAGCTGAAGAAGATGTCCCATGGCTGACTGTTGCCAACCTAGTAAATGTCTCCCAGAGGACCTGAGTGTACAGGGTAGGTTATATGGGAGAAGAGCCTGTGCATAACATGGATGCAAACCATGTAGGGCTTTAAAGATAATAGCCAACACTTTGTACCTTGCCCAGAAAACTAATTGGCAGTCAGTGGAGTGGTTTTAATATTGGTGTAATATGATTACTTTATAGTGATCATGTGTGCTTAATAGATTGTAGCAAAGCTTTCTACTACATTGATCAGAAGTTCCCAACCTTTTTGACTCATGGAGCCCTTATTTCTATGGTGGAGCCCCTAAGAGGCCTACCCTACGTCTTACAAGTTAATGGTGTTTAGGAGTATATATAAGAATATATTCTTATTCTTTAATTTCATTCAATTGTTATTTCTTTCATTTTCCTGACTGCAAAGCACCTGGGAAGTGCATGTGGAGCCCTAAGGGCTCCTCGGAGCACAGGTTGGGAACCCCTGGCATAAATCATGAAAGGCTATGGAATGCCCATAAAGACATGGAGGTGCCAACACATCTGATAGTCCTGATGAGGAATCT
>CM034703.1:224926975-224942066 GCA_020142125.1 Phrynosoma platyrhinos
ATAATAATAATAATAATAATAATTTTTTATTTATAACCCGCTCCTCTGTTCGGCAATCGGGGCGGCGTACAACCAATTAAAAAGATAACAGTTAAAACATTCTTTAAACCCACACCCTAGCCCTCCCACCCCTTAAAACTAAATTAAACTACTGTAGAATTAAAATCAAGTTAACACACTTAAAATATAGGTTCTTAATTCCTGGATTATTCTGTTGGCCAGTTTACTAATGTGCCTATTTTTTTCACCTTTTCCCATTAAGAATAGGGAATTACATATGGCAATACTAGGGAAGTACTTTTCAAAACAGTTAAGAGCCAGCATGGTACAGTGGTTTGAGCACTGGACTATGAACCTGGACACCAGGGTTCGAGTTGTCACTTAGCCATGGAAACCCACTGGGTTACTCTAGGCAAGTCACATTCCTCTCAGCCTCAGAGGAAGGCAAAAGCAACCCCTTTCTAAGTAAACCTTACCAAGAAAAATGTGAGATCGGTTGCTTTAGGGTTGCCATAAGTCAGAAATGACTTGAAGGTACACAACAATACTGTTCAGAAAGCTGAAGAAATAGCCAACACCTCTGAGTTCATGTTGTTAGATTTGTTTTTCTGAGTGTAAAAGAAAAAATTGGTGTAAAAAACGAGAGAAACAGCGTGGTGTAGTTGTTTGAGTGTTGGACTATGATTCTGGAGACCACAGTTCAATTCCCACCTCAGTCATGACACCCACTGGGTTGACCTTGGCCAAGTCACATGCTCTCAGCCTCAGGAGAAGGCAATGGCAAACCTCTGAATAAATCTTACCAAGAAAACCCCATGACCTGCCTTAGGGTTGATAAATTGCATGCACACACCACACACACACTCATTAAAATACATGCCAGTGCTATGCATCTCATAAAGGATTTCCTTCTGGGTTGTCCTGAGGTGCTATCCTTGCGTTCATTTTTAAAAAGTTTTTTTTAGTAATATCCAAGCAGACCACTACTTCTCAGCTTTCCTGAGCTTCTAAATCTTTGGTGGCAACCCTTCTTTCAGTCCCACTACTTTCCCAAGCACATTTGGTAGGAATAAAGGAGACCTTCTTGGTGGCTGCTCCCAAACTAGGACCTTCCTCCTTAGGGAGCCTAGGATGGCTCCCCCCGATTCGCTGTCCTTATTTCAGCAAGTGAAAAATGTTCTGTTCCAACAGGCTTTTAAGAATTGACTGCAGTGGGCTGCAATGATATCCTCTTTTCTTGATTTTTACCTTCTGTTTTTAGCGTATTTTAAATGCTTTCAATTCTATAGATAGTTTAATTGCATTTTTTAAAATAACTTTTATAAATATATAATAGATGCTTTTGTATGTAATACTCCTCAAAGTTTAAGATTACAATAAAAGACAACATTGAAAGTGACAGTAGTATAGCTTTAAGTCCAAGAAGCTTTCACCTATATCGTGTGTGTGTGTGTGTGTTTCCCTCCTAATTAATTACCCCCACCATTCATCTGCACCTTGTGTATTCAAGCTGTAAACTTCACCAGACAGACCTTTTCTCCTTCTCTTTTTTCAGTTACATGACCCACATTTCATGCTTCATGTTGTAACGAAATGTGACAGAAAAAAGAAATTGCTTTGCAAGACACAACCCAGCAGATAATTAAGTTAGAGTTTCTGTACTCCAGCTGTGCATCACAGGGTGTGGCACAGGAGTTTGTGAATGGTTCCATAGTAAACAAAAGCAACAAAGTCCTCCGCTAAGAGGCAGCAGTTCTAATGCCAGCCAGGGTAGCTTACAGGCACCATCTGGATCAAATCACAAGAGCTGCATGGAGACATGCCAATTGACATCAGCTCATGAAAGCCCTCTAAACCACAAATAGGGCTCCACCAATGAATGCCACCACACAGTTTTATGAACTCAGATGGCATTGCTAGAGCAAGCCTAGTATTCTTTCTTTCTTTCTTGAAAAAACAAAGTATTATGCTGCTTTACAATATAGCATAATTGTTCCAAGCCCCAGAAAATCTATCCAGCAAAAAAGCAAAGCAGAGGCACAGTTTGATGCCACGTCACAGCCCTTCTGCCCAAATGCAGCTCCCTCATTATTTCAGAATCAACATTTTTTACAATCATGAGGTCTCCAAAGTAAAACTAACATATGGTACTAACATACAATTACAACTGCTCTGATTGTTGTTGTTAACTGCCATCAAGTCAACTTAAATTTATGGTGAGCCTGTGAATGAGAGACCTCCAAGTCACCCCATTATGCTCAGGACTTGGAGACTCAGATGGTTTCTTTGATTGAGTTTATCCTTCTGGAACGTGGCCTTCCTCTTTTCCTACTGCCTTCTACTTTGCTGAGCATTATTGTCTTTTCTAGTGAATCATGATTTCACATGATACAACAGCCTCAGTTTAGCCATCTTGGCTTCTATGGAGAATTAAGGCTTGATTTGTGCTATGACACATTTTTTTGTCTTTCTAGCGGTCCACAGTATCTGCAGTATTCCTATCCAGCATCACATGTCAAATGAGAAGATTTTCTTCCTATCTGCTGTGTTTACTGTCCAGCTTTCAGAACCATACATAGAAATAGAAAATACAATGGCATGGACAATCCTAAGTTTAGTATTCAATAATAAATCTTTACACTTCAGGATCTTGTCTACTTCATAACTGCCCATCCTTCTTGTTCTGATTTCTTGACTGTATATAACATGGGGTAGAGGTTACTGCTATTTCTATTGCCCTAGTATGCCTCTTCCCCTGTGGCTGCAGTGACTTTTCAGCTTAGCCAACTGCCAGGCTGAAAACCATCAGCTGCAGGTACTACTGTTGCCTGCTACCACCTGGATTATTAAAATTCTGGATGGAGGAGGAGGATGCATGCAGTAGCAGGAACAGCATATTCACTTGGCTGGGAGGAAGGCATCAGAATGGTACTGGGAGGCTTGGAGGACATCTTACTTAGAGCCCTTTCACACCTGCTGTGGGGGCCCATGGCATTTAAGGAAGATGCAAAACAGCACACTTCACTTCATCAGTTTTGCTGAGGCCAATGATCATATAGTTCTTTCACCACTGGAACTGTTTCTTCATTAGCCATTTTCTCAGCTCATGATGTAACTAGAAAGCTTTAGTATGTCGATTTTATTGCTTTCTTCTTCTTTCCCCACACCTTTTTCCTTCTGTGTCTGAGTTGTGTCTCTATTTTATTATGTGCATAATGCTTAGAATTTCTTGGGTAACAACAAAATCAACAACCACAAACCACTGAATGAAAGTCTTCACTTGAAAAGGGTTTGCAAACATCAATTGATCCATACACATCTTTTGTCTAGCAGTGGTACCCAAACTGTGCTTTTTAAGGGATTTTGGACTTTGGCTCCCAGAATCCCAGAGTATTGGTCAACATGGCTGGTGCTTCTGGGAGCCGAAGTCCAAAATCTCTTAAAGGCACAGTGTGGGGACCACTGAATGGTAGCCACAGAGATTATTAAGAATTTCTTTGATAATTTCACTGTTTACCAGTTTTGTTTCTATACTAACATTCAAATTGATGGTTTTAACTTTTAAATCTCTCTATATTATTGTTCCAAGATATTTAAGGGAGCATATGTAAGAGATATGTAAATTTATTTTACCAGAGTAAGGTTTCTTTGTATGAAACCATTTTTTTTCATCTACTAAAAAACACTGGGATTTAAAACAAAATAACTTAGATGACAGAAAAAGGAGGAATTTTAGAGGGGGAAAGGAATATAATGTGCCTATATCTGCAGAATGTAAATTTACTGAAACATGATCTTCTTTGCAGATTATTTACACTATCTCTAGATCTTGGGATATTTCTTCTCCTTGACTTACTTCTTCCATGCTCTCCATTCTTTCTTTTCCTCCACCTCCTACTGCATTTGTGCAGCTGTTTCATTCTACACTGTACTCAACCTCCATTCTACATGTATGGATAAGGCCATGAAAAATGCCTATAAATAACACAGACAGTACTTCTCACCACCCTTCCTTTCTTCCTTTCTTCTATGCTCAGCAGCCAAAAGCAACATAGTCATTGCTGGATCTAAGGCAAACATTTCCTCTGCTGAGGGGGACCCACAAAATGTCTGGAAGCCTTAGCAAAGACATTTAGATTACAGGCTCTGAAAATCCCTTGTTCTTATGCCTGCTTCTTTCCCAAATATCCCAAGGGATATTTCTGTAACTTTAATACTATGTACATTCCTTGGGACAACAAAAATGAATGTATTGCTTCAATGCCTCATGGGCTAGCTGTGATTCCATTTTCTGACACCATCAGCCTCAAAGCAGATGTACCACTAAATAAAACAGAATACACAAGTTTCTTATGAAAAGTCACTATAGGGCAGTGGTGAGAAATTGCTGGGGGGTAGGGGGCTGCACTGTCCCCCCCCCCGAGACATTGGATGGCCACATTCCTCACTGCACCCTCCCCAAAATTTCAGAAATATGTTTTCCCTCAAACGTCTTCAGATATCCTCTAGGAGGAATGTACCCCCAAAGTCTGGAGAAGCTTTGAAGGAGGGTGGGGTGGGGAGGTTAAACAACGGGAACTAGCCACAAAGTTACTTCTAGTTGACTTTCTTTTTTAAAACATAAGACTTCCCAGTCATGACTGAATGTAATCCTTCACATCAACAGGTAGAAGCTTTTCCTTTGTAACCCTCAAATCCTCTCTTGCTTATTATTCAATATCTTACCAAAATGATCTTCCTAGACTTATGGCTCTCCAGCATAGCCTTCTTCGGTTGGCCAAAAAGTCACATGTCGCACAATTCTTTACATTATTTATTCAGAAGCAAGCCATATTGAGTTCAGTGGGATTTACTTCCAGGCAAATGAAAATAGAATTACAGTCTTAAACTTTCTAGTTTAGGCCACCTCCCAGCGCAAAGATTTCTGCTTAATAATCTACAGTACTAGCTACTCTTGTCAGAAGTTGCTTTGTCTTCTGCACTTCTACCCTAGTCTTTGTATCCCATAATACAACTCCTGTCTATTCTTGCCATAGTTCCCTGCAGCATGGAATGTTTCTGTGATTACTGACTTGTCTTTTCAAAAAAATAACATTTACGCTTCACAAGCTATGACCCTGAAGCTTATTGCACTCTTAAATAAAGCAATTTACCTGATCCAGGTTAAAATTTAAAGCAGGTGGCATCCTGATCTTATCGCTGCCTGGGTCCATCCTGGCTCCATTTCCGCTCCCAGGGGCACTTAGTGTGCCTCTTTTTGAAGCTGAGAGTTTTCCAGCTTAAGAAGATAGCCGCTGGAGTGGCCCTAGGAGTGGAGATGGACCTGGGCAGCGATTTTGGCAGCTAAATCCTTCTGATAAGATCAGGATGCCGCCCACTTTAAATTTTAACCCAGATCAGGTAAGTCACTTTATTTAAGAGTGCAATAAGCTTCCTTGAATGTTCCACACACATCCAGACCTCAGGGACTGATGCCTTGGGTGTATAACTTATTAGGAAGTAGCATGAAGTGTTTGAGATCAACTAAGAGTAAACTAAATATATATAAAGGGGAATGGGGTACAGTTCTCCAGAAGTGATTTTTAGGCCTAATTTATTAAATAATCTTACTTTAAAAGTGAGCTTTTGTAGAAGAGGGAGAATTCATTTCTTTTCTACGTATATGTACATCCCTGCTGTACTTTCATTCTGACATGTGAGTCCATAACCTACAATCCTCTACTCTCCATCTCAAAACCCATACAAAAATTTCAGGATCTTGTCACATGCTCCACCTTACATGTAGGTAAATATTTTTGCCCACGGTCATGCATGCATAAGTACCCTGAACATGATCTGTACATTCAGATCATATATTTTGAAGGGTTCAGATTCTGCACAGATCATCTGTAAATGGGACCTTGCATAGGCCTGATAATCTCTTCATGTAAGATTTGGTGTCCCCTCATTCTTAACTTGTAGCTTTTTTTCTCCACTACATCCAACACTTCCTGTAACAAGTTATTTTTACAGCCAGAAAATGTGTCTTTCCATCTGGATTCTGTCAGTTTTTTGGCTGACTGAACACTGCTGTCTCCTTATCCAGTCACCTCCCACACAAACCCAAGGAGACATGGAAATTTCTGGTTTTTTGGACAGTTTTCTGTGAGACAACACCAGGTGAACACGAGCCCCCAATGAGCTGTAGTGGTCTTACAGCATGAACAAAGACACAGATGTCTGTAAATAAACAAGGATTCAGGTATCAAAATCACATTAATTGATCTGAATTTATAGAAACATGTAAAAACTGGTAATAATCTGTATTTGATTTTGCCTTTATGCTTTCTCCAGTGTTTTTAAACAGAAAAATGTTATTCAGCAGCCAAGGATAATCACTTTTTAAATGTACATATGGTTTAGAGAGGTTTCTAAGGAAGGGGTTCATACAGCAAGGAAAATGAGATTCAAGAATATGGAGGGGATCTCAGAGAATTAATTTTATGTGTTATGCAACTGTCCACTTTTTAAAGCAATGGGCATCTATGACATGCAGAGTCTTACCCATGAGTCAGTGCACTTCTACTTCGGAAACAGCATGGCTAATGGACTGGAGCCAAGTGACTAGTAAGGTCTAAGTGACTTGCAGAGCACAGTAAAATTACTTTTGGGGCTACAACTCCCAGAAACACAAGGCAGTAAGATGAGTGCCCATGAAAGATGGGGGCATTCTGAGAGCTCTAATCCAAAAGGAAAGTTTTCCTAGATCTGCAACCTCACAAGCTGTCATGTGCCTCTAAAGGTGTCCCAGAGGTGCACAAGGAAACCCAACACAAGACCTACATACCACCACAAATTCATACATGGATAGGGAAAATAAATCCCATAAACTGTAACCAGACCTCAGGGGATGTTGCTGCAAGAAAGCAGGGAAATCATTAATATACTGGCAGATGTTGCCTTGTTAATAGTACAGCCAGCCCTCGATTTTCACAGCTTTGACACTCTCAGCTTTGATTATTAGCGAGTTTGTCCCCGTGTGCATGCACACTCCTCCTCCTCCTCCTCCTCCTTTCTGGGCTTTTACCGGGGGGGGGGAGCCCAGGAGGGAGGGAGCAGTCAGGAAGAATGTGTGGACACCCCTCCAGCCTTCCGCTGTGCTTTAGCCAGTTGAGGGAAGCTGGCTATAGCATGGGGGGAGGGGGAAGAAAAGCATGCATACATGCACCTCCAACCTTGTCCTGCTTATTTGCTGTTTTCTCACTTTTGCAAGGGTCTTTCACCCCTAACCCCTGTGAAAGTGAAGGGCCAACTGTAATGAAATGCCTTAGAATTATCGGGATCAAAATATTCTCCACTTTCACTATATCTATTAAAGTTCAAGTAACTTGCCAAACCCTTTAACTTTTAGTAACTTGAAGTAATATTTTATGTCATAAAATTTGTGATAAAAACTAAATTTCTCTTCAAACAACCATAATCAATATATGGTAAGCAATAGATTTGTTTCATATGGCTGCTGAAAAGACTACAAAATCTGTCCTTTGTAATCATAGAATCATAGAGTTGGAAGAGACCACAAGGGCCATCCAGTCCAACCCCCTGCCATGCTTCCTTCCAGAGCCAATGCAAGATTCATCTTTTCACTTTAAATTGCCATGTTTTTAAGCAAATGACATATTTTAATAGCATAACTCTCAAATGGAAAATATTTGACTGTTGTTTTTTGTGGGTTTTTCGGGCTGTGTGGCCATGTTCTAGAAGAGTTTCTTTCTGACGTTTCGCCAGCATCTGTGGCTGGCATCTTTATATAAAGTTTGACTGTTGTTGTTTTGTCAGCTACTGTTATTTTGTCAACTACTATGTTCATATTATTGGAGAAGATGAGTAAAGAGGTAGTGGACATGCATACTGGTGTGCAAACAAATGTGAAGTTGAGGAAAGTGAGGTCAGCAAAGTGAAAGTGAGATAGCAAAATTGCTCCTGACAGCACCAAGACAAAAATCCTTTCTTGCAGTCTCTCTGGCTACAAGTGAAGTTTCCATTTTGTCATTATTTCACAGCAATGCAGACAGCATTCTTCTCAATCAACACCATGTGTTCAGTCAAGCAATATCCACACCATTTGTGACACACCATCTTTTGCCTTGCAAAGGCAATGGTTTTCTAAAATGATGCACGCCTCCAGAACAAACACAAAACAAATCTAAGTGTTCTTCTAGCAGTTGCATCTTTTAAAAAATAGTAAGAGGAGGAAAGGTTATTTTCATCAAGACTACAATAAAATTGGTTTATTCTAAATGACCTGTCATCCTCCCCAACCACCACAGTCCTGACAACCACCATCATACCACATGCAATTGCTATTTCCACCACAAGGCTAACACAGATGCCATTCAGGGACTTATTTACATTTGTCAGGATATTCTAGGCCAGGGGTAGGCAACCTAAGGCCCATGGGCTAGATGTGGCCCCACGAGGCCTTTGGACTGGCCCCAGGCCAGTCCTGCTGCCGCTGCCCCCCACCATGATGATACTGATTACTGTTGTTATTACTTGTTCTTGGGGTTTTCTTGGCAAAATCTCCATGGGGTTTTGCCATGGCTTTTCTAGGGCTGAGTGTGCATGCATATTTTTTTATTTTAAATTTTTTATTATTTATTTATTTATTTATTTATTTTTGGTGCTTCGGCCCCCCAATTGTCTGAGGCACAGCAACAAAAGCTCAAAAGGTTGCCTACCCCTTTTCTAGGCTGTCCAAGGAATATGCTGGTCCCGATTTCCAACCAAATACTTCCCCATATCTGCTGCAGGTTTTTTGTGAATGAAGGGTGACTGCCTTTCCATACGGTCCTTGCAAGCTGGCTGGTGCACTGCAGGAGCAAGTTGCTCTGAAGTCAAAACAAGATGCCAAGCCTTGTTCTGAACTCACAGCGACTTATGCCCACAAAGCATCTCACCAGGGATGCTTGCAGGGACTGCATGAGAAGGGAACTGCTTATCATTGCCATGTTTTCTGGAAAACCTGGAGCACAAGGGCTGAAAACCTCAAATTGGCTCTGGGTGTTGGGTAAATAATCTGGACCCAATTCAGGGTTTGGGGTCTGCATGGTGTAAACAGCATGCAGCCAGCCTGGGAGGAAACTCGGGGTTTATAGATAATGCAAACAAGCCCCAAAACACACATAAAAGAACCTGAATATGTCAAATGAAAAAGAAATTTCTTTCAGAGAAAGTCTGCCTTAGGAAAGGTGCACGTTACAGCTTATTCTGTGGTTGGCTTATTAAGCAGCAATTTCATCATTTGCTCCCAGGCAGCTGAAGCTAGAAGTTAGAAAACATTCACCACCAAGTAAATACCTTCTGCATGCTAAAGCAGTAATTTACGGTACTAGTTTTTATTACAGTGATTTTTACTAAACTTACTGTAACATAACAGTGGATAAAGTGCACCCTGCGGACCACATGCAGCTCTCACAGATCTCCCTATTTCTGTGGCTCCCAGATCTCCCTATACCCAAAAATGATTTCTAAGGGCTAAGGAGGGCATTTCTACCAAGTTTGGAATCCCCCTGGACTCCCAGGAGTCTTTTTTTCTTTTTTCTTTTCTTTGGCACAATTGTTCAAAAAGGATTCCTCCCCAAAAAATGCCCTTTAGTGTATTTGTGCAGGATTTCCACCATGTTTTGCCCCCACCTCCTGCCCAACAATGTATGCTTAGGACAAGCCCCTTTTTTTGGACCAGGAAGTGACTTCTGTTCATTTCCCATTGTTAAAAACAGCTTCTCTCGAGCCTAAAGCATAGTAAAATTTCCCCATGTCCCTTAGAGAGCATTTAGGGGCAAAATTACAGGGGGCCATGGGTATCCATTGGGCTTTGGATCCAGGACTGCCCCACCATGGATACTAAAATCCATGGTTATTCAAGTACCGGTACCATTAAATACAATTAATAGTAAAATTATTGCCCTTATATAAAATGCCAAAATCAAGGCTTACTTTTTGGAATATATATATATATATATATATATATATATTGAATATTTTCAAGCTGTGGATGCTTGAATATGTAGTTATGATGGGCCAACTGTACTGTATTATTATTATTATTTGTTTTGTTTTACACAGGAGTGGGCGCCAGGGGGTATGGCCCCTCCAAGGTCTCTTACAGGTGGCTATTGTGTTCCCCTAGTCTTCCACAGTTGGCCATCCCTCCTATAACCAATATTACAAAAATGTAATGCATTAATCTTTGGCCTTCTTCACTGTGGCCAAAGTTCACCTTCCCTCATAGAAGAGTGACCTAATGTTCCACCTAGTCCTATAGAGCTGAGTATCAGAATCAAAGATCCAAGGAAACTGCTACTTTGAACTCCCTTGGCCTCCTGATGGTTGGATGCAGACCTTCAGAACACCATCTAGTAGTGACCAGAGAACAGTTTCTTGAAGCAGTCAGGACAGGATATTTACTCTTTGGAACTACATGCTTAATGGAAACATAACTGTATTTTCACAAGATAAGGATTGATACATTGATAAAAGGGAGGAGTCAATCTTTGCCAAGAACTCCCTTCTTTAGAAACCTTGAAATGTTTCCTTAGGAGTAAAAGCTACCCAGAACCTCTTCATATTTATTTTCCACATTATTTACACAGTGATATTGTCAAATTTTGAAATACAAGAGCTCATCATGACAGCCATGCCCATAAGGATAGTCTTCAAGACATATAATACACATGTCAGAAATTCCATCATAAAATGAATACATCCAAAATAAAGAAATCATTAATAAAATTTCTTAAATTCATAGGGCATGAATAATCTCTGTCATATTAAATGGTGTTTATATCTTTCTGTATAGTTCATCTTTTAAAACACATTGAGCTTTAATAAAAGATCTTTATCCAGCAAAAATAAAGCCTTTAATGCTAGATTTAAAATTCAAACAAACTTTAAAAATCTTGCATTTCAAACTGCTAGTATAAAATAGGAACTACATCAACAACAAAAATATGGAAATTAATATTCATCATCTTATTCATCATCTACATTAGGAGTGGGCAAAGTGTGCTCCCTGGATACACATGACTCCCTGAGGCCATAGTTGACCGGCAGCGAGCCCCATAGCCCACTCCAATCTCACTTCACAATTTGTTAAAACTGAAAATGCATTTAATTCACTCTTTATGGCTTCCAGATGCAGTTGCTGTGCATCTTGAGGTTAGTGACTCCACCTCCCAAAAACCCAAAGCCCAGAAAACGTATTTTATGAATCCTGGAAGGGGGCTCAAAGCCATCTGCACCATACAGAAATTTCCAGAGTAAAAATTGGGGCCTGGGCCTTCCACAGTTGTTCCACCTCTGACAATCTGATGATCTTTCTCATCCTCTGATCTACTGTATAGTAGAATGTCATAAATAATTGAACAAACCTGGAAAACATCATTATCCTTTTATTCACTGAAAGAAATAGTTTAGAGAGAAGCTGCATACAGTAATCTGGCATCGTAGTAGACCATATCTTCATGTCTACTGTGAAATGGGTTCTTGGGCTGCATTCCTGAGGTCTTCAACCATTGTACCATTGGTTACTCAAATGTGTGCACAAAAAAATCATTTCTAATCAGTTCATGAGTATTATGGGAAAGAAGAAAAATACAGGCATGCTGTTTCCCTATATTTAAATATATTCATGTTTACAGCAAGCACAATGTTAGAAGCAGTTCAGAAAGGATATGCTCTTGTCCTGTTGCTGGAGTCCACCTTTGTGAAAACATTGATTTTGAAAGTTTAGAATGTTAAAAAAAGAAAGAAAAGGGCTAAAACCAAAGTCCTTACAATTCCTTTTTGCTGTTAGCCTTTCAATGAATATATTATATAAATTTAGTTGCTGAGGGATTCCCATTTTATTAAAATGGTAGATCAGTTATTTTATTCTCCTCTCTTGCAGGGTGTGTGTAATGGAGAATGAAAATGGATTCTTGCATAAATGTATTTACTAGTCTGAATTCAAATGGGTCTAAGTAAAGCAATGGGATGTGCATACATGCAGCAATTGATTGAATGATTCTGCCCTAACTGGGAAAAGCAACTGGATTTACGCCACATTATATAAAAGTGTTAGAAATTGTGTGGCACTCCAGATGACATGCTGCACCTCCCAGTGTTCCTCACCATTAGTTATCCTGGCTGGGGCTGCTGACAGCTGCAGTTCCAGAACATCTTGAAGGCCACATGATTCTTATTCCTATTCCATAGAGACCCTGACATTTGTTACATAAATTAATGACATTCCATTCTAAGGCCGGCCTCAAGACTGCAGCATCTGGTCACCTCAGTCCTGTGTTACTCAGGGAGCACTCGCGGCTGGAGCAGCCAGAGGCCACTTCAAGCTACCCATCTGCTTGAGGTCCAAGTCAAACCACAATATGAGGTTGCAAAGGGAATCTTGTAGCACTTTTGAGACTGAACAAAAGACATAGTAGTGTAAGCTTTGCATAACTGGTTGTGTCTGGGGAAGTAGGCTCAAGTCTGTTAACACTTATGCTACAACTTCTTTCACGCAGTTAGTCTGAAAGGTGCTACAAGATCCCTTTGCATTGTGATATTTCAGACTAACACAGTTGTGGTTCTGAATTTTACCCCAATGATATGAGGAAAAAGTTATTAGTTTTGTTTGTTTTTGAAGCTAGTTTTTCATCAGAGAGAGCCAAGCCTTGTTAAGATTTTTGGGAAAGAAATTTAAGCAGAACAGATGTAGAGTTCCAGACAAGGCTTTTATCACAGCACAGCCCTGCCACATTCATTGAATTTTACACAGGCTCCAGACATCACCACCCACCATAACCCATCTTATTTTTTCTATCACTTCTGACTTTTTCATTACCACAGAAGATCTGCTGAGAACAGGAAGGCAAAATAGCTGTACAGTGCCTTCTAACTACTAGCATGAGGAAACCTTTGTACAGAAATGTCCCTACTGTTAAGTGTCAACAGTGGAATTCACTTCTTTTTATAGAAGAGTGGTAAATGCAAAACTGTATAGCTAGCATCAAAACTATCAGAATATACATGCCTACCTCATTATCATTGCCAGGTTCCTCAGAAACAGAAACAGTTACTGGTTCAAGGTGACCCAGAGGGCAGATCTACACTGGCCAGAATACTCTGGGCTGCCCTTGGAGTATTCTGCCCTGAAGCTGTGCCAACCTGCCTATTACCTGCATTTTCTGGAGAGACACCAGACAGCTGTTTGTGTAGCTTCCTGCTGTGCTTTCTGCTGCTTAAGTCACTTCCTGGGAGGCCAGAAACAAAGCACCCAGCATCAATAACATGGCTGAGTGCCTTGTTGTGACTTCAAAGGAGCAACTTGTGCCATTGGTAACGGACAGCATAGCAGGATCAAGGAAGATCCAGAGCAAAAGGTAGGTTTTTTATTCCAAGGGATGCAGGGATAGGCCAGATTCATTGCAGGACTGCCCTTCCCACATGTGGACAGTCTTCAGTCAAATTGAGCCTTTGGCCCTGCATTGTCTGGACAGGGTGACACAAGGGCAGGGGAAAACAGCTGCAAATGCCCCATGTACATATGCCAGATTCTCAAAAGGTTAAGATTGGAAATTTAGGCCCAGCATAAATGTGGTATAAGTAGAAAAACAGAAAGTCATAGAAATGCTATGCTTTCTGTTACAAAGACTGTCAACAGAGATGAGTGGGAGAAGAAGATTGTCAGTGCTGTTTGTTGAATAGACCATGGATGACCACCACTACCTCCAAACAGTTTCTTTTGCCATGAGCCCTGGTCTGCATTAGCAGTGAGGCCCAAGTTTCCATGTCTGTGTAATGAAAAACACTCCAGCTCCGCTAATTTGTCTGGCTCAGGCTTGGCAACATTTCTACATTAGGAATGCCACAGTTCACAGAAGAGGTCTACTTGCTATGCTGTTCCAATCCATCTTTACTAGCAAAGGAGGATGTCACATATAAACACACCACATAGCATGTCAACAGCCTCCTGGCTCATATACAGCAAGAATCCAACACTTCCTTTTTCTCTGCCTTTTGAAGGAACAATGATCAACTTGTCAATGACACAAATGCTTAAGCTAAACTCAGTATGCTACAGCTCTACCCTATTTGCTAATGAATCCTGGCCTTTTTCTTTTTACTTTTCTTATCTTTTCGAGCAACAAGCCATTACTGGTACACTTAAGTGGGGAGTTGCAAAGCAGGTTGTGTATCAGGTTGTGTATCTCAGCTTGCAACTCACTAACCATAAGCCAAGAGTCTCAGAATAGTATTTACTATTGCATCTGACCAGGAATTCAAAGTTTGTTGTTGTTGTTAGCTGTCCACAAGTCAACCTTGGCTCATGGCAACCCTGTGGATGAGACATCTCCAAGACCCCCTATCCTCAACCGTGACCTCCCTGATTGATTCCAGCCATCTGGCATGTGGTTCTTTTCTCTTTCTGATGTCTGCTACATTTGCTAGCATTGTCTTTTTTAATGAGTCATGCCTTCTCATGATGTGGCCAAAGTATGACAACCTCAATTTAATCGTCTTGGCTTCCAGGGAGAGTTCAGGCTTGACCTGTTCAAGGACCTATTTGTTTGACTTTTTGGCTATCCATGGTCTCCTCATCACTCTTCTCCAACACCACATCTCCGCCCTCCCGGGGGTGGCAGACCCATTAGAATGGTCCGCCCTCGAAGGCTAATGGAGCCCATTGGCTTCCAGAAAGCCTTAGAGGGTTTAATGGTTGGTAATGCCAGTGACTCTGTCGAAGCCTTGGTGAATACCTGGAACACCGATCTCACCAGGGCTGTTGACACAATCGCTCCCAAGCGTCCTTTCCGACCCGTTTCGAATCGTAGGCCCTGGTACACAGAGGAGCTTAGGAAGATGAAACGGGTCGGACAACGACTAGAGTGCAAATGGCGGAAAAGTCGTCTCTCATTCGACAGAACTCGCCTTAGGAACCATCTTGATTCCTATAGGGAGGATTTGCGTGCAGCGCAGAAATCTTTCTGTTCTGCACGTGTTGTGTCTGCAGAGTCTCGCCCGGCAGAACTGTTTAGAGTGGTAGGGGAGCTGACAAGGGTTTCACCTG
>CM034703.1:224942166-224965947 GCA_020142125.1 Phrynosoma platyrhinos
TATTATTATTATTATTATTATTATTATCTCAAATGAGCTGATTTTCTTTTTATCTGCTTTCTTCACTGTCCAGGTGATGGGGAATACAATTGCTTGGACAATTCAAACTTTAGTGCTCAGTTGTATATCTTTACTCTTTAGAATCTTGTCTAGCTCTTCCATAGCTGCTCTTCCCATTCATTGTCTTCTCCTGATTCCTTGACTGCAGTCTCTGTTCTGATCAATGTTTGATCCAAGGTACAGGAAATCTTTAACTATTTCAATTTCCTCATTTTTTAGGTTGAAGTTATGTACATCGCCCATGGTTATTATTTTTATTTTCTTTATGTTCAGCAAGAAGCCTGCCTTTCCACCTTCTTCCTTGACCTTTTATAGTAATTGGTCCAAGTTCATGATGTAGTATGGTGTTATCCACATATCTTAGATTGTTGATGTTCCTTCCTTCTATCTTTACTCCTCCTTCTTGTAAGTCTCAGCTTGCTCTTTGTATGATATTTTCCAAAAGACCTGGGTTCAAATGCTATCTGAGTTATTAAATTATTTACATGGTTTGACACTAACTGCTCCCTTTGAGCCCTCTTCCCCTAAAAATGATGCAATTTTGCAATAAAATAGCTTTACAAAATGTCTAAGGTCCATGCTATTTGGCAGACTATCTCCCTGTTTGAGGTGGCCCATGCTCCGAGATCATCAGGAGAGGTCCTTCTCTCAGTCCCACCACCCTCACAAGCACAGTTGGGGGGGGGACACAAGGGGGGGCCTTCTCGGTGGCTGCCCCAGATTCTGGAACTTCTCTCCGAGGAGTTCCTTGTCCTTCCGTAGGCAGGCTAAAACCTTTCTATTCAGACAGCCTTTTAAAATGGGAAGTCTTTAAAGCAGAGGTAGGCAACCTTTCCCCTTTAAGGGCCGAGGGACTTCAGCTCCCAGAAGCCTCAGCCATGTTGGCCAATAGTCCCATGTTGGCCAATAGCTCCTGGGATTCTGGGAGCTGAAGTCCCTCAGCCCTTAAAGGGGAAAGGTTGCCTACCCCTGCTTTAAAGAGTGGGCTGGGGTGTTATACTGTTTTAAAGTGTACTGTTTTAAGCACTTCTATCTTTTTAAACTGTATTTTATTCTTTAAATGAGTGATTTCTTTTATTATTATAACAATTTAATTCTATTTTAATGCATCAGTTTGTATGTTTTTAATTGTATTTTTCTTTTAAATTGTAAGTTGCCCTGAGTCCCAGTTTTGGGGGGAAAGCAGGATATAAACAACAACAACAGCAACAGCAACAACAACAACATATCCCTACATATCTAGTTAATGGTCAGACAGCATTAAAAAAATACCGGCGGTATAACTAGCTTAAAAATTAGGGTGGGTGGGACGGTGAGAAGGAATGTCTCAATCCTAAATCTTTTATTTTCTCAAAAGCCAAGTCTGATATGATGGGGACATAAGTAATAAGGCTTCATCAAAAGAATGTTACTTTTGAGACTCATATTTGAGTGTGTATATAAGATTAGCAAATCTGCTATGTGAATAACAAATCAAGGATATGGTAAGTGCATATGCCTCACAGACGTCCTCTGTATTATCAGACAACCAGATAGTAAATGGGTGAATTCAAGCAAAGAATTGTAAAGAAATATAGGAAGGATTATGGAAACAAATGTCAATTCTACCAATTCCTCTATTTTTTTAATCCTTTCAGTTTTCTTTACATAACCCAGAAGAGTGGTAAGAAACAGAGGCTGACACAAATAAAAAGTGTGATTGCATTATGAATTTATGAGAATTAAAGCCACATTAACAGAAAAAATATATCTGCATGTGTTCAGTGGCATATTTCAATTAATGACAAAAAGTGACAATGTAACGAAGTTTACAATGCAAAGGTATGTGTGTTTTTTCTTTTTTAAAATGTGCATGGAAAGAGAAACATCTCCATTTATTGCAACTTCTCCTTCCAGCACAAGGTACAAAGGGCATCAATTGGTAGGCAAATAGAGTCACACCTCCAATTCGCAGACACCCCCCCCCCCTGAAAATGGGAACTCACAATATTGGAACTCCATTGAAAGTAATGATGTGCGCACTCATGATGTGGGCAAAGGGCCACACACAGGCGCACACCACTATTTTGTCCCTCCCTAGTTGCCGTCTCATGAAGAGCAAGGCCACGGACTCAAAGTCTACGAACAGGGAAGGACACCTGTACAACAGTGGACTCAGCAGCTTTTCATATCATCAGTTACGGTAACCTTTTAGAAAAGCTACCTAGATTGCTGTGCATTAGTTCTACCTGTACTAGTAATTTCCAGAAGATTATAATGAGTGACTGCTGTTCAGCCCTGTGGCACCTATGTTTTGAGATCCTAGACAGTTCTATTTTATGTTTAACATCTATATGAAACCACTCAGTGAGATTCTTTGGGGATTCACATTACAGTATCATCAATATCAGAAGGACAGAAAATCTTCAAATGTGATGAGGCAAGAGAAGTACTAAATCAGTGCCTTGTTATGGTAGTGGACTGGATGAATACCAATAACATGAGACTCAATTCAGAGGGGGAAAAGAGCCATCCTGAGCCTGGATGTTTTGCCTAGGAGAGTGGAGGAGGGGGGGAATGTGCGAGGGGGGTTCATGTCTATTTAATTGGTAATCCATTGTCTGCAAGGAAATCCCTTGGACCTGAGTGTTCATTTGTTTGTGCTGAGTCTTGATTTTGGTGTTTCACAAATCTTCCTCTCATATCCCCCCCCCCACAACACACCTCCAGGCTGCACCATTGAACACAGTACAACACACAAACTAACACCACCATTAACATATAAACCACCTCCTCCCAAACAAGGGCCCCACAGGTATATATATTCCACACACTTCCATGCCACCATCCTCTGAAGATAGGATTGCCATGATTCTCAACCACAAAACTGGGAAAATGTAGAACAACGTGTAGGACAAAATGTAGAATACTCAAGAAAAAATGAAGGACATGAACAACTAAAACACAAAAATATTAATAAAATAAAAAAGCATTAATATAAATTCATGCTGTGCCTCACCTCCAGCCCCAGGGAGGCCTTGCAGTGCTGCCTGTGCCTCAGGTCCAGGGGGGCTTTGCTGTGCCGCTGGATCAGGATCAGGATCAGGGAAGCTGGGGCGGGGGCTGAGGAGGCCCCAACCCCCATCCACACAAGTGAGGCCTGGTGGCCTTGCAGGCTGCCGCACCAAAGTGCGTCAGGAAGAGAAGTGGTGGCTGAGGGGCCAGAGGCCCCAACCGCCCCCCCTCCCAGCCCCAAGCGAGGCCTGGTGGCCTTGTCAGGCCTCATAGGCCATTGCTGTCACACCAAAGCAGCAGCAGGACATCCTTCTAAAACCAGGCCAGGACATTCCCAAAGGCTGAAAAATGGAGAATATCCCAGCCAAAACCAGGATATGGCAACCCTATCTGAAGATGCCAGCCACAGATGCAGGTGAAAGGTCAGGAATAAATTCTTCCAGAACACAGCCACACAGCCCAAAAAACCCATAAAAAGCTATGGAAAGCCTTTGACTTCATCTTTTTACATTTTGTTGTAACATTTAAGCCTATTTTATCTTTGTGGATTTTAGTATCTTCTCCCTTTGTAATGATGTTTTTGTAATGACCTCAATTCTGCAGCTGTCCAGATGGTGCAGTATAAAAGAGACTCAGGTCCTGCAAAGTGAAGTTTTTGCTGCAATGTATGTCACTGTAGATGAGCTACATCTGTTTGATCTTGGAAGACAGGTCAACACTGAGTCTAGAAAAGGCCAAACAGAGCATCTTTTCTGACCTGAATTGTTTGCTCTGTAAATGTATGTTGGGTTTACCTAGCATCTCTACTGTGCTATGATTACAGCATAACAACATGGAAGATGATTACTCATGGGATGGAAGAATGCCCAAAGCAACATCTGGAGCACAGTTCCAATGCCTAAAGTTCCTGGATACAGAGGCTGTCCTCAGGAACATTGACAAAGAGTTCTGAATGACCCCTATATATATTTTTAAAGTGCCCAAAGACAACGTCCTGAATTAAAACTGAGTCAAAATAGAATTAGGAATATGTCTATTGGAAGAAACATTCATATTTATAAATATTATTTCCAAGAGTAGATTAAACACATACAAGAAGCATTGAATGTGCATACTCATGAATCATACTAGGCATTGCAGGATGTTATGTGCGTCTTAAAAGGTACTTCCAGTACTTGTGTAGATAAGGAAGATTATATAGGAACCTCTGGAAAGCCTATGTGCCTCAGCAACTAGAGGAAATTTTGTATATATTTATGACATTTCAAATCTTTCATATGGATGGAAATATATCGGATATTACAAATTACAATAAAGAATAATATTGGGAATGGAAATGGGATATCCCATTAATAGATACCCCTACAGTGATGCTATAGTGCTACTTGAATACCTTCAAGAAATATTTATACCAGACAATTAACATGGTGAAGCATGGGTTTACAGTATACAGAAGTGCCAGCCAGTCATTTCCATGTCAAATGGTAAATGAATCAATTCTAGATTTTAGTCTGAATTTTAATGGATTCATTCAAAGCACTGAACTCATTTTGGAGATTGGGTTCAGCACCGTGGAAGGCATCTTTAGTATTTGACTGAAGCCCGGAACTGTCCCATTGACATGGAAGCCAAAAGCCATCACTGATATACAGGTGACCGTGATGTAAAATAGTGACTGGACTAGACTCTACTGTAGATGAGGTATACTATTTGATAGATCTGCTCTACTGCACCCACAATATCAAAACAGTTCATGCTTATGCTCATGCAAAATATAAACAAACAATTGAGATAATTTTAATAAGATAATTACTAACCTATAGCACAGGCCAGAAACCTATGCTTGTCTAAATGTTTCTAGATGACAATTCCTAGCATCTCTGATTTCTGGGCACACTGACCAGTGGCATGGGACTTGGAGGTTAACATCGAAAAGTGATTGTTTCCTCATTGGCTTGATTTAGGCAACAGATGTATGCACATTGCTACAGCACTGTGGTGGTGAACCTATGGCAGATGTGCCAGATATGGCACATGAAGCCATTTTTTCTGGCATGTGGAGGGCAGGGAGGAAGAGAAAAGGGCATGTGCCTATTCCTCCTCCTTCCCGGCTGTCTCAGGCCTTCAGCTGAAGTTGCTGTGAGACTGCCTAAGGTAGTCCAAAAAGAAGTGGCAGTGCACTGGTGGTCTGTTCAGGACCATGGCAGCGGCCAGCTTCAGGACCACGGTGTCAGGTCACCATGGTCCTGGAGTGACTTTGCCACATCTGCTTCACTCCTAAGTTACCCATCCTCTTGCAAAGTATCCTTGAGTTAAGCAATTCCCTGAACTTTTAAAGACACTGTCACAGTTGTTGGGAACCCCTAGCCTGCCCTCTTTTTGGGTAACATTGGCATGTTCATTTTTGGCATGATAAAGTTAAGGCACATGCTGAATTTAAAAATCATTAAATTAGAAAGGCTCTCCTATGACAGACTTTTTCCTATGATAATATTAGCCACCTCACTACAGGATACCTATTTTAGGCAAGAATGCATTAAAAATTGGATATGGCTACTCTATCGTGATCTTTTTGTATTTTGAAAAAGATAACTGGTAGTTTAAATAAAGATTATTCTTAAGGGCCTTTGCAGACTGCCAGAAATAGTGCACATTAAATTGAGGCACTGCACTGGCTCAGTGCTAGGGAATCATGGGAACTGTAATTTATTGTGGCACCAGAGCTCTCTGACAGAGAAGGCTCAATGTCTCAGAAAAAAATACAATTCCCATGATTCCCTAGCACTGAGCCTGGGCAGTGCCTCAATTTAATGTGCACTATTTCTGGCAGTCTGCAAAGGCCCTAAGAAAGGCAAATGTCTTCAGTGGTTTGCTTAAGTATGCAACTTAAAGACAAATTTAAGTAAGACAAGAAAAATGCAGCCATACAGATTAAATAGAGATGTGTAAAGATGATGACAATTTAATGACAAAAGTACATAAATGGGTTCTGAAACTAGAGCAGAAAATGAGCCTGTAAAAGAGTACATGATAAGACGGGCCCAAAATTTTGGACATGGAAAAATGATGGGAAATGGGGTCCAAAGATATAAAATTTAGTTTGTAAATTTTGTTTTAAAAGAAGAACGTATAAAGATTATGTATAGATTGTATCTAACCCCAAATAAGTTGTCAAAAATTACCTAGAATATTGCAAACCAATGTTGGGTATGTAATGTTTACCAGAAATGTTTTCTTGAGTATTATGAATAAAGAACTGGATAATAAATATGGATCACTTCTTCGACATATGACAATAGCAGCAAGAATATTGTTCACTCAAACTTAGAAATGGACTGAAGCACCTACAATGAAAGACTGTTAAGACTTAGCCCAAATGGCCAAATTAATATGGGTTCTAAAGAATAAGCCAATTGAAGACTTTTTGAAAAGAATGGAAGCCATTTATGGATTTTTGAACAATTAGAAATCTAATGACGTAATAATCTGTGCTTATGGTTACTAGTAATTTTAGGAAGATTATTTAGTTGGATCTGTAATTATAGAATAACTTTTCCCCTTTTTTATTTTTCTTTTCATTATAGTTAGGATTGGGAGATCATAATCTTATTGTGTATACACTGTGTATACACTTTCTTTCTTTTTCCTTTTTCTTCTTCTCTTTTTCCCCTTTTGTTTCTTTATCTTTGATTGTATATTATTTTGACTGTAAATTAAACTGTTCATAAAAGTAATAAAAAAAACAAGAAAAGGAAAACAATGGGAAGTTCTTATAATCACAAAAAATTAAGAACAACACATGCACATAAAATAATATATCTTTAAATCATTTGTTGATTTATGGCAATTCTGTGAATTTTATAAGGCTTTCTTAGGCAAAGCATACTCAAGGGTGGTTTGCTATTGCCTTCATCTGAAATATAGACCACAGCACCTGGTATTCCTTTGTGGTCTCCCATGTGAGTACCAAGCAAGGCTGATCCTGCTTAACTTCCAAGATCAGATGAGATCTGGAGCTTTCATGCTCACATTTAAATTATTTTAAATTAAACCTTCAATATTTACTCTTCTAATTAGTTAGATGTATCAGTTAAAAGTCTTTTGATCAAAGGTGACACCAATTCACTGAACAGCATATTTTATTATTTTTAAAAAGAATATTCTGTACAAGAGTCTGCAAAAACTTTGAATGGCAGGCATCTTAGAAGAGGTGTTCCCCTTTGTCTCTCTCTTTCAAGCATAGCAAAAGAGAAAGAAAGATGCTATGAGACATGATATCTAAAACCAAAGCAACTATGTCTTTTTCCATAGTAATATTGTTCTATTCTTATGCTACTCTATGCTATGCAGTTCTGAACATCAACCAAAACTCACAAAGAGCAAAGTAAGAGTTCTGTAACCAGGTGACAGAGCTATGTCTTAGATGTTCTTCATCTGAAGCCATTTATTTGTCAAAAAATATATAATCATCTTACCAAACCCATCCTATCACAGAAACATGTGTGGGCAGAGAAGAGGCTACAACAACTACAAGCCTATCCAGTGAAGCATTAATTGCACTTCAGCCTGCCCAAGTTAATAGGCTTAAGCACGCTCCATTATGTCAGTTGGTGGATTGCAGCTTTTACATCATAGCATGCTATATCTCACTAATCTTTACTGGCTGAAACCTGGTAAGTGTCCTAGGGAAACCAGATAAATTAGACATGGGAATATTTTGTGCATCTTCCATCTTGTCTAGTCATCAAGCCACAGAACATGCTGTGCTGCTATTGATTTTATCTTGAGCATTTCCAAACTGCCTGGCGGTGGGGGACAATGGAATGAAAAGAGTTCATGGAAATGACAAGGAAAAATAAACTTTTATATTACATATATATAAAAATACAGGCAGAAGGCCAGGCATCTCCCCTCTCTTAGAGAACAGAAATGTAGGGAATCTTATTTCACTCCTCATGAATCAATGTTCTGCTTATTTTTTACTGGATTCTACATAGCCATTGTTTGAGCTACAAAACCTACATCTGTACAGGGGGTGCATTCTAATCACTGGGGAATGGGACTTGAGTTCCCTTCACCACTCTGACATGCCCGATAAGCTAATTCAGTTTTTAGCATCTATTGAGAAGTCACACCTTCCTCAATGAGCAAATGCAGAGGAGCAGCAGTGCAATTTTGGATGACAGAAAATGCCAGAGGTGTTATTCAACCTACCCTACACCTCTGAACTACCTTGAGGTCCTTGAGTATGCTGGAGGACATAGGCTGCATCTGCACTGTAAAATTAATGCAGTTTGACAGAGCTTTCACTGCCATGGCTCCATCCCATGGAATCCTGGGATCTGTAGTTTGTTGTGGCACCAGAGCTCTCTGACAAAGGCTAACTAGGGGCCTTTGCAGACTGCCAGAAATAGTGTACCGTACATTAAATTGAGGCACTGCCCTGGCTCAGTGCTAGGGAATCATGGGAACTGTATTTTATTGTGGCACCAGAGCTCTCTGACAGAGAAGGCTCAATGTCTCAGAAAAAAAATACAATTCCCATGACTCCCTAGCACTGAGCCAGGGCAGTGCCTCAATTTAATGTGCACTATTTCTGGTAGTCTGCAAAGGTCCTATCTCACAAAACTACAGATCTCAGAATTCTATAACACTGAGCCATGGCAGTTAAAGCAGCTCAAATTGCATTATTTCTGCAGTGCAGATGCAGCCCCAGTCTCGTTGCAGTCATGAAGTATGCTTTAACTGTCTTTCTTGTCAACTTAAGTATATGGCAAAGGTGCGTTTGGGGCTCACCATTTGCCTCAGGTAGCAGAGTCTTGGACTTGTCTTGTTGATCTATTAATTAAACAGATTCTTTGATAAAGTAAGAAAAATGATAACAATTTATGGAATGCCTAGGGAAAGATTACTTCCATTTGTCAGAACCCAATGGATAGTTCTCTTGTTTTTGCCAGGGTGGGGAACCATTTTTTTCAACCAGCTTTGCTGAAAATCTCCCTGGAAAGTTCATAGCATGAATTTTTGTCTACTATTCTATTAGAACCGGAATGATAATTTATTATGAAATTTGGAAAACTGTTTAATATAGCCACAGAGGACTTTAAAAAAAGATCCAAAATATTGTCAAGTTGCAAAGTTGTGGCACCGACATGATGAAAAGGCTGGAGTTTGGGGTTTAGATATAGAACACCCAAATATAAATGGCGTCTGCTTGGCTACCAAGTTTACTTGGCAAATCACAGAGCTGGTTTCGATCAAGTGTTCCTGGCTTTCTAAACTATAGAATGAGCCAGAATGAGTGTCAGGCCCATTCAATCCTCCCTTCCTCATGCCTCAGCTTTAGCACCATGATCCGAATTTGTATAAACCAGAGTTCTCTGTTATGTGTGAAAATGAGAAATTATGGTTTTCATATCAGCTTATGAACTAGGATCTTAAAGCAGAATCAGATGGTATTTGGGATGAACTACGGTATGTAAGATCTTCTAAAGGGAACACAACATCTCATTTCAATTTGAGGCAAATGCAATGAGGCTGGCATGCCCTGGGCTCCCCAGTATCAATACTAAGGACACATTTCCAGCTGTTAGCAGAGAATGGCAGCAGCTGTGTTCTATCAGAGTCACAGTGCTGTTAATATAGTCTGTCATTGCTGGATTTGAAATGGGCCTTTGTTTTACTGCAGCCTTCCAGGAGCCTGCAAAATGGTGCCAAAAGAGATTTATTTAATGTCAAAGCAGCAAGTATGTTCTGCCTCAAATTATGAGAGCTGGAAGGATTGGCACTTAACAGCCTCTGAACCACATTTTAATGGCTTGCTGCTGAGACAGTTAGTCACATGTCCTGCCTCTATCAAGAACCTTGTCAGACAGCCTCAACCCAATTCTATATGTCTGCCTGCACAGGTATGCAAGCCTCTTTTTTAAACATCTGAATATCAGATAAAATTTATAGAGAAGAGATCTTTCAGCCCTTGTTCAGCTTGGAACAAGTTTTAATAATCCAGATCGCTTTTGATCATAATTTTTTGAAATCATTTTCCTAGATCAGGGACAGATAAATCCAGAATTTTCTGCTCATTGTTTGTGTCATCTCATGTCAGTCAATGGGCAGAGATGTCCATGCCTGAAATATCTGGCCATTTGATTTTCCTTATTCTAAAAAGATGGAAACGATCCAATGCACTTGAAAATTTTTATCATCATATTCTTGTTCCACTTCAGTATAATATTAGAATATATAGTAAAGCTTCCATAATTGTTGTTGTTTGCCTTTAAGTCGTTTCTGACTTACAGCAACCCCTAAGGTGAGCCTGTCACAAGGATTCCTTGGAAAGATTTGTTCATAGGAGTTTGTCACTGCCTTTCCCTGAGGCTGAGAGCTGAATGTTGAATTGACCAAGATCACCCAGTGGGTTTCCATGTCCGAATGGGGATTTGAACCATGGTCTCTAGAGTCACAGTCCAGCACTCAAACCACTATAGCACACTGGCTCTCTAGCCATAATACTGGTAATTAAAATTTGCATAGTGTGACACTTGAGAACTGACAATCAAAAATGCATGTTGTCATTTCGTATGTGCTCAGGTTGTTAGGGCCAAATAAACATTATGCCACAATAACTCCCATAACATAACATAACATAACATAACATAAACAAGATGGTTGCAAGCTCATGAGAGATTGATGTGCAGTGAGAAACAGCAGGAGGATGATCTTATCTCCCATTTAAAGCTTCCCTCCAAAACAATTTATGAGCAGAGACTCACACATTTTTTGGTTGCTAACTAATGTATCCAGATAGGATCATGCCCCTTCTCTTTTATGCTGTGCCTCCAAAACATCACTAGAGGGCAGTAAAAAAAACTGTTCCTTTTGGGGGCTCCTAGTTTCAACCCAGGGATGTGGATGGAATTCTGAAATCCGAAATGCTCTAAAATCCAAAACTTTTTTCATGGGTGGCTGAGATAGTGACACTTTTGCTTTCTGATGGTTCAATGTACATAAACTTTGTTTCATGCACAAAATTATTAAAAACACTGTATAAAATTCAATTGCGAATATGTATACCATTTTGATAAGCAAATTATTGGATAATTGGATTAATTTTAAAGGAAATAGAGAATGTGTGTGTGTGTGTGTGTGTGTGTGTGTTAGCTAAAATAATGGAAGGGAAGGAAACTTAAGGTGTGAACAAAATCAGAAGGATGGGGAGAGGAAATCATTTGTATATATATTACTACTTATTTATGTTTCTTAGGGTTTTTTATTGTCTTCTACATGTGGTATATGTGTTTATGTTTTGTAATATATGTATTAATAAAAGGATTGTTTAAAAATTGTATAAAATTGTTATCAGGCTATGTGGATAAGGTATATATGAAACATAAATGAATTTTATGTCTAAAAATATCTCATTATGTACTTGTATGCAAACAAAGGTATTCCAAAATCCAAAAAAAATCCAAAATCTTAAACACTTTGGTCCCAAGCACTTCAGATAAGGGAGATTCAACCTGTACAGAATCCCATGCAGTGAGAAAACAAGGCCCTATCCCACTCCATCTTAGAAACTACTGAGAAGATGTGGTCTTTGCACTTCCCAGACACTCAAGACAAGAGTATCTGGAAATTGCAGAGCCAAGACAAGAAACTTCTCTGCCTCCAATTCAGAACTGGAGGTGGGTTTGGATTTTGCAACTATTGGGCAATCTGCACTCCCAAAAAGCACAGAACTAAAACAAATTGTAAGCTTCCTCTGAACATTGCCAAAGAGTGAAAGTTCTTCATGAATTTTAAGAAGAAACAGAGCAAATGTACACAAAACATAAACTCATTGAGTGTACAGTGACAGTTTAGTATCCAGCTCAGGTGGAAAAAGCTGTTTTTGTTTTTATTAATTTATTTTATTCCTATTTGCATATATTAGGCAAAGTTAAGTAATCTCTTTCACCTCCCATCAGCTCAACATAAGCATATGAATTATATAATGCAGACATTTTTTTTCTGTGCCATCTATCATAGAAGTTCTCCTAATATTGTTCTATATTTTTTCACCATCTTTTTTTAATGTGGCAATGAAAAAATAATATATGTTGACAGTTATTACACAATGTGCAATCAACAACACAAATCAGTGAGCTGATAATACAGTATCCCTTTTGGCAGGCACATAATAGCAATAGGACCAGAAATTTGAGGACAATAGCCCTAATTCTGAATATCTATAGACTACTGTGAAATACAACCATATGCAAACTTGGAACGTCTTTACTTACAATTTGTCTAAATAAGTTCACATGAGGAGGAGGAAGTGAATAAACTCAGAGACGCCTCATCTACATTGATAATGGCTGATGCAGTATCATGTTTAGGACTATTTCTTACCCTGTGAATGGCTGGAATTTCCATTCTTCACCTCATCCCTCAACGACATTGATTCGTAAGAATCTGTACATGCTCCTGGGCTACTGAGACGTTCAACATGCCTTTCCATCTTAGCACCAAAGTTGTTCATTCTAGTGTCTGACATGCAGAGTGCTGTACCAATGCTTCTCTCTCAAACCACCAGAATACTGCCTTCTGTCTGCCCACATTCTAACCCAGCAATATACTTGGTGAGTTCCAAATGAGATGTGCTGGAGTTCCCCTTGAGGAAACTGAATCCAAGAGCAAGAGCTGTTTCAAATTACCAGGCTAGAGTAAAGGGGCTCATCTACCATATGGGACACTCAGAGGATCCATTACAGCTGCACCAAGAGACCATGTATTCATTACTCAGTTTCAACAGGTTTAATGACTATAGAAAGAATATTACACCAAGAGATCATGGTTAATAATGCAACCATCCATACAGTAATGCCAACTGAAATACCTCATAGTGTATTTCACTTTCCATCCCATTATCCTACTGGAGAGATTTTAAATTATTGACAATTAGACTAACAAAGTAGCAGCTCTTAGGAATAAGCCAACATTCTCCCCATGCAACCTGAAATGCAACAAATGTAAATGAGACTGTATATGTTACGTCTGTTCATGTCATCTCTGCAGCAAGCCTGTATCCAGGAGCTTTCTCAGAGTCTTTCCAGGAATGAGGAAAGTGAATGGAAGAAATAGTTGAGCTTTTCCCCCTAGCTACTGTTTTTCTGCCCCTTCCAGAAATACTGTCTCAAGAAAAGGATTTTCCTTTTCAAGAAGGGTTGTCAAGGTATAGTTACGTACCTATTAAATGTATCATGAGGTGATACACATGGTTCAATATTCTACATCAGGCACTGAAATAAACTGTGTTAAAACCAATGTGAGTGGGTGGGGGAACTCTGCCTGGAAGAATCCCTTCTATGCATTCCAGACCATGCTGAGGGGCAGCTGATTTTTAAAAGGATCTTTTAAAAAGGACCTCCTCCTAATTCTGCTTTCTCTCTCTGCCCCTATCTCTGTCACTCTTTCACCTACCTACACCAATGATAACAGCACAAACAAACAAAAATGAGCATTTCCTGCTGCCAGAATAGAGGCACCAGCTGTCAGTCAGCTCCTTCCAGAGATGTAAACACACAAAAACAGGCCCTACATGACAAAGAGCAATTGATTAATTTATTGTATTACTACTAATAAGTGAACACCATAAGCTCCTCCCATCCACACTGTACTTATTGAAATAACAAATGGAAAGTTATAACCTTCTAAAAAGATCTAAAGACAGATGAGATACTCAGTATCTCTGCTGCATATTTCCAGAACTGGATTTTACATCTAGTTCAGGTCATCAGGAATATTGTCAAATCTGACATATTTTTCTCTAGAAAAGCTAAAAGTTGGAAAAAGAAGCTGGATGCCCAACAGTCTACAAAGCATCTGTTTGTTTTGCTTGGTCATATTAGTACTACCTTCAATGTGATTTCCATGGAGTAATAGGGAGAAAGGAAGAGCACAAATCAATGTTTCATATCAAATTAAATAATCAAGTAGGGCAAATGATTATTAAGGACCACAACAAGAAAGGAGTAGATTTGCTATATTTTTCTCCAAGGCCCCTTGGAAGATAAAAAAAAGGAAACCATGAAATGATAACTCCTGCTGCTGTTACAAACCTGCAAATGGAAAATCTATAAGAATTCATCCTAGATAACAAGAACATTGAAATAGTCAAAACGTTTCTATACATTGGATCAAATATTGACCAGAATGGAGACTTCAGCCAAGAAATCAGAAGACTAAGGGTCGATGCAGACCGTCTGTTTGGGGTGGCAACTATTAAATGTATCATGAAAGCAGTGGATCGGGGCTGTGGCAACCCCATGCTGTGGCCCCGATCCTCCCTTTTGCCGCCCCAAAAAGAGCGGCAAAATGCTGTTCCTTTTAGGGGCAGCAAAAGACTACCCTAAGAGCCGGCACCATGGCTCTTCAGTGCCCCCCAGCATGTTTAAACGCTGCCCCAGGTGTCAGGACGGCATTGGGGTGGGGTTGAGGCGGCTGGTGTGTGGCTGCCCCACCCCAATTCTACCCCTAGGCCGGCCCTTTGGAAAGGTGAGCCATGAAAGGTGAGCCATGAAAGAGCTAGAAAAGATCTTAAAGTGCAAAGATATAACTCTGAATACTAAGGTGAGGATAGTCAAGTTCATTGTATTCCCCATCACCATGTACGGATGTGATCGCTGGACAGAGAAAAAAGCATATAAAAAGAAACTCATTTGAGATGTGGTGCTGGGGAAGAGTGCTGAGAATACATACCATGGGCAATCAAAAAGTCAAACAAATGGGTCATAGAGCCTCTACAGACTGCCAGAAATAGTGCAGCTTGAGGCCATTTTAACTGTCCTGGTTCATTGCTAAGGAATCATGGGAACTGTAGTTTATTGTGGCACCAAAGCTCTCTGACAAAGAAGGCTCAATGTCTCAGAAAAGACTACAGTTACCATTATTCCCTATCATTGAGCCAGGGCAGTTAAAGTGACCTCAATCTGCATTATTTCTGGCAGTCTGTAAAGGCCCATAGAACAGATCAAGCCTGAACTCTTCCTGGGAGCCAGTATGACTAAACTGAGACTGTCGTACTCTGGCCACATCATGAGAAGGCATGAATCACTAGAAAAGGCAATGATGGTGGGAAAGGTAGAGGGCCACAGAAAGAGCGGAAGACCACATGCCAGAGGGTTAGACTCCATCAGGGAGGCCACAGGCCTGAGCCTGCAGGAACCTAAGCAAAACAATTGAGGACAGGGGATCTTAGGGCCTCAGCAGACGGAGGCCCCGGACACGCCGCCAGACGGTGTGCCACGGGACCGCAGCCTCCGCACCCTGGCGCTCCTGCGGCTTCCCTGGAAGGAGCGCTAAATCAGCGCTCCTTCCTCAAGACAGGGAAAGTGCGCCCTAAAAGCGTTGGGCGCACTTTCCCTGTCTTTTCCGCCGCAGCGCGTCTGGTTGCTGCAGTGGGAGGTCATCCCCGGAGCGCCGGCCGTGCGGAGGGCCAGAGGCTCCGAGGACGACCTCAGGGAGAGGAAGGAGCGCCGCGCGTGTGGCTGCTCCTCCTCTTCCTGGGCTCGGAGACGGCTCAATAAGCCATCTGCCAAGGCCCTTAGAGATGTTTCACCCACAGGGTCACCTTGAGTAGAGGTTGACTTGAATACAGTTAACAACAATAAATGTGAAGCACTTTGAACTTCCAAAAAGCATTTGCACATATACTAACAGCACTATTCTACATATTTCTCCTCAGAAGGAAGTTCAACAGGATTTGATTACAGGTAAAGGTGAACAAGTCAGTACTCTAAGACTGCATTCAGTCCTAGAGACATTTATCTGGGAATAAGAATTAACAAACACAATGAGTCTTCCAAGTATATATGCATAAGATTGTGCTTACTGATAATGGCACTACATTTATGATGGCCTCTAACATTGATCAGCTGGACTACTGTAAAAATTCCTATTCATCAATATCCCAATATCCAGGAAAAAATGCCTCAGAATGTTTGTAGAACAGATAGGGTACTAAAGCAAGAAGAAACCTCATGTTTGAGCTCATGAAGTGTCCTTAAAGTGTTCTTTTCTTCCTCATAAAGAAGGGAGACAAGAATTATAGAGAGTCTGGCCAAAAGGCAAGATGACTAATGGGGGATGCAGACCAGGGCGTCCAGGACGCCCTGGTCCGGAGCGCCGTGGGGCCATGGCAGCCACACCGCGGCGCTCCTGCGGCGTCCCTGGAAGGAGCGCTAAATCAGCGCTCCTTCCTCAAGACAGCGAAAGTGCGCCCTAAACGCGTAGGGCGCACTTTCGCTGTCTTTTCCGCCGCAGCGCATGCGATCGCTGCGGCGGGAGGTTGCCCTGGAAGCGCCGGCCGTGCGGAGGGCCGGCAGCTTCCAGGGCGACCTCAGGGAGAGGAAGGAGCGCCGCGCGTGCGGCTGCTCCTCCTCTTCCTGGGCTCGGAGACGACCCTTTTAGTCGTCTGCCGAGGCCCTAACTTGGACTAAAATATATAAGCAGGTGAAAAACAGACACCTGAATTATAATAGAGAGTTACAGAAAAAGCAAGATCATAAAGCCTAGGGGGAATACAAGGCCTATTTAATCTAACCTCCTGCCTTGCAGGAATTGACAGCTAACCATCCAAATTCATTTATCAACCTCCAAAAAAGGAGGACCCACTACTTTTTGAAACAATCCATTCCAGTGTTGAAAAGTCCTTACACTAAAGTAGTAAAGACGTTCTTCCTAATGTTTAGGTGGAATCTTTTTTCATTTTAGTTTATGTTCTAGTCTCTGGAGCAGCACAAGCTTGCTCCATCTTCTACATGATATCCCTTCCGATATTTAAATATGGTTATATATAACCTCAATCTTCTCTTCTCCAAGCTAAACACACTCAGCTCCCTAAGCCATTCCTCATAAGGGCTTGATTTCTAGACCTTTTGCCATCTTGGTTGCCCTCCTCTGAAAACATTTGAATTTGTCAATATCCTTCTGGAAATGTGTTTCTCAGAACTGGACACAGTATTCCAGGTGAGGTCTGACTGAAGCAGAATAGAGTGGCATTGTGACTTCCTTCAGTCTGGACATTATACAGTTGTCCATTCCGATTTGCAGGGATTGATATTGAACCCCCCCATCAGAAATATTGCTATATTGGGGCCCCACTGAATTCAATGGTTGTGTAACCCTGTGCGCATGCCATGGGCATGTGCACCATTTTGTTCTCTCCTCACCTTGTTGTCACGAAGAGAAAGACCGCAGACTCCAAGTCCATGAATTGGGAGAGAAGACTGTACTGCTGTTGATGGTGCCAAACTTGCAGTGGACTTTTTAGCTGCCACATCATGTTGTTCTCATGTTTATTTATTTATTATCTATTTCATGTATTTGTACACCAGGGATGTGGTGGCTTAGTGGTTAAGATGCTAATTCTGATGATCGGAAGATCAGAAGGTTGGCAGTTTGACGCTGTAGTGCTGCATGATGGGATGAGCTCCCCTCACCAGTCCCAGCTTCTGCCAAGCTAGCAGTTTGAAAGCATGCAAATGCAAGTAGATAAATAGGTAACACTTCAGTGTGAAGGTAACAGTGTTTGATGCAGTCATGCTGGCCACATGCCCACCGGAACCGGCTGGCTCTTTGGCTTAGTAATGAAGATGAGCACCGCCCCCTACAATCAGTTACAACTAGACAATAATGTCAAGGGACTATCTTTACCTTTACCTATTTATATGCCACCTTTCTCCTGGATTAGGACCCAAGGCAGCTAACAAAAGAATAAATTAAAAACAATACAATTTTAAAATGAATTAAAATAATCACATTAAAATAACATGGTAAAAATACAAAATCATTAAAAAACATACAAAAGTTTTTTAAAAAAAAAGAACAACACCATCCCCTCCCATAAGAAGATTCTCAGAAAGTGTTTGCTCATTAGAAGCCTGTCTAAGCAGAAAAGTCTTTGCATACAGAGAGAAGGGAAGAAGGGAGGGAGATAGCCTAGTCTCGTGCAGAAGAGAGTTCCAGAGGGTGTGTCATATCAAAAAGGGTATGGATCTGCCATAATAAAGGATATGAGGGAATGGGGACAATTGATGTGGCCATATATCAATATAGAAAAGTAGAGAGGAATTGGAACTATTATCCAAATGATACACAAACAGGAGAACAGGTGGGCTATAGAAATGTTATTTTATGACCTTGTTTACTTCCTAGGACCAAACTGATGGCCAGCAAAGTAATATCCTTCCTTCCTGGGGCAGATGCAGGCAATAGTAGGAGGGGTGGACACTTGAAAGAACCTTTTGATGTATCCCAAGGCGTTTTCGTCACGACCCAGGAAAGGGGAGCTGAAAGAGAAAGGGTTTTAAAGGGTGTATCATTCTGAGGAAACTCAGATTGGACATTAACTTGTCTGTGGCGAACCTCTGTTTTGAATCCAAAATAAGTCAGTTAACCTACTGCAATGTTTTCTTTGCTCTTCAAATTTTGGTCAGCTAAATATGACAAGGTGGGAGCAGCCACCGAGAAGGCTCTCTTCCTCACCAAGCAAGCCTGTGATAGTAGCAGGACTGAGAGAAAGCTTTCCCCTGATGATCTTAGGATTCTGACAGGTTCATATGGGGAAATACACTCTCAGAAAGTCTGGACCTAAGCCATATAGGGCTTTGTTTTGATTTGATTTGTTTTGTTTTGAGTATCTACATCCCACACTTCATCTACAAAGGCTCTCAGAGTGGTTTACAGATTGCTAATTTGACAGATCTCTGCCCTCAGGCTTACAATATCAAAAGACATGCCACAAAAGCAAAATGGAATGGCAGTGGAGAAAGGGACCAAGTCCAGCAAATACTGCTGGTTCCTCTCTCCCTCCAAGGCCAGGATGGTGGCAGTTGAAATGGAGGGAGGATCCTCCATCTGCTTCTGGGGCTAGGCTTGGTGGAACTGTCCCTGCCTCTTCTTCTCTCCCTCCAAGGCCAGGGTGACAGCAGTTAAGATGGAGGGAGGGCCTTTCATCTGCTTCTGTAGGCCATGACCAGCTCTTTGAATTGTATCCAGTAACAAACCAGTGAAGCTGATTTAACAAAGGATTTATATGCATTTATAATTGGCCCCAGTCATCATTATGACTGCAGTATCCTGGACCCACTGAAGTTTCTGAACAATTTCCACAGGCAGCCCCACATAGGGTGCATTACAGTAATTCAAATAGGTGTATTAAATATGACATATTTCTTAAAGGCAGAGGATGAGAAGAAATATAGAGAAATTTTGTTATATATGATAACTCTTGCCAGAATGATTATAGCTAAACATTGGAAGGAAGATAAAAGATTACAGATAGATGAATGGTTAATGAAATTAAATGAAATAAGACAATTAGATATACTTTCTCATAAACTGAAGGATAAAAAATTGGAGAAACTTGAGAATGAATGGTCACAGATAGTGATGTTTCTTAAGAAAAGGTGGTGTTTAGATAAAAACCTGGTGGAGATGGTTCTGTAAGTTAAGATATTGATAGAAAAATCCAGGAATTTTTTTTTTTTTTTGTGCAAGGTTATTCACAATAAATTTTGGAGAATATATTGAGTATATATAATCTACAAGAAATGTTATTTAATGAGAAATCTGGTTTCATTGATTTTGATTAAGGAGAAATCGGTTAACTATAGAAAATAGAGGGGTTATATATGATTTATTAGCAAGAAGCAAAAAGAAGACAAAGAAACTACACAGAGAAGACTATTCTATTTTAAGACAGGAAGTGAATATATTAAAACAATGGATATTATGTTGGATATGATTGTGTTTCAAGTTTATGAAATGTTGTTATTGTAAAATAAATAAAGATTATACTCAAAAAAACAAAAACAAAAAACAAATAGGACGTAATCAAGGCATGTATCACCATAGCCAGATCTTACATCTTTAGGAATGGGCACAGCTGGCTCACTAGTTTTAACTGTGCCAATGTACTCTTAGCCACTGCTGAAACCTGAGAATCCAGTCTCAGAGTTGAATCCAGGAGAAGACTCAAGATGTCAGCCTGAAATTTCAAAGGAGTGTAACCCCATCCAGCACAGGCAGAGTCCCTATTCCCTGATCTGCTTTTTGACTGACCAGGAGCACCTCTGTCTTCTCTGGATTAACTTTCAATTTGCATGCGCTCAACCAGTCCATTACTGATAGCGGGCATTCATTCAGTACAGAGACAGCTTACTCAGAATCTGATGAAAAGAGAGACAGAGGTTTGCCAGGTGTCTTCAGCATACTGATGACACTGAACCCCAAAACTCTGGATGACTTCTCCCAAAAGTTTCATGTAGATGTTAAATAGCTATAGGCCAACACACAGGACATCAAACAGGAGTCCCCCAAGCATCACCTTCTGAGTTCACCCTCCCAAGAAAGAACAGTGCCCCCAGAAAGAGGTGGCCCAGAAAGATACCATGGTTGATGGTATCAAAGGTCACTAAGAGGTCCAGCAGAACCAAAAGGGATACACTCTCCCTGTCTAGTTCCCAGTTGAGGTCATCTACCAAGGCAATCTCCTATCTTTCTTGATTGTCCAGCTCTCACATCCATACATGGTAATAGGGATACGATGGCTTGTATATTTCTGACTTTTGTGCTGAGTTGTATGTCTTTGCATTTTAGGATCTTTTCTAGTTCTTTCATGCAGCTGCCTTCCCTATTCTTAATCTTCTCCTGATTTCCTGGCTACAGTCCCATTCCAATCAATGTTTGATCCCAGATATGAGAACTCTTTTACTATTTCTATTTCATCATTCTCTAGGTTGAATATGTGTACGTTCTCTGTGGTCATTATTTTTGTTTTCTTTATGTTCAACAGTAAGCCTGCATTGCACTTTCTTCTTTGATTTTCCTTAGTAGTTGTTCCAGGTCTGTGAGGTTTTCTGCTAGTATTATGGTGTCATCAGCATATCTCAGATTATCGATATTTCTTCCTCCTATTTTCACTCCTCCTTCTTTCATGCCCAAGCCTGCTTTCCTTACAATATATTCTGCATATAGGTAGAATAGGTAGGGTGATTGGATGCAGCCTTTGTCTGTACTCTGGAGTTTTTCAACAAAAAGAAAGAGAAAAAACCATGGATGACAGAAAAAAACTGCAAGCAATAAAGAAAAGAAGAGAAGAAAAACAAAAGAGAGATAGGAACAAACTAATATTTATGAATGCAACAGTACCACGGCTTGTGCGGAAAGATAAAGAAAATTGCTACAACGACTGATGCAGAGAAATAGAAGATAACAACAAAAAGGGAAGAGCAAGAGATCTATTTCACAAGATCTGGGAAATCAAAGGAAAATTCAAACCAAGGACTGGGATGATCTATGACAATAAAAATAACATAATTCAAGACTGCCACCCCCCCTCCCAGCCAAGTCCAACTATGAGATCAATGATGAGGGGTTCATTTGCGAATCTCCATTTTTGTGGGGAGGTCCGGAACAGATCCCCCACAAAAACGGAGGGCCAATTGTACTACAACAATCAATGCTTAGAAAGAGAAGACAACAACAAAAAGGGAAGAACAAGAGATCTATTTCACAAAATCCAGGAAATCAAAAGAAAATTCAAACCAAGGACTGGGATGATGTATGACAATAAAAATAACATAATTCAAGACTAGGAAGGAATAAAACGACACTGGATGCAATACACAGAAGAACTATACAAAAGAGATAATAAAATGAAGGACACATGGAATGAAGAGCCATATGAATATGAACCCCAAATTCTATAAAGTGAGGTGGAAACTGCAATAAGAGAAATAGTGAAAAACAAATCACCAGGAACAGATGATATTCCACTTGAACTGCTGCAATCCAAATTGACAGAGTCAACTCTAGCACTAACCAACATATGTCAACAGATATGAAAAACAAAACGATGGTGACAGATTAGAAGCAATCAATATACATCCCCAGCCACAAAAAGGAAGACACAAGAGACTGCAGCAACTATAGGACTATAGCACTGAGCTCCCACGCAAGCAAAATCATGGCCAAAATCCTGCAACATAGACTCCAACCATTCATGGAAAGAGAGATCCCAGAGGTCCAAGCGGGGTTCAGGAAAGGAAGAGGCACTAGGGATCACATTGCAAACATACAATGGCTAATGGAGTGCACCAGGGAATTCCAAAAGAAAATCAGCATGTGCTTTATAGACTACAGCAAAGCCTTTGCATAGATCAGGGGTAGGCAACCTTTCCCCTTTAAGGGCCAAGGGACTTCAGCTCCCAGAATCCCAGGAGCTATTGGCCAACATGGGACTATTGGCCAACATGGCTGAGGCTTCTGGGAGCTGAAGTCCCTCGGCCCTTAAAGGGGAAAGGTTGCCTACCCCTGGCATAGATCATGAAAGGCTATGGAATGCCCTTAAGGACATGTAAGTGCCAACACATCTGATAGCTCTGATAAGGAATCTGTACTGAAGACAAGAGGCTACTGTCAGAACAGAGCACAGAGAAACAGAATGGTTCCCAATTGGCAAAGAGGTCAGACAAGACTGTATCCTTTCACCCTGTCTGTTCAACCTGTTTGTAAAACATATTATAAGAAAAGCAGGCTTCGACACAGAAGAAGGAGGAGTGAAAATAGAAGGAAGGAGTATCAAAAATCAAAGATATGCAGATAGGGTTGCCATAATTCTCTTCCACAAAACTGGGACAAAATGTAGGACATTCAAGAAAAATGGAAGTCGCGGCCAACTAAAATCCAAAAACATAAATTCATGGTTCTCAGTCATGCTCAAAATGGAGGAGATATTCTTCTTGGATAGAAGGTTAAAATGTAAGACATGCCCTAAAAAAGTAGAGCATGGCCTTCTTCCCAAACAAATGCCCAAGGCAGACAGGTGGGCAGGCAGGGCCTTCTTGGGGCACCTGCCACCCTGGTCCTCAACCTTCCTTGGCTTGGCCACAGGGAGGGGGAGGGCTCAAGCCTGGAAAGGAGAGCACATGAGGGCAAGGGGAGGTGGCCCAGGCACAGCTCACCTGAGGTGGGGCAAGAAGTGCTGGACTCTGGTGGGTCTCTGCCATCTGCTGAGGACTTCAGAGCATCAGGCAGGCGGTGGAGCACAGTGCGGTTGGAGGGACTCAGCCAGGCCAGCACTGCAGCCGTGGAGGAAGAGGAGGAAGGAGAGGAAGAGGAGAAAAGAGAAGAAGAGGAAGAAAGAGTGAAAGGAGGTGCTGAGGAGAGCCTGGCCAACCGGCAGTGGTAGGAAGGGAAGGGTGGGAGGGCTGTCAAGAGATGTAGTTCTCCTCTTCCTTCCTTCCTCTGCCTTCCTTGGCTAAGCAGGGATTTGAATCCAGCCAGTACTCAAACCACGATGCCGCACTAGCTGGGCTCCAAGTCCCAGACGCCCACAGCTCAATCCAAACTGGCTTTAGGTATTCTGGCATCCCCCTGGTCCTAGCACTCAGCTGGTTTTCCCCATTGATGCAAAGCTGCATCCCCTCACTGGAAACCGGAACATGCAGCTTGAATCAGACAGGACATTTTAACAACGGGTTAATTCACATCAACAGTGGGGAATGGGAAATGGCAATCCTATATGCAGGCGACACCATAATACTAGCAGAAAACCTCAAAGACCTGGAACACCTACTAAGGAAGATCAAAGAAGAAAAAGCTAAGGCAGGCTTAATGTTGAACATAAAAAACAAAAAAACAAAAATAATGACCACCGAAGACCTTCACAAATTCAACCTAGAC
>CM034703.1:224966047-224983622 GCA_020142125.1 Phrynosoma platyrhinos
GGGGGGGGGGGTAGCTATGAAAGAACTAGAAAAGATCCTAAAATGCGAAGACATACAAATCAGCACAAAAGTCAGAATCATACAAGCCAGTGTATTCCCTATTACCATGTATGGATGTGAGAGCTAAACAGTCAACAAAGAAGATAGGAGGAAAATCAATTCATTTGAGATGTGATGCTGGAGAAGAGTCCTGAGGATTCCATGGACAGCCAAAAGGACAAACAAATGAGTCACAGACCAGATCAAGCCAGAGATATCCCTAGAAGCCAAGATGACAAGACTACAGACTAGGGGTAGGCAACCTTTCCCCTTTAAGGGCCGAGAGACTTCAGCTCCCAGAAGCCTCAGCCATGTTGGCCAATAGTCCCATGTTGGCCAATAGCTCCTGGGATTCTGGGAGCTGAAGTCTCTCGGCCCTTAAAGGGGAAAGGTTGCCTACCCTTGCTACAGACAGTCATACTTTGGACACATTATGAGAAGGCATGAATCATTGGAAAAAAACAATAATGTTAGGAAAGGTGGAGGGAAGTAGAAAAAGTGGAAGGTTACATGCTAAATGGATGGACTTTATTAAAGAGCTGAATAGTTAAGAAAGATGATAGGAAGAAAATCAATTGGAGCAGATCAAGCCAGAAATCCCCCTGGAAGCCAAGATGACCAAACTGAGGCTGTTGTATTTCAGACACATCATGAGAAGGGAGGACGCTTTGGAAAAAAGCAATAATGCTGGGGAAAGTGGAAGGAAGTATAAAGAGAGGAAGGCCACACGCCATATGGATGGGCTCTATTAAGGAGGTCACGGGTATGGGGTTGCAGGAATTAACCAGAGCAGTGGAGGACAGAGGGTCTTGGAGATGTCTCATCCATAAGGTCACCATGAGTCGAGATCAACTTGAGGGCAGTTAACAACAACAAAACTCTGGAGTGCTATCCCCCTTAATTCAGGGTCATGTGCAAATTGGATAAGCATGCACCCATTGCCTCATTAAAGCCATTTAGAATGATGCTGAACTACTAGGTCCAAGCCAGAACCCTGTGACACCCTACTAGTCACTTCCCTCCAGGATGAAAGGGAAGCATGAATGATCACTCTTTGGGTTCAGTTGGTCAACTTGTTACTAGTCTTTCCACCAATCATGTCTGTGACCCCAGTTCCTCTTACAACTCAATTCATCTCAACAGTAGCCCTGCCTCTTAGATCAGGCAATTAGGGAGGCACCATAGCCACAGAATAACAAATTTCCAAACAACCCAGCCTAACAACCAGACTTAGCCTCTGTCTCTTAGAACAGCCATTTTCTTTTCCCTGTTCACCAGAAGAAATTACCATAGTGTTATACATTACTAGTAGGGAAGAAATACAGGTAAGAAAAGGCCGGTGGAGGGCTCCCCAGGCCAGGGAGAACATGATACTGAGTATACAATCTAAAACAGTGGTTCCCATCCTTTGGCCCTCCATATTGTTTTGGACTTTAGTTCCTAACATCTCTCCCTATTGGCCATGCTGGGCTGAGGCTGGAAATAAAAATTATAAAACATCTGGATGATGAAAGGCTGGGGACCACTTATCACGCTATAAGACATTTATAGAGCTCTTCCTATAACAGTTGCACAGAAGATGAATTTTCTCAGCTGTGGCTTCTAATGCAGTGTCGTGATCTAGGAACTGATGGGAGGGGGCAGTGAGAGCTAAGAAGAAGGAGAACCATGGAAACTGGATTTCACATACTGATTCAAGTAATCAGCTAGTTCCTTGGCTACAGACACTTTATAATTCATTCTATAGATTGGTGTTTTTTTTTTAAATAGAAGTACCTGAACAGCAGCTCTCTACAGCAATGTATACATCAAATCTATAAAGGACATCAAGGCAATAAAAGGCCTGTCTTCTATTTACTTCTTCCACTTATGCCTAAAATGTCTGCATTTCAGCAGATGAAACACATGTAAGTAAAGGCTGCTCATTCTGATTCACTGAGGGCATCAAATTGCTATCCCATAAAAAATAGCAAAGGCTCCACTGGCAGGCATTTGCTTCCTCACCCTTCTCTGAAGCAAAGTTTGTGTTGTAGCAATCTCACTAGACTGCCTAGATTAAAGCCCTGTGAACTCCTATGTCTTCAAATTTACCTTATTGTATTTCAAGCCAGTACTGTTAGTATCAGCAAAGTTGCTGCAAGTGCCATTAGGGCTAGGGACTCACAGACACCACTTGTCCCTGGTATTACTGCAGATAGAGAAAGGAACTCAAACTGATAAGGCAAATGTACAGAGGCTCCATATCATCACCTTCCTGGAGATACTAGGAGATTTTCAGGTGATGGTATGTAACACTTAGCCTCTAATCGTCACCCTGATCTTAATGGGGCCACTGTATTCCCTCCTGATGTTCTTCTTAGCACCTTCCACTCATGGCCCTCTCAAAGCATTAAACAATTAAACTCTGAAAAGGACTCCTTGGCTAGATAAGCTCTATTACTGTATTTTCCATTCTCATAGTAGATGAAGTGCCATAGACAGGCTAAGGGTGATAGTCTAGGACAGTTAAGCAATGAAAGCACCACCAATGTCTACAATGATGTACCTCAACCAAAGTGTGTACTCTAAATCCACCACATTAGAAATGTATTTGCTGGAAATGTCCACTTGTCTGATAAATAGGAGTGTGGATGAACAAATCACAGGACATCATTGAAAGGCACATCATTCATTCTGAAAGAATGTGGTGGTGACTGAAAATGTGCAGAATCCACTTTTAATTGTTAATTTTCAATATACCCAGGGTCACAGATACAAAAGTGACTGTGAAGGTCAGGAAGTGTCTGAAGAATTGTTCAGTCCTTTGGGGGGGGGGAAATATTCATATGAGTCGGGAAACTAAACATGCTCCTTAAAATAAAAAATAAAAAAACAGGAAATCTCAAGACACAAGCTGGCAATGACTCTTCACATTTCCAAAATGTGCATTCAGAACGCCAATACAATACTCATATTTATTACATAAAGAGTTGGAGTCAATCTTCTCCCCTAAAAATTAAACTCTTGAGAAAATGTTTTACCAGAACCTGGATTACAGTTTTATAAGACCACAAGGGGGCTCAGATAAGGTTGTTTGGCTGCACAAGTTAGTCTTTCCAGGAGTAAATTCTCATTACCTTGTGTGAGGTTTTGTGAGGGATTTGATCCTGTTTTAAGCCATTAACGTAAACAGTAATTGTAACAGTATTAAGTTTGCAAAAAAATCATTTGGCAGTTACCAAGGTGAGGTGATCAGCTATTAATTTAACTATGTTTTGACTGTTATATAGGAGGTACAGGAACAGGAAGAAGCCACCCATGGCAGAAGCTACAGTAGGTTGGAAAATATACATTATATTGAGGCTAACCATTTCCAATGCCCTATGTGGATAAAAAAGAAAACTGTGTATGAGTTCTTGGTTCCATTAGATATAAGGTCTAGCTATCCTGGAGGCTGTTAGTCTTCTCTGCTCCCACTAAAGCAGTGTACAATTTTCCCTCCTCAAGAGATTTAGATCAGATAAAGAAGAATGCATTGTAGCTGCTTTGCTTGTGTTTTTTATTATATTAGAAAGAAGCAGGGAGAAAATACCTTTTATGGAAATGATTTGCCTGGTAAAAATCCACTGAAGAATGAATATCCATTACCCCACGACAAAATTCTGGCAAACAAATATGAACTCTGTATTTTCAGAACACATTTTCATATGTCTGGGGGAAAGGGGAGAGATGGCCCTTCAAAAGGATGACCTCAGACTAATTCTGTAAGTGTGAAATGCAGCTCTAAAATTCCTTGTTTGAGAAAGAGTACTGCTACAGTTAAATTTGGTCAAGAAAGAGAGGGGGGAGAGCTTGCTCAGCCGCAGCATAGTGTGTTGTAAAATGCACTGATTATTAAGGTGGCTGAAGGCTCCCATACCTGGGATCAATCACTGATAGAAATGGGAACTACAGTCAGGAAATCAGAAGACTAAGAATGGGGAGGGTGGCTATGAAAGAACTAGAAAAGATTCTAAAATGAAAAGATAAACAACTCAGCACAAAAGTTAGAATCATACAAGCCATCGTATTCCTTATTACCATGTATGGATGTGAGAGCTGGACAGTTAAGAAAGAGGATACAAAGAAAATCAATTCATTTGAGATGTGGTGTTGGAGAAGAGTGCTGAGGATCCCATGGTCAGCCAAAAGGACAAACAAGTGGGTCCTAGAGCAGATCAAGCTGGAAACTTCCCTGGAAGCCAAGATGACCAAACTGAGGCTGTTGTACTTCGGACACATCGTGTGAAAAAAGGACACATTGGAAAAGACAATTATGCTGGGAAAGGTGGTGGGAAGTAGGAAGAGAGGAAGGCCACATGATAGATGGATGGACTCTATTAAGGAGGTGACGGGTATGAAGGGGTTGCAGGAATTAAACAGAGCAGTGGAGGACAGAGGGTCTTGGAGATGTCTCATCTATAGGGTTGCCATGGATCAAGATCGACTTAAGGGCAGATACTGGGAGGGGGGAAGGAGTCTTATTTTTAATTGTATGATACACTTTAAAAATATACAATATTGCTGATGATACACATTAAAATCATAACAAATGAATCTTCTCTCCATACAAACTTCCAAGCAGTTCATCACTCTAGATGAGACTGATATTCTGTTAATATTTTACTCTCAGTTCCTTGTCTCTAACATATTCATGTGATTAAATTTATTAATTATATAAAGTTATGTATAGACTATTCTTGTTACTCCTTCCTTAAAACAGACTGCTTATATGCTTACATTCTTTTTTCCATTCCCCTCTTTTCTTATTCTTCTTGAATGTGTTTGCTACTGACTTATTTTTTATTATAGATCGTATATTAATAATTGTATTTTATTCATTTATCATTATTCTCAGTACTAAAAATTTTATTCATGTGATTTTTAATGTCAAGGCCAATATTGAAAGAGTTCATGTTCCATATTAACAGTTTATCCAATATTGCTCAAATGGGGATCACTCCTCTTCTTTTAGACTCCTTGCCATTACTCATTATCATTCTTTGGGATGGGAAGGGAGGAAGAGGATTAGATACTGTAGGCAACTAATTAGAGTGCAAGCTGTCAAGATTGACAGGTAAACAATAAGGCTATAGGTTGATAGGTTTGGGCATGCTGGGAAGTAAAAAAGTACATCCCTTTTGTACCAATTTGAATTTAGGCATGGAAAATGTATGGCAATCAACTTGAGCCTTGTTTATTTTGATTATGTGTGGCACTAACAGGGTCACTGTGAACCAGGCAAATGTGGGGTGAAGCTGTATTTTTTTCATCAGTGCAGACAACCCTTTGCTGAAGATAGTAAAGCATACAGAATGACTCTTGGACCTGGTTGGGGAAGTTACTGGCTCAGGTTCTTCCAAACCCCTCTGAATATCAAATGCATCCTGCTCAAGAAGTGTTCAGAGAGAAGGTCTTTATTCCCTTTGTACTTGTGCTAGGCAGTTAAAAACCTTTCCATTTTCCTGAAATATTTTCATTTGCCCTTCTTTTTGGCTTTGATTATGAGTTTTAAGGTTTAATTGATTATTTAGTTGATGTTTTAGTGTAAAATTATTTTAGATTGTACAGCCTGAAACCTGAGTAATGTGAGGTGATTATATGAAGAAGAGAAGAAGAAAAAAGGATGAAGGAAGACTCTCTGGTTTTCTACAAGGAATATAGAATTCTTTCATAAAATCTTTGGAACAATTGCATCATAGCTTTAGGATTATTTTTAAGACAATGTAGCCATTCTAGTTTTTTTAAACTCTCCACTTATAATAAAGGAAGCCTACCATTTTAACTGAGTTAGTGGGGACATCTTTTAAAATATTAGCAAGGAGCATAAGAAATTAACTCCTTGATTAGAAACTGACAGACTACTGACAACTATTGCAGACTGCCAGAAATAGTGCAAAGTGAGTCCACTTTAAGGGTTAGGGTTAGGGTTAGTGCTAGGGAATCATGGGAATTGATTTTTTTTCTGTGACATTGAGCCTTCTCTGTCAGAGAGCTCTGGTGCCACAATAAAATACAGTCAATTTGCACTATTTCTGTCAGTCTGCAACCCCCCTCAGTTAATCAAATTATAGCATTAAAAAGAAACAACTTTTCTCTTCAGCTTTCTACTCTTCTCAGATTGGTCAGGGAAAGAAAAAAACAGTCACTTATTTTTGTTTTCCTTCTTAATCTAATTCATGATGCTCTCATTTCCTCAGATTCAGAATCCCTTCCCCAACAGTTTCTCCAATCTGTTGTCCATTTTACACAAGGTCATGTTATCAAGTTGTATCATTTCAGAAGAAGCCAATTGAAAACATCAGGCCAGCAATGGAATGTATCTTTCCTTGCCTTTCAAACCCCAAGCAGCAGACCAATGATTTTGTTTGTCCTAGAAGTCTGTTTATGTCTTCTAGTTGCTACAGATGTGCACTGCTGATAAGGTGTTTATTTCTTTGACCAAAGGACATAAGGAAGACATGTACTGGTGCAAAGAGAAATAAGGGCAAGAGGGAAGATTCTAGAGGTGCATTAAAAGTACAACTCATAGTATCATGGTTTTCATATCAGCCAATGTTTTAAATAAACATTTTTAAAATAATAAAAATATTCTATTTCTAAAGGTAGCCATTAGTAAAACATAGGTGCCAAAAATAATATGTACATATATACTGAGACTTGCAACCTCATAATGTTACTACCAGAACAATGTAACCAGTGTGGCTTGTTTTTTTGCTGTATCATACTGTTTTATGTTTAAAATATTTTAACATTATTTTAGTTATACCATTTTCTATAAGTCACTCTAGAAAAGTGGCGGGGTACACATTCATTAAACAAACAGCTTTCAGAACATACTATTGTCATCCCTACAGACATGCAGGAAGTGCATCCACAGGGAAAGTGTACATAGATGCAGGGAAGAATATAGATTTTCCTATACTGTATTATGCAGGCAGAAAAATACCACTGAAGATTTAGGGTAGGTGTTCTTAACTGGAGGTCTCTATAGGAGTTTCAGGGGGTCCTTGAACTAGGTGCAAAAATTAATTCATTTTTCTGTGACTTCCTTCATGTTATTTGGACAATTTAAATTGTTGGAAGAAAATTATTTCAGACTATATTATTAACATATTGTTTCACTCCAAGCAAGTGTTAAGGTGGCAAAGGATGCTACTGTACATTATCGGATAACACACAATCACCCTTGCACCATGTTATGGCATTTGCAATGCAAGTTTGGTAATCTTGGTGGATGCCCTATGCTCATGGTGACCAGATGCCATAACTGCAAAGGAGGCCAAGGCATTGCAAAATGTAGGATGTTCAAGAAAAATGTGGGACATTACCAAATAAAAGCTAAAAACACTCATAGAAATGTAAATTCATGCTTCTTTTGTTAAAACCATGTTGCACCTTGGTCTGGAAAATGACATGGATGTGGCCACTGAAAGGAATTGGAGCGATGGTAACAGGGTTACTACAGTTCAAGTGGCAGGTGCATGAGTCAGCATTTGGAAAGCTGTGCATCATGGGAAGTCTGACGCAACATACACAGTGGATGAGGCCAGCTAGGTATGCATCATGGGAGGTCTGATGCAACAGGCACGGGATGAAACCAGCCAGGTTTCATTAGTGCATGGCTGTCATATGTTCCCAAGAAGACCACCTATATAAGGAAGAGGGTCAGAATCTCCATTGTTGGTTAGCTCTGAGTGGTGATTGGTGAAGCACTTTGTTGATCTGTATAGCTGTAAGTATTCAAGACGGATCTCTGATACTCTGTGTATCTTTGTAAATATTTGCAACAAAGATTAAAGCTTTCATTGAGTGAAGTCTCACTGTCCAGCGATTCATTTCTCCAAAGTGAAAGCAGCAGCCTGAGTCTGGGAGGATTTTTCCTGTACTATCTGGAGCAAGACTCTTCACAGAGACCATCTTCTACGTTCCTGCCTACGTGCATCAACTCTGCATGTGTGTATGCTAGATCCCGCTTGTCTGCATACCCCAACATCTTTGTCATATTCAAAATGGAGGACTTTGTCTTTATCTCTTCTCTTCCTCTTCCTCCCTTTTTGTTATTTGGTCATTAGCACCTTATGTCTGTATCTAGATCCAGGTCTTATATTTATGTCTATATCTAAGTCCAAGTCCAGTGGTGCATCTTTCCTCAGTGAATGAACTCTTTGTTTCTTCTTTCCTTTCAGTTCTTCTCCTCTTTCTTCTTCTTCTGTACAGGAAGTAGAGTGAGTCTATGGAAGCTTATGCTACAGCTTTCACTCAGTTAATCTCAATGGTGCTGCAAGATCCCTTTGCATTCCAAGGACGTTGTTTCTGTACTAAACCAGAGTCTGCTGTCAGTAATGTACTGGATGAGGATGAATAACTTGAAGCTTAATCCAGAGAAGACAGAGGTTCTCCCTGGTCAGTTACAAGGTAGATCACTTGCAAGGCAGAACAGGGAACAGGGATTCACTGTGAGCTGGATAGGGCTACCCCACTCCCTGAAATCTCAGGTTTGCAGCTTGAGCATGCTTTTGGTTTCAGCATGGATATCCAGGTTTCAGTGATGGCAAGGAGTGTGTTTGTATACTTAAAACTAATGTCCCAGCTGGGTCCATTTCGCGAGAAGCCAGGTCTGGCTACCATACCATGTGTCTTGATTACATCCCATTTGTATTATTGTAACGCAACTCTGCATGGGACTACCTTTGGAAACTGTTCAGAAACTCCAGCAGGTCCAAAATGGTGCAGCTGATAGGGCTGGTTGCAGGGATCTTGTAACTCTCCTATTGAAACAGCTTCAGAGGCTGCCAGTTTACTTCCAGGCTGGCTTCAAAGTGCTGGCTATGACCTTTAAAGCCCTACACGGCTTGGGGCCAGACTATCTAAAAGACCATATCTCTCCATACAAATTGGTCAAAGTTGTAAGATCTTCAGGGGAGGGCTTTCTCTAGGACCCACCACCTTCACAGGCATGTGAGGTGAGGATACAGGAGAGAGCTTTCTCAGTGGCTGCTCCCAGACTGTGAACTCCCTCCCTGCTCTCTTTTTGCCAGCAAATTAAGACCTTTTTACTTAGGTAGGCCTTTGACTGATTTTAATCATATGGCAGAATAGCAATGAACGTGGTGTTTTCTGTTTTTATTTGATATGCTTTTAATTATGTTTTCTTTCAATCCTACCATCTTCAGAAGCATAATGAGTACAGAGGTGGCTCAGGGTCTTCTTGGTGACTGCTCAACTTTGGAATTCCCTTTCTAGTCCCCCTCCTTGCTGTCTTTCAATCAGCAGGCAAAGACTTTTTAAAAATTCCAATAGTCTTTTGAAAACTGAAGGTTTTTAAACAAAGGGTTTTAAAGAGGATGATTGCTGTTTTTAGAACTGCATTTACACTTTTTAAACTGTATAGTTTTAATTGTGTGTTGCGTGAATAGTTTAATTTATTTTAAAGTTGATCTTTTGTATTTTTAAAAATCTATGTTGTACTTTTTAAAATTCGTAAGCCACCTTGAACACTGGTTTTATGAAGAAAGCAGGATATAAATAAAATGAAAACAACAGCAACTGCTTAGTTCAGATAATCTATGAGATGTGGAAGAAAGTTAACTATTAAATGGGACGTGGTGGCAGGCAGAGAGCTATTCTTGAAGACATATATATCCACACTAGTCTAGCAGTGGGGAGGAAGTAGGAGAATGAAAGCACAGCTGATGCTTGCCTGCTAGGAACTGTCATGGGGAGAATTGATAACTGGATATTGCTGTGGACACCTGATGTTGTAGTTGGGCTCAGACACACCAAGAGATATTTTCTGTTGCTGCTTGGAATTGGACAACAAAGACTGCTTAGAAATTGATCTCTAGCTGCTGTTAAAAACCTCAAGTTACACGCAAGTGGATAAAATGTATACAAAAGCAGCAACCAATCCTTGCTAATTCAGTACCCCAGATTGTATATTGGCAATTGAGTTTTGATTTTTTAAAGGCATCTGTGTGTGTGTGTATGTGTGTGTGTGTGTGTGTGTGTGTGTACCTTCAAGTCACCTGGTCAACTTATGGTGACCCCATCAATTACATAGGATTTTCAGAAGCAAGGAATACTCACAGGTGGTTTTGCCAGTTCCTTCCTCTGAAATATAAGCTCTAGCACCTAGAATTTGTTGGCAATTTCCCATCAAAGTACCAAACAGGGCTGACCCTGCTTAGCTTCCAAGATTAGTCAAAATATGGTGCCTTTAGTATCCATAGTATTAATTTATATATTACCTTTTATAAAATGTAATCAGGTGGCAGGTTGCTTCATTGGTTGGTTAGCTAGTTAGTTAGATAGCTTATGGTCTTTTTTTACTCAGGCAATTAGAATAAAACAGAAGTAATTAAGAATAAATTTGAAAGTAATACAACAATGTTAAAATCACTTGAAATATATTAATCAAGAGTTATGGAATTTAGTAGGGATATACATCTTCAAATATTAACAGACTGGGATTAATAATTTCCAAGTTTTCTCTTATTATGAACATTTTCCACATTCCCACATTCTAGGACTTTTCCCAAAAAATAATTGTTTGTGAAAAGACATTATAATTTTTCCAAAATACAATAGCTGGCATCTTTTTCAGTATTTATGAGATCATAAGCCAGACTAACAATCTCGTAACTTTGGGGATTCCTGTTTATGGTCATTAAGGACTGAATGTGACCCCAGAAACCTGCGTCTTAAGCCAGGCAGTGCTCAAACCAAAGAGGTTTTGAGGGCTGTAAATCAGAGTGCTGGGAAATGAATACTGCAGTGCTCTCCCAGTTAAATGGCATGTTGAGAGAAACAGTTGTGGAAGAACCTGGAAGGGTCTCTCTAGCTGCTTATCTCAATGCACTCCATGACCAGGAGAGTGCTGCCGTCATCATTGCCCAGCTCCCTAATCAGCAACACCCCAAAAACCTTTATTTGGAATGCTGCCTGGCTTATGACATAGGGTTTTTTGAGGTGGCACTGGCAGGAGTAACTATGATGACAAAGTTCCATCATTTTGCTGTGTCTGACAATAGTATCAGTCTATATTTTTCTACAGAAAGCAATGTCTTGCATAAAAGATCTATCACGTTTTCTTGCTATGAATAAATAGCAAAGCAAGTTCCATACTCTCTAAGGGAAAAGACTCTAGTACTGCAGCACATTGGTCTTCATTCTGCATAACTGTCTCAAAGGTTGCGCTTGAAAAATTCAACAGGTTTCCAGAGGCTAATGGAGCTATTAAAGACACAACGTCTGTGGGGCGGGGGGAAGCTGAGAGATGGATATCTAATACAGTAACTGCATAGCTATAAGTTAGATACCAAGATTGACAAAGACTAAGGAAGATCCAGAGGAAAGCCTGAAGGAAACAGGTATTAACAATTTAAAAGAATAAATTGTGCAGGTTGTCCTTCCTGCTCTCTTACATATATCTCTGTAGTTAAGAAATTAACTCAGTACTGACTGACGAAAAATTATTAAACAGATGGACTGTTATTATGGTATTGTTCTTAAAGAATGGAATAAGTCCAGGACTCTATTTTGTCCTGGGATAACGCTGGGGATACAGCATATCTTGATTTCAGTAAGGCCTTTGACAAGGTTCCTCCATGATATTCTTGCAAACAAGCTAGTAAAATGTGGGCTAGAAAATGCAACTGTTAGGTAGATTTGTAATTGGTTAACCAGAAAAGGTTTCTCTTCATCTTGGAGAGAAGTGACCAGTGGGGAGCCACAGGATTCTGTCCTGGGCCCAGCCCAGTGCTATTCAACATCTTTATCAGACTTGGATGAAAGAATAGAGGGCATGCTTATCAAATTGGCAGATGACACCAAATTGGGAGGAGTAATACCCCAGAGAAGAGGCTCAAAATGAAATTCTAAAAAAGCCAATCGAGTCTAGGCTGCATCAATAGAAGTATAGTGATAGTAATAGTGTTATGTTTTGGTCAGGCCTCATCTGGAATACTGTGTCCAGTTCTGGGCACCACCATTCAAAAAAGATGTTGACAAGCTGTAGAATGTCCAGAGGAGAGTGACCAAAATGGTGAAGGGTCTGGAAACTATGCCCTATGAGGAGTGACTTATAATAAATAATAATAATAACATTTATTTATACACTGCCCCTCTGTCAACCAATCAGGGCGGCTTACAACAATTAAAATTCCATACAATATGATTCATTCAAAAATACAATCTAAAAATCCCCAGAACCCACCCACTTAGACAGCTGGGTAGGTCTAGCGTGGAGAAGAGAAAGTTGAGATGACATGATAGTCCTGTTTAAATATGTGAATGGATGTCATATTAAGGATGGAGCAATCTTGTTTTCTGCTGCTTCAGAGAATAGGACCCAGAGCAATAGATTCAAACTACAGGGAAAAAGATTCCACCTAAACATTAGGAGGAACATCCTGACAGTAAGAGCTGTTCAACCGTGGAACACACTCCCTTGGAGTGTGGCGGAGTCTCCTTCTTTGGAGCTTTCTAAACAGGCTAGATGGCCATCTGTCGGAAGTGCTTTGATTCTGTGTTCCTGCATGGCAGGAGTTTGGACTGGATGGCCCTTGTGGTATCTTCCAACTCTATGATTCTATGATTCTGTGAAATTTAAATTAGGAGGTATTATGAGAATTAATTTTTGTTTGGTACTTCTTCTCTGGAGTTCCTCCCCAAATGTCTCCTGCCAGCCTTTATGGCAAATGTTACATAGTGCTTACCAATCTCTTCTACGTTCCTTTAGGCAGGCTTATCACATATGCTTAAATATACAAGACATGTTCAGGGAATTATTTATATGATCCCGAGAGCTTGCCCAAGGGCAAATGTAGTCCTCAAGCTCACAAACACTCCCCATCCCTGCCACAGAATAATAACAAACAGTTATTTATTTTTTACACATTCTGCAAGGAGATCATCTCATTGTCAGCTAGATAAAACTAAGAGTGTTTACATGGCTCAAGGGCATCAAAGAGCCTTATGGCTGAGTGAATTTATGTCTTCTCAGCCCAAATTCAAGATGCTGCTCATTATGTCACACCAGAAAAGACACTGCCTATAATCTGCCATTCATTCCCAATTTCTGGCATCCTCATACTTGGCAACAACAATTTTCCTAAGACCTGCATCCCCTAGTTCTTCTATTACTCATAGCTGGTATAAATCTGTCTCCTGCATAATGTCTGCATATTTCTCACTCAGTAAATCCACAATTATGCTCTCGGTCATCAGAATATACAGTGGCAAAGAAATCAAAGTGCTGTGTGAAAACATAAAATCTTGCTGCTTTTAAAAAAATATATTGAAAGATGCCTAATAAAATTAGCAATCAGCAGTCTGTTCACAATTAATTTTATTGGGCTTCTCCTATGAAAGCCTGGAAGCCCAGCCATGCAGTCAATGGAAATATTAAAACAATATTACTGTTTTGAAGAAAATGACAATTATGCTTTTGTAAATGGTTGCCATTAGACTTTTGGGCACCTCACAGTAACTCCAGTTTCATTACTAAGTCAAAGCCATAAGCAATGAAATCAATCTTGCTTAATGATGACTCTTCCAAATCACACAACAAGCAACAATTTGAGCAGAATTCATATTTGGGGACAGGAAGTAATTTCCCCCACTGGCTCTCTTAGCCTTTGGAGTTCTACCAGCTTCTCTTGGAGCATTAAGCAAGATTTGCACAGCAGGAAGGATAAGTGATGATCTGACTGGAATGTGGATTGCCAGAAAGAGCTATAAAAAGAACATGACTTCTTCTACATGATCTTCAGTAATTCTCCAAGGTCTTCAGGGTCTTGTTTTTTAATTCTGAGAAGCATAAATAATCCTTTCTATACAAGTAATTAGTACAAATGCCAGCGTATGTATGGCTTGAATCTTCCATGAGAACCTTGAACAATAATGAAGAAACAGGGCTAACTGAACCAAGGATAGAATAAATGAAAACAGAATTATTGCTTCAAGTTGAATACTAAAATCATATTTATAAAAGGACACTTACAAATTGCTACTGTTATTATAGTGATATCACCATGGAGGTTTTCGCAATGGGTAGTGAAACAGAACTATGTAAGAGGAAAAGGACATCTAGGTGACATGGCTTAGAACAGTGGTTCCCAAACTCTGGTCCTTCAGATGTTTTGGATTTCAACTCCCAGAATTCCTGACTGCTGGTCAAGCTGGCTAGGGTTTCTAGGAGTTAAAATCCAAAATACCTGGAAGACCAAAGTTTAGGAATCACTGGGTTAGAACATGGACAAGGATAGCAGTGTATTATTTGACTTTTGGAAATGCCAATGTAATAAGAAAAGATGAGGACAGTTCTTTTGGAATTGTCCAGAAGAAAACGTTAAAATCTCCAAATCTGCAAAGAAGGAGACTTTCAAGAGTGATCCATTATTTTGTTCTTCCAAATTCACTTTGGAAGAGACTCAGGTGCAACATGGAAACATCTCAGTTCCTAGGAGAGGCTAATTTAAATGTCTGCAGCCTCCCACTACTTTAAGTAGGTGCAGGATTCCTCCTGTACAAACATATGCACAGACATATTTACTTCCCACTTAACATTTTGCCTGAAGAATGAATCTGCTCAAAGTTAGGAAATACTTTCCAACCTTTGAGCTGGCCTAACAAAAAGCTTTACCCTAATATGGAAAGGTACAAGCAGAAGTCTAGATAAAATTATAAGCCTATTTTCCTTAAACCTAGCCTGTGTCTGCTTGTAGATACTGATACAGGTACTTAATTGAAACAAGTGCATTTGCTTGTGGATAAATTTAAGACCACCACCACTGACTACAGTAGCTTTGCTACCACATAACTAAAAACTATTTCAGATATGAGGATCACCAGAAAGGGAGGAATCAAGCACAACAGAATCATGGTCCTCATTCTCCATGCTTCTCCACCAAGGAGATGTCCAAGCTCCCCCTGCAGGGACAGCTTTTGTATCTCTCCAATTTCTGCATATGTAAATTTAATCAATGCAAAAAGAAACCATTAATGGGATGCAACCTTCTAGGGCAAGAGTGTGCAATTGTTCCAAATGTTTTTGTACTTCATATCCCATAATCCCTCAACATTGGCTATGGCAGCTGAAGCTGATAGGAGCTGTGAACCAAAAAACATCTGAAGGGTCCATCTCAGTTTTAGGGAATAGATTCTGCTAGATCAACAGAACCACAAATGTGGAAGTATCTTTTTTCTACATGTCATTTAATTGCACTCATGCGTTCCTCAACATTTAAAAGACACTGAATACTGCAGTTCATAAACACCTCTACTTACCTCCAGCCATGTAATTCCATAGGCAAGCAGGGTCATTGCAGTGTTTTCCCTCTTTCTATTGCATGTACCAATCTCCTTACTTCCTTACAGCTCATTTTAACCTCCCCCCCACAACATCTAGAACTTGGGTTGCTTTTTCTGTGCAGATGTTTCCATTGTTTTACTTGTATCAAGATGTTCAAGTTTTGTCCCTGGTGACTTGCACACCCAAATCTAACAACTAGTTCTCTTTATCCAAAATTAATACTCAAAACGGCCAGAGAGAGAGAGAGAGCACACATGGCAAGAAATCCTATCTCATAAATGTTTTGATTAAAGAGCAAATGTTTGTTTACCAGACTTCCCAGAAGAGGAAAAGGTGACAAATGCCTCTTCCAGAACCTCCTGTTTATCACTTATACTAGCATGCAACAAAAATATTCAGAAACACAGAGACATTTCTTGGATCACCTCTAAAACATTCCATTTTGGCTCTCATTCAGACATATAATGGCTTTTATTTGACATGAAAGAATGTGCCACTGAAGGACAGTCCATACATTACCCACTCCTCAGCTGCTGCCATATATTGGTCTCAATTTGTTGTGAAACACTGAAGAAAATTTTGCAAAACACTTAAAAATTGAAAATAAAATGCTTAAAGTAAACCCACTGAAATAGATTAGTCATGGTTAACATAAGTACCACAATTTCAAGGATTTTTACTTTGGATCCAGCTTAGTGATGTTCACTTTACCACCCACTTCTGTACACACAGAGCACCTGTAAAATCTAGCTAGAACAGTGAAGCACAGAGGAGAGAAGTAACTCTTGGAAGACTCCTCCCCTCCACAGTTCCAAACTGTATTGAGTGAAAACCTATGTACTGGTTAGAGAAGTCTACCATCAATGGCTGAACATCATACTGAAGTCTTCAAATACAGACATATTAAAATTAAGTCTAATTAATTAGTGTACAATATCCTTAGGTTCCCCATAGTATGCATGCCAGCATTTAAAGCTCATGGTCTTGGAACTATGACTTTGACAGACAGACAGACACACATTCTCATTTATTATTAGAAATCAAGATGGGGAATTGGGCAACCCTCCAGATGTTTTTGGATTTCACTTCCTAGCAACTTCTAGGTAGCATAACCAGTGGTGAGGAATGACGGAAGGGCTGTACAATTCCCACCGCTGTTATGAAAGATGACTCCGCCACCACACAGCCATTTCCCATGTAAGTACCAGTTGTTCCTACCAGAGATGGATCTAATGAAGAAACCTAGCCTCTATGGGGTACAGATGAGTACTGTGGTAAGTGGCATGAAACACAGCTGGCACTGAGGGCAGAAAATGAGCACATAGAAGCAATGGGGAAATGGATGACATGACATACAGACCAGTCTCCATTTCCATGTTCTACAGCAGTGATGAGAAATATGTTTCTCTTTCAGATTTTGTTAGACCACAACTCCTTAGATCCCTTATCATTGGTCATGCTGGCTGGTCATGAAACGAGCAGTCCTAACAACTTCTGGAGGGCCAGTATTTCCCTTCCCAATCTACTCAATATATTCTAAAGTTCATAGAGATCCTAGAATTATTTTTTACCAGACATATAGAATTGCTTTTCAAACACATCATCTTATGTACGTTGTGGCATAACATGGTATATCATTACTGGATAATGATCACCTAAACCTCAAATAGCAGCAGTAAGAAATACTGCAGTGGATCAGCTCAAAGGCCAAAGGCATGAGAACTCACTTCCAGCTTCCTATTTATTATTAGAAAATGTAGTGATGCTAGCTAGAAACACTCAGGGGTTATTTGGCTCATTAGCAGAGATATCTTTAGAAAAGCCTGGGAAGGGAGATCATTTAAAAAAAAAAAAAAGAATCACATAGTGAAAACTGACATTTTGTCAAATTGTCATGTTCTTTCATAACCATGCAACCAACTGCACATTCCTGTTTTGAAGATCCCCTCCCCATCAAGCTGACCAATTAGAATGCTTTTTCCTTAAAGAAGTCTTTTGACACACCCTTAACCTAAGCCTTCCTTAAATGCTGTTCTATTTATTTAAAATAAACTACTCTTTATTTGTAAGTAACAACTTGTCTGATCCAGTTTACCAAAGGATGCTAATCTACTAACCTCTCTTTGCCCTTTCCTACAGAAAATCAGTCATTTGCACATACAGTGGTACCTCTACTTACGAATGCTTCATCTTACAAAAAAT
>CM034703.1:224983722-224996273 GCA_020142125.1 Phrynosoma platyrhinos
TCGTCTTATACGCCCAGTCGTCTTATACGCCGGAAAATACGGTACTAGCTTTTTTTAAAAAATGCATTTACTTTTCAATTAACCCCTCAAACAAAACCAGCTGTTTTCAAGGTTATGTAAGTAGTGAACTACACAACACATAGTGATAATACTTATACAAGAGATCAGGAAGCATGTGGAAATTACAATGCAATCCTAGGCTGTTTGCTAATACAACATAGTCATTTCCATCCAAAAGCAAGATCTGCTAGAAATGCAGGGAACTGCCTTACACTGGGTTGGGCTGTCTAGCTTAGGACGTTATCACACGTGGGCCAGAAAGCGAAAATAAAGTGGAAATGAGGCATTCCGAAAATAAACGGAAAATAAACCTCAATTCCGCAAACGTCATTACCTTAATTGCGAATTTACAGTAAGCGCGTTGAACGTCCACACACAAGCGAAAAAAGCCTGTAAATGTACTAGAAATGAGCTTCTTGCACATGCGCAGATAGAGGAATGCTCACTGGAACCATGGCAACAGCAGGGAAATGCTCCCAAATGTGCATTTGGTTATCACATTACAGTAAATGCGAAATTACCATAATTGCGCATTTGCATTTCCTCCAAACAACCGAATTTCAAAAGATCCCGGTTAACACGTTTCTGTCCAGTTTCTGTGCAACGTCATATGAAAACACGGGGCACTGATCCAATTTCTGTTTGGGTTTTGTGTGGATTAACCAGCAGATTTGCCCCTGTGTGATAACGTCCTTAGGGTTGTATGTGTGGATGGGGAAAAGCTCCCCAGGATTTCAAACGGGAGTCTTTCCCAGTCCTACCTGGAGAGATCAGAGACTGAACCTTGCATTTGTAGCATGCAATATATGTGATCTGCTACTGAAATATAACAGTAGCAAAATAATGATTCTCAACCATTAGGGCTCCATTTGTTTTGGACTTCAGAGCCCAGAAGCCTGTCAGCTTGGCCAACAGTCAGGAATTCTGGGAGATGAAGTTCCAAACACCCAGAGGAGCAGAGTTTGGAAACCACTGCTATAGGGTCCTTGTCTCCTAAAGGCAAAAGAGATTAATAGTTCTATCTATTCAGCCAGAGGAATGGCAAGGGCAGTGGGCAACATCCACAGTACCTAAGCCTCTGCAGGCCTGGAGAATGAAAATAACAATATATTGAAAAATAACTTTTGTTATTTCAACAGACTAAAGAGGGGCAATAATGTCTGTTGCAAAATTTAAGGAGTGTAGCCTAATCATGCACCTTGCCCTGAGCCTAATGCCAGCTTCCAGTGGCCCTGCTGGTGGATCAGAGCTAAACCAGAGGGAAGATGTCTCAGAATATCCTAGCAATTGGCCCCACCATGCCACCTTCAGTATGCCTTGAGAAAGCTTTCCTGCTATGACCAAAAATCTACTATTACCTATTATGTGGCCAAGTTGTAACAGGAGTTTAAGAACATTGCTCCAAAGAAAGTGCTACCTTTACGAAAACACCATATTCTGGGGATCTTTCAATATAGAAAAAATCAGTCTTTCTTGTCCTGGGTTTGCCTTGTATGCCCCAGGGATCTCTCACTACCTGACAGTTCTTCTTAAAACTTTATCCCTGACTCTCTTTAAAAAGAAACACAAGAAAGGACCTTATCACACAGGGAAAATCCCATACAGAAATGGTATTTAAAAGGTGGGGAAAATCCACAAAAGCAGGTAGATTTTCCCACACATTGATGTTAAAGTGTGCTTAACCCAAACATAGTAGTCAAAAGCTGCTTCTTTTTACTTTCAGGGTTTTCTGAAAGTAAAAAGAAGTGGCTTTTCACTACTTTCTGTTCAGGTTAAGCACACTTTAACATTGACGTTGTGTGAAAATCTACCTGCTTTTGTGGGTTTTTTTCTATTTAAATCCTGTTTCTGCATGGGATTTTCCCCATGTGATAAAGTCCAATGACAGACTCCATTTGTTGCCTTGATTGCTGCACTGGGAGGAAGATGCAATATAAATTTAATCAGTAAATGAAAATAGTTTGGACTGGTGAACATTCTCTCTCTTTTCTCCTCCACTATCATCAGGCTAAATTTTTGTGCCTTCATTGCTGCCTCTTCCTGGATTCAACTGCCTCTCATTTTTTCTTCTCAGTCCTTTCTCCACCTGACCTTTTGATCTCAGCCTCTCCGGTCTTAATAGTCTGATATCTTTACTTTCTTGTTCATATACATTCCTTGAGGGAAATATGAATATATTTATACTTATGGACTTTTGGGTACAAAATGGTTAGCAAAAAGGCACCATCCCCCCTCCTTGCATGGCCTCCATGACAAAAAGTTTCCAGAATTTGTCTGCCTGTGCAAAGACTGTGATCTTTCGTGTTGGCAATCTCTGCTTCCTGCCTCCCAATTTCCCAACTTACAGCTGCTATTAAAAACAACACTTCCCTACAAAGCAAAGCCAAAAACATCAAACTACTGTTCCATTCTCCTCATCCCCATCTCAGCTTATGCTTGTCTTCCTCCCCACCCACCCACACTCCTTCTCCAATATTTCCCCACCCCCTAAACCAATCCAGAGCAAAAACATTAGAGCTATGTAACCCTAGGTCACATTTTACCCTGGCTTCAATTAGCAAGGGTTAAAAATGGAATAAGTCTTTACTTTCCCATAGGAAATCTGCACTCCATTCACCCACGGTCAAAAGGGGTTGTCTGACACTTTTCCTAAAGAAAAACAGCAACATTTCCCATCCTTGCACTGAAAGTCTTGACAAGCCTCTACAATTCTCAGTGTTTTTCTGTTCAAATGCAAAGTCTGTGTAAAAGTGCCATATCATTATCACAGGCAAAATGCAATAAAGATATCTGAGAGGAAAAGGGGGAGGAGAGCTTTATTGAAATAGTAGATGAAGCAGCTAGAAGTCAAATATCTTTGCTTCCATTTTATGTTTCTTTCTGTATTGCAAAAGGACAGGTTGCTTACCTGTATGTGTTTCTTCAAGTGATCATCTGTGAATTCACACATATGGGTTTTACTGCACCTGCACAGAGTATATTTGGAACTTACTAGAATATCTAGGCCTGAATTTTGGTGGGGGCCCAACTCACCTTATATATGTTCCCCAGTCCCAGCCATTAGGCTCAATTCCAAAGGACACTGCATGGCAACATCCCAGGGACCAATAGGCAGTACACCTATGAGGGGAGGATGGGTGAGTTTGTGTGAATTCACAGATGACCAAAGAAACACAGCTACAGGTAAGCAACCTATCCTTCTTTGTGGTCTCTGTGAATCACACATATGGGTGACTAGCAAGCTACTGGTACCTGGAGGTGTCCTTTGGAACTGATGCTCCCACATCAAGGTATATATGCAAGCAAATGTCAAACTTTATTCAGCAGTCAACAAGAAAAGAAGGCAGAAAAATCATTACCACCAAAAAGGAGTGGGTAGGAACTGTCACTTGCGGGTAGACAGGAGAACTGCTCTCCCAAAGGATGCATCAGCTCTGGAGTGAGCATCCAGTCCATAGTGGGAAATGTCAAAGGCTGGGACCATACAGCTACATGGCAAACTTCATCCAGTGGTACACCAACAAGGAAGGCAGAAAAGGCAGCTACCACCTGGTATAATTAGCCTTGATAAATGGAGGAGGTTCCTTCTTGGCAAGTTCATATGCCAAGCAGATGATGGAAACTACTCATTTCAAGAGATGTTGAGAAGACACTGGTAGAGCTAGCTTCAAATTTGAGTAGCAGGCGAAAGGTGTAGTCATTTTTCTTGAATTTGAAGTCCTATCAACATAGAAGGCAAGGGCTCTTCGAAGACTGAGAGAATGGACTGCTCTCTCAAAGCCTGAGATAGGATTCTGCATGAAGGCAGAGAGCACAATGTCTTTGTTCAGGTGGAAGGTAGAAACCACCTTTGGGAGGAAGGAGATATTCAGTCATAGCACTACCTTGTCCTGATGGAACTGGAGATAAAGAGGGTCAGCACATAGGGCAGAGAGTTCTCCTGCCCATCATGCTGAAGTAATCACCACTACAAAGACAGTTTTCCATGAGAGCAGTCTAAGGTGACATGTGACCAAGTGTTTGAATAGTCTCCTCAAGAATTGAGAAAGCACCAGATCGAGGCTCCAATGTAAATGGATGTAAATGGAGATATACTTTAAGGAATGCCTTGACAGCTGGATCCCAAAAATAAGAGGGATGTCTTCTTTGCTGCAGTTCCGAGTTGGTAGTGGGGCAGCATTTCAATAAGGGCACTGTGAAGGGATAAGAATTCAAGGGTGTGACAGGTTCAAACCATGGAGGGGGGCAATCCTACAGCCATTAGGAAGGTCTGAAACTTCTTCCATTTGTAAGCAAACAACTTCTGTGTGGAAGGCTTCTGGGCTACAAGGACTATTCATTGGATTGGAGCCAGGAAGTTTATTAAGAAAGAATCCTTTATGCCATCAGCCAGAGTATCTGGAGGTGCAAGTGCCAAACCCACCAGTTGTGAATGGTCAGTAGATCAGAACAGAGGGGAAGACAGATTGTGGATCCCCTGGCCAGGCGAAACAGAGGGTTGAACCAAGGCTTTCTCGGCCACCATGGTACCACATGAATGAAACTGATCTAGTGTTGTTGTATCTTCATGAGAACTCTGGTGATCAGGGGAAATGGAGGGAAAGGCATACAGCAGTCATCAACCCCATTGGAAGAGGAAGATGTCTCCTAGAGAGCCCTTCCTCACTGTCCTAGATTGTTGAGGTGGGTGGCAAAAAGATCCTCCTCTGGCATAGCTCACTGTCTAAAGATCTCAAAGGGACATCTCAAATGCCCTGGGTGCTTTTTGTATTGCCAGTGGTTTGAGGGCATTGATGTGAATGGAGGCCTCCTCCTGGGACCAGAGCCCTTTGACTATCAGTCCTTCAGAGTGTGCCCCCCATCCACACAGAGACATGTCTGTGGTAATGAGTCTTGTCAGTGGAGGTGTATGGAAGGGGATCCAGCACAAACATTGGCAGGGTTGAGCCACCAGGCCAACAATCAATGAACACACCGTGTCATCCTAATTTTGATGGAGGATCCATGAGTGGGTTGAACATGATGAGAAACCATGACTGTAAAGGACTGTAACTTTACAGGTGAAGGCTGTAACTCCCGTTGTGGAAGCAAGATGGCCCAGAAGTATGAGGACCTGGCAGGCTTGTAAGCACCTGGAGCATCGGCACTAAAGTAAGGCATCAACCAGGTTTTGGAAGCAGTCTGCAGGCAGGTATATCTTTGCCAACATTGAATTCAGCACAATTTTGATGAATCTCAGCTTTTGGTTGGGTTCGAGATGAGATTTCTCTTTGTTGACCATGAGGCTGAGTGAGTTTAACACAGTTAAAGAATAATTGATTTTGAGTTCCTGCATGGCAGGGGGGTTGGACTGAATGGCCCTTGTGGTTTCTTCCAATTCTATGATTCTATAATGTGGTTGGTCAGCCTGTGCAAGCAGTCCACTATGAAAAGATTGTCAATGTATGGGAAGACCATGATTCCCTTCTGTCATAGCCAAGCTGAAACTAAGGCCGAATACTTCATGAAGACACAAGGAGCTGTGGAAAGAACAAGCAGCACAACACTTAAAATCGAAATGCCCTTTTCCCAACTGCAAATGAGAGCAATTGCTGATGGGACTCTTGAATATAGAAACAGGCATCCTTGAGGTCAAGAGTGGTGAACCAGTTGTTGGTTTGAAGCAGTGGAAGAATCAATGACAAGGATATCATCCTGAATCTTTTGTGAAGGATCAAGGTATTGACACCTCTGAGGTCCAGAATGGGTTGTCTTTCTTGCTCACAATGAAGTATCATGAAAAGAAGCCTTAATGAAATTTGTATGTGGGGACAGGTTCATTGAGGAGTAGGGTCTGCACCTATTTGAGAAGCACATTGGAAGGGGGAGTTATGTGGAGATTCCCTGTGTGGAAATACTCTTAGAACTCTATGGCATAACCCCTTTTGACATTGTCAAGGACCCAAGTGTCTATGGTGATCGAAGCCCACATAGATTGGAATCGGACCAGTCTGTCACCTAAAGGTATAAGGTGTTGGGAACAGGGCAAACACATAAGTCAAAATAATTTCTTGGGGGCATCCTGGCACTTTTTCTTTTGAGAGCCACAGAAGTCCAAATTCATAGTCAGTCTCCTCCCACAAGATGAGGACAATTGAGAAGGAAAATATATTCTAGGATAAGTGGAGCTAAAAGCTTGCCATGGACACAAGCAGGGATGGTGCCAAGGATATCTGTGAGCCGAAGAGGCATGAGAGGATGATGGGAGGCCATATATCCTCACAGTCACTCTGATCTTTTGAGCATGTTCAAGTTTCAAGTCAGTTTCTTTGTTAAAGAAACCTGATTTGTCAGAAGGTAAATCTTCAATGTTGGCTCTAGCAGAAAGGTCCAAGAATCGCAGCCACATGTGTCTTCTGAGGGCCACTGAGGCAGAATTACTTTGGTGGAACAGTCAGTGATGTGGCAAGGTGAGTTAATCTGCTGCCCTGCTACAGTGTGCCTCTGATTGTAGGACATTTGCCAGGTGCTTTTCATCTTCAGGCAGCTCGTCAAAAAGAGAAAGAGCCTGTTTCCACAAGTTCTGATGATAAGCCGGCACACAAGCTGAAGAATTAGCAATTCTGAGACCGCAACAGAGTAGAAATTTTTGGCCGTGAGGACCAGTTTTCAGCCCTCTTTATCAGAAGGCATTGAGTGAGGCTTTTATAATGATTTGGATTGGGAAGCATCGACTGCCACTGAATTGGGTCATGCATGTTCAAGAAGCCATTAGAAGTTTGAATATGCCCCTCTGTACAAGTTGTCAATCTTCTTCGATGTCAAAGGAATGGAGTGCAGAACAACCTAGGATTTGCAAGAAATCTTCAATAAAGAAGGCAGTAGCGGAGTGGAAACCAGAGTAGGAAGCCATTGATTGGATCTTCTTGTAAACTGGATCCAGTGGTTCTGACTCCTGCTGTTTGCCCTGGAGAGCCAGGTCATGACTCCTGCAAAGGACATGCTTTGAAAAGGCTCTGACATCATCCATTGGGGTCGCCAAGTTGTATTCAACCACATATCAAGAAGGGGGGACAGTCAACATAGGCATCTGACCATTCCCCATCAGACTCTTCATCTCCAAAACATTGTGAGGGAGAGTGTGGACAAGGTGATTGTTGTCAAGGGGAGGGGAAGAGGCCTGTCCTATAGGGAAAGGGATCTCTGAGGGATAGGAGGAACAGGGTGCTCAGGCTGGACAGGTCTGTCATAGTGCTGTTCATCAAGGTTAGGAAAGGCCTAGACAGGAAAAGTAAGATTAAATTCTTGGTGAGTATGATCTAGGGAGCCAAGGGACTTGGGTTGCAATATCTCAAGCTGTAAATATTTAATGGAAAGATAATTTCTACAGCAGGACTGGGATCTGAGACCGTCTAAATCAATGGGGACACTGAAGTACAGCAATGAAGTTCCATTGCAAATATTGATTTAAATTAGATAATCCTTGGCTGCAAACTTCAGTATTTGTGGGGCGGAGGATCTGACACACTCAATCATGCCATAGCTATATAAATGAACTGCAATGGGCCTTGAATCCATGAACTTCCTGCTCCCATATCCTCCTCATCTGTGGGCAAAGGAAGGAAAGAAGGAGAAAGAAAGAGGTTCAATTTTGCATAAAGTGAATATCCCCATTACACCTGAACTCTGGGCACTGGTTTGTTCTGAGGGCCTTTTTGATGCAGCACCCAAGAGATGGAATACCCTCCACTTAAAGGCCCTATTGGCTCCAATGCTGCTGCCATTCCAGTGCCAAGTAAAAACATAGTGGTTTACTAAAGCTTTCAGGGCATGTTTGCTCCCATCCACATTTGTGCATGTGAGTACTTTTAAATTGTTTTAAAGGCCTTTAATCTGTCTTGTTTAAAATGTTAAATGGATTAATATGGTTTTAGTCTTAAAATTATTCTGTTTTAAATTGTTTTAAAATGTTCAAGTTGATTGATAAATAAATAAATAGCCTAGATCTTTGGATATAAACTGGATATAAAATTTTTGACAATGGTGTAGTGGTTTGAGCATCTGGACTACAGTTTTGCAGACCAGGGTTCAAATCCCCACTTGCCCATGAAAACTCACTGGGTAACCTTAGGCAACCCACGAAAATCATCTCATTTGGAATGTGGTGCTGGAGTGGGGTTTATGGATACCATGCATTGTCAAAATGATGAATAAATGGGTCCTAGAACAAACTCTCCCCAGAATGACCCAATTAAGGCTATTATACTTTGAGTATAAGATGATATGACTCATAGGGTTATTATCATGTATATACATGATGTGTACAAACTGGACAGAGAAAATAATTTAAAATGTGGTACTGTCAGGAGTTCCATAGGCAACTTGCTTGCCATAAAATGTTGGGAAGTAGGTGTTATGGAATATACGGTAGAAATTATATTGTTAAGTTATGCTAATCGCAGACACAGGTGCTGAGATAATACTGGAAGGGAGGAAAACACAAGCCAAGACTGTTCAAGGTAGTTTCTGTGAAGGAGTTTAGCTGAAACAACAAAGAAAGGGGTGGTGTAGGAAAGAGAGGAACAATCTGTCTATTAATCAAAATAAATAAGAACTAAGCCCGCCTGAAATTTGAAATTGTGTGTACAGTTGTCCCTCCCCATTCTCAGACTTTGAGTCTGCGGTCTTGCCCTTGCAGGGAGGGACAAGGGCTATAGTTTAAATGGCCCCGCACACCAGCATGCATGCCATTAATTTAAATGGGGCTCGAATATTTGCAAGTGGCCATTTTCGCAGGGGGGCAGGTCCGGAATGGATCCCCCACGAATTGGGAGGGACAACTGTAGTTTAAATAGGTAATTTTAATATTTACTAGTCAGTTCTGAAAATGAACATCACTGGATTGGATCTATAGTTTCTTAATAAAGGTTTTCTGAGTTTTAATAACCAAAGCCTCAATTTATGAACTTGGTATCCTGTTGGATATGACAGCTACTAGAAAAGAGCTTTGTAGACCACCAAAAGGACAAACAGATGGATGTGAAAGCAAACCAAGCCTGAACTCTCATTACTAGCCAAAATGAATTTGCTGAGGCTCCTTTGTCATGTGATGACATATTAGCAAAGATGATAATGCTAGGAAAAGTGGAAGGCAGTAGGAAAGAAGACCACATTACAGCTCGATTGATTTAATAAAGGAAGCCATGGCCCTGAATTTGCAACCAGAGCAGGGCAGTTGATGACCAGGGCCCTTAGAGGTCTCTCACTGAGAGGGTCGACATAGTTAAAATTGACTTGATGATACATAACAAATCACTTACTGAGGGACATGAGCAGGAGGGTACTGTTGCACTTCCATCCTCCTTGTGGGCTTCCCAGGAGCATTTGATTGGCCACTTTGTGAATACAACATTGAACTTAATATGCCTTTAATCTCATCCAACAGGTCTCCTCTTATAACAGTTAAATGGATGCAAGATTACCAGATTGTATGCATAGCTGTTCTGCTTATATTGTGCACACTCCTAGGTTTGTTTCTGTGTCTCCCCTCTACCCCTCGGGTATTAAATTATGTTCATGCTAAAACATCAATGGCCTTGTCAAAAACACCCCTAAATATCCTCCTGACAAATGATATTGTAATCCTGGATACTCTTACAGCTTCCATAGTATCCAAAGGGTTCACCATGGTCCTTCAATATGGTAATGCTTAAGTAAAGCTGCTGAAGTCAAAGCTGGGGATAAGCTTCATCTTAAATTGCTGTCTCTTTGAATTGCTCAGAAGTCTTGAAATCACCAGGAGAGGACATATTTCTGTGACAGTCTGCTGCTTTTGAATGGCAAAATCTCTCAGCTGCTCCCTTACTAATGTCAAAGAAGCAGCAATGTGATTCCACACAAGTCAGCATCAACTTGTGCAGTCAGCACACGGAAGAGATAACAAAAGCCTCCATGTAAGCAGCCACATGAAATTTTCACATGCACTTTCACAAGAACTGCACAATGCATACTGTGTGCTAGAAGCATTAAGCTTGTTTTCTTTAACTTGATTTCAATCAAACCCACACTTCTTCACCATCTTAACTGTTACCTTGAGGTATGTTTCAAAATACAGGTATACTTCAGTTAATGAAGTAGACATGTCCCTAAGCACTGCTTCTTTAACAGAAATCTTGGTACCAAGGGTGGAAATAACACGAAAAGAATAGGGATAGGTTCCTACTTCACACCAAAGAAAAAAGGAAAAAAGGGCAGAGCAGTGCAATAGGGTTCAGAAAACTTTTAATCCAAAACTAACAATATGCTCATGTGAAATAAAACAACCAGCTCAAGCAAGCCTTGCAAAAATAAAAACATTTTCAGTTTTCTAGAGACTGCTTGAAACCTGCTAAAATGTAGCTAGGGACAATTTGTTTCTTTCATCACTTTTCTTATGATTTCATTTTGGTGGTCAAGCCTATAGAGCCTATGCTCTTTTTTAACATACTGGGGGGAACTGGTAAGGTAGGATGATTTATTCTCCCCTCTTTGCATTTTATTCATGCTTAGTAAGGGATTCTGGAGAGAGCTGCTGTTTACTTTGCCTGTTGTAGGCAGGCACACATACCTACAGAAGGGCTAGCTAAAGTAGAAGCAATTTTTCCCCACCTCAAATTTTGGGGCCATTCACACTACATTATAACTCAGTTTGGAAACCAGTTTAAAAGTGGGTAGTTTACACTGGCACCGGGTTTTGCACACCTGAATAGGGATGGACCCGGGGTAAATCCCCCTCATTGCGGGTTTTCTGATATCAAGTTTTTCCCCATGTCTTTTGGGGGAAAAAAACAGATTTTGCCAGGGTGCTGCCAATGTGAACTTGCCCCCAGTCCTATTTGGGGCTTCCTGAAGGGAGGGATTAATGGCCAGAGGATGAGCAGAGAGGCAGAACATGCCTAATCTCTCTCACAGGTTGGAGTTTATGGCAAGCACCATTTTTGTGCTCGCTGACTCCATAAAAAAACGAGCCCTACCATTCATCAGCCTCTCTGGCATTTACTTGGGAGAGGTAGAGAAGAAATGAACAATAATTGCATATTTAAAAATAAAAAAGAATACACACACACACATACACTTTCCTCTCCCTCCTCTTTGCAAAAACCTGAGCAATAAATGATGAAGCTGGAAAAATGAGAATGAAGAGAATTTTGGTTGGTGGTGTATTTTTTTTTTAACTAAGATGTCACCCAAGCTGGTGAAGGAGGGTCTTTTGTTGTTTTTTTAATTATTTGACAGAAAGTGCAAACCTTTATGTTTCTGTGGCTTCAACGCATGATGTTTTATTCTCCAGTCTGAGGCTGGGGGGGGGGGAATCCCCCCAAGAAGAAGCTCTCATGGGGGTTTCATGGCAAGGGACCCTTCGAGAGGCTTCACCTCCCCATGTTCCAAGGCTGGCAGGGGGAATCCCCACAAGGAGAAGCTCTCATGGGGGTTTCATGGCATGGGGTCCTCTGAGAGGCTTTCCCTCCCCATCCTCCGAGGCTGGCAGGGGAGATCCTCCCCAAGGAGAAGCTCTCATGGGGATTTCATGGCAAGGGGTCCTCCGAGAGGCTTCCCCTCCCCATTCTCTGAGGATGAGGGGGGTTTGCCCAAACAGTATGACATAGATGCACTTAATTTGATTGGCAGAACAAAAAAACACAAAAATGATCGGATGTGATCAATAAGGAAGCTCCATTTGAATCAGTGTGAACTTGACAAGGTTAAATTGCACCGGAGAGATTTATCAAGGTAAACATAGTGTGAACTTCTATTTGGGTCAGATTCAGTGTTGCATCAATGAATCTGCCTGGATCTACCCAGCACAAAAAGACAAGTGTGAATGGGGCCTTATTGCATTGTTTACTGCAGATGTGCTGCTGCAACCTGACACTGGACATTATCACACAGGGGAAATCTATAGGTTATCCCACACAAATCCCAAAAAAAGCGCACTTACGCCTAACGATTTCACATGACGTCACACAGAAACTGACATTAAAGTGGTCAGAAAGTGGTGTTATCCGAGATCTTTTTATTTTTGGGAGTTTAGAGGAAATGCATTTGCTCTTTTAAAGTAATTGTGCATTTACTGTAGTGTAAAATTCAAATTTGCACAAACAAATTTCCTTTAAAGCTTTTTCCCGGTTTTCCCATGGTTCTGTGGGGCTGCTTTTACTTCCTGGTTTGCTTGGGTGACAACATGCCAGGCAGACATGAGCTTCTCCGCTTTTCTCTTTCTAAAATTTCCTGTCTGGTAGTTGAGCAAGCTAAAGAGTGACTGCAGAGTCAAAAAGACGAGGGGGAGGCTGAGGAAGGGAAAAGGTTTCCCATGCCAACAACCCACCATGGATAGGATTGGGTGGGGGTTGTTTTAATTTGTAAGCTGCTCTTTGTCCCTATTTTTGGGGGGAAGTGGGACAGAATCTCTGCTCAGCCATGAAACTCACTGGGTGACCTCGGGCGGGTCACACTCTCTCAGCCTCAGGGGATGG
>CM034703.1:225001969-225026257 GCA_020142125.1 Phrynosoma platyrhinos
GTACATTTAGAAGAACTTAGAGATTTCTATGCTGGCTACAAGATTTGCTTAAAAAAACAAGCAATGAATAAACAAGTGTATCCATTTGTAGGTCTGTTTAATCATAAAAAATGTAATGCAGAGAAGCTGTGCATTTACAGTCCCTTGCAGTAAATGTTTGCAAAACCAGATGACTGTGAGCAGATCTTCAAGTACCAGCCAAAATTGCATAAACCTGCTTCTAGTCTGGAAGAGTTTAAATAGCCTCCAAGTACTCCACCTGGTAACATGCTTAGTGTTCTAGATGGCCACAAACAAAACATGGTGGAGCTCCCAACATTGCTCCCCAGTGCAAAATTATGAGTGTTGATCTGGCAGTATAGACTATTGCCCTGTTATGGTCTCCAGACCTTGGGAAAGCCATTTTGGCAGACTGCAAATCATCTGGTGACCATGACAAGTGACTTCAGAATTGCAGTCCAAAAAAGCAACTTTTCTATTTCCAAAGAGCAAATCTCTCAGCTCTCCAGTTTTGGGAAGTCTTCACTCTGCTTTGGGTGACTGGTAATATTATGAGAGTAGCCTCATTAATCAATAACGTGATCAAAACATCACCACCACTATAGCAAGCAGTTTAGAAAGACCTAAACACAATGACATCAAATATCAGTAGCTAAGTTTTTTGGACTTCCCATTAATCAAGTCACATGTTTTAAACAGGAGTTCTTCTAACACTTGGTTGCAAACCAGCACAATATTGATATGATAGCCCTGTTTAAGTATTTGAAGAGGTGTCCTATTGAGGATGGAGCAAGCTTGGTTTCTGTTGCTCCATAGAATAGGACCTGGAGCAATGGATTCAAACTACAGGGAAAGAGATTCCACCTCAGCCTTAGGAAGAACCTCCTGACAGTAGGAGCTGTTTAACAGTAGAATACATTCCCTCGGAGTGTGGTGGAGTCTCCTTCTTTGGAAGATTTTAAACAGAGGCTGGATGGCCATGTGTCAGGGGTGCTTTGTCTGTGTGTTCCTGCATGGCAGGGGGTTGGACTGGATGGCCCTTGGGGTCTCTTCTAACTCTAGAATTCTATGACTATAGTGTTAGACTAAAACTCTGGGAGATCAGGGTCTGCTGGGTGTCCTTGGGCAAATCACACCCTCAGCTTACCAAGAAGGCAATAGCAAACTACCTTGGGACAAAAGTTGCCAAGGAAACTCCATGGTAGGTTCATTTTAGGGTTGCCATATGTTGGACATGACTTGAAGGTACACAACAACAAAGCCCTTTGTCATCTCTTGAGAGCTGCTGAGGCAATAGTCAGTGGTGGAAATCAGGTTTGACTATAAGCCACAACCAGACCAATAGGCCCTCCAGAGTTCCAGGACATGCAAGCCAGAAGCCCCTGTTGGTGCTGACACTTAGGTCACCCATGACATGGACCAGGAGTGTGACCCTGCAGATATTCGTAGACTGTGATTCCCATCTACATAATTAAAAATAGCAAGTGGTGAGGAATGCTACAAGTTGCAGTTCAGCAACATCTGGTGGGCCACATGTTGTCTTTCACTGGGTCATTGACAAAAATTCACTAGGTCACTTGTGACATAAGAAAACAAGTGAGAAAACAATGATCTTGTGCCTTGCTTCTCTCCAATATCAGCAATTATTTGGCAAAAACAAATTTATTTTAAAAAAATAAAACTAACCCATGCAAGTGGGATACAGCTTTATCTTCCCTGCAACCACTCTCTCATGCTACTGTGGTCCAGCTTTAAGGACAGCAAGAAAGAGAAGAGAGAGAATAATGTTTTAATAACTATGAGGCAAACCTACAGAGCCAGGGTATAGTATAGTATTAGCAATATTTTAGAAGCCTGGTGGGTAAAAGGTTTTCTTCTCATCCAGTGTACAGACACTGCTGCAGTCATCTCCTGAAGGCACAACTTGGACATACAGAGAACATTACAATATATACAGTCATTGAATCCCACATGTCAGGTCTCCAGCTTTTCAAGCAATTTTGGCTGAATGTGCAGGGCCTTCCAGTTGTAAATATTATTACGAGTTGTTTGGATTACATCGTCTAGCCTCAGCCCAAGCAAACACCATGCATATTTATGATTACAAGAAGATTTCAAATATTACAAGTTTGTTATGAGATACATTTAGAAATAGTTTGGCAAAAGGTGCTCTCTGTGCAAGAGTTCTATCTACAAGAAAGGCAAAGGAAACTCACAGATAAGTAGAAAAGATTGTTAACAAGAAACAGGCTTTTTACAGTGCTGTAATTTATTTTAAAATGTTTTAAAGTAATCTTTTAAATGGTTTTAATCCTATTGTTAGTTTAATAATGTTTTAGTGTCAACTTGTGTAAATTTTTAATCATGGCTGGATCCACACAAGCAAAAAGATCTGTACCCACCTAGATTTTGGTGCTGTTGAAAAACACAACATATGACCATTTTCATAGAGAAATCACTTCTTTTAGGTTAGAATGTGATTTAGAAAGCTCACTTTTTACCCTACAGTTTCCAGGAAAACCATTTTTCCAGGTTTTTTGCAGCATGTTTCATGCTGGACTGGAGTAGCATTGAGGGGTGGGGTAGTTAGAAGCATGGGACAGAGTGGTGGATTGGTGCATCCTCCATCCAGCAAGCATTTTGCCATTATTTTTATTTTTATTTTTGCTTTTGCTTTTTCAGAGCGGTTCTGTGTGCATGTGTGCACAAGTATTAATAAATCATACCAAGAGGAAGCAAAAAAAGGGGGAGGAACTTTATTCAAGATTTATTTCAGCAGAAACATATTTAACATGCATCCTTCTTTAGTAAAGCTGGAATTTCAGATTGGGTCTGGGTATGTTTTTTAAGGGTGGCTGGAGGCCATTCAACAGACCTGAAAACATTAAACAGAGCACGTGGAATGATAGCTGGCTCCCTCTTTGCCCAAAGGACAAATCCAGCCCCTGTTCATCTCCAGGCATAAACATAAATTTAAAAAGCCTAGAAGTTGCTTTCTCTGCTTCTGAAAAGTCCTAACCATTGAAAATACTTGGAAGGGGAGCAGAGAGCAGAAGGGAGTGAGAGAAGCAGTGCCAGCCAAATATCACTCCAAAAGGAAAGAGATTGTTCAGTAGACACCAATTTTAGTTCAGTTAAGAATTCAAAGTGGAATAGGAAACGGGGGAAGAAATATTTTATGTTTTCTTTCTCCTTGGGACTGCCTGTGTCAGGAGCCATTTAAACTTCCCTCACCTACTTCGCAAAAGGGAGAAGGGGATTGGACGGGGGAGCAGTCCAATGAGAGTGCAAGGTGGGTGGTAAGACTGACAGAAAAACAAGAAAGGCTATTGGTTGATAGGTTTATGTATGCTGGGAAGAAGACAAAGCACATGGGGGGAAACACCCTTTTTATCAATTTGAATTCAGCTGTGGGAAATATGTGGTAATCAATATAATCTGAGTCCAGATTTTTATTGGGCAAAATGCTGCGCTCTAGATCAGGATTGTTTTGCTGGTGTGAATTTAGCCCATATGTGTTGGCTTGAGTTCCAGTGTGGGGGGGAAAGGTGGGGTATAAATAAAGTGATGCATGAATTATTCCTCCCTATTTCCTATGCAAAGTTAAGGAAGGGGGTCAAATTTTAATCAATGCTATTAATTTTGTTCTTTGGCACTGTAAAGGAAGCAGGTTGAGCTTGAGCATCAGGCAAAATATTATATTAAGCCATGCTTTGAGTCACAAAGCTGTCTAATGGAATCCTAATCATCCCCATGGTATGGGAGTCACTTCTTTTCTTTTGTTTTACAGCATGGAACAATGTTACTCAGAAATATTTTACTCCTACACTATGTCCCCAAGAGAGACATATTTCAGGCACCTGTATTTAACATTTAAAAACTATACACACTAGGCAAAATGGTCTGTCAAAGTTGTCTATCAAAAACAAGGACATTTAATATCAGTGCATCACATAACCATTTTGAAAACTTAACATGCAGAGCTGTTTTTAGTCAACCCTCGTGTTTTTTTAATAATTCCTTACGAAGAGCTTAATTTGCATCCTTTGTATTACTAGCTACAGTTACATCTGAAATTATGTTGACCCCCATCAAGATGTAAACTGTCTTCCAGAAACTGATATACCCAGTGCATTCTTGAATGGAAACCCATCGCACATGCTCCTTTAGCCTTAGTGAAAAATCAGTATATTCTTCATCTGGACATTATGTCAACATTTGGCATACATATTGTCAACATTTGTAAGCATATCCTTCTTCCACAAAAATCTAGACCAGGTCAGGTACAATGATCTCAGATCAATCATTCATGCTGTGTTTCTGCAAACTCCCTCTTTGCCACTTCTCACGCACCCAGTTTTGCTGTTTGTTAAATCATATTGCTGGTAGGACAAAAATTCTTTCAATGTATATATTGGGAAATTATGGTTTAACAATCCTTAAAGCTGATCATAGAAGTGAGAGATGGCGAGACAAAGCAGGAGCACATAGAAACATAGCTCATTTTCAAATAATAATCTATAATTTAATTGGTCCAAGATCTTTACCTCTCAATGCAGCCACTTTGGTCCAAAACACACTGCAGAAATAATCCAGTTTAACACCACTTTAACTGCCTTGGATCAATACTACGGAATTCAGGGAACTGTAGTTTTGTGAGACTTTTAGTCTTCTCTGTCAGAGTGTTCTGGCACCACAATAAATTACAATTCCCAGGATTCCATAGGACTGAGCCAGGGCAGTTAAAGCGATCTCAAACTGGATGATTTCTGCAGTATGTTTTGGACCACAGTGTCAAATGCAGGTTACCAATCCTTTAAAATTTGTCATGCATATAAATATATCAGTGTTTAAAATGAACAAAATCATTTTCTTTTTCTGGGAGAGGAGATTTTGAAACTTGGAGACATTTGAGTAGTGACTAATAAAGAGTTTATTTTTATATATATTACTATATTATTGTAGTATATTATAGTGTTTTATAGTGTGTTTTATCGTCCATTTCTAATTATATATGTTTGATGGTCTGCTCTTTGGTGGAAAGGGCATTTTAAATAATAATAATTATAATTATTATTATTATTACTTAGTTTGAATAAGATTTTACCAAACCAATGTTACACAGAAACCTATGCAAAAGAAAGATGTACAGATACCAATACCATTGCTTTCGCTCTGGTGCTAAATTACATATCCAGCAATGCAGGATTAAGCATTTGACCCTGGTATTTGGACAAATCAGTCTACTTCTAGTCCACATTACCTGTACATTTGTTCACTTATAAATCTGTCTTGGCCTGTTTCAACAAGAATGTGACATTTGTTTTTAATCTTTGCAAAACTATGCAGTTACATATTCATTTGTAAGCTCTCTCTTTCATGTGTGCTCTCTCTCTCTCTGAAAAATCATTTTAAGCATTTTGACGCCTTTGGAGGCCAAAGCCAGCACTTATTAATGAATAATTAAGTTCTGATCCTCACATCTGTCCAAAAGGTAAATTGGCTTCAGAATTCACAAAGACTGCACTTTTTCAGTATTCACAGCTCATCTTGCAAATTTTCCAGAGGTACATCATTGGCTTTGTTTTTTAAAAAAAGCCCCCCCCCCCATCCCCAGTATTTAATACTGACTGAACACAAAAGCACTGTTCACATCAGGGTGGGTAGCACTATGTTTTTCAACATACAGTACTGAATGAGTGCATGTTTAAATATTGTAGTACACCCATTCTGACAATTTTTTTCCGTTTTTGACATTCAGCTATACAAATATTCCAGCTAAAGATCAGTATGATTCTGCAGGAATAAGTGTGCCAAAAATGTATGCTTCTAAATGATCGCAGAAGCTCGAATTATGAAAAGGTGCTATTAGGCACAAGTGCTTTGTAGCTATCACTGTATTGTGTACCCATCTATGTAACATGTCATTGTACCATCAATAGATAGGGTAAAATTGACACGCACTAGGCTTAAAACATTTTCTCATGCACCTCCACTTAGTAAAGACAAATGGAAGGATCTCTGGCTGCATGCAGCCTTCTCAGGAGACTGTAATTATGCTAAAACAAATAACTTGTCAAATGCACATTGAAATACTCTTGCAAAATAGGAATCAATAACATTATTTAATTTTGAGCTAATATATTAGTCCAAAATGTGCAAAAATTGCACAACAGTTGCAGAAAAAGGCTTTTGTAACTAGAAAACTGGTGATGGCCCTACCAATAGTCAGAGAGAAGCAAGTGTTGGAGACATTATATATTACAGGTACATGCAATAGCTGCTTGGCCATTCCACCCACTTTATTGTCACACCCATTCTTCTCTCTTGGAGGACAGAGGTATTGTGCCTCTCCTGTGCTTTCCAAACTAGTCTGCTTGCCATAGGACCTTATCCCACAGGGCCAAAAGCAGCAAGAATCCACTAAGAATCAGGCGCTATAGCGCTATACATTCCCGGGTGATCACACGACGTCGCTCAGAATCGGCTAAGAATCAGGCGCTATAGCGCTATAGTTTTCCGGGTGATCACACGATGTCGCTCAGAATCCGCTAAGAATCAGGCGCTATAGCGCTATAGTTTTCCGGGTGATCACACAACGTCGCTCAGAATCCAACGAGAAACCGCTCGGAATGCAGCATCATTCGGGTTCTTTTGAATGTCGGTTTCAGCGGGCATTGCAATAGCGCTAGCTTATCCATAGCGCTATTATAGCGCTAGCGCCATATTTATACTAGCGCTATAGTACTGCAATGATGCTCATATCGCTTTCTTGCCACTTTTGAGAGCAGCGTGGGATAAGGTCCATAGGCTGTAGCAAAGGGCATTTATCCCATTGCCTTTTTTGTTGCAGTAAGGTTCAAGGTATATCCACACTACACAGGTATAGCTGTTTGATACCACTCTAACTGCCATTTCATGGACTTCTTGGGCTTGTAGGTTGATGAGGTATTTAGAATTATGTGCCAGAGAACAAATGTGTTGTATTTCAGGGAATGGCACAAGAGAATTCTAATTACTTCCTTAAACTACAAGTTTCCATAGGATTCCATAGGATGATGCCATGGTAATTATGGTTCCAAATCAGCTTCTGTAAATCAAATGGAATAGGGTGTCATCTTGCCCTTTGCCTCAGCCAGGAAAATGCACTGAACAAGCCCCATACAGCACCCTGTTTTATATGCTTATCTACAGTCAAAGAAAAGAAAGGGAGAGGAAAAGATCCAGTTCTACCTTCTCTGAGGCACATGGGAGCAAGACAGTTATTCAAGCCAACACTTTTTCTACCAGCTGCTCTTCTTTAGCATAAATAAGAGAAAATCCACAATAAGCAAGCCTTCCTATTTCATCTTCAGTTGTTCTCGTAATTGCTGGAGGAACACTCAGGTTTCCTCTTGCATTTGGTCACTCTGGGCTGAAGTCCAGATCACATTAAATTGAATTTTTTATACAAAAAAAAAATAATCCTGTGTACCAACTGGCACTTTCTAAGCAACAAATAAATGGTGGCAATTCAGCATCTGTTTGTCCTCTGTGCAGCAGATTGCATGAATACCTGCATGGGTACATACAGTGAATGGGAAAGTTCAGCATGTTATATTAGGCAGGGTGGACAACTGTGGTGCATGCAGGGACCAATTTTCACCCCCCACACCAGGCTACACCATTCAATTTTTAGCTGATCTTTGGATGAAAACAAAACAATAAATGACTTTTGGTTTGTACTTGTGATTTCATTAAAGGGCATTTTTCATGTTTCGGAGGTCTGGGATTGGTGCATTGGTGTATTTGTGTAAAAAATTAAGTGTATAGAATGGCAAAGAATCAACACAGCTTCTGCAAAAGCAAATCCTGTCTCACTGACCTTTTATGGCTATTTGAAAGTTTAAGTAAGCATACAAATAGGGCAGATCTGTTAGAGATTGTTAAAATTGTCTTCCAAAAGCCTTTTGACAAAGTCCATCATCATCCCCATTTGTTAGATGACTTTAAAAGAAAGAAAGAAAGAAATTCAACACATAACATAGTAATTAAGAACTGCAACAGTCCATGTATGTTCTTTGCTCTACACAGTAACAAGCAGAAACAATCATATACATAGGACATTATACTAATACAGTAGTTTACAGTTCTGCATTGTATCAACACAACAAAGCATTCAGAAAACTGTACCAGAACAGCTATTCATGTTACATGTTCTGTTTTTCTCAGTGATTAGAAAAAATTGTGGTAACACTGGTCTACAAGAGAAATAACAAAGCACATATTCTATTGTCAAAAACTAAACCCCAGGCATTAGCTCAAAAGTATTTGCACAAAGTAACAATTTGTGGGGCAAAAAATGTCCACACCTAATAGCAATTTTAAAGCATGCCTAGTGATAGCTTTCCACATATGAAAAACCCTTCCTGCATACCAGTTTGCCATCTTAAGCAGACAGTTTTCTTCATGTAGCCTCAGGACCACCAAAGTAACAGCAAGAAGCCTGTTGTGGTATTTATAAAACTGTCTGAACTGTTTAATAAGTTGGTGCACACAAAGTTAGTGTAGAGAAAGTTATAGCAATAGCAACTATATTGTTTATACATGTTCTTAAACTCAGCATGGTCAGGTTCTAGATCTGTAGTGCAGTTGAAAAGACCATTTTTCACTACAGGCTGCCCTATGGATTTCCAAAACTTCTGGAAGTCTGATGCACTGAGGTTTTTGGCTGTCTCAGTCTCAGAGGATTATCATCATCTTCTAACCCAACTGATTAATTTGGAGGCACTGAGCAGAAGTAACAACGCTCAAGGGCCCTTATTGGAACCTTTCAGTACATGCCACTAGAAAGCTGGAGTGAGCAGTAAATCTGTCACAATGGATTAGCATTTGCTCACTTGATGGCATTTCATCTCAATGAAAGATGCTGGGAGGCTACAACACAAAACACATGACCCCCATTACACAAATAGGAAATGATGAGCTTGGTGGGGAGAAGAGGAAGATCATGACGCCGGATGGCTGTGGGAGATTAGACAGGCTTTGCGAAAAAAGTTGATTGCTGGAGACAATGTTCCATCTTGGACTGCAACCCCTCTTCTATTGTTTGAGATTACTTCCGAAACAGCTGGAAAAGAGTATTCTTCCTTCAGTACAATGTCATCCTTTCCAGACCCCCTCTGTTTTCTTTGGAGCTGAAGTTAAGTGGCACTGTTGAGCAAGAGCCCCCAAATAAGAGGCCCAAGGAAGCAAAGGAAAAGGGGGACATTGTTGCCAAAAGCAGCATTTTGCTAAGGATATAATTTAATTTAGTCTAAAACATTTTTCAGAGAAGTACTATGCCTCAAAGCACTCAATAGACAAGAAAACGACCAAGAACTTTATGTAACTGCCTGTGATTACAAAGGACAAGGACTACAAACATTACGCAAACTTCCTTTAAGGTACCAGTGGCTCAACTCAGTAAAATGGCAGTGATGACACCACCATGCTTAAAATGAGTATATATGATTGAAATGTTATTGCAGAGTAAGCGCCATAGAATTGTTCACTAGCCATTGGAAAAGTATATTCCATAAAACTAAGACTAGGTACCATTGAGCTGGTTTGTGCTGATTAATTTTGCAAACTGACTCAATGCTACAACAGCAAAGAACAGCAATTAAGAGACGTTGATCCCTGCAGGAACAAGATTGAATCCAACTGTTAGCCATGCTAGTCCGTATCAGTGTAAAAGGGAATCTTGTAGTATCTTTGAGACTATTGAGAGGAATAGGTTTGCAACATAAGATTTTGTGGATTCAGTTTACTTCATCAGATACATGGAGTGAGTCATATGTTCACAGACATTTTTACAGGTTGAGCCTCCCTTATCCATAAAGCTTAGAACCAGAAGGACTTTGGATTTGGGGGGTTGGAGTACCTGTATTTGCATACACCTGTATATACATAGTGAGATATCTCAGAAATAAGACCTAAGTCTAAATAGAAAACTCATTTATGTCTCCTGTATACCATATATACATAGCCTGAAGATAATTGTATACAATATTTTGTGCATGAAATAAGAGCCAGCATGGTGTAGTGATTTGGGTGTTGGTCTAGGACCCTGGAGACCAGGTATCAATTCCCTGCTCAGCCATCAAACCCACTAGGTGACCCTGGGCAAGTAACATGCTCTCAGCCTCAGGGGAAGGCAAGGGCAAACTTCCTCTGAACAAATCTTGCCAAGAAACCCCCATGATAAGTTTACTTAGGGTCGCCATAAGTCAGAAACAACTTGAAGGCACACAATAACAAACAAGCATGAAACAAATTTTGTGTGCATTGAACCATCATTTCAACCATCCATGGAAAAAGTTTTGGGTTTTTTTTTTTGTTTTGTTTTCAGATAAGGGGGACTCAACCTGTACTACCGAATTGGGGTGTGTGTGTGAATAGTAATAAAAATGCAAAGAGTGTGGGTATGTTATGTGGGTGACAAGTTCAGTTTCAGCTGTGGTTGTCCCCATCACCACGTTTTCCATTTTTATCACTATTTACACACTGCTTCCTGTCCATTCATTGGTATAAATGTCATTCTACAGGTGTCTCACTCTATTTATAGGATGAAGTAGATAGAGTCTATAAAAGCTTACACTACAAACCTCTTTCTCTCAGTCTCAAAGGCACTACAAGATCCCTCTGATTACTTCCACTGTTATGTTAATATGGCACACACTGCAAATAATTTCATTAAAAAGTCAAAATTCTGAAAGAAAGAGATTAATAAATGTTTCACTGGTCTGGAACTAGGTGAAAGCAGAGGAAAACACAGTTTTTTATTTGAAGAACAAAAAACTCAGCTTTGTATTGTCATGTTAGTTGCTGTTTTATATGCTGCCAAGTGACTGTGGTAACTCTGTAAATGATAAACCTACAGAAGACCCTATATTAACAGCCCTGTTCAGTTCTTGATGTTGCCCCTGAGAGAGCCGGATTGGGGCCGTGGCAACCCCACGCCACAGCCCCAATCTGACTTTTTGTCAGCACAAAAAGAAGCAGCAAACTGCCACTCCTTTTTCCTTTTCCACCGCCATGGCTTTGTGGCGCTCCTGCGGTGTGCTGCATCTAAATGCTGCACTGCCAGAGCGCCACAAAGCTGCCCCTTTAACTTTACTGAGCATTACCATCTTTTCCAGTACGTCATGTCAACTTACAGTATGTCCAAAGTACAATAACCTCAGATTAATCATTTTAGCTTCTAGAGAGAACTGATTTGCTTTTCAGCCCATATGTCTTACTGATGCTCCATGATATCCATAGAACTCTCCTCCACCACATTTTGGATATTTTTGTTTTGTTTTGTTTCCGTCAGCTTTTCTAGATGCTCAGCTATCACAACCATACATAGAAACTGTTATTACTATGGCATGGATGATTCTAACTTTGGTTTTCAATTATATATCTTTACACTTGATAGTCTGTCCTAATTTCTTCATAACTGCCCTTCCAAGTCTTCTGATTTCTTCATTAAAGGCTCCATTTTTATTTATGACTGAGAGATAAGATATAAAAATCATTAATTATTCCATTTGTTGATCATCCCCTTTAAAGTTATGTAAATCATCTGTAGTCATTATTTTTGTTTCCTTGATGTTCAACCGTATCCCTGCTTTTCCATTTTCTTCCTTGATGCTCCTTAACAATCGTTCCAAGTCTTTGCTATTTTCTGCTAGGAATATGGTATCATATGCATATTTTGAACTGCTGATGTTAGCAATAGCAAGTAACAAGTACATTTTTATACTACGTATCAGTGCACTTAAGCACTCCCTAAGCAATGTATATGCTAATTGTCCCCAACAAACAGGGTACTAATTTTAGCAACCTACGGAAGGATGCAAGGCTAAGTGGACCTTGGAGTCAAGACAAAAATATATATAGATTTTAGGCCACCAAGCCTGACTCAACAAAAGAGCACAATTTCAGCCAGAATTCTACTGTTGTCCCAAACAAATTCATTGAGTCCACCCTTGAGTTAACACTTAAGTAAATCATTACATTCTAGTTAGGACATATGTTAGGATTCAGGTCTTCATGTAACACAGATGTTGGGGAAACAGTCTAGTAGAAATGGTCTTACCAGTAGCCCCCCTTGGTGGTGTTAGTTGCTTAAAATATGACTCTTGAACGCTCAGAGCTATAACTGCATCAATATCCTCCAGCACATAAACTCTTAGCAGAAAGTGCATAAAACTGATTTTGTATGCACTGCACCATTTCCTTCAAGAGCAATCAAATATGATCCAGATGGATTTTCATACTCTGTGATTTAATCGTTGTTGTGTGCCTTCAAATTGTTTCCTACTTATGGTGAACCTAAGATGACCCTATCATGAGGTTTTCTTGGCAAGATTTGTTCAGAGAGAGGTTTGCCTTCCTCTGAGGCTGAGAGAATATGACCTGCCCAAGGTCGCCCAGTGGATTTCCATGGCTGAGGGGGGGATTCAAACCTTGCTCTCCAGAGTCGTAGTTCAAGGTTCAAACCACTGCAGCACATTGATGCTATATGGATTAATCATTACTTTTTTAAATTCTATCTTCTTCAATAATTATATCAATATGGGGCTGCCAGTACAGTTAGCTCTCCATATCCACAGGTGGTTTTTTTAATCCACAGATTCAAACATCCACAGTTCGAAAATATTTTTAAAATATATAAATTTCAAAAAGCAAACCTTGATTTTGCCAATTTGTACAAGGGACACAATCCTACTGTGCCATTTTACTTAATGAGTCTTGAGTATCCATGGATTTTGGTATCCATGGGAAGTCTGGGAACCAAACCCTAGCAGATACCAAGGGGCCACTGTAATCTAAATACAGTATAGAAACAAATTTACTATCCATGTTCGAATTACTATACATTGCACTGCCCTGCTAAAAACAATTGTTCTTTAGATTGCCCTATACATTCCCTGATGAAAAGGTATCTAAAGCATCTTTAAAAGTGAAAAAGAGGCACAATCTACTTTGAGGATTTTAATCCCAAACACACATAATTTAAACAAAAATAAAAACACAAGACACTGAAGCATCAAGCCAAGGAGATCTTTGTTCTTCAGTGGTATTTATCATGCCAGGGCTTAGTCAGGCAGACCATTTTAAAAATCTAAGCTATGCTTTATCCAATATGACTTTCATATATGCTTGCACTTCTCTGCATATGAACAACTGAAAGGTCAGCTTTGCTTCCTTCATTTTAAATTATGATTCTTAAATTCTTAGATTCAATCCAGCAAATGCAGAAGGCAGGAATCTAAATTTCTGCTAGGTTTAAAAGCAGGCAGGGGAGAGCAGAAAGTCATGTTCAGAATTCCAGTGCAAGCAATTTAGGCAAAAGCCTCATTATTGATGCATGTATTTTTAAACACAACTTTTTGGCAAAAAGTTAGCTGACCATGTCATTTTAACTTTCTTTGATGGCTGATATCAACTAACGTGCTCCAGGGGAACTGTGAATGGAAGGAGGGAAAGAGCACTCTGGGTTTCCAGTCACACTGATCACAGCTCTGACACTTTAATTGATTTCTTTCATGCACAATAAAAATTGTGACTTGCTTTATTCATAAAGTTAAAAAGGGCTAGAAAGAGAGTGCTGTTATTGTGCATCTGGAGCTTTAGTCCTTATCAAAGCTGTCACAGGACACTGAAACGTTTGTTCATTTTATCTGAAAAATGCCAACAAAATCCACAGATCCAGCCTATAGGGCATAATTCTCAACTGTATGAAGAATTTATTTGGAATATTGAGTGGGAAAGCAAGAGACGTGGAAACTGACAATTTCAAAGTTTCCTCCATTGGTAGTGCTTTTTCTTCCCTCCCCATCACTCCCATGGGATCAAGGTTTTTGCTAGCAACTATATTTTCAAGGAATAGCTGATGCAAATATTTGACCACACATATTTTCGGGCATGAGAACATCTTTCCCTAAAGATGACCTCAAAGATTTCATTCCCAAATTAGCAAAGCAGCTTCATTTATATACCGCTTCATATCACACATGGGATGTCTAAGCGGTTTACAATTGTGAGCTGATTGCCCCCCCAACAATCTGGGTACTCATTTTAGCGACCTCGGAAGGATGCAGGCCTGAGTCGAGCCTCAGCCCTGGCTGGCTGGTCTCTCTCTCTCTCTCTCTCTCTCTCTCTCTCTCTGGCTGGTATCTCTCTCTCTCTCTCTTACATACACACACACACACACACACACACATATAAAAATGCACACAAAATATTGGCTAGATGAGTGTTCTGTTCTGTTTTAACATTCCCATGTCTTAACAGAAACTAGGGAGATTATCGCATTACCTTTGCTCCCGACATAGACGCAAGATGTAACTTTAAGAAGGTGGATCTTATCGCGTTCACCTGTCGCCAGGCAGCATGCAGCCTTTTTGCAACTGGGGCTTCTCTCACATCTTTTCATGAATGGGATTTTCCTGTTCTTGAAAAGCTGCGGCAGAAGCCCCGGTTGCAAATAGGCTGCCGGCTGCCCGGTAACGGGAGAATACGATGAGATCTGCCTTTTTAAAGTTACATCTTGCATCTATGCCTGTAGCAAGAGTAATGCAATAATCTCCTAAATTAGGGTCAGATACAGAGATGGCATTCCTTAGGGAGGCTTCAAGACCCTAAATACAAGATGGACATTTATTTGGAAAAACAGAAGTGAGAAAAGCCCAAAACCATTTCTAGAAGGGTAGGCTCTTGTTCATTAAAAACATATGCCTCCCTTCCCCAGTCTGTTGGTCTGTAACTCCCATCATCTCCAGCCAACATGTCCATTAGGAAATGCCTATCATCTGCCATAATACATTTATTGGTACCAAACACTCATTTTAAAATTAGTCTCACTACTTAATCTTTTGTCTAGTCACTTATCATAAGCTGGATTCAAGTATTTTGCTCATATCCTTTTATTGTGACAGTCTGGAAACAAGGGTTTATCTCTTCTGAAGATAAAGTTATGAATGTTGATACCCAAAGTGTTAAGGTATCTGGTATATACCATTATGGATGATTATCATAAACTGAAAACCTGTCTTCTAACTACTGGAAAGATGAGTGTTGTTTCCTGTAGTACTACTGCCTTTAATAGACTAATGTAAGTTGAATATGAATAGTGATGCCCTTAATTAAGTGAATCTATAGTTGCAGACCCATGCACCTCTCCAAACAGTTTCAAGGGAAAGCACCTTTATTTTATTTCCTTTGGAAAGAGGTCACCAGAGGCTTTTGGTGTTTTGTAATATCTAATCTTATTTTCAATTTAAACATTGCAGAAGATAGGCAAATGATCCACTGCCTCACATCAAGTCTCTCAGAAGGAAGCACTCCTGATGTTAGCTTACAGATCCGCCAGAATCTGTCCAGGAAGAGTGTTTATGCTTTTGCTGCTGCTTTTCATTTGTTGTAAAGTACATTTTGATCAATGATTACTTAGATACATTCAATATTTTGAAGGCAGTTTTGAATGATTCCTCACTAGGCAGCTTTGATGGACTGATCTTTTGGAAAAAAAGCAGTATATAAAGATGACAATAAATAAATATTATAAAAGGAAAAGGGAGAAAATGGAGGAATATATTCTGCAATTGCCTCTGGGAAAAAGGACAGCAACTTAAAAAGGTGAAAGACCGGGGAATGATGGCTTTAAAATACTAAATTTGGCCTACAATTTTCACAGTGAAAGTGTAGACAAGCAAACCTTATACACAATGTACAGATACAAGAGTTAGACAGAGAAGAGAGCCAACAGAAGGAAAATCAAGGGGGGTTGCAGACTGCCAGAAATAGTGCAAATTGAGTCCACTTTTAGAGTTAGGGTTAGTGCTAGGGAATCATTGGAATTGTTTTTGTTCTGAGACATTGAGCCTTCTCTGTCAGAGAGCTCTGGTGCCACAATAAACTACAGTTCCCATGATTCCCTAACCCTAACCCTAACCCTAAAAGTGGACTCAATTTGCACTATTTCTGGTAGTCTGCAACCCCCCCAACTCATTTGAGATCTGGTATTGGAGAAGAGTGCTGAGGATACCATGGACAGCCAAGAAGACAAAGAAATGATTCCTAGAACAGTTCAAGCCAGAATTCTTCCTAGAAGCCAAGATGACTAAATTGAGACTGTTGTACTTTGGCTATATCATGAGAAGACATGAATCATTAGAAAAGACAATGATGCTAGGAAAGGTAGAGGGCAGTAGAAAGAGAGGAAGACCAATGCCAGATGGTTAGACCATCAGGGAGACCATGGACATGAGCCAACAGGACCTGAGCAGGGCAGATAAGGACAGGAAATCTTGAAGGAATCTCATCCACAGGGTTGCCATAAGTTGAAGTCAAGTCAAGGGCAGCTAACAACAACTACAACCCCCAACCTCATACAACTTACTCATTTCCTTCCTCAATCATAACCAGCATAATTATTTCAAAGCAGAGTACCACTGGGGCTTCATAAGAAATGGGTGCCAACCAACTACAGCAATGAAAGATAGCATGACCAGAAGACCTGATGCAAAGAAATGGCCATTGTGTGACTAGGATCCTGGACTAGATGTACCTTTGGTTTAATCCAACATATAAATCTCAAAACAGCCAAAATACTTTTGCCTTTACTAGTTGTGTAGGAAGAGGGAATTTCAGCAGCTGACTTTCTCCTCTCCATATAAGCTGCACCTGCCAAAGTGTATTCTTCTATACAACCCTACCCCAAGCTGATGACTCTCCAGGTGTTAAACAACTCCCACCATACTCTCCATCAGAGCTATACTCCAACACATTTCAGGGCCCACTAGCTTGAAGAAGGCTGGTATAGAAGCTCTTATTCCTATGCAGAATAGAATGAAGCAAGGAGCTTTATGGCACCTTGAAGACTAATTTATTTCAGGATAAAGTTTGCAAGTACTCCAGTAGATGTTTGTGAAGAAGTGGACAAGAATCCACAAAAGTCGAAACTACAATAAATGTGTTAGTTTTAAAGGTACCATGAAATTTCTTCTTTTTAATCCTACTTAGGTTGGCTTTAAGCAAACCCATAAGCTGGTAGCTGACACTAATGAGACAACACTGAATGAATTCTTACACAGCATCTGGTTATTTTAATATTGGTAGAATGCACAGAAATTTAACAGAAATATAGCATGGGGGAACCTTCCTCTTGCTACAATGTAGTCCTGAGCTGCTTGGAGGAAGTCCCATGCAAACTTTCCTCCCCATAATATCTTATATGCCAGGACAAATGATATATCTTGTCTGGCTCTGAGGAATTCAACTAGGAAAAACTAAGTGTTGGTCCAAACTACGGTAAGTGTGACATGGGAGATTTCTAATTGGATCCCTTGACATTTGGATGTTAAAGGTATGGGAGGTCCAAATTTGACTGGAACAGCAGACCTGAATCAAGAAGATGATTAACTTGTCCTCCCTGCTTTCCAAACTGATACTAGATGAACTTGTATTGAGAGTCAGCTGCTTAATAGAAACTCTCTTTTAAAATCCACTGTTCCAGTCAAATCCTGCCAGAGCCCACATTCATGCTCTAAAGCAGGGATAGGCAACCTGTCCCCTTTAAGGGCCGAGAGACTTCAGCTCCCAGAATCCCAGGAGCTATTGGCCAACATGGGACTATTGGCCAACATGGCTGAGGCTTCTGGGAGCTGAAGGCCCTCAGCCCTTAAAGGGGACAGGTTCCTACCCCTGCTCTAAAGTATAACATTAAAAAGTGTGGAAGAGTCTGTCACTGTGCCATCTACTGTTTGGCCTTCACACATCTGAAAAGGAGCCAAATATGGAATGAGCACAGCATGTGTTCACATATTTCAGAGACCTGAATGGGGAAGGGGAGGCAACAATTTTGTACATCAAGAATATGATCCCCCACTCAAATTTGTTCTCTCATATGATCATAATTAGCCAATGTAAAATCATCTTCTCAGATCCTCTTAAGACTAGTAGAACATTTATCTTTCCCAAGAGGACATGGAATTGCCACTGGAGTTTTCTTCATGTTTTATGGAGGGGCAGGGGATTCAGCCACTGCCTATAGGGAAAACATTATCAAACCTGCTTCCATGGGAACAACTAACCTGCAAGAATAGGAGGCAGAGTTACATCATGGGACTAGTAGTCAAAAAGACCTTTGGGAATCTGACTGATTGAAGTAAATTAATTGTTCCCAATGAACACTCCAGGGTTAGACCAGGGATGAATTCTACCTCTTCCTACAATTCTGGAATTCTGCACTGATTTAGATTAGCAGTTTTTGAAAGACTAAGGTCTGTTAAAATGGCTATCATTCCCTTTCAGTGTATTCCAATTGTTGCTATCCCTGGAACTAATTACTTAGGAGCCACAGGAAAAAATACTACATCATCTCAACATATTTAGCTGTTGTTCTGTCACTTAAAGCCAGCACAGTTTCCTTAGCAATGTCTTCCTCCCACAGCTTCCTGTTCCCACATGCTGCACTAGACAGAGGCACTATGTTCAGCAATATGAGTATCATAATGCATAAGCCAATCTGCAGTCTCTAAAATCAGATATATTTATTCCAAATTTAAAATATGGCAAGCAGAAGAAAGTAGCTTACATTTAAGAAATTGTGAAGTTATAAAGATAACATATCCATGAAAGGAGAATAGAATAAATTAAATTCTGGACACACACCAGTTTCAAAATGTTCCACCGTGACCACCCCAACTGTTTTAACTTTTTAACAATTTGGGCTGGAATAGCAGTTTATGAAAGTGTGAGAGAACCAAGTAGATGTTGTAATTGCTTACACAGTTTGCTCTCTCCCAAACACAATAGCATTCAATTGTGGCCTACAGGTTCCTTTCAACAAATCTCAGCCCTGTTTTCAGCCTCCATAGGCCACCTCAAACAGACAAATTTCACTGAGAATCACAGAGTTGGAAGAGATTCCCAGGGAACATCTATACCTGCCATTGCAGGAATCCACAACCAATCCAACCTTGGAAACTGGCCACTCCAATTCTATTTCAAAACCTCCTAATGCTTAGCTGGAATCTTCCTTCCTGTAATTGGTCTCCAATGGTTTGGAGCCTACCTTGGGAGCTGTTTGGTTGTTCACATGAGAGCCCTTCAGACATTTAAGGATAGTCATCATCTTTAAATATCTAAGAAGCTCAACCAAAATGGGTTTCGGCTATGTATCTTGTTGGCATCATGTTAGATCTGAGTCTTATACATTTGTTCTTTTGGAAAACTGCATATGACCACCAGGAGTAAAAAGATCCTGATGTTAATATACAAACTACAGTCAGCCCTCTTTATCCACAGATTTTTTTTATCCACAGATTCAAGTGTCTACAATGTGAAAAGATTTTTAAAAAGTATAAACTCCAAATAGCATGTCTTGTTTTTTGCCATTTTATATTCAGGACACAATTTTACTATGCCATTGTATTTAATGGGACTTGAGCATCCACAGATTTTGGTATCCATGGGTGGGGGGTCCTAGAACCAAACCACAGTGGATAACAAAGGCACACTGTATATGTCTAATGTCTGTGACCTGTGTTTCTTGCTCTAATGAAATTAATAAAAGCTGTCCCTTCTGTGAGTAGACAAACAATGGCAACTCCAGAGAAATGGGTTCCTGACTTCCACATCAGCATCTGTGAACAAGCAATTCATGGGTAGAAATATGGCCCAATTCAGGAGCAACTTCACTTCAAGACACATCAATAGATTTAAGCAGCAACAGGTGTTTCTCATGACCGCTTTTATTCTGGCTACATGTTTTTCCCTCAGATGCCTGGCTTTCATAATGCTTCGTCAACCACCACAAATTCATTTAAAAAAGCCAGGAATGTAAATGAAGGCTTCTGTTTATTCATGGAGCCAAACTACTGGATCACATCCTTCAACTACACATTGCACACAGATATTATGATGCATTGCTTTAAGAGTCTCCTTCCATTTCAGTGGCACTGTCAATCTGCACTTGGAGCTAAAGCAAGTGCTCATGATACTCAAGAGACTTCTGTGCCACATGTGAGACCACAATACTGGGGCTGTGGACATTTTGTGCATCACTTGCTCACTTGGGCAATTTGTACCTTGGCCATATCATGAGAACATATTACTCACTAGAAAAGACAATAATACTTAGTAAGGTAGAAAGCAGTAGGAAAAGAGGAAGACCACATTCCAGATAGATGGACTCAATCAAGAAAGCCAATGCTCAAGTCTGCATGACATGAGCAGAGCTGTTTATGATAGGGTGACTTGGAGGTCTCTCATTCATAGGATCATTATAAGTCAAAGGGGGGTTGCAGACTGCCAGAAATAGTGCAAATTGAGTCCACTTTTAGGGTTAGGGTTAGGGTTAAAGAATCATGGGAACTGTATTTTATTGTGGCACCAGAGCTCTCTGACAGAGAAGGCTCAATGTCTCAGGAAAAAAACAATTCCCATGACTCCCTAGCACTAACCCTAACCCTAAAAGTGGATTTTAAAGCAGCCATGTAGAATATTTTATCAGTGCAGTGGCACTAGAAGAGGGGGATGATTCTTCCCCCCATGCTTCTCCTATACCATGCAGTAGGGAAATATGTTTTTCTCCACTGAGAACATAACAGTTCATGGAGGGCACACTATTCTTGGTATAAAGTTAGGATATACATTTCAAATAAATAAGGGGAAGGATTAAGACTCAAGTTCCCAGTTCCACAGCTCTGATAAAAACTCCCATTGTTGTTTTAAAGTAAAGGAGGAGGAAATCAGGAGGTTGATAATGAAACCATACCAAATATGTTTTGCCCCTGAAATGTATATAACCCAAGAACACAAAATTAGCTAACATAACTAATGACATTTGATAGCTATCCTCTGTATCCTCTCTAAATTTGCTTCTGTGGCATATGAGAATTACTTCCAGAAGAACAAGTAAGAAAGCATTTGTAAAGTATAAAATAATTTTGGTGTTCTCATCTCTCTCTGTGTGTATGTGTGAGTAGATGACCATTGTGCTGCAAATAGTATGAAAGATCACAATGAGTTAACAATTGCCTCTGCCATCTTAAGACTCTGCATGGAGGTTGTCATAAGTTGACAGGTGACTTGAAGGCACATACACACAAAGATGGGGGAAAGAAAACAGAGATATATATATTTTCAAGTCTCGAGTTTCTGTTGGAGTTTCTGGTCTCTTGAGCTGAACTCTTCTTGTTCCACACTAACTTCAGACATAATAACACGAATTCCTTTCTGTCATTATCTGGAATTCCTGTTTGTGTTTTCTTCTCAGTTCTGTAAGCACCACTCAGAAGCAGGTGGGCTTTTCTTAGCTAGAGTAAGCTGTATTAGCATCCACTGACAAAGGCAAGTGAGGTGCTAGATTCCTCTAGTCGCTTAGAGAGATGATTTAAAGCCAAAAAGAGATTTTTGAAAAACTATTGAGGTTACATTGTACATGAGAGAATCTCTTCAGCTTCTGCATCTTCCTGTTTGCCCCAGGCAAGTCTCAAGTTTTGAAAAGATGAATAACAATTACAAAGACTCACAACAACCTCACTACCCTCCTACACATTCCACTCAGAAACCTGAAGAGAACACTCTGACTCCCATCAAAGTAAGACACGCCACACTCAATTTCTCTTCCTGAACTTCTGTGCTGAGGAAGGGAACACATTCCGACAGCCAACGTGCTGGCAAAAAAGAAATCACTCCCACTTCACCACATGCCACAAGTCAAACAGCAGCCTTCCTGCTACTTAGGCAGAGAAAACAGACATTAGCAGCCTTAGAAACAGCATTTCTTGCCTCCAGAAGTAGTACAAACCAATTCTGTCATTCACTCCCACACACCTGGCTGAGCAGATAGCATGACAAAAGGCCTGAAGAGTCCCCTTAGAAAAAGTAGGCATCATGTTCTCCTGGCCTGATCTGGAAGTGGGAAGCCTGCCATGCAAAATTCAATGCCCTGGCTAATCCTATATTTTATATGCAGTTGTATCAGGATAATTTCCTCTTGGTTGTTAATCCTTTTTTTTTTTTAACCAAGGGCCTTTACAGACTGGCAGAAATAATGCAGCTTGAGGCCACTTTAACTGCTCTGGCTCAGTGCTAAGGAATCATGGGAACTGTAGTTTATTGTGGCACCAGAGCTCTCTGACAGAAAAAAATACAATTCCCATGTTTCCCTAGCACTGAGCCAGGACAGTTAAAGTGGCCTCAAGCTGCATTATTTCTGCCAGTCTGTAAAGGCCCTAAATTTTTATTGAGTTTTTACAATAAAACACATAAAGTATGTAGAACAATGACAACAACAACAACAATTAACTACATGAGCCAAGGTATGTATCTGATGAGTAGTTGTTCTGCAGCAGAATAAAAAAAAATAGTTCTCAGCAAGAGCCAGAGAGTCTGGCTTGTCAATGTGTAGAGTGTCTGTCCAAAGAACCACCTGTGAAGTAGAAGGTTGTATCTGGTGGGAGTGATGATTAACATAGGGCCTGTACAGACTGACCACAAGGGCCGGCCTGGGGCTGGAGTTGGGGCAGGGCGACTGCAAGCCAGCTGCCCTGACTCCACTCCGATGCCACCCTCACACCGCACACCCCACCACGCAGCACACGGCATCAGGGCGCTCCCTTGGTGCAGCATGTAGACATGCTACCTGCCGCTACAATGGAGCAGCAAAGAGCCGGATCGGAGGCTGCAGCATGTGGTTGTACGGCCCTATAGTCAATAAACATAATCCAGTCTTCTTGGAATGTGTCAGTCCTTTTGTGGTCAATGCAAAACCTCATCAGAGCAGACAGTTTCTCCATCAACCATATATCCCAAATTCTAGACCACCAGTTCTCAATGGAGAGGTCGCCTGACTTCCAACATTTGGCTAATCTGGCAGCAGTAATAAGAAAAATTATCAGTTTCCTGTTTCAAGTTAGAATTACTTTTAACAAAAATAGAAAGCAAAAGCAAAATTGGACAGAAATTTACAGTTTGATCAGTGATACATGAAATTTGATAAGAGAACTGCATCCCAGAATTTTCTCACTTTAGGACATTCAATCCACATATGCATAAAAGAGCCTCTAGATTTACAACCCTTCCAGAAATCCAGTGAGAGAGTTTTAACCATTTTAGACAGTGTTACAGGTCTGAGATACCACCTATGGATGGTTTTCAAAGTATTCTCCCTTACAGATGCTGAACAGGATTTGTATGGGGTTAGGGTTGCCATATCCCAGTTTTGGCCAGGACATTCCTGATTTTTCCACCTTTGGGAATGTCCCAGCCTGGTTTTAGAAGGACATCCCAGGGCCACTGCCTCGCTTGGGGCTAGGTGGAGGGATTGGGGCCTCTGACCTCCTCAGCCACCTCCTCCCTTCCAGCTGCACTTTGGTGCGGTGGTGGCCTGCAAGGACTGGCAAGGCCGCAAGGCCTCGCTTGGGGCTGGGGCCTCCTGATCTGGCAGCATGGCAAGGTCAGGGAGGCTTCCCTGGGCCTGAGGCACAGGCGGCACAGCAAGGGCTCCCTGGGGCTGGAGGTGAGGCACAGCATATGTTTATATTAATGGTTTTTTATTTTATTAATGTTTTGGGGGTTTAGTTGGTCATGTCCTCCATTTTTCTTGAATGTCTTACATTTTGTCCTATATGTCCAACATTTTCTCCAGTTTTGTGGTAGAGAAGTATGGCAACCCTATATGGGGGTTAAGACCAAATATGAGCCCATGCAGTGTCTGAAACTGTGGTTTTCAATTCTCCTTGCCAAAATGAGTGCATATTGGCCTTTCCCATATGTGTGTTCCAGGAGATGTTTGTAGATAGCTGCCACTATCCCTTTAGTATGAGAAGTGGAATTCAAACAAAAGTTTACAAAAAAAAGAGAGCAGGTGTGGAGATTCTCCTTCTGAAGCTAGGTGCAATGCAAATGAAGCAATTTGGTGTACTTGAAGCCAGGTAATGTTAAGTTTGTTGTAGGGAAGTTTTTATAATGTTGCTAGGCTTTGGTAATCCACCAGAGAACAGGTCTAAGGTGTGGAAGAGTCCACATCTTTTCAATAACATTAGTGGGAACTGATTATCTAAGTGTGAAAGAAGATGCAAAAAAGGGGGAATTAATGGGAGGGGTCTGGAGCTAGTTTGTGTTTCCATTTATGGCAGATGAGTAGAGAGCTAGATAAAACTGGATTCGATACCTACTAAGTTTCTGTTTTGAAGTTTTAGTGTAAAGGCACGTAAATTCATATTATAAACTTCTAGATTTACCCATCTGGTAGCACTGTTGTCC
>CM034703.1:225051216-225063602 GCA_020142125.1 Phrynosoma platyrhinos
CCGTCCGCATGGCCAGCGACTCCCGGTTGCCCTCACGCCGCGGCAGCCAAACGCGCCATAGCGTTTGAGCCGCCGAAAGTGCACCCGCCGCTGTTAGGCCGCACTTTCGGCAGAATCTAAAAGGATCGCCATTTTGGTGGTCCTTTTAGATTCGCCGGGGATGCGCCGCCATCCGGAGGCTGAACTCCGGCGGCGGTCCGGACCAGGGCGTCTCCGACGCCCTCGTCTGCATCCCCCCTTAGTTTCACTAGGCAAACACTTCCTGGTTCTCTAGCCAATAGAGTGCTGCTTTGCCAGATTTCACTAACCAATAGCATGCCATGAAATTCAAAAAGCAGCTCCTTCCAGTCAATTTCGTAAGTAGAACAATTTCGTAAGTTGAAGCAAAAAATTATCTGTAGGCGCATTTTGTAAGTTGAATTTTTCGTAAGATGAAGCATTCGTAAGTAGAGGTACCACTTCACGAGATAATGGTACTTTAATCATGCTTGGTCTCAATGTCATGTGAAAATCATTTGCGCAATTGTGCACAAATGGATTCTTCATGGGATAATAGCAGTTTGCACATGACATTGTGTGAAAACCATTCACTCAATTGCGGGTTAATCATAGGTTAATTGCCGTTTATACTTCCAATTTCCCCCCCCCCCATGTGATAAACTCCCTAGTCTATGGAAACTTATGCTACAACTTCTTTCACTCAGTCTCAAAGGTGCCAAACAATTCCTTTGCATATTGATATTCCAGACTAACACGGTGTGTGTGTGTATGTGTAAAATGCATACCTTCCAACAATTCTCAGATGAAAACTGGGACACAAGGCCAAGTGACATCAGAATATAGTCCAGATAGCAAATGCTGTTAATTAGGAAGAATATACAAATTAGGAGAGTCTGTGTGAGTTTGCTTTTGCCTGAGTGTACTGGGATGGGCAAGGTTCCTATTCCTCCACTCCCTGTTGCTGAATTAACAGAGTGCAAACTACTTTTGTACTTTGAACTGAGTCTACAGCAATTGATGTAAGCTGAGAACAAAGGGGGAACATCAGAGGAAGAAAGAAACTGGGGCATTTAAAAAACAGCTGAAAAGTGGGAAGACAGAAGATTAACTGGGACAGTCCTTGCTAAATTGGGACAGTTGAAATATATGATGACATATAATATATACTCTGAGCATAAGATGAACACTCACATTGTTAGAACACTCATCGGTTTTCTTCCATCCAAGATCATGGCTCACATCAGCTTGTCTCCTTCCCCAAAAAAGAGTTTTTATAAAACTGGACTTCCATTCATTTCTGGTTTTGTTTTTGGAGATGGGGATAAAGCTCATGGCATGTCCTAAAAGTGTGTGAAAATTGGCTCATACCCCTGGAGGTAGCTCACTACTGGCTTAGATCTTAAGATACTTTTCCACAGCTCCATAAACTGTTTTGCTGCCCTTCAACATACAATCCAAGTGCCCAACACTGTCACTCTTACCATTTTGTTTTTATTCAGCATGGCCCCACAGTACCTTAGTGAAATAATTTTCCCTTACACAGTATTCTTTGCCTTGCAGATTTTTGTACTTCAAGTTCTGCACCTTTTGACTGTCAGGAAGAAAAGAAAGCTTTGTTTCAGTTTTAGCTAACCATATGGATTATCAAGGCATAACTTAATATTATCAATTTCGTTCCTTTCCTGATGGATTTGCATTGCTTCAGAGCTCCAATCTTTGTAAGAGGCTTATGCTATGTAGAACAATCCAAAATATGAAGCAGCTTCTGATGGATTTAGCTTTCTTCATTGACTGTTCAGTACAGGGGGCTTAACATTGATCCCCAAACCAGGGGAACATAATTTTCACATATTTTTCTTATGCAATAATTTCCTTGATAATGAAGAATCATGTTTTCTGTAAAACAGAAACAATTATTTGCACCTATTTCCACTTTGAATCAATTTTTTCTTGAAAACTGAAGCTCAAAAGTGGCCACAGCCTGCTAAACCAGACTGAGCAATAAACTTCTACAGGGGTAGGTAACCATATTGTTCATCAAGATCTGTCAAGGCAAGATCTGGAGACGGGGTCCAAGGCACTATGCCAGAGGTTGAGCAGGACTCCAAATGCACCAGAGCCAGTCTGCGATTTTTTTGAAGTGTGTATCATTGCATCTGAAAGCGGACAGGAAGGAAACCACTAAATCTATAGTCGAAAATTACTTAATTGTGCCACTGCTATTTTTTCCCACTAGAAATGTTTCACTGACCTAGTAACACTCATGACCTGGACTTATCCTCTTTGTGCCACAGCACCCCAAGGACAGCTCATAGCCACACAATACTCAACAATTAGGCTGAAATCATGTTCCTTCACCATTGTTTTCAAATTATGATCCCCTGAGGCAATAACAAATACACTAATTGTTTGTGCTAAGATGCATGACCTTATTCTTGGTGCTATTGCTTTCATTCCATTTCAGTTGCTCCAGCTCATGAGGTCATACAATTCATACCACGTAATTTCCTGATTCTTCTATGCATCAATACTACCTCACTGCTTGGTATCATCACCAAAGTTCATCAACACTCTTCTTACTCTCCTCTGCCAGGTCATTAATCAAAATATTTAACCAAATTAGGACATAAGACTGATTGTAGAAGGATCCCACTTGGTTTACTCCAGTGAAAACTATTTTTATTATTAGAGTTTTAGAAAGTTACTTCTGGGGCAGCAACCCTTAGAATCCTGCAGCCAACACAAACACTGGCATACTGGAAGCTGTACTCCAAAGAAGTAACTTTTCCAAACTCTGGTTTTTGGTACCTTTGAAAACTTGAGGCTATTGCAAATGCTGCTTCTAGGGGATGTATTTGGGCCTATTTCCTATAATGTGGCTGGCATCCATCTGGAGTTCATGTTTCTGCTTTTGTGTGATGGTTCTATGCCAGCCTTTCCCATGTTTCTGCCTTCCAGATGTATTTGGCTGGAGATTATGACAACTGTGGTCCAACACACCTGGCATCAGGTTAGGAAAGGTTGATTTACTCAACATACAATTTGTGCTAAACAGTGACACACATTTCTGGATTTTGTTGTAACATGGAAACCACACTGTAGGGACCTCCAGCCCTTGTTTTAAATAGTTTCAGGCACCAGAGATTTTTGAGTTAGTGACCTTTGTATGCCTATACTCACTGGTAGTTAAATTGCATATCACTCTCTAGTTTTGTTTAGGGTCAGCATGTTTATGCTAACTTCCTGTTTGCTTGTTTGTTTGCATGTTTACAGTCTTTCTCTTCCTGCATCACATAGGCTTTCCTTTGTTCTCTAAGGTATCATTTTTTGTCACATCTCTCTCTCCCTCTCTGCTTGTCCCCCATTAAGCATGTGTGATAAGGGCATCTCTCAGGGAGAGATGCTCCAACTTCCCTGATATTATATAGTACTCTTTCTTTTCTCGCCTTTTCTAAGGAAGATGAACCTGTGTTGATTACATACAAGTATTCATGAGTAAAACTACTTTTATATACCTTATAGGAAGATTTGATTTCTGTCTTTGTTAGATATTGTGTGTGGGATGGGGTGGGGTGGGCTGGTGAGCAGTTCAACTTCTGCTTAGTACATCACTTGTTCTGCTTGAGGGATCCATGACAATCTCTTGTATTTCCTAATAAAAAGAAGAAAGCACCTATGTCAGGGCCAGCTCAATACATTTTGCTGCCTGAGGTGAAGAGCCAAATGGCTTCCCCTCCTATTTAATATACAATAAAAATGTTAAATGGGTGGATTGTTGCATTTTTCTTCAGTATTGGTGTTCAGAGAACATTCTCCAGCTCACTTGGTATCTTTTCACACTACACAATTATAGCACTATGATTCCACTTTAACTGTCATGGCAACCTTCCATGGTTTGCAGTTTAGGGAAGGGAATTGTCAGAGAGCTCTAGTGTCACTTATCAAATTGCAAATCCCAGGATTCCATAGGGTGTTGTTCTGACAGTTAAAGTTGAGTTATAGTGCTTTAAGAGTGTAATGTGGAAGGACCCCTGCAGGAAGCAAACTAGCTTAGATAAACACTGTGGCACACAGCTCTGTGTTCCATCACTTTGTTGTCATCTCTTCAGGTCTACCACTGAAGTGGCCACCTCATTCTGCTAAATGGTACAGAAAACCCTGAGCTCTGTCTTGAATTGTACCCTTTATTGTGATCTTTAACCCCAATCCAATTCACCACAGAAGAACCTGTGAACAGTATAAAGATATGTTATGATCTCTGCTTGTGCAATCTATCTATCTATCTATCTATCTATCTATCTATCTATCTATCTATCTATCTATCTATCTATACACACACACACACACACACACACAGAGTTCCACCAGATGCTGAGGGGGAAATAACATTACAGTTTGTACTCAGGATTTACATACCAGTATTTCTTTTATGAAGCCTGAAGACAGCATTTTGCTAAAGGTCAGTGCAGAACCTTTAAAATAACAGAGCAGTGCAAAATATTAGGCTTACGTTTCCAAATATTTTGAAGGGACATGTATCCAATTTTACATATTACACACCTCATACTGGATGAGATGTACCTCTCTTGTCCTTGGATAGCCATATCGAAGTATTAAGTATTAATTAATTTATTTATTACATATTTCTTCTCAACAAGGAGCTCATGGCAGTTTACAAGTTTCTTTCGACCCTCCATTCCACTGCCAGTTTGTAATTACGACAAGCCTATGAGATAGGTAAGGCTGAGAAAGACAGTGCTTGGCCCACCTTATGAACTTAATGGCTCAGTGTGGACTGGAACCTGATTCTTCATGGTCTCAGGCTGATTCTCAAATCACCACACTACATTGACTCTATTTGTTAAAATCAGCCCAAGTCTGTATAATTTTTTCAAACGCACTCTGCTGCTAGCCTAAAGAGGGCAGGGGTCTCATTTAGAACCAGCAGGCAGATAAAACATACTTCATTAACCATGTGCAAGGGACGGTTCCTATTTGCATAATTGATAAGAGACTGCATATTTTCCTGTGCTCTTCCCAGCACACATCTTATTCATTACAGAAACCACTCTTGTGTAGTGTAGTATGTTTTCATTTGTGAATCTAGATGCCTTGCCCTTTCTATCCCGGGGCTTAGGGAACTTATTTTTTAAAAATGGCAGTTCCTTGAATCCCCAACCTGCCTAACCACTGATCATGAGAGTTTGGGATTCTGGAAGCTGTAGTCTAAACATCACTATTCCAAGCTCTGTTCCAGTTTTGTTTGGGCGTTCCCTCCATGGAACTGCTAATTAATTGTGGTAACAGTATGCTTATACCTCCCTTGTCCCTGCCATCACATCTCTTTTGGCACTACCTACTATTATCCATGTTTGGGACAAATGCTGTCAAGGTAACTCTGATGCACACTGGTATAATCCTTCCCCTCCCCAGGTTATACCTTTTCACAATTTCATATGAAATGTTGGTGGGGTGGTGGTAGTGGTTCATTCCTGGGATGAATGGACTCAGTAAGCGAACATGGCCTCTTCCTCTCCCACTCCATGAGATGACATTTGCATGGAGGAAATGCCCAAATAGGCATTATAGAAAACAAAAGTTTTAAAAAGAGATTCCAGATTTGTTCCACTGAATACAGACTCCACTGTGTATGTATAGTATTTAATAACATTTTTAAAAATGAAAAGGCTATATATGTAATTCTCCAAGTGACGAGTACATGTGCACAGAGAATGCAAAATATTATTTAAAGCCAGAGAAGTGCAAAATTAAAAATGAGATTTTTAAAAAAATGCCTGAGTCAGGCACAGCCCCACTTTTACACCCAAATCTTTCCATCCTAACATGGAATGAAATTTCTCCCTTTGTCCAGAAGATGGCAGAATGAGACCCAGTATATCCAACTTCTCTATACAGTTTTACACTTTTATTTCCTGCTTTCTTACTGAAAATTTTGACTTGTAAAGGATGCTGCAAATAGTTGTTTCCTGCATAGCTATGATTTTTGTGAAGGGACTCCAGGTGCAGTCTTTATGAACCATCGGGTAAGGAGTATACAAGTATTTGGCATGTGTCCCCATAGCTTTTCTGTGCTGAAGGAATTTTTGTTTTTGTTGTTAACTGCCTTTGCATCGATCTCGACCCATGGCGACCCTATGGATGAGACATCTCCAGGCCCCCTTGTCTTCTACTGCTCTCCCAGCTCCTGAAAACTCATATTCGTGGTCTCTTTAATAAAGTCCATCCATTTAGCATGTGGTGTTCCTCTCTTTCTACTTCCCTCCACCTTACTTAACATTATTGTCTTTTCCAATGATTCATGCCTTCTTATGATGTGTCCAAAGTACGACAGTCTAAGTCTTGTAATCTTGGCTTCTCTGGCTTGATCTGTTCTGGGACCCATCTGGTTGTCCTTTTGGCTGTCCATGGAATCCTCAGCCCTCTTCTCTAGCACCACATCTCAAATGCGTTGATTTTCCTCCTATCTTCTTTCTTGACTGTCCAGCTCTCACATCCATACATGGTAATAGGGAATACAATGGCTTGTATGATTCTGACTTTTGTGCTGAGTTGTATGTCTTTGCATTTTAGGATATTTTCTAGTTCTTTCATAGCCGTCCTCCACATTCTTAATATTCTTCTGATTTCCTAGCAGCAGTCCCCATTCCAATCAATGTTTGATCCCAGATATGAGAACTCTTTTACCATTTCTATTTTCTCATTGTCTAGTTTAAATGTGTAGTTTGAAGTTCTCAGGGGTCATTATTTTTTCTTTATGTTCAAAAGTAAGCCTGCCTTTGCATTTTCTTCTTTGATCTTCCTTAGTAGTTGTTCCAGGTCTGTGAGGTTCTTTGCTAGTATTATGGTGTCATTAGCATATCTCAGATTGTTGATATTTCTTCCTCCTATTTTCATTCCTCCCTCTTCCATGTCCAAGCCTGCTTTCTTTACAACATGTTCTGCATATAAGGTGAACAGGTAGGGTGATAGGATGCAGCCTTGTCTGACTCCTTTGCCAATTGGGAACCATTCTGTTTCTCCGTGTTCTGCTCTGACAGTAGCCTCTTGTCCTGAGTACAGATTCTTCATTAGGACTATCAGATGTATTGGTACTCCCATGTCTTTAAAGGTATTCCATAGCCCTTCATGGTCTATACCAGCAGTCGGCAAACTACGGCCCGCAGGCCAAACCCGGCCCGTCGAGGCCTTGTAACCAGCCCGTGGCCGGTCCTGCTGGTGCTGCCGTGTGCAATGCAAAGCACCATTTTGCTTTCCAAAATGGTGCTTGCGCTTGTGCACGCATGCACATGATGGCAGATGCCATTTTGGAATGCAAAATAGCGCCGGCGTTGTGTGCATGCGCTTGTGACATGCGGCGCCATTTTGCATTCCAAAATGGCCCCCGCCGTCATGCGCTCGTGCATGCATGAGCACGATGGCGGGAGTAATGCATGTGGGCACACACTCCCCCCTTCAGCCTGCCGACGATCGGGGGACAGCGGAACTGGTCCCACCGTGAAAAGGTATGCCGACCCCTGATCTATACAGTCAAAGGCTTTGCTGTAGTCTATAAAGCACATGGTGATTTTCTTTTGGAAATCCCTGCTATGCTCCATTAGCCATCATATATTTACAATGTGATCCCTGGTGCCTCTTCCTTTCCTGAACCCTGCTTGGACCTCTGGGATTTCTCTCTCCATGTATAGTTGGGAGGAATGGTTCTCCCCAAATATACGTGTCCATGGGCTGAGATCTGATGAGATCATCTTCTCTGTTTCCCAGTACGAGGACAATACATTGTAGAAGGACATAGGAGCTGTGGCATACTGATTGTGGAATGTCCTTCCTTTAGAAACCAGATGGTGCTGACATTGGTCTCATTTGGATGCCAGGCTAAAACTTTTATAAAATGTCCTTGAAGTCTAAGAACTTTACCTAGTGGGAGCATGTAGATGAATTTATATTATCTCAGCTTCAGCTTTTTAACCCATGAAGCTGCTCAATATGTTGTTGTTGTTGTTGTTGTGTGCCTTCAAGTCATTTTGGACTTATGGCTACCCTAAGGTGACCCTATCACAGGGTTTTCTTGGTAAGATTTATTCAGGAGAGGTTTGCCTTTGCCTTCCCCTGGGCGTGTGACTTGCCCAATGTCACCCAGTAAGTTTTATGGCCAAGCTGGGGATCAAACTCTAGTCTCCAGATTGCAAATTCAAACCACTACACCATGCTGGCTCCCTTAATATGTTTTAGAATGTTTAAAATATTTGTATTGTTTTAATTGTGTACCTATATTTAAAACCAACCAATGGCACTACTTTGCCATGATGCGTGACTGTGTGCTCCTGTGAGACAAGAAGCTATTCTGATGGTAGCAGTGCTGCTGGGAGGGTCTCCCATGTCATACAGGCTTTTGTTGATGGGCCAAACAGCTACTGGGCACATGGCAAAGGTTCGTTTAGAAACAATAGCAGTGGCACCATAGCTAACAATAATTAGTACTGTACTGTGCAGAAGAATATCTTTTACCGTGAAAAACGTATGATGAGACAGTCCAAAATTAAGCAAGAGTTAATGCCATAAGATGAAACTCCCAGGTTGAATGGCACTCAGTGAGCTACTGAGTAAGAGCAGAGGACAACTACAAATAGCACTGTGGCTAAGGATGCAACTGGACTCAAGCCAAAAGGATGTTCAGTTGTTGACATGCTTAGAGGTGAAAGGAAAGTCTGAACAACACATATCATAGGGACATGGAATGTGAAAAGTTTTAGTCAGTAGAAGCTAGACTCAGGGCCAAAACTTAACACCATCCCTTTAATCACCAGGTCAGGGCCATGGCAACTGCCCGCCACACCCCCACATCAGCGTTTTCCCAGTGCAAAAAGAAGTGGCAGAAAGCCATTCCTTTTTGCACCAGGAAAAAGGTTTCTTTTCTACCATGGCAGCATTTTTTTGGCATTTCTGTGGCACGGTTCATGTCAACACCATGCCATTTGGATGCCATGATGCCACCTGCTGTGTGGACAGCAGGGCAGCATGACACCAGCTTGGGAACAGTGTCAGGGCATGCAGCGTGCATACATCACACTCCCAAGCTGCCCCCAAGCCAGCGTGTTGTGCCAGTCTATTTTGGTCCATGGGACTTTTTACCATATATGGAACAAGAAATGCCAGATAGCCAAGCTGGGTTCAGGAAAGGAAGGGGTACTAGGGATCATATTCCAAGCTTACATTGGATAATGGTACACCAAAGATTGTCAGAGGAAAATCAGCATGTACTTTATAAATTATTAAATTATTAATCAGCATGTGCTTTATGATTCATAACCTTTACTCAGGACAAGAGGCTATTATCAGGATATAATATGGAGAAATTGAATAGTTTCCAATTGGCAAGAGGATCTGGCAAGGCTGCATTTTATCTATCTGTTTAACTTGTATACTGAATATATTAGATTCAGAGGTGTGAAAACTGGAGGAAAGAACATCAACAATTTAAGATATATAGATGACTCCATACTATTAGCAGAAAATAAGAAAGACTTGGAACAATTACTGAAGAAAGTGAAGGAAGAAGATGCAAAGACAAGTTTACAGTTGAATGTTAAGAAAACAAAAATAATGACTACAGATTATTTGCATCACTTTAAAGTAAGCAATGAAGACACTGAAATAGTTCAAGATTTTCCAAACCTTGGCTCAGTCATTAATCAGAATGGAGACTGCAGTCAAAAAAATTAGAAGACTGGGAAGGGCAGCTTTGAAGGAATTAGACAGGATTCTGATGTGTAAAGATTGAATACTATATTTAATACTAAAATAGGATTTTCCACATACCGGTAATTGTATTTCCAATTTCTGTATATAGTTGTGGAAGCTGGAGAATGAAGAAATCTGATAGGAATCAAATAAACTCATTTGAAATGTGTGCTGGAGAAGAGTTCTACAGATACTGTGGACTACTGAAAAGACAAATAAAATGTCTCAAGGGCAGCTAACATCAACAACAAGAGCAAATCAAGAATGAACCCTCCCTAGAAGCCAAGATGACTAAACTGAAGCTGCTGTACTTTAGACATAGGATGAGAAGACAGGACTCTGTAGAAAAGACAATAATGCTTGGTAAAGTAGAAGTCAGTAGGAAAAGAGGAAGACTGCATTCCAGATGGAAAGACTCGATCAAGGAAGCCACAGCCTTGAGTCTGCAAGATCTGAACAAAGCTGTTTGTGACAGGGTAGCTTGGAGGTCTCTCATGAAGTCAAATTGATGACAGTTAACAATGTTTTAAATTGTTCAGCTGATTTTATTGTGAGTTACCCAGAGATTGTATGATACAGGGAGAGATAAAAAATATTGTAAAAAGATAAACATTGGGAAGCAGACACCAACTACATATGTTGGTAGCTCTGTGTCACAAAAGACAGTCATAGTACGTGACAGTATACATATGACTACATGTTGATTTTGACAGAGATTATATGTTTATAGGAATTTTTTATGTGCAAGTGAGATAATCTGGAACTGGGAAAACCTCTTTCATTCATACTGTGAACAGTACACTGTAAACTGAAAAACCTTTGAGCTTTAAAGGAAAAACAAACAAAGTCACTTGCTAACTAGGGGACAAGGCCATATTCAGCTGGGACTTGCATCTGAATAAATATGCATCCAGCTCTATGGAAGAAATATAAATGTGTATATTATTGATAGGTCAAGTTTGTGTAACCAACTAGGATCATAAGCTGGGTGGCTGGAGGATATCAGATGTTGACTCAGAGAGATTAAAAGCTTTATTGATCAGCAACACATTGTCTCCTGCTTTCTCCCTTGATACGGATTTCCATACTTACTCACTTGTTTGCCTACCTGGACTGCTTAAATTTTGCTTTTGGTTCATTTTTTTGCCCATTGGGATTTTTTTCCCATTCTCTTAATTATACATAATGACATGTCATCTTTAATGTAACTTGTTTGTTCCTGTTATCCAAAGTAGACCTTTTGTCTCTGAGGATCAACAAAGGGGCTGCTGATTTGGGCTGGCATTTTTATTACATGCCAGCCCTATGTGTTCATCATCTATTGTGTCTAAATTATAGACATCAACCTAAGCACATTGAGGAGCTTGAGTGGTATAGTAGTTAAGAGTGCTGGACTGGGACTTGGGAAGATCCAGTCCAAGTCTCTAATAGCCATGAAACTCATTGGCACATGGGGGCCAGCAACATCAGAGTGTGGTCAGGATTGTTAAAAGAAACTTGTCCCACTGAACATATGAGCATTTATCGCTGAGCAGACACATATAGGATTACTGGGTTAGCACACTACAAAACGAATTTTAAAATAATGTGCCATAGCACAAACAGAAAAAGCAGGAGGAGGAGGAGGGAGAACCTACTAGGTGAGTGGCACTTTTAGTGTTACCTAGATGGCAGAACCAAAACGTCTTCAGCAGTTTCAAAGTAAATAAGATGATGCAATGAATATCTTCCTTGGAGATAATGGAAGTTGAATGAGGAAATGTAGGAATGTTGTCTGCCAATATGTAGGATAAGGATGACATAAGAATTAGCAAACTGGGTCAAGGCAGCAGTCAGTCTAGCTCAGTATCCTGTCATCAGTATTAGACAGTGCTGAATGTGGCAGGAAAAAGTGCACAACATTACTGGGCAATTGTAATTATGTAGGTCTTGTTTACTCCTTGCTTCTAGCCACAAAAGTTCAGCAGCATCCAGGGCATGACAGCACTGTGCTTTGGTGGTGATAGAGCACACCAGGAATGTCAAGGTCTCCTCCTGCATTACCTTTGATCCACATTAAGTTACATCCCCTTCCTTAGTCTATTTGAATTGCTCAATATCCTCAGACATTGTGGTATTACACTGAGTATATAGTCTACCCACTTATACTCAAGCCATAATGCTCCAGCCCCTAACCTCTGTACAGATAGTACAGCTTAGAAAAGTTACACTTGGACCAATAGTCCCAAAATCTAAGTGGGCTGCATGGCCAGGATATTATATATATATATATATATATATTAAAATAAACAATAAATTGGCAACATTTTAGACAATGTAGAAAACCCCACAAATCCCAGGTGCTACAGAGATATGTGTCATTATGGAAGTATGGTTGCTTATTTATTACAATTGGTTATTTCAGCTTACCTTCTCTTTTTTCTAGCTTGAACTATTAGTTAGCTCAGCAGCAGAATAATCAAGGTGTGTTGATGATTCTGCAGTTCCAGAACAATGTTGTATTAGTTTCATTATGAAACAATTTTGAAATGACTCTTCTAGTAAAGGCATAAAATACATTGACACAAGGGGTGCATCTACAGTGTTGAAATAATAATAATAATAATAATAATAATAATAATAATAAT
>CM034703.1:225104006-225120384 GCA_020142125.1 Phrynosoma platyrhinos
CGTATTGTGGGGTTTCTACCAGTACAGTTCTGGATTGATTCTTATATCTCTTTCTTGCAGCTTTGAGCCCCGCGTGTGATAAGGTCCTTAGACAGATCACATTCTCTTAGCCGCGGAAGGAGGCAAAGGCAAACCACTTCTGAACAAATCTTGTCAAGAATGATAGGCTCAACTTAGGATTGTTGTAAGTCAAAAACTACTTGAAGACACACAACAACAACAAATAAGGGGAGGGAAATGACATTTAAGTAACAAGAACCCTGTCAATATAAAGCACTCACTGTTAGATAGTATTTATTATTTAGTAGGGGCAGATTGTGAATGAAAAGGGCCCTTTTCAGAGGCCTCCTCAGTCACCAACTTGTGGTTGAAGCTGCTGTTTTCCTAAAAGTCTGACATGACTCCAATGTGACTAGCTGGGATTCTGTACATTCCCAGCAGCAAAGTCAAAAGCACAAGCAGTAGTGGTGGGGTGAGGATGGAGGGGGGGAGGGAATGACAACCCAAGCAATAATGGCAGTCAATTCCAGATCCCTGTGGCTACTCATCAAGGACATTGTTGCTTCAGACAATGTCTCCTATTTGCTGTGAATGAAAAGCTCCAAGCACCCTGGCAGCCCATATGCCCTCATGATGTCACTGAATCCATTACACATGCCCTTCCAATGCAATGCATGTGAACAGGGTGCCTGGGGATGTCCCGACAGCACATTGCCCGGGATAGCTAATGCCATTGCTCAAGGTTTAGGAGGAACAGTAAGGCACAGGTCTGATGCAGGTTCCTCAGTCTTGAGCTCAATCTTGAGCCCACACACTAAACACAAGCAAAACAGCCCCTTTCCCATGGAAACAGCCAGGACTGCAGAGGGAAGGATGGAGTGCCCTTCCAGCTGGCTAGTGACATAGCCCAGTGGCTCAAGTGAAGCCTGTACAGATCACCCAAGCTGGTAGAATTTGGATTCTGCTTCCGGGGTGCTTCTCGGGTGGGTGGACCAAGCATTCCCCATCAATGTAAATCACTGGGCACATAAAATATTGCTATCAGAAACAGAAACAGGTTATTACTCCTCTTCCAGGAATACAGGAGTACAGTTGCCATGAGACCAAGCCTGTCTTCAGGGTGATGTGGGCATTTCTGGTGGGCAATAATATCCTTAGATGGGAAAAAAAGAAGATAGCCAGATTAGAATCCACACCTACCACTCTGGAGGGGGGAAATAGCTAGTTGCAGGAGAAGTCATAAAAGACATGGTTAACAAGGCATTCATTTGCAAGGCCTCTGTTCTTTTCAATGAGCTTGATAACCAGCTCTGTCACAATTTCTGTTGATGAAAAATGGCAAGGGCTCAAGGGAGATGAGAATGGTGGGGTAGAGATTGTTTCAGAGCTGACGTTCAGGCCAGACCAGTGGCTAGAAGTGAGGACCATGGGTAGCAATCCTTCAGCTGAAATGGACAGCAATGAGGGAGTGGCTCCCTGCACGTGCCAGACCTTTATACAGTGGGCCCTTCCCATCTGCAGGGTTCAGCTCCACCTCACCCCACCCCACCCCACCTCTGCATGTGAGAAAAAACATGGGCAGCTGCACCCCATGTTATTCAATGGATAGTAGTGTTCATGCATCCATGTGTCCTGCTGCCATTGAATAAAATAGGGTGTGGTGAGCTGCAGATGCTCCCATTCTTGGATTGCCAGGCTATTGATGTGGTGGTAACCACTGTAGTTACTATAGTTACAGTAACTATATTTACTTGTAATTATAATTATTGTGGCCATGCTGCCTGGGGATCATGGAAGTTGCAGTCCAGCAGATCTGCAGGGCATCAGGCTGGAGAAGGCTGGCCTATAGAGAGTCACCAATGAAACCACACCCTTTGAGTGCTGCATCTAAGCAGTTGAAGGATCTAATTTCTTTCACACTGCAGTTATGAATTGCACAGACGTTTTCATGTTAGGACTTTCCTCATTCTCCAAAGAATCAAAGATCTATTAGTTGGAGTCCAGCAGCAACAAGTAGCTTCCTGTGACTGAGAGCATGGACTGCAGAAGCTGATGGTGATATCAATTCTGGAAGGGCCAGGGACTGGCTCCACCACCTCCTAGGATCTACTTGTACTTGAGGCATTCACACCCAAGGACTCCTGATTAAGTGTTTTGACCCTTAACATTTAACCAAGGTGGTGGGTGTGGGGCTCCTTTGGGAGCTGTATGGATTGCCAAAAATGCAACATGCCAACTGGAAATGTCTGGAAGTCTACTTCTTGTTTTAAAAAGCAGTTTTTATAAACATGTTAAGCAGTGGAGGGGAGGGCGGCTGCTAGCTATTTTAAAAGTTTATTGCAACTCCAGGAGGAGGAGGAAAGGAGAATGTTTGCCACCTGCACGTTGAAAGTCTGGAAGGAGGATAGGAAGTAAAAGAACCATGGGGGCTAATGAGACATGAAGCAGTAATGAGTCATAGGTAGGAGCTGCAACAGATAGCTCCTATGACAAGATGCCCCGGAAGAGTGACAATGGCTGTGTTATATCCCTCTTAGCAGAGGATTCTCCAAATGCAGAGATTCCACAATGGGCTAGTAATGGGAGCCCTGTGATATTAGTAGAGGCAAAATGGAAGGGAGGGAAGCTAGGCGGCAAACAGTGCCATTTCCCAGTGGCATGTGACAAGAACTCGTGGAAGAAGCAGGATTTGTGAAGCTGAGATGTTGGCATTTTTTGATGAGTAGGGACAATGACATCATCTGCCACCAGACTCTTTTTTGTTCCAGTCATATCATTTCAGTCCTCTCACCAACTAGTTCTGTCTATGTAATAACGTTTCCCAGCAATAATATACTGTTATGAATTATCCCTGCTGTAGTGCACATTATGTTGGGGTATCTTGAAGAGCTCACCAGTTTTACAAAAGGCTTCAGCTTGGTGGACATAAAAATGGCTACAACTGCTTTGCTGAAATTAATCAACATAGCTGGCTGCATTTTAAACTTTCTTTGGGGAACTGCCTAAAGTGACTGTCATGGTTTACCACCATACAACTGGTGAAATTTTTTAAATCTGGGTTTTCATGGCCAACAGGTCCTCCCATACTGTAAATCTGTTTCATATTCTGTATGAGAGACTCTGCTCTTACTTCATGAAAACTTCATAACACTGGATTGTTAAACCAGTGCAGAATTTCCCCGAATGATAGGAAGAAAGATCAAGAGAGACATGAGGCAAAAACCTTTCTCTATTTCCCCAGTCATCTTGTAGCCAGGGGTGTCATCAGGGGGGTGCACGGGTTTAGGCCACACCAAGTGATACTGTAAGGGGGGGTGACACCATTGCTTCCCAAACATTTATCTTTGGGCAGAAACGGGCTGTGACATTTGCCTGCATCCCTTTAAAACAATGAAGAGATGGTGTGAGTAGGGTGAGGCTCAGAAGAGAAAGGAAAAAGCCCAGTTTTAAAAAAAATACCTAAAAATGTAAAAAAAATATTCTTTTAAATTTTCTTTAAAAACATCCCATCTTACAAAAATTTCACTTTAACCACATGAACCGATGTACATGTAAATACATTTAGGCTGTGCACAAGATAGTATAATTTAAAGGTACAATTTTAATTTTTCTAAGTCACAACTTTTGCCTTTACATTCAGTGATATATGGGAATTATGATTTATGAGTAACATTAGTACAAACAACTAATTACTAGGGGTTCTGTATGGTGTGGTATGGGAGGAAATCAATGAGGGGGTGACACAAATTCTAGTGACACCACTGCTTGCAGCTCTTGTCTTTGTAAAAAACAGTTTTGCTGAGTTTCTTTCCTCCTCTACTTTTTGTTTTCTTGGGCTGTTCCTGATCTTGCTTGACATTCTTTTAATGTTGTGTCTTTATTGTGCTTACTATGGATCTTATCACACCGCTATAGTAAAGCGTTTTACCTGTCCTGAATTCAATCTTAATTCGGGCAGCATCCGGACCATATTGTAGTGATTTTGCCACTGAAACTGCCGCCCTCGTCCAGCCTGGATTCAGCCTGGGTCCTGAGGGTGCTCAGTGCACCTCTTTTTGAAACCGGGGGTTTTCCAACTTAAAAAATAGCTGCCAGAGTGCTCCTGGGACCAGGGATAGACCAGGGATGGACATGGGCGGCGGTTTTAGTGGCAAAATCATTGCGATATGGTCCAGATGCAGCGCAAATTAAGATTGAATTCGGGACAGGTAAAATATTTAGCGGTGTGATAAGCTTCTTAGTTACAATATAATTTTAAATTATATTTGATTCTGTCAGCTGCCCCAGTAAATTGTTGTTATAGGCTGGTCTATAAAAAACATCAGTCAGTCAGGTGGACGTCTTTGTAGCCATTTATTGCGCACCATGAGCAAAAATATATGCTCCTCATCAAGTAAACATACATTTTATACATCAAGTTGCACAGCAGAAAACCTCTGTATCGCTGTGTCATCTTATCTAATGAAGAACATAACAAATGGGAGTTTTCAATGATTGAAACTCTTGGAGAGTAGACACTGGCTTTGCCTAACAGCAAACAGCCATATCTAAAAACAAATATGGGAAGGACAAATGATGTAAAACACTTGTCTTCTCAGAATCTCTCACAGGTACTCTGCCCCAACACTCCAGACAGAAAGATGTGATAAAGCAGATTCTAGTCCACAAAAGCTTATGCCATGTTTCACTCCTCTTTAAGATACCACAAGATTCTGTTCTTCTTGTAGCAGTGGACTTACATGGCTAGCCCTCTAAAAACAACAACAAACCAAAAATTCTAGCCTTACCATTGCAACTGGACTCACAGTGACAAGACAGCCTGCACAAGTAAGAAAGGGCTCACTCGAGATGCCATTTGTTCCGTACATCTTCCATCAAATTTGCACAAGCATTGCAGCAAAGGAGAGGTTTGTACAAAAGCAAACCTAAACACTTGTGATCATCTAGTGCCAAAGTGAGGTTGAAGTAGGTACTAGGCTAACCTCTCTAGTAAATGTAATCCACTGCCACAACATTTTACAGATGAAAGCTGGGATAGGTGTGGTCAAGCAACTGAATGTGTGAAGATGGCAAAAGTTATTAATGTGGAAAAACATACAACCTAGGAGAGGCTGCAGAAGTTTGCTTTTGTCTTGTCCTACTGGGAAGAGCAAGATTTTGCCCACTCCCATCCCTCCTGCTAGATTAGTTTGGTGCAAACTTTTGCGCTTTGACCCAATTTGCAGCAACTGAAGCAGAGTAAGGACAAAAAGAAAAAGTGGGAGGAGGAGAATGAAACAGAGACATTTTAAAAGCATCTGGGGAAAAATCAGATGACAGGATTAATCTGGATTGTCCTTACCAAACTGGAACAGTTGGAGGATATGCTGCAACAACAGCTGCAGAGCAGACACTAGAAGCCTGGGTTCTGTTATGGCTGTGGGACTGCAGGGGACTCCACAATCCTTACTGCCTTAAATGGGAGGAGTTCTCCCAAGATATATACAACCTCATTTCTAGATACTGTTACATTTGCTTTTGAGGATGGAGCTGACCTCTCAAGAGAATTCAGAATTCTGAATAAGCACAGTTCTTTCCTTCAAAAGGGCCCAAACTCTTCATATCTATGTATTTTTAATGTTGTCACACCTAGGCAATGGTATTGCTATACTGTTTTTTTAAAGTCATTACAAACACAGTATATTGCGTGTATTTGTGTTTTGCCCAAGGAAAGGAATTTATGGTTGTTATTTTATTGTGTTTTACAAACTCAGCAACAAGTCTTTAAGATAACATATATGCCTTTTGTACCTCTAATGGATGATAACAGTTCCCAGATTCTATATTCAAGTTTCATAGTGCAGCCAAAGTTGTCAGATACCTAGAGTTTACAATTTATTTCACCTGATGCCAGAATCAATAACCAATTCTTTATTTACTGAGGCCTGTAAGTATGCATACATTATATCTCAGCTAGATAGTAAAACTCGTTTCTCCATAGCTGTGTGTCAGCAGTACTCACAGCTAGCATGAGGTTGGGCTTTTGTGGGAGGGAAGTCACTTTGAATACAGATCAAGCATGTTCCTTGTGTAACCAGGTAGCACTAAGAGTTGTGTCTACGTCATGCCGAAACATGAGTCAGGGACAGGGTCTATGGTGCTCTAGTCATCTGACATGTGTTGTGGGTGCAGCTTTTGTTCATGGGTTCCTAAACAGTGAAAACATGATCTGTTCCATGGAAGCTTGCCTTCAGGGCATGGAAGTGAAAAATGGTTCTCAGAGGACTTTCTTCATTTTTATAATGATTGTTTTGTTATTACACTCACAGCTGCAAGTCGGTAGAGTAATAAAAAGAATTAGGTGTGAATTTGATTAGATGGAAACAGAATAAATTCTTTTTAATTTTGCCACTGGACATTTGCTTCTATATTTCATCTTTCCGGAAACGGGGGCTCAGATTCAAACTGAACAGTTTATTTTCAAGTGTGTGTTTAATCCAAAGTCTATGCACACAGTCACCCTCATATTTAATGTGAATTAATTTAGAATAACCATTGCTTCCCCTCATTGTTATTGTATTTACTAACACAAATAATTAAGTTTCCCTCAGACTGACACTGATGTGGTGTGTGTGTGTGTGTGTGTGTGTTAGAAATCTAATTTTCAAGAATGGGATAACTAAATAGTGTTAAGTGATAATATGCTTCTATCAAGTGATCTTGAGCAGAGGCCTCAAAAGACTGCTACAGGAGAATGAAGTTTTTACTGAAATAGCTCTATATTCTGGGCCATCTTTTGTGAGGAGACAAAGGGAGGATGCAGATGGGCGGCCGTGGGCTGCCCTGGGAAGCGGAGGATTGGGGCCAAGGCTGATGCTGCACTTGGGGGGAAAGTGTCATTTCAGAAACTACAGTACCATACACATACTGTTTTTTCTCTGTAAAGGCATGAGGCAAAAGGAAAGCATTGCTTTTATTTAAAATTTAGACTATTTAAATTTAACTTTTGGAGAGCCAAACCAAAGGTGATGTGCATCACCAATGATTACATTTCCTGATATCTTTGTCTTTGGTTTAAAATAGCTGGAGCCACAGACTGTTGGAATCAGAGAGTCACAGAGCTAGAAAGGGGATTAACCATTTCCCCAACTTTGGACATGAATATGTGTGAGGCACTCATTCATACAGACACCCAAAGCTGTGTTACCAAAAGGGTGGTGGGAGAGAAAAGTATCCATATTTCAAACTCTTTTGTGTTCTCTTTACTAACAACAAAGAAAGAAGATATTTTAACTGAAGATGCACTACAAGGTGAAAGAATTAAGCTTCCTCCCCACAGGATTGAGAGAACCTGATCCCACTTTGACTTTTAGTCAAAAGAAAATTCATCAGAGATCTGTTGTTTTACGTTTAGTTGATTCTTATATGGACCAATCTCTATAGAATATCTTTATCCTTTTCTTGCACAAAATCTCAGGTAATCCTGAGTCAGCCTTAAAATACATGATGGCTCAAACATAGACTATAAACCTATTATTATTATTATTATTATTATTATCATTATCATCATCATCGTTGTTATCATCTGCCTTTCTCCCAATAATGGGAGTCAAGGCAGCTAACAACTTATTTTAAACAATATAAATAAAAATATAAAAGCATCAATTAAAATATAAATATTCAAAAACCAATTAATTTATAAAGTTAAAACATTAAACTTTAGAAATATTAAAATTCATGAAAAGACTATATACAAACCTTTCAAACAGCACAACATAGCATTAAATGATGCATTTTAAATGTCAATTGTTTTAATATGTATGTGTCTTGATAAATGATAAAAGCACTTATGATAAATTGTCACTTAATTCTTTTAAAGTCATTAAATAAAATGAAATTGGAAAATTTAACGGAGGATACTTCTAGGCTAACGGTGCCTAACATTACCAATCAAAAGGTATTGTATAACCATAGGGTCTTTCCCTTGCTGGCTGATTTTCTGTGCTAAGAGAAAAGACAGGAGAAGAAGGAGCAGGAAAACTCATGGAGATTACAAATGGAAGATGATGTTGCCTAGCCCCGCCATAAAATTCTATGTTTGAAGCAGGACATTTTCACAATAAAAGCTGGGAGCTCTCAGAGATGGAGTGCAAGTGTATAAAGCATCTTTGAGCATTTTTAAATATTTTGAGTTTCATGTCTGAGAAGTTATACCTAAATTCAATTGTCAAGATACATCTAGGGTAGACCCACTGAATGAATGAGAACTTGTTAAGTCAAAACTTGTATTAATATCATTTAGGGCTTAGGAGATAAATATAGATTTCCTTTGATGATTTAAGGGTTTTGTGGAAGATCAACTTCAAAATAAGCTATGGACAACAGTTAATCCACTTTTCATAGAAACTGGCACACTCCTATAATTGGAAAGTGGAAATACCTTCTCATTGTTTTACATTTAAAGATACCTCACAATCAGTAAACACAGAGGTGCTTATTCATTTTCTCTGTGGTTTAAGTACGTTAAACTCTTTGCAAAAGGACATGACTGTCTCATGTGACTGTATGAGGTGATGGTTGTGTTTCATAATAAGAAGCTAGCAAAAATATAGCATTAGTCATAAAAAAGGGAACAATACTAGGCTGTTCTGAATCTAAAAGCCCTTAGGCTGTGTGGAAAGTTAAACCTTGTCCCACTGTGTCCGTTCCAGAAGTACATCATAATGTATACGGACTGAATGACTCATACAGTATGATGTTCTGTGTACTGGAACAGCGTAGTACCTCCCTATGAAGTGTGCATTTTAACACTATGCTTTGCTCATGTGATACACTAGCAAAGTTTTCCTTCCATCACCTGTCCCACTGTCCTTTTACTGTGACACTGCATCACTTTAAGACTGTTCTAACATTATAGTTCAAGAAAGGGTCTGGTGGTACTATAAACTTAACAGATTTACTACACCTTTCTTGTTATCACTAAGTACTGTTCTTGTGAATGGTCACTATGATTGTGATTTGCATAGATTTAAATTTAAATACATTTCAATTGTTTTTATTAGAGGCAGTACTTTATGCATTTCATGATGTTTGAGCCTACATTTTATTTCTGCACATGTACACACCTTATTGAAGGTTGCTTTCAGACTGACATCTCCTAGCACTATTAATCAAAAGGCCTTCTAGAGCTATCCTATGCTTCCTTCCCTGGTAGGTTTTTTTTCTGGTATGAAAAGGCAGAAGAAATCATGGATACCCATCCATCCCTGTAAAATTCTGCACTTGAGACAGGTGACCATAACCATAAAAACATCTTCTAGAAGCACTTTGTCTGTATAAAACTATAGACTGAGAATCACATTGCATGTATCTGATGAGGCAGACTTTAGGCATAAAAGACAATGCCATAATTTCTACGTCTTTCAAGAAAGAGCCAGAGCTAAATTACATTATAATCTTAATGAGAGGATAACTTCACATCCTTCACAATGTAACTGAAATTGGGTTTAGCAACTTTATAACTATTTTGGAAACATAACTGGGATTCATGACTTTTAAAAGCAACTTTCCAAGGTCTGAATTTTATGGGAGTACTTTCCAAATATTTTTTTATCTTCTGCTTTTTTTACCCTCCTGTGCTGTGACAAACCATTTCCCTACAAGGATGCATAAGTAATGAAGTCATTAAAAAAGATCTGGCTGAATAGAATTTGATGAAAGATTGCCTTTTTCAAAGAGTGTTTGGTCAGAGGCATATTCCAAACTTTACTTGGCTTCTGGAACTAATTCTGTAACATTTTTATTTCATCTTTTTTACTTATTGGGTCCATGAAAATCTCTTTATGCAAAAGCCAGGTAGCAGGAGGAAGCTTGATTCCACACCCAACATCTATCCATCCAGATGTTACAGGAGTGCAACTTCTACCAGTCCTAACTGGTCTCATCAATGGTGCAGGATGATGAGAAATGCAGTCTAACAACTACTAGAGGACCATAAATGTTCAAAGCACAGCTAGAATGACTGTATTAAGGTGGAGACAAAATCAGAGTCTGAGGAGCTACTAGGACAAAAAAAGAGGATTGTCAGGAGCCTGCCAGACAGTAGGTTCTTTATGCTGGCAGCAGAAGGCATAGGCCTAAATCCTAGGACCATTGAATCCATTGGATTTACCTATATGTTGACTCCCACTGAACAATTGATTCAATGGGTCTGCTCTAGCTGGAACTAACCAAAAGAATTCTGGCCACAGTGTAGCTATTCTGTCCTTTTCTCTTTGATTTTTAAATATTTATCATTTTATTTTTGTGCAGCAGAGGAAAAGACAGGGAGGGAGGGGATGCACTGGAGAAAAACAAGAGTAGAGCATGATGTCATCTGAAGCCCCTGTAAAAATGCAGTGAATAAGGAAAGGTGATGGTATGATAAACAAGTTTTCAGACATCCTTGTGCATTAGCCCCTCATATTTTTTAATCACAAGATATCCCAGGTACTCTAGACACTATTTACCTGTTGGGACAAAGAGTAAGAAGATAGAGGTGGCTGTTTCACAGCAGATGTTTGTGCTATCAACAACTGTCTTGTAAATGGTTTGTAATGGTAACTTAATGCTTTCTTGCATTTAATTTTCCCCTGACCTCACTGGCAACACTCCCACCCTTCCCATGTGTATTTAATATATGCTGTACCTACAACTCAAAGTCAGACTTTGTGCATCTGATTAAATTATTTGTAATCACTTCAGGTGCCACAAGATTATATTTTGCTGCTGATGATTCTAGATGTATGGTTTTCTTCCCATTGCTACGAACAGATTTCTCAATCCAAGATAGTCAAAGATGGATTCTTTTCACACAGTATTTATCACAAAATTATGAATACTTGTTTTGGACAGTTTTACACATAATGCAGCTTAGAATAGCTCTTGTTTAAATCACTTTTTATGGAAATGATTTTGCTTTTTAAATTTGTATTTTATTATTGTTATTGTTATTAATCTTGACCACTTGTTTTAGTAGAAACATGAAGTTAAAATAAAATAAAATAAAATGTTATTAAATAAGATTAAAACTTAACAAAATAAAAATAATGACAAATGCCATTTTTTTTTTCTTTCACAGGAACAATGCTAAGATCTTTATATAAAAACAAGAAAGTGGCACTAAGGAGGCTTGAACCTCATGTGTGAAACAGATCTTTAAAAAAATCTCAAAAGCTTCTTTATTCTGATCTGCTCATTCTGTTTTTGTTCTGTTGCTATTCTCATTTTATGTCACAGGATAACAGATGGTTTTCTTTCCTGGGCTGATTTTGTGTGTATGTGTGGAAAAGGGAGGAAGAAGTGATCATTTGCAAAACCTGAGACGATTCTGAAACTGTAAATAAAAGAAGCGTATGAGTCATGCTTGTCCAGAAATGACGAATAAGGACGAAATATGAAAAGCTTTGTTCTAACCAGCAACATAAACTATCTGGATTTTGAATGAATCATCAGAATATCACAATCAGTTTACCAGCACAAAGTACAGAAAAGTCCCAATCAAAGAAAACCGTACTTGTTATGAAACAAGACTGGTGGAAGGTGTGATCACTTTCCAAAACATGGTGTACTGTCTGGTTAGTTCATGTACTAGATATAGGAGTACATGAATGTGCAACAACAGAACAGTATTGTGGGAAAAGATTATCATAAATTTTCTCAACATTTTTTAGTACAAAACTATGTTGCAAGGTGTCTATAACTTGGAAAATTATTTTAAAAAAAACATTACAGCTCTGAGGAAAAATGAAGTTGTTGTGTGCCTTCCTGTAATTTCCAACTTATGGCGACCCTAAGGCAAACCTATTATGGGGTTTTCTTGGCAAGATTTGTTCAGAAGGAGTTTGCCATTGCCATCCTCTAAGGCTGAGACAATGTGACTTGCCCAAGGTCATCCAGTGAAGTTAGTTACTATTATAGTTCCATTTTTTAAAAGAATTAAATCATTTTCTCATTATCCAAAATTAGCTAAATTAGTTATTTTTAGTTATATTTTAAAAGCAGGCACCAAAATGCTATAACTTGATGGCCTGTAGTACAACAGTAGTTTGATGTGGTTACCAAGTTGTGTCCTACTGTAGGGGGTGGTAAGCCAAAGAGCCAGCGTTCTCAAAGATGACTCCATGGTCATGTGGCCAGCATGACTGCATGGAATGCTATTACCTTCCCACCAAAGTGGTACCTATTTATGTACTTGCACTTTTACATGCTTATAAACTGCCAAAAGCTGGGACTAGTGATGGTAGCTCACTCCATCACATGGTGCTTGGGCCTCGAACTGCTGACCTACTGATCTTACAATTATCAGAGTCAGCGTCTTAACCAGTGAGCTACCATGTCCCTCTCACTTGGCATGTGCACGGGGCAAATAAAATGGCCTCCCCCCCATCCTCTTCATGGGGAGTCTGGACAATCCAGGGCCCAATCCTCAAATCTGATGCAAAGAGCCTGGATGACATCTGGCCCAGTCAATGCCAAACCTATTGTATACCCCTCTTAAAACAAACTTTTAACACACCCTTTTAGTTCCTGATCTTTCTGGAAGACCCAGAACCCTCCATTGCAACACTGGGTAGCATCCTGTTAAAATGCATCCTGTTGTGCTGACTGGCAGGGATGTCACTAGGGAGGTGCCCGGGGGGGGGTACAGACAGCACAAGGTGACACCCTAAAGGGGTGGTGGTGACACCACTTCTCCTCAAATACCTACCTTTTGGCAGAAACCAGCTGTGACATTCATCTGTATCTCTTTAAAATGTTTTAACAGTTGGTGGGAGTGGGGTGAGGGAGGAAAAAGAAGACACCCCAAATTTTTTAAAATTAAAATTTCAAAATTCATAATTTTGAATTTGAAAAAAATGAAAATTTGAAATTTTAAAATTCTTAAATTTTCTTGAAAAACATCACATTTTAACCTAATCTTCACTATTTATATGTAAATACATTTAGGCTGTGCATATGCTATTGTAATTTGAAGGTGTAATTTTAATTTTGCTAATTGTTTTATGTCACAAGTATTAGCATTACATTCAGTGGTATACGGGAATTAGGATTTATGAGTAACATTAGTGCAAAAAAGCATTACTAAGGATTCTGTATGGTGTGAAATGGGAGGAGGCCAACGGTGGGGCGTGACAACATGAGTTACCGCACCGGGTGACATCAACCCTAGGGATGCCTGCTGCCTGTGGTGGCAGCGGCAGCAGTGGCAAGTCACTTGCTCCAAGGTTAGAATGAGGCACCCAGCCATATGATAGAGGCTAGACGCATTCTGACCTCTGAGCAAGTGATTCATCACTGTTGCAGCCACGCCAAGTGCCACAGTGGGATGTGCATGCAAACAGGTGGCCAGCATTGCAACAGAGAGTCCCAGGTAATGGGGGGAGGTTGGGACAGTAATGGCACCAGGATATTGCAGGTTGCTCCTGGAATATCCTGGCCTGTGCAGATACCACCATGGTACCACCTTAATGGGAGGCAGTAACTAGTATGAACCTCAAGCTCAGCAGTGGCCCTAAGCATTAGTATTGGGCCTACTGTCTAAGATTGTTTCCAATTGTATTCTGGGTATGAAAACTTATTCCTAATGCTCATTAAGACCATTTTATAATCTCAGGTAAGATTTCCCCAGTACCTACACAGGGTAGCCAACAACAGTTAGAAAATCAATAAATGATATAATGTTGTTCACATATTTTAGGATAGCAGCTTGTGAACTCACTTTAACAGCTAGAGCTGCAGTTTATTTTTAAAGTCAACATTTCCTGGTGAGGTTGGGTGATTCATTTCTCTTTCATTACTTGACTAATGGATCATATAAAAGTTATATTGTATTGTAAAATAACGCTCCCAGCACATTTCTTATCTTCCGTGAAAGGAATTCACAATTGTTTTGACAAAGAGTGAATGTCAGGGTCAAGAATTTATTTTAGTCTATAAATCAAATAAGAAGACAATGTGTGAATTATTACTTTAGGATGGAGTGGGGAATATGTGACCTTCCAGATGTCATTAGAGTGTAGTTCCATCAGCCCTAGGCTATCCAGTATAACCAATGGTGAAGGATTATGGGCATTACAGTCTAGCAAGGACTAGAAGGCTACATTTTCCTCATCCTTGCTTTAAGATAACAACTTTTGACATCACAGACCTGGATTGTTCTTTCTGTAAACAAGACCTGGGTGTATTTCTTCTTTTCTCTCCAGAAAAAAGTTACCAGGCCCCACTAAAATTAAAGGAGTTACGTTAGTTGTTCCTAACTTGTCTAATTGATTTCAGGCATGATTACATTTCTCTGGATTGTTGCAGTCTTTCTATGACTACTGTGGAGAAAAGGGTAGAAAAAAGAAGAAGTCTGACTCAAAAATGAGTCAGGGAGGATAACGAATGGGTAGAAGATATTATCTTCTCTCTTCCCAGCTAGCAAGAGGAACAGACACCTGCTTTCAAGCAGTTGATGCAGTGTTTCCAGCTTGCTAGTTAACTCTGCTTGGAGGAACCAAACTGGAGAGTTTGTGACTCATTTTTGCTACTTCTGTTCTCCTGCTGATCTGTGTTTGCTTAAAATTTTCCTCTTGCTGCTCTGCATCCATTCTTTCTTTCAAATACCTAGTTCAGATGGAAAGTAAAATCATTGTCAATACTGGTCTACACTTACACTCAAAATGTAGCCACCTGTCAAATAAAGAGTGATGGCTTGTTTGCACTGTCATCATCATATAACCACCAGACTTGACCAAGACAGGCTACAGCAAAATTTCCCATCACTTCTGTGCTCATACTGGCAGTGGATTATGCCAATGTGTTGTCACAAAGTAGGGCATTATTAGTGTCATTTTTTTTTTAAGAACAGTGGTCTGTGTGAAAGGATCTTAGGGCCCAGAATTGATGGGTGTTTAAGTATCCAGTTAATTTTTTTCTTCCTAAAATACTCATCATATAGCTTAATTACAGAGTAGCTGCTTAACCTGTGTGGATGATGATGATGATGATGATGATGTTTATTTAATATTAATATTTCTAGAACACATTCTGTAATTAGAAATGGTACTTAGGGCTACTATGCCAGTTTTATAGATGGCTACATCAGTAACAATTCTCTTTAAAACAAAATCAGGACTGATGCTGTCATTTGAAGAGATGGGTGCCTCAGGTGGCAGATGCCAGAGGGTGGGTGACAAGGTGTTCAAGGACCGAAATATGGGTAACATACTGTTCATTAGTCTCAACTTGAGTAGATCTATTCAAACAGTTGCTAAATGGTGAGTCAACACATAGATAAATCCCACTGACTGAATGGGTCTACACTAGTCAGAACTATCAACAGAATTTGGGCTTATGGGTGCTACAAAGTCCTGATTTTGCACCCCAGCAGCCAACATAGTCCATAGTGAAGAATTCTGGGAGTGGCAGTCCTACCCTAAAAGTGTTATGTTTTGTTGAAGTGTACTAGAAGATGCTGGCAGTGTGGAGGATGCTGTTCCATTGCCAGTGGCAAAGGAAATGTCCACAGCCAGTTCAATCGGCTTTTGTACATAACATGTACATGTGCATCTTGTCCTTCACCTCAGGCAGCAAAATGTTGCATGTTAGCCTTACTATGCCTATTGCAAAGCAAGCACTCTTCTTGACTTGAAGTTAGCAATTTCCAGACTGACTAAATGAGTTTTCAGCTGTGACAGTGCCCCATGCACAATGCAATAAAAATATGGAGATAAAAGCCAAGAAAATAGGAGGAATAAGAATGTGTAGGAGTGGGATGCCAAGAGAATTTCATAGAAATTTGTTGACCCAGTGCTCTTGAGTAACTCTTTGGTCCACATCACTTAAGAACAATGGAATGTTAATCTCCCATCCCAAGCTAGCTGAAAACATGTACAATCATCAGTGTGGGGTGTGTTTGTCACACTGAGACTAAGGAATATGATGTTTATAACAAGAAAAATAAGTGCCACGAATGCCATTGTGGGTTAGGGAAGCAGAAAAGGGAAGCAGGGAACAGAGAACAAGACTCATTTTTCTATATCTGCCTCAAGTACTTGAACACACTGCAATAAATGTCATTTATAAGGAATGTCAACCCATCCCAAGATGCAGAAGGTTCTTATTAGTGGTCAGAAGATCACCAAACCTAAAAATATTTCAGCTGTGTCTTTCAAAAGGCTTGGGTTAAGTTTATATTTTGCTTCCTTAAAAATATTTGCCTCTCATGGTTTTCTGACTTTTAAAAGTCAGTTGCTTGTCATGTTTCTTGGAGAGTGGCTGAAATTATCCCAGCCCTTACGCCACAGCCACACCACAGCTGAACCCATTCCCTCCCTAATTATTTCGGAATATGTGTGCAATTGGCATCAGAAATTGT
>CM034703.1:225149275-225170042 GCA_020142125.1 Phrynosoma platyrhinos
CCCTGAGCTTACCTCTTCAGATTCATGTGTATATTTATGGAAAGGGATCTTGCAGCACCTTTGAGACTAAATGATAGAGAGAAGCTGGGAGCGTAAGCATTTGTAGACTTGAGCCTGTTTTCCTCAGAGGCATGTGCATACATATCCCACCTTTGAGGGATCCTGGGTATATACATTCAAAGGGATTTTGCAGCACCTTAGAGTGTACCTGTAAGAGAGAAGTTCATAACATGAGGTTTTATAGACTTGACCCCACTTCCTTAGAGACGTGTGCGGGATCTTGTGTATATGTATGTGAAGGGATCATGCAACACCTTTGAGACTAACTGAAAGATAGAATGCATCTGAGGAACTAGGCTCAAGTCTAAAAAAGCTCATGCTACCAACTTCTGTTTTTCGGTTAGGCTCAAAGATTCTGCCAGATGTTTCTGAAGTGTCATCTTTGTCATGGGAGGATGAGGATGAGGATGAAGATGAAGATGGGGGGGTCAGAGCCACAGCAGCCCACTGACTGGAGAGTGACCCTCTGTGGTCCACAGTGGGATGGGGAGAAAGGAGCGAATGTGGGCAAACACAGCAATGATGGTCATGCCCAGGGAGACCAGGCATCCTCCTTTCCTAGGACATGCCTTACATTTCAACCTTCTGTCCAGGAGGAATTGCAAAAAGTCCTCCATTTTGAGCATGACCAAGAAGCATGGATTTATATTTATCTGAATGTTTTTAGCTTTTATTTTGTAATGTCCTGCATTGTCTTGAATATCCTATATTTTGCAGTGCCTTGTCTTTTGTGGTTATGACTTGTGATCACCTGGTCACAGCTAGGTAGGTACCTTGCCATGCACAGGACAACACTTCAGGTTGGGATGAAAGAAGCTCACATTTCAGATTTTTTTTTTTTAAATAAAGCACCAACAAACATCCTTCTAACAAATACTGGATTCCCCCTCTGGAAGCATGGTCTTCAGGCAGAAGGAAAGAGCTGGCAGACTCAGGGCCAGAGGTGACTTGAAAGAGGGGGCAACCTGGATCTTTGTTGGCTAAAGCCAAGATAAGATGATGGTGGAAGGCAGCAGTGTCTTTGTGGAAGAAAGACTGACTGGAATGGCTCTTTGTTTGGGGACTTTACAGCATCTCCCAGTAATAGGAAGTCTTTCCCAAGAAGAATGCGGGGAGACAGGGAGCTAAGGGGAGAAACAGCTGTGAAGAAAACACAGTGCTTTCATGGTGTATCTGCACAAGTGTGTAAAAGGGAGATGTGTATGGGAGAGAGGCTGAGAAGTTTTACAGTTACACTTTCTTAAATGGTATGGTGATATCAGAAGAGCCAGTGTGGCGTAATGGCTTGAGTATTAGAGCACAACTCTGGAGACTGGGCTTTGATTCCCAGCTTGGCTATGAAACCCACTGAGTGACCTTGGGTAAATCACATGCTCTCAGCCTCTGGGGAAGGCAGTGGCAAATCTATGAACAAATCTTGTCAGGAAAATCCCATGATAAGTTTGCCTTAGGGTGACCATAAGTTGGAAACCACTTGGAGGCACACAACAACAACAACAACAACGGCTGTTATCAAGACCCGCTGTTTGCCAAAGGAGTTCTTACTGTTGTATCACCTGCACTGGCTGCACTGTCATAGTGCCTGTGATATTGGAGAGGTGCTGTGCATTTTTTAGTAAAGTTCTGTCATTCCCATTCTGACTAGAGTCTGTGCTGTCATTATGACTTTCTTCCATATCTGTCTTGTCATTCCCCTTCCATGCTGCTTTCTGAGCCTCAGAAGCTTTTTAAAAGCCTATTGCCATACCTTATATTCCTCGCACATTTCCTTCTGCTGTTCTTGCTTCATCTCTCATTCCAACTGGTGTATCACTTCTGTTATGCAATGCAATTCTTAGTGCTCTTTTGAAAAATACCTATTATGGCAAAATGGCATTTTCCTTCATCTTTGTAATCTTCCAAACACCAGTCCATTTTGTTATGAAAGCTCCTAAATGAATCAGTGGAAATGTATTATTGCAAATTATATTGCAAGTTTCTAGGTTGAACAGAACTCTTTTTCTTTGTTGAAACAGTTTCATTTGCTAGTACTGCCCTGACATAGTTCTTTTTCTATAACGCATTAAGATGAGTGATTGTGGTTCCCTGGCAAGTGTATTGATACGGTAGTCACTCCAGAGGCAACAGTTCCTTGCTGCAGGATTAAACTAAATAGAATTTTTGATCTTTTTAACCCTCTGTCTCTCCATTTCTCTCTGTCTCTCTGTGTGTAGGGGGATTAATTTAAAAGGGAAATGGTATGGGGGCAGGTTTAAACTTTTCTACCCCCATCCTCATGTGGTGTTCTTCATCCTGAAGAAGCCCCTATGCACTTACTTTTCAGTTGTTGTTGGGTTTTTTTTAAAGAAAGGAAGCAAGGCTTCCCTGCATGAGCAGCTAGTGTAACATTGAGGCTGCTTGATTCCCATGGTTCCACAACCCATCTTTGAAGCCTCAATTGTCTGCATACAATGAGGTAATACATTTTCCAGAATATTTCCTCCAATTTGCACCTTGAGAGGGGTGCTGGCACCACTTCCTCATTCATTTGCATGGGGTGTTCACCTCTCTTGGGTATGAAGATGGGAAGAATCCAGGTGGGGGTGAAGGAAAACATGCTATTATTATTATTATATAACATCTCAGACATACTTGGTACTTTATAAGGTCCTTGCCCAAAGCCCTTATGACATAAGTTAATATACAAGAAGCATGCTTAGAGAGAGGGTGTCCATTGGGTGGTGGAGCAGAAAGTGTGCAGAAATTCTGGAGGCTGTTTCAGACCTATCATTATTATTATATAATGTTGTTATGTTAACTCTTCTGTCCCAGATATTTCAGGGCATGAGGGTGTGTTTCAGAAGGAAGCCACAGGGTTCTGCTTAATAATCTGTATTACCTAAAATAAATTGAAGGTGAGGAAACACTATTTTCCATAAGACAAACAGTAACAGGGAAGTAATAGTAGAGGTTGTGTTTTTCTTCTCAGTTGGTGGTGTACATATTATCTAACCTAGAACATTTGATTATCGCTTACAAAGATCTATTTAGGAATCAGTCCAGGTACAGTGTACCTGTGTGTAATGAATGCTGCACATGAATACTGGTGCAAGGAGGAAGCAGTGTATCAAAGTGTTAGCTTTTAGTGATACAGAAAATGTTTGCTCCTGTTGAAAGGCATTAACGCTGAGGGCACAATGCATCATTTTGTGTGGGGTTTTTTTGCAATTTAAATAGGCCATACTCCTTGGAACTAATTTTTGGTTGAGATTGCAGAAACTCTTCCTGCCTTTCTTGAACATCCATCTTATTTCCCGAATTTTAAATACTATTTTATTTTATTTATTTATTATTTTATTTATTGCATTTTCATTTTACCCTGTTTTCAAGAGTGTGGGACAGAGAATGTGGGATATCCAGTAGCTTCTAATTTCAGATGAATAATACTTTTACTTAGAACTCTTGTAAACTGGAATTAGAAGAGATTAGTAGGTAGTACATGCAGTTAAAGCACTTTAAATTCTAGGAGGACAAGAGGGTGATGTATACCAAGCCAGACCTTTTGTCCTCAACACATTCAGTGTTGTTCCATGCTGCCTTGCAGCAGTTCTCTAGGATTTCTGATGCGAGTCTTGCCCAGCACTGTTTGGAGATACTGGAGATCATCCCATATTCATTCTGCCTGCAGAGTATGAGCTGTCTTCCACTGACCTATAATTCTTATATATTCCATGTTCTCCATCCCCTGAAAACAGGCTGCTGTACTCTGTACCTAATTAAACTTCTGAATGTACTTTAGTGGCTGCTCTTCATGAAGGGCACTGCAGATCTGACTCATTTCTTAGGGCCCTTTCACACTACACAATTATAGCACTATTATTCCAGCCATAGTGCTATGGCTGCATCCTATGAAATACTGGGATGTATAGTTTGGTGAGGCACTAGAGTAGTGGGACCCCCCAGGGAATAGGAATTGCTTAAGGGAGGGATGAGACTTGAAGGTTTAGATCCCTCCTTCTTCTCCTCTTCACAAACTTTTTTTATGTGCACAATTTACACATACATTGAGTTAAATATTGACTTTACTTAAATAAAAATGTTCTAATTTGAAAGATGTTATTTCCTTATAAAATGTTAAAATATAAATGTACATTAATGTGTGAATGAAAATGTGCATAATAAATAAACAAAATATTTTTATTCATGTACTCTATCAAGTTTGGGGTGTGTATGATATCCACATGTTGATATAAGGGAAGGGGGTCTCAAGGGTAAAAAGTTTGAGTACCACTGCACTAGAGCTTTCTGGCTGAGAATCTCAAATTGTTATTTTTGTCTCTTCAAGTCATTTTCAATTAATGGAAACCTAAATTGAACCTATCATGGGGTTTTCTTCACAAGATTTGTTCACAGAGAGTTTGTTTTTGCCTTCCCCTGAGGCTGAGAGGATGTGATGTGCTCAAGGTCACCCACTGGGTTTCATGGCCAAACTGGGAATCAAACCCTGGTCTCCAGTCATAGTCCAGCACTCAAACCACTATATCATGCTGGTTCTTCTCTCCCTAAACTGCCAATCCCAGGATTCCATGAGATGTAATAATATGGAGGAAAAACTCCTCAATGGATTTTAGTCATATTGGCTTTATGGCGCCTCTGGTTGCAGAGATATTATGCCTCTCCGTATCAGAAGAACAGTGGGATGGGACAATTGTCTTCATGTTCCATTCTTGGGCTTTAAAAACCCATCTGATTCACCACTCTGAATAAACTGGTTGGTGGAATAGATACATCTTTAGTCTGGTATAGCAGGCTGGTCTTGTGTTCTGAGTGAGAACCCCCTCCCCAGTGTTAGGCTTATTCTTTACATTACATTTTAAAAACTCTGTAACTGCAATTCTGTACCATTGTTGCATGCTATATCTGGAGGAAATAGCTCTTTCCTCATTTGCTGAAGAAGTGATGGATGATTAAGTAGTCATTGGATAATGAAAGAGACTATATAAACATTTTATACAAATGGCTCAAGATACAAATACATAATGGAATGATAGACAAGCTCCTTAGCCCTAACTACTGCACCTTTTGTTGATTGTCTTCAGGTAATATCAAAGTTTAATTTTAGCCAAGCTGTGGAATTCTTAACATTGTATGCATAGGTCAGATACTGGAGTCTGTCAGATCTTTACAACTTAAGTGGGAAAGCAGAGCTTGGGAAAGTGGCCATGCTTCTTAGGGGATTCTGGGTGTTGTTGTCCAAAAGGGTATTTTTTCCAAGTTCTGGTTCTCCTTATATTGTCAGTGTCTTGCATTACTGTTGGGATATAGCAGAAACAAATCAAGATTCCAGTTGTCATCTAGAGAAAAAAGAGAAAGAACATATACGCTCCTGATGTTTTTTTCTTCTGTTTCTGAACAGTAGGACTCATGTCTGGTCTTAAACAGTTTTTCACACATTACACAGAAACAAACTGAGGTATGCCATCAAGGTTTAAATCAGGTCCTTAATAGAACAATGATTAATAGAATTTGCATGAGTTTCCATTTATTCAGTGGAATAAATGAATAAATAGTCTGCTTTAGACTTGAAAGTACGGTAGATTTAGAGCTCAAAGTGTACTCCACAGGAAAATGTGGCTAATTGCCTATATGATATATGTGTTCATATTCAGCCATTCAATGGATATGAAACAAATGTTTCATATATTTTGTGTTTGAATCAATCAATCTTCTTCTGTGCAGCCTCTCTGGGTGGGCTTGAAGGCAGTTTTACAGTGGTTCCAGCCCTGTGTGTGTGAATTCAGAAGGTGGTGCTATGGGATGCCAGTTTGATGCCCTGGTTGTTAGCCTCTAGGTGCCCTCAGGGCTTAGTTTTGTCCCCCATGCTGTTAAATGTCTACATGAAACCAATGGGGGAGGTTATCTGGAATTTGAAGGCTCAGGGTCACCGGTATACTGATTATGCCCTATTCTATCTCTCCCTTTCACTTAACTCTGAGAAAGCTGTTCCAGTACTAAGGCAGTCTTTGTTGTCAGTAGGGAATTGGATAGGATAAACAAATGTGAACTGAATCCAGACAAGACAGACGTGCTACTTGTCAATCAATAGACAAATCAGGGAATAAGGATTCAACATGTGCTGGTTGGAATTACACGTCTCCTAAAATCTTAGGTTTGCAGTTTGGGTGTATTCCAAGAATCTTATCACACTCCTTTTCAAATTGGCTTACCTCTTCCGATTTAAATTTTAATTCGGGCAGCATCCTGATATTATCTCAGCAATTTTGCTGCCGAATCTGCTGCTTGGGTCCACCCCGCTCCCAGGAGCACTCTGGCAGCCATTTTCTTAATCTGGAAGACTCCTGGTTTTGAAAAGAGGTGCTGAATGCCCCTACTAGTGGGGATGAACCTAAGATGCACCCTGGCGGCATTTTGGTGCAGAATCGCTGCGATAATATCAGGATGCCACCCAAATTAAAATTTAAGCTGGGAGAGATAAGTCGATTTGAAAAGCCATGCAATAAGCTCACTAGACTCACTCTGGAGCCAGGATGCCCAGATTTCAGCAGTGGCCAGGAGTACATTTACACAGCTAAAACTAGTGTGTCAGTTGTGTGGCTTCCTAGAGACATAGTGATGTGGCTACAGTGACACATGCTTTCATTACATCCCATTTTGATTACTATAATGCAGTGGTTCTGAAATGGTGGGGCAGGAAGAGAGGAACAAGACTTGGGGGCCCTGATCCCTCCTCCTCCTCTTCCCAAACTTTGTTATGTGTAAAATGTACACAAGTATTGAGTTAAATATTGAATTTACTTAAATAAAATTGCTCTAATTTGAAAGATGTTATTTTCTTATAAAATGTTAAAATACACTTGGTTCTTCATATCCAGTAGGTTCTGTTTTGGACCCCCCACCATGGATGCCAAAAGCTGCAGGTCTTTAAGTCTCATTGGTTTTAATGGTGGTGTGCTGCATGCATGGCTGCAGCAGTGCAGCCATATGCACACACTGCCATTGAGGTGAATGGTATAGGATGCTCAAATCCACAAATACCCGCAGATGGGGCAGGCGGACTGTATACATGAATGTGCAAATGAAAATAAACAATTTTTAAATTTATTATACTCCACTTCCACAACACCCACATGTAGATGTAAAGGCAATTGGGTCCCAAGAGTAAAAAGTTTGAGTACTACTGCTATAATACACACTATGTGGGTCTGGCTTTGGAGCAAAATGCTGTAGCCAAGGTGCTCACCCAGGACTGGTTACAGGATACATATTCTCATAGTGAATCAGCTTCACTGGCTACCAATCTGTTTCTGGCAGAATTCAAAGTGTTGGTCCTACATGGCTTAGGTCCAGACTGGATGAAAAACTAACTCGCTGTACAAGCCTGCTTGAATATGAACATCCTCGTGGAAAGGCTTGCGTTCACATCACATCACAGACCCCATCATTACAGACAAGACACAAGAGAGCTTTCTCAGTGTCTTTCCCAAGCTGTGGAACTCCATTCCACAAGAGGTTCAATTGACTCAATGCTTTCTTTCCACCAGCAGGCAAATACCTTTTTATTTAGGTAGTTCTTTGGCTCTTAACTTGCCTGGCAAAAGGGTCCTTTTAATGTGGTGTGCTGTGTTATATGTGTTAAAGATATATGAAACTGGATTTGAAACAGTTTTAACTTAGTGCTTTTAATAAATCTGATTATTTAATTGTTTAACATTTATATAATAAATTTTTAATTGAACCTCTGTCAGATGACTTGGGTGCCATGCTGGGGATAAAGTGGGATTTAAATTAGTAAAATAAATAATTATATTTCTTGGATCTAGTGAGGCATTGTAGAAAGGTTGTGGGTGAAGACAAGTGTGAATTTTTAAGAGATTATCTGTGTTATATATAGGAATGTGAGATTGCTCATGGAAAATAGCAAAATGTCACTTAATAATGATATTATCCAATACACAACAGTGATGCATTAGAATAATTTCTTCATGACTATGTTGCTAATTTTATTTTGTTTCTAAACAGTCACTTTGATTAGGGATCACTCCTTTAATGCTGGTGCGTAAGCTGCTGACCTGATATCATCAGATCAGTAAATTTATCAGTAAATTTACTGAATTTCATCAGTAAAATTCAGAAATTTGTTACAAAGGCATTTGTTGGAATGATGGTGGTTTGAATCTTTTAGTCTGATTGCTGAAGTGGAAATCTGATAGGGGAGATTTCCTAATATATGTTGGTTTCGCTAGCAAGAAATAGTGGTGTGGATGAGAAACCACTTGACTCTTTGAATGGGCTCTGTAAGTGTTGACAGATTTGATTATCCTGACAGCATTACTGTGATTCATGACAAACAGCACCATCTCATATTTTCCCTCTTACATACTTGTTTTTAAGGAATTATCAGGCTTTCAACTTGCTATACTTACTATAGGCTAGAGACAGCTATTTTGAAACTGGGATGGTACACACTTTCTAAAAATATCATCTCAGTTTGAGAATGTAACTGCACTTCTTGTTCAGTCTTCTTGTTCAGTCTTGAATTATAGACCTGATTCTCTTACTTAGAAAGTGTTAATTTGGTAGAAACTTCTTTGTAGTGAAAGAGACAAATGAACTCAATTATGGAGTACTGTTTTATTATTGATTGGTGAAAACTGAAAAGAGTTGACTGTCTCCCATTTTTTTGGCTGTGCACTTTGTGGGTGACACCAACTTGAAAGATATGTCTAAAAGCCAGATGCTGTTATTGTTGTTGTTGTTGTTATTATTATTATTATTAAACTTTATTTATAAAACGCTATAAATTTGCTGTTCGTTGTTGTCAGATGTTATGGCTGACTTAAGGTAATGGAGTGTATATGTATTTGAGGATATTTTCCATTACTGTTTTCCACGTGGGTAGTATCCATGCCTAAACTGATTATCACAAATCTTATTTAAACCACTGTACTACATTTCCGAGGAAGGAACTGGCAAAAGCATCCCTGCATATTCCTTGCCTATGAAAACTCTATGAAATTCATAGAGTCACAGTAAGACAGGCAACTTGTAGGTACACACACACGCTAAACAAAAAATGCACACAGTACATGTATACTGTGGCTGATCTTTCTCAAATGATACATCCAAGAATGAAATTGTGTAGCTCAGCATCTCCTCATATCTTATCATAAGCAGAATATTTGCTATTTACACATGTGGAAGGACAGCCCTGGATTGGATCCTATATATCAAAGAAGGAAATCTCTTTCAGTTAAAGGGTCGAATTTCATTTCAGAGAATTCCACAGGGGCTGCATTCTGATGGTAGGCAGGACAAAGGCACAAAGATACTAGCATATTTTAGATTAAAGTATTTATTAGAACTATCTAACCTGCAGGAGAAACATATTAAACATATGAAAACAACCCTGTACAAATTCTGGGAAACACTCAAAGATGGTTTTGTGGGGTTTGCGCCCATTTGAAGAACTCCAAGGAACTGGAATTGGATGGCAGGACTCAGGAGGGCAAGCTTTGGTTCTGGGACCTGAGATTCCTTGTCTCCGTTATGTACCACTGCCTTAGGTGGTAATCCTATATCCACTTACTTGAGAGTAAGGCCCACTGAACTCAGTGGGACTTACTTCTGACTTGCCATGTCTAGTTTCATTCTATTAGTATTTGAAGTATCTTTGCAAATCATGTATCTTTCAAACACAAATGGTATTCCACCACCAGAGTCTGTAAATGGAGATGTCTCATCCACAGGGTCACCATAAGTTGAGGTCAACTTAAAGGCAGTTAACGACAACGTATATTAGTTACTTTAATTCAAAAAAATAGCCACACGAGCTGTGGGCCAGAACAGGTGGCTTTGTTTCAATTTCACTATCACATGAACATTAATTGTGTGACAGCTTTGAATTATAAGAGTAGTAACATTCAAGAGAGGTCAGGTTGGTGTAGTATGTTGCTGGTGAGCTGTCTTGCCTATTGCTTTTCAATCCTTATTTTTAAGAACCATCCAGGAATGGGTCTTGCTTGTTGCACAGTATTCATGCACTGCTTCAATTTCAATGACGTTTTTAGCGTTCAGTCCAAAAATGGGTTGAATGCCGCTCCTGTTAATTGAATATATTTTCTCCTGATGATGTAACCAAGTGGCTGTCTGGCTTTAAAGCACAGGGAGGGGCAATCAATCATCTTACGTATTTTATTTATTTGCTCTTACACTTTTGTTGCCTAAATGAAAGGGCAGAGTTTTGGCACTGAGCATAAACTAAAGCTTCAAACTTCCCGTAGAAAATCAAATATGTTTGCTGTTATTTTTCCTTTAAAGGAATAGCCCTGCTTGTCCCGAACTAGTTTTAAATTCATAGTGAGTTTGGAAGATCAGGCAATGGAAGAAACTCATTTGACATGGCCGAGAAACACTAATAGCAAGGCTTATGTCTAGGAGTATAGACGATCAAAGACTAGTATAGACAAACCTTTAAGTAAGTGAAATTGTATGAATGCAAGAGAAAGTGTAATGATATCAGAGGAAGTAGACTGAAGTCTACAAAAGCTCATGCTGCCAATTTCTTTCAGTTAGTCTCAAAGGTGCTACAAGATCTCTTTATGTATTGATTCTACAGACTAACATGGCCATAGCTTTGCATTCGACAGTTAACATGTCATCTTGAAAACATGAATACCTATAACTTTGCGTGGACAGATTCCTACATGGTTGACATGTGTAGTTAACCCCTGAGATCCTCAGTGCTAGCCTTTTTACTTGTTTTTAGTTGCAACCTATAGAATGCTGTTGGCTGATACCACAAAGGTGGGATTTCTTGGTGGTGACACCCACACTCTCAAATGCTCCCCTCCAAATGGTGGGAGAGGCAGAAACCATGTTTAGCTTTAACACCTGTTGAAAGCCTACTTGTTTCTACAGAGCTGCCCTAGCTGGTGAAGATTAAGAATGCTTCGTGTTTGTGTTGTCTTTTTAGTGTTGTTAACTGATTCATATTTTTAAATTGTTCTGAACTTTGTTCTTACACTGAATTACCCATACATTTTAGTGTAAACCACTTAGAGATTTTATTATTGTTAAGTTGTATATAAATAGTACAAATAAATACCTTTCTCTTTTAATTATGATTGTGGAAATATGATATGACAATACAGTATGATCCTCTGAGGCTTAGAGAATGTGGCTTGCCCAAGGTTACACATTAGGTTTTCATGGCTGTGTGGGGATTCAAACCCTGGTCTCCCACTGTCCTAGTCCAACAGTGAAACCAGTGCACAATGCTGGCTCCCATGCAATTTTTTTTTGCATTTTTCTTTAGATCGATGCTTTTTAAACACTGGTCATTATTTTTTTCTCATGTGCCAAGGGTTTGCATCACGTTTGTGCCCATTGGCTACAGTTGTTTCTTCCTTCCAGGAAACTCCAGGGACTGACAACCAATGATTCATGGACTGCCACTGACCATGGGCCATCACTTTGAGTATGACTCCATCTTCACTGCAGAGAAAATGCAATTTGATGCCAGTTTGATTGCCATGGTTCAGTGCTACAGAATCCTAGCATTTTTAGCTCTGTGAGCTATTTAGCCTTCTTTATCAGAGAGCTGTAGTGCCACACAAATCCCAGGATTTCCATAACATTGAGCTATGGCAGTTAAAATAGTGTCAAACTGCATTATTTTTGTAGTGCAGAGGTAACCTAGGAATGTGCTTTAGATCACATTGCTGTTGAGCTTTTCAGCATATCCATCCTTCAAGTAATGTTACCTTGTCTGTGTTGATATGGCCACTGCTTTACACTGTAAATATATGAAATTGAAGGTTCAGGATGCCCACTTTGGTGAGCACCAAGCATGGATGCAGGAACATTAATGTACCATTGCCTCTTTGGAAATCAGAAACTGAGGACTGCTCATTTCCAGGTTCCAAGTGCAAAATCAGGACTCTAGGAGGCTCCTTTGCAAACGTGGTACTCCTGTCATAGCAACAAATGTGCACTTGATAGACATGGAGGTTGTGTTTCACTGGGCGAGTGAGATGGCTCCATGGTTTGAGTTGGAGACAGTCTGTATCAATGCTGCTCAACTTTGTGAAATCACCCAAAGGCATTTTGTTGGTTGGTCTAGTCCAGGGGTAGGCAACCTTTTTGAGCTGGGGGCCGGGTTGCTGTCCCTCAGACAATTGGGGGGCTGAAGCACCAAAAATAAATAAATAAATAAATAAATATTTTTTTTAAAAAAAAATTAAAAATTTAAAAAATATGCATGCACACTCTCTCAGCCCCAGAAAAGCCATGGCAAAACCCATGTTTCAGTGCTTCTAAAAACTCTTCTTCACCATATGAGATATATGACAAAAGCTATTTGTAAGTGAAAGTTAGGTATCAGATTTCTATTATGGGTATCAGTTGCGTTTTGCATTTAAATATTTTGTGGCACAATGAATAGAAATAGTATTAATGGTTTTTCATTGCTAACTAATTGCAAGAATGTCTGCTAAATTACAACATTTCTTGAATGGTAGGTCAGCTGTATAATGAGCAGTCACTTCCTCCACGAAGACCAGAAAGATTTGCCAAGAAAACCCCAAGAACAAGTAATAACAACAATAATCAATATTATCATGGTGGCGGCAGCGGCGGCAGGACCGGCCTGGGGCCGATCCAAAGGCCTCGGGGGGCCGCATGCGGCCCCCCCTGGGCCTTGGGTTGCCTACCCCTGGTCTAGTCCAAAAGAGGAGTGATTCCCCCTACCTCTCCTACCTTCTTGACTCTTCTCTGTTCTACTTATGTGATGACTAGTATAATGTGACAGTTCCCTGTAGCTTTGTAGTCTTGTTGACCCATAGTCAATACTCTTCCTTGCCTCAGAAGCTTCCTCTGTTAATTTCAGTCTGATTTAGGATCTGGAATTAAGAGGGTGGAGCTGATTGGCAATGAAAGGTGTTCCGGTTCCTTCATCCTGGAATTTAGAGGAAGGCCATCCTCTTAATAAAAAAGCTGAGGGAGATAAGCATACTGAAAAGGTGCACTTTTTTCCATTCTATCTGTTGGACGGATGTTAGTTCCTTAGTCACTTAATAATTAGCTGGCATGTATAACAAACACGTTATTCATCCTGCTTTGGATATGTATTTGCTGAGCTTCATCTAGATTTGTGGTCAAACTTTCAACGAACAACTTCCTATGTTTGTTTTTATTCTTAAGCAAGTCAAACCTGTGATAAAGTTTGCAACGTGGGATACTTTAAATCAGGTCACATAGATGCACCATAGTGAGAGGAGACCAAACTATGAAGGAGGATGCTTCCACTTTGAATCTCATTTTTGCCGTGATTGACTTGATGGCAAGCCACTCTCTTTCCACACTACCCTATCTTCTGTGTTCCAGATCACAATATGGTCTTATCTTGCAATGTTGTTCTGAGGAATGCAGCTAGATAATGTAGGGACTCATGGCCTTTTTTGAGTCAGATGAGGACAGCTGGGGTCAGTTGAAGGGGAGGTACCAACACACACCTCAGTGTGCAGCCTCCTTTCCCTGAGGCTGAGATCTAGGCATTACTGGAGGTGGAGAGCCACTTCCATTCCTCAATGATCTTGGAAGCTGGAGAGCAACATCTCCTCCCATAGCCCAGCTGAAAGTATTCTTCACATGCTATATGATCCAATTGCCAAACTTGTTACCTCATGTTCTGCTGCTAACTCCTTGTTTGGGTGTACTTAAACAAAACAACATCATAGAAGATGAATTTATTAGTGGCTACGAGAGCCAGATTGACATAGTAGTTTGAGTACTGGACTATGACTCTAGAGACCAGGATTTGATTCCCAGCTTTGCCATGAAACCCACTGGGTGACTTTGGGCAGCTCATATAGCCTCAGAGGAGAGCAATGGCAAACCTCCTTTGAACAAACCTTCCCAAGAAGACCCCATGATAGGCTTCCCTTAGGGTCACAATAAGTCAGAAATGATTTGAAGGCACAAACAACAATAGCAAAATTAATGCATGACTGCCATGTCATGGAACCTGCAATCTGCTGCTTGGAAGTGACTTTGTGTTACTTTTTCCTTGCAGCTGTAAAAGTGCTGCTTTGATGCATTTGTCCATAAGTTGTTCCCCTTGTGTTGGAGTTCTGCACTATTAACTGTTTTACATTTTTATTGTAATGCTTTTTAAATCTGTGAGCCACCATGGGTCCTTTTGGGGGAAAAGGCGGCAACCTCTCTTTCTAGCAGATAAAGGATGGTTTGTTTTTAATAATCACTTTTTAATTAGAGAGAGAGAGAGAGAGAGAGAGAGTTCAACAAGTGTCAGAAAAATGCTGCATGTTCCACAAATACTTATCTGTATTCACCACATAAACTCTGATGTGGTGTTTTGAGAGAGGAGTTTTGGAACATTATGTTAAAAGCTGAGGCAAGCATATTCTTTTTTGCTTTATTCATTTATATTTAACTTTTTCCTTGTGCTGGGACACAAGGTGGCTTACAAAATATTAAGGTAGTCTCTCTTCTTTCTCTGATCTGTGAGAAACAATGAGTGTATTTACATTTTATATTATCACATTACACTCTAGGAAGGTCAATTTGTCTTTTATTCCTTCATGTTCCTTTCCCCCTTTTCTCTCTCCACTTTATGCCAGCTTTTGTGTTGGACTGTAGTGGTACTTTATTCTTTCTTACCACTACATTTTTAATATTAGTGTTCATTTTGGGGATGTGAAAGCAGGAGATCACAAAAACAGCAGTGATAAACAGTGTCCAACTCTTTGGAAAAAAATACCAAAATATGGTTGCAAGCAGGAGCTTAGCCTTCCCATGTGCTTCTGTATTCCCTCTCTCATGTTCATTTGCTGCAGTGTGGTCATGAGAGGAGTTTTGGAACATTTTACTTCAATTCTAGATTAATCACAATTTGCTGTATTGTCTGAACTCAAGACAAATTGCTGTTGTTCTTCGCTGTGGTTAGTGAAAACTATAGTCAAGGCAGTTGTTTTTTTTTTTTACTGACCCTACTTAAAATCAACCATCTTTTAAGGTTTGAGCAGTTGCTAAATTGTGTTAAACCAATAAAGGAAGCAGAAGTTTCTGGTCTCCTTGTAGCTACTCTACAAGGAGAGAAAGAGCATTCAAGTGTGAGCTCCTAGGGAATGCTATGATCATACTGGTTATGTTAGGTTGTCATGTGCCTTCAAATAGTTTCTGACTTATGATGACCCTAAAGCAAACCTATCATGGGATTTCTTGGAAAGATCTGTTCAGAGCAGGTTTGCTGTTGTCTTTCCCTGAGGCTGGGAGTGTGTGACTTACCCAAGGTCACCCAGTGGTATCCATGATTGAGCAGGGATTTGACCCCCCCCCATCTCCAGAGTCATAGATTGTTGCCACAATGCAAAATTAATTCAGTTTGACACTGCTTTAACTGTCATGATGCCATTCTACAGAATCCTGGGATATGTAGTCTGTTGAGGCACCAGAACTTTATGACAGAGAAGGCTAAATATTTCACAAAACACAGGTTCCAGACTTCCATAACATGGAGCCATAGCAAATAAAGCAGTGTCAATTCTGCATGGTAGATCCAGCACTCGTCCAACCCTCAAATCGTCCAGCCCTCAAATCACTACACCATGCTGGCTCTTTTGGTAACGCGGAACTTCAGCTAGTGTGAAATGTTTTGCATACTTAAACTCCTCAACAGAGTAATTTTTTCTTTCTTGGTTTTAGTCATTGTACAGTGTTGCACATTGTTTATCACAATAATAGGACAGAAATTGGTAATGACTAGTTTATTTAAACAGAATTGTGTTTGGTAGATGGATTGTTTTGCTGAAGCTTAACCCCACACTTTTCTTCTATGTGAGTCAGTCTACAAAGTCATTGTTGAGAAATGTGAAAAATAAAGTGGATATTTTAAGATCATGAATAATCTAATAGGTTCTAGGTAATGCTACCATATGGTGCTGCTTTAGTGTTGGGAGAGAAAGGTACACTACTGCTGTGGATAATGCTGGGAGGGGGGAAGGATATTAATTTAGCTTAGTCTCTCCCCTCTTTGTGTGAGAGAACATAACTATTTTTGGTGGTTGCTGGTAAAATAAACCAAACTTACAAAATATTTCAACTGGGGCACTAGAGTGTCAAGACAGCTTGTCCTGGAATAGCTGAAGATTTCCAAGAGATTAAGCATGTTTGAAAGGCAGCATTGATTGATCTATGAGTTGCACAAACTAAATATTCATACTGGAATTATAGAGGAAGCAAGAACTAGCATAACCTTTGTTGTTGTTGTTAACTGCTTCACGTCGATCTGGACTCGCGGTGATCCTGCTGATAAGACATCTCCAAGATCCCCTGTCCTCCACTGTTCTGCCCAATTCCTGCAAACTCATACTCATGATAATAATAATAATAATAATAATAATTTTTATTTATATACCGCCCTTTGGCAAACCAATCCGGGCGGTGAACATCATAAAATACTGCTAACAGTAGTACAATCTAAGACATCCCTATCCCCCTCCCCCCTTAAAAAAGCATTAAATCCAAACAGTTTAAAAGAATACAATACAATTAATAAAATTTAAAATTTTTTTAAAACAATACCAACCGATAACCCTGCTGATTTCCTTAAAGGCAGTTGGTCACACTTTCCAGGTCTAAGGCCGGGTCAATTAATCTGGAAAGGCATGCCGGAAGAGATCCATCTTGACAGCCTTTTTAAAGCTATCTAAGGATGTTAATTGACGGATCTCATCCGGCAGGCCGTTCCAGAGTCTGGGAGCAACAACCGAGAAAGCCCTCTGGGAGGTCCCCGCCAGTCTTGTTAGCACTTCCATGTCTTTAAGGGCATTCCATTGCCTTACCTGATCTATGCAGTCAAAGGCTTTGCTATAGTCTATGAAGCGCATGCTGATTTTCTTTTGGATTCCTTGATGTGCTCCATTAGCCATCATATGTTTGCAATGTGGTCTCTAGTGCCTCTTCCTTTCTCTTCCTTTCCTGAACCCTGCTTGGACCTCTGGGATCTCTCTTTCCATATATGGTTGGAGCCTATGTTGCAGAATTTTGAGCATGGTTTTGCCTGTGTGGGAGATCAGTGCTATGGTCCTATAGTTGCTGCAGTCTCTTGTGTCTCCCTTTTTGTGGATGGGGATGTATATTGATTGCTTCCAATCTATTGGCCATCGTTTTGTTTTCCATATATGTTGGCATATGTTAGTTGGCTCCAGAGTTGACTTTGTCAGTGTGGATTGCAGCAGTTCAATTGGAATATCATCTGTTCCTGGAGACTTGTTTTTGCCATTTCTCTTATTGCAGCTTCCACCTCACTTTTTAGAATCTGAGGTTCATCTTCATGTGGCTCTTCATTTCATTTGTCCTTCATGTTGTCATTTCTTTTATGTAACTGTTCTGTGTATTGCATCCAGTGTTTTTTTTATTCCTTCCTGTTCTTGAATTATGTTATTTTTGTTGTCATAAAGTGTCCCAGTCCTTGGTTTGAATTTTCCTTTGATTTCCCGAATTTTGTGGAATCTTGTTCTTCCCTTTTTGTGGATGTCTTCTATTTCTCTGTGTTGGTCATTTTAGTAGTTTTCTTTAGCCGCTGTACTGTTGCATTCATAGTTTTTACAGTAGTTTATTTTTATCCCCATTTGTTAACCTTCAACAAATGAAGTTAGCTTTAGTCCACAAAACTGTATGTCAAATTTAATATTCTTGAAAGGATCACAAAGCTCTTTATTCTAGGGCAGGAGTGGAATGTTGTGCACTCCAAATGCTGTTTGATTGCAACTCCCAGTTGCCTTAATCAGCATGGCTGGCTGAAGGAAACAGTGGGAATTGTCAACCAGCAGCATTTGGTGGGCCACATGATTCCCACCCCAGTTCTAACATAACACTAATTCCTGATTATTGTGATAAGAATGATGAGTATCATTAGTGTGATGTAGGCTTAATGGCCAGTAATATATCAAGCAAAAGACTGAGAAACTAATATGAACATAAAAATAACTGTGCTGGATTTGGTATTCTCTTTCCACAATGGCAAACTGGAGCTCAGTAGCACCTTCCCATTCAAGTTCTCCAAGCAGTGGGTATTGAAAGGCATACCACCACTGATGCTGGTTCTAAAATATCACCCTAAAGACAATCCTTGATAGCTTCATTTTCTATGAATTTGTCCTTTGCCTTCCAAAGTTGTCCAAGTTGCCATCACTGCATCTTGTGGAGGTGAATTCCATAGCTTAACTGTGAGAATGGGAGCATCTTCCTAATTTAATGTCCTGCTATAAATGTCAGAACATACATTCCAACTTTGTTGAGTAACTTAGGAGAAGTTCATTTTTACAATAATCTGGCTGTAAAGATATGTTGGGTAAAAGGAGGCAATTTTAGTGCAACACTAAGACCAATTGATGATGCGTGGCCAGTAATGCCTGGGCTATGATAGTATGTATGGTTGAGATCAAGAAGATGATTTAAGCTGATGGCCACAGAAATAGTTTGTGCATTTATTACATAATTTCATTTTCATAAGAAATGTAAGATATATTTTTTACTTTCTGCAGTACTCATTGATGCTCCTGACACTACAGTAAAATGTATGAGTAGCCTTGCATAACATGTATAAGTGGCATTGTGTAGCCATACATTCCAACTGCCCTGATTAATCCTCTGTTGTCCAAGTCTTTCAGCTGGTTTTAAAACATCCCAGTTTACTCCCAGTTAGTTTATTTAGTAGTTTAGTAGGTTTATTAGTTTACCCTCAATTAACGTAGCAGTAAGGACAGGAGAGAACAGAATCATGTCCTTCCCAGTAGGTTCAGGCAAAGGTAAACTGCCTCTAACTTCTCCTCCCTTGTATGTTCTTTCACATTAATAACTTTTGCCATCTTGACTACTACACACTAATTTCATTTGGCCACATGTGTCCCGGTTTTCATCTGTGAATTGTTGGTGATATCTTTTTCTAGAGAGGACAGTAGTGGCTTGTCTGTAGCCTGTTTTATTTAAAGCAGGAGCCCCGGGGTGGAAGGATAAGAAAGTAACTTTATCTCTTTGGCCCAAAACTACTATATATTTTTAATGCCCTGCTGACTTCACAAGTGGTATGGCTGTGCTGGCCATGCCACCACTCTGAAGAAAGCATTTAGCATTTTAGGTTTTACTTCTTAATGGGATCATGTGGTCTTCCAGATATTGATGAATGACAAGTCCCAAGTAGCCCCAGCCAGCATAGCCAGTGGCGAGAAATGCTGGGAGTTGCCACCATTTGGAAGCACACTTGTTTTCCACCCTATAGGGAAAGAAGGATTAACAAAATTAGGAGAAAATGTGTCCCCTTTCCTTCCCTCTTCTTTTCAAACAGGAAACAGATTAGTGGTCTGACAGGGTGCTAGTTTCAACATATGTTAACAGGCAAATGTTTTCCACGAGTCTTAAAATTCTATCATAGCTGCACAATGGTTAATACAGATGCTCAGATATGAACAAAACCAAACAAAGAAGGGACATTAGGGGAATGCTGAGGATCTGGTATAACTTGATTCCAGTAAGGCTTTTGACAATGTCCCCATGATATTCTTGCAGGTAAACTGGTGAACTGTGGGCCAGACAATGCAACTGTTAGGTGGATTTGTAATTGGTTAACTGACTGAACCCAGTGAGTTGCTCTTCATCCTGGAGAGAAGTGACTAGTGGGGTGCCATAGGGTTCTGACTTGGGTCTGATTTTGTTTAACACCTTTATAAATGACTTAAATCATGGGTAGGCAACCTTTCCCCTTTAAGGGCCAAGGGACTTCAGCTCCCAGAACCCCAGGAGCTATTGGCCAACGTGGGACTATTGGCCAACATGGCTGAGGCTTCTGGGAACTGAAGTCCCTCAGCCCTTAAAGGGGACAGGTTGCCTACCCCTGACTTAAATGATGTAAAATTGGGCATGTTTATCAAATGTGCATATAATACCAAATTAGTAGAGGTAGTAAATACCCCATAGGTCAGAATCAGAATTCAAAATGACCTTGATATATTAGAGAGGTGGGCCAAAACTAACAAAAATAAATTTTAACAGGGATAAACCAAGCCTTAGAGGAATGACTTATTTAGGCATATTTAGTTTAGAGAAAACTAAGGGCCAAAACAGATAGCCCCAAAACACCAGATTGGGGCCACTGCAAAGTTGCGTGCTACAGCAACCGCATGCCGTGGTCCCAATCCAGCTATTTGCTGGAGCAAAAAGAAGTTGCCTCAGAGGGAGAGAGCGGCAGGTCAGCTCCATCAAGCCTAGCCAGAGCAAGAAGGTCCTCCCTCCATCCACCATCATCTGGCCCCAGAGGGAGAGAGTGGCAGGCCAGCTCCATCAGGCCTAGCCTAGATTAAGAAGTAGAGCCCTCCCATTTTGGATGAAGAGCAGCGTATAAATACTCCAAATAAATAAATAAATAAATACATTTTCTGCCACCGTCACCACCATGGCTTTGCGGCACTCCTGCAACATGTGGCGTCTAAAAGCCATACTACCGGAGTGCCGCAAAGCTGCCACGATGTAAACAGCTAGGTGGCTTTACAGCAACTTCCTGAGGGCTTGGGGGCATGCATCATCTAAACAACATGCCCCCAAGCCATGGGGAAGCTGGTGCAAAGGGGCCATCTGTTTCACCCCAGTTTTTCAACATCCTTTTTGAATTGTGGTGCACAGAACTGGACAC